>LR738715.1:159607647-159754798 GCA_902687465.1 Secale cereale | reverse complement strand
AAAAAACTGTTTTGGGCTGTCAGCCTGTCACAACTCGTGTACACGCTGTTGGAATGGACTGAGATGGCCCGTCCCGTTCGTTTTGTTCATGGGCCAACTTCTCTTCCCAGGATATATACAAGGAGAGAAAAAAAATCAGTTCTTAAAAAAAGGAGAAAAAAAAATCTGAGATCATGAAGACAAAAATTCATCAAACCACACCCGCAAAAGAAATCATCAAACCACTTGACAAATAAATTCATCTATTTTGTGCAAAGTCCCGATGAATAAAAGGCATACTTCTTTTTCAGAAATGAATGAATCAAAAGCATACATATTGACACGACCAAACCAATAAACATGCGTTGGTAATTCGGACGAACGATTTACTAACCAAAATCGAGACACTACTAGCCAAAATCAAACGTGCGGACTACTGCTGCGCGGGGCAAAAGGTGATGAGGTACTGCGCTCCGGCGCCGCAGGTGAAGGTGCTGGTGGGATCGTCGTAGGCGTAGCTGTACGCGGCGGGGCACGCCGCCTTGAACAGCCTCGAGTACTCGGTCGGCCCGCAGCTGTCCGGCCCGCCGTGCGCGCCCGTGCAGCAGTACTCGGCCGTCCCGAACGCCTCGCACGCGCTCCGGCAAGCCACCGTCTTCCCCTCCTGGTCGCCTTCCTTGCCGGCCACCTGCAGCTCCGCGGGGCACAGCGCGTTCACGTCGCCCACGCACCCGGCGTAGCCGCACGTTGAGGAGTTCACCCTGGCGCCCGTCGCCGCCACGCCGATGCCGACGTTGTACCCGTCCACCAGGCTCACGTCGTAGAAGTCCTTGCCGTCGGCGCCCCCGAGGGTGAACTCGGCGAGCGTGACGGGGGGCGCCCCGCCCCGGGTGCAGCGCACGGCGCCGCCGCAGTCGCCCGTGGCGCAGGCGAGGGACGCGCCGGAGGCCGCGGCGACGCAGCCGGTGCGCGCCCACAGCCGCCCGGACCAGCCTGTCGGGCCGGCGAACGACACGTTGGCGCCCGGCGCCAGCTCGAAGCCGCCGCCCCCGACGGCGACGGCGCTGTTGCCGGACAATGTGGCCGGCCAGATCGTGGTTGTGCAGTTGTTGCGCAGCGTGAAGACCGTCGTGCCGGCCGCCTCGGCGCCGGGCTGTGCGCGTGACCAAACGACCCCTGCACGGAGACGTTACCATGCAGACACACGTCAGTGCGAATGCAACAACAACCTGAACTTTGTTGTAACCAAGAGCTTGCAGCCGTACCTAGGAGGAGCAGAAGGGACGCGATCCGTGCAGTTTCCATGGCAATGGCGTGCCTCGATCGAGCTAGGAGGAGCTCGTTGGACAGGCAGCGGACGATCGATCGCTTGGACAGGACGTGTGGGAGCTGCAGCTGGAAGATCAGTGAAGTGATTCGGCAGATACTACGCCTTTTGTGAAGGGCGCTTTATACAGACGCGTACGGTGCGAGGGGGCCATTAGGTGGGAACTCGGGAGGAGATATCGGAGTTCGTTGAGAATTTGGAGGGACGCACGACTAACGCCCAGTGTCGTGTCCACCTCGTGCCATTGCCCATGTACGCGCGAGTTTAGGTGCCGTATGGCGGTGCTGGTAGTGGCGCTTTAGTTCAGGCGAGAAATCCGTGACAATTTATGTACGATGCGTCACAGATTTCCATACTTTTCTTTTTGCGAAAGTAACAGATTTCAATTTAGAGCAGACGATCACGTACCTCGGCCTCCCAGTCTCCACTGACCACTGGCGGACTGCTGGTTGTGCACCTGCAATTCATCCTCGATCGCATCAAGGCCCGATTGACTGGCTGGAAATGAAAACTTATGAACATCGCTGGCCCCAAGGGTGTTTGTCAGAAGTGTTATCTCTGCGCTCCCAACTTTCGCAATGATAGTATTGAATGTTGAAGAAGAAGAAGAAGAAGAAGAAGAAGAAGAAGAAGAAGAAGAAGAAGAAGAAGAATGAGATGAGGAGGAGTAAAAAAAAAAAAGAAGCTGCCCAAGAAAATTCTCAAGGAAATCGACAAGGCCAGGCGAAGATTTTTATGGTGCAAGATGATGAGATTTCAGGAGCCAAATGCAAGATTGCATGGTTCAAGGTGTGCTCGCCAACGGAAAGAGGGCTCGGCATTCTGAACAAGCAGAAGTTCAGGCGAGTCATGCCACTTTTCCTCTGAGGTGTGGCGCAAGGTGGCCACATGGTTTGGCCGCTCCGTGCTGGACACGCGCGGACGGCTAAACCTTTTGTCTTCCATTGGAATCTGCCTGTTGGAATTTTATCTATTTTGGACCAGTCCAATAGTAATTTCAGAAATTTCTAATAAAACATAAAGGCCCACTTAGCCCATTAGTGCAAGGCAAGGGGGTGCTACTAAGGTGTTTGTTTTGAGGAGCGGCAATGTTAACGTAAAGGGAATCAAGTTACAGGGTGTAACATCTCCGTATTAAGAACATTAAATCTTGTTTGGTTTGTCTATGTAATTGAAATAGGTATCTTACAGCGAACTGACCCGCGACAAGGATGTAACATCCCAATTTTCAATTTGGATATTTATACTTAGATTATTCATATGCATCCAAGATTTATGCATTTTGTTTCATTGTTTTTTATTTGAAATAGATCCAAGGGGCTTTGAGTAACTCAAGGACCAAATGAGAGATTTGAAAGTTTCCCTAAAGACCAAATTTGAAATTTTCAAAGTTGGGTTTTGGATCAAATTTGATTTCACCAAATATCAATTCCATTATTTCAAAATAAATAAAATAAAGAGAGAAGATAAAATGACTTCTTCAAAAACAGAAAAGAAATATTGGAAATTGAATTTTGAATCAAAATATATTTATTTTTGATATTATTTGCAAAATATTTCTTTTATGCAAATTTTATTAGTATAGGAAAAGTTTATATTTTAAATTTGCATTCAGGTCCCGAAAAATGTTCACTTGGTCATATATAATGCAATATATTTATGTGATTTTTTCTAGTAATTTTAGCCCTGTTTTTATTTTTGTTTTTCGAGGTTTTATTATTTCTGAAAAAGGAAAACAGAAAAGTTTTTTTAAGGAAGAAGGCTGCCGAGCTGGGCCAGCGAGCCGCAACCGCAGCCCAGCCCAGCCGCTCGCGCCCGCCTGTGCGCCCGCACCCGCTCGCTCTCTCCGCCTTGTGCCGCCGACAGGTAGGCCCCACCTGTCGGGGTCTTCTCGCTCCCCGTGCCGGAGTCCTACCCCACCACGCCGCCGGCGCCGCCGTGCCCGAGCGAGACATCCCGCGCCTTGTCTTGCCCCCTCGCCCAAGCAGCCCTCGCCCCTCCTCCTTTAAATACTGAGGCCCCCGGCCCCTCTTCTCTCCTCCCGAAGCGCATCGGAACACTTGAGACCGGAAGGTCGAACATGAGTCATATAGTAGATATGATCAACATAGAGATGTTCACCATTGATGACTACCCCATCTCACGTGATGATCGGACATGGCTTAGTTGATTTGGATCATGTATCACTTAGATAACTTGGGGGATGTTAATTTAAGTAGGAGTTCATTAGTAATTTGTTTAATTGAACTTAATTTATCACGAACTTAGTCTTGGTAGTATTTGCATGTCTATGTCGTAGATCAATGGCCCGTTCTACCGTTCCTTTGAATTTTAATGCGTTCCTAGAGAAAGCTAAGTTGAAAGATGATGGTGGCAACTACACGGACTCGGTCCGTAACTTGAGGATTATCCTCATTGCTGCACAGAAGAATTATGTTCTTGATGCACCGCTAGGTGACCCACCCGCTCCTGCTAACCTAGATGCTATGAACATCTGGCAAGCGTGAAGTGATGACTAATCTATAGTTCAGTGTGCCATGCTTTACGGCTTAGAACCGGGACTTCAAAGACATTTTGAACGTCATGGAGCATATGAGATGTTCCAGGAGCTGAAATTGATATTTCAAGCTAGTGCCCAGGTTGAGAGATATGAAGTCTCCAACAAGTTCTATAGCTGCAAGATGGAGGAGAATAGTTCTGTCAAGGAACACATACCCAAAATGTCTGGGTATCATAACCACTTGACTCAGCTGGGAATTGATCTTCCACCCGAGAGTCTTATTGACAGAGTTCTTCAATCACTACCCCCAAGCTACAAAGGCTTCTGAAAGACTGTGGATGTCGCCTAGAGTGGGGGGGGGGGGTTACTAGGCGCTTTAAAATAACTATGGTAGGGTTTGAACAAATGCGGAATAAACCTAGCGGTTAATTTGTCAAGCACAAAACCTTCAACAACTAGTATCACCTATGTGCACCAACAACTTATGCTAAGAAAGATAAACAACTATGTGATAGCAAGATATATGGCAAGAAACAATATGGCTATCACAAAGTAAAGTGCATAAGTAAAGGGCTCGGGTATGAGATAACCGAGGCACGCGGAGACAACGATGTATCCCGAAGTTCACACCCTTGCGGATGCTAATCTCTGTTTGGAGCGGTGTGGAGGCACAATGCTCCCCAAGAAGCCACTAGGGCCACCGTAATCTCCTCATGCCCTCGCACAATGCAAGATGTCATGATTCCACTAAGGGACCCTTGAGGGCGGTCACCGAACACGTACAAATGGCGACCCTTGGGGGCGATCACCGAACCCGTACAGATTGCTCGGGACGATCTCCACAACCTAATTGGAGACCCCGACGCTTGCCCGAAGCTTTACACCACAATGATTGAGCTCCGAACATCACAAAGGTTGGGGATATCTCCACAACTCAATTGGAGGCCCCCAACGACACCACGAAGCTTCACCACAATGGAATATGGCTTCGAGGTGACCTCAACCGTCTAGGGTACCCAAGCACCCAAGAGGAACAAGCTCAAGGGTACCAAGCACCCAAGAGTAATAAGCTTCTCAACTTCACTTCCACGTATCACCGTGGAGAACTTAAACTGATGCACCAAATGCAATGGCAAGGGCATACGGAGTGCCCAAGTCCTTCTCTCCTAAATCCACCGAAGCAACTAATGCTAGGGAGGGAAATGAGAGGAAGAACGGAGAAGGAGAACACCAAGAACTCCAAGATCAATATCCAAAGGGTTCCCCTCACATAGAGGAGAAAGTGATTGGTGGAAATGTCGATCTAGATCTCCTCTCTCTTCCCCCCCCCCCCAAAACTAGCAAGAATCCATGGAGGGATTGAGAGATAGCAAGCTCGAAGAAGGTCAACAATGGGGGAAGAACACGAGCTCAAAGGATTAGACTCAATGGGGAAGAAGACCCCCTTTTATAGGGGGAAGAAAATCCAACTGTTATCCCCACCAACCAACCCGCAGCGAGCGGCACTACCGCTATAAGGAGCGGTACTATCGCTGGCTGCAGCAGTACTACTGCTGGTCGCAGTGGTACTGCCGCTTGGCCCAGCGGTACTACCGCTGGGACCTCGCACAGCGCCAACGAGAGAAAGAACAAGAGAAAGAGAGCCCTCGAGCGGTACTAGTAGCGGTGGTAGGGCCGTACTACCGCTTATAAGCGGTACTACCACGCCCACTGCCGCTCCTACTGCCGCCCAACCCGTCACGAGAAGTGATGGTCTCGAATCGAGGCGATACTAGCGCGGAACCGAAGCCGAACTACCGCATGTAGCCATAAGCGGTACTACCGCTGTGAACCAGCGGTACTACCGCTTGTGGCTATAAGGGGTACTATCGCTCCGGCCTAGTGGTACTACCGCAGGAGCAACAAGAAAGCCCAGAACTGCCATAACTTCTGCAAATGAGCTCCGAATTGGCAGGGGAGGTATGCCTAGGATATAAAGGAGTGAATCCTCCATCAGTGAAGAACCGGCATAACCTCCAACACCAAAAACATCATAGAAGATGCATGTGAACTCCGTTTTTGATGAACTCGAGCTTGTCATCAAGATGACCATAAGCTCCAAATCTCACAAGGAGAAAAACCAAACAAGAACCAATAAAGATGATGCAAGGATGCAAAGGTTTGAGATCTCTATGAACGATACGATCAAGCTACTCATTGAGAGCCCCCCTTGATAGTACGACAATCGATCCTATAACCCAGTCTCCCAACTACCACCATGAGACCGGTAAAATAGAAAACCTATCAAGGGCAAACCTTTGCCTTGCACATAGTCCACTTGAGCTAGATGATGACGATCTTCACTCTCTCAAGTTGGACCAGCTTTCTTGATCGTGGTGGCTCGATGAAGACTAGTTGATTGCTCCCCCATACTCCACTATGGGTGAGCCACTCTTTTGGCATATCTTCGCAAGTCCATTTTCACCACAATGGATGGCAAGCTTCAAGCACTTGATCTCTTCGTGATGCTCCACTTGAACTTGCACACCGCAATCTTGATGACGATCACCACTTGATGTCATCCTCCATGGGTTGTATAATTTCTTCCTCTTGACGCAAGCCCATGGAAACATACCTAGCAACATATAGAACTCTCACGTAGACCATGGGTTAGTACACAAAGCGTAATGGACAATGCTTACCATACCATGAGATCACATGATCCCTCTCGGTACATCTTCTATGCTTTGTCTGTTGCTCAACTTGATTCACTCTTTGATTTAGTCTTGATCAACCTCTCACATGGCCAAGCTTTAGGTAATTCCTTGAATAACACCTTGGTCATCACAAACTCTCCTTGAAACCAACAAATGGACTCCAAGAAAAGCCTATGGACAAATCATTCAAATATAACTCAAGGCAACCGTTAGTCCATAGATATTTTCATCAATTACCAAAACCAAACATGGGCGCACCGCAGTTCTTTCAATCTCCCCCATTTTGGTAAATAATGGCAATCACTTTCAAGAGAGTTTATATAAGGAATTGTGCATCACCATACCATGCAACAGTAATGTATGCGCATGAGATGCAAAAGCTTAGGAACAAAACCAAATCAAGAAGAGATGACTCTCTAAACTTCTCCACAAAACTCTCTGAAACTTCTCCCCCATTGGCATCGATTGCCAAAATGGGTGAAAGGCTTAGAAGGCCAATATAGCTTGTGTTCCTCCACTTGTGCATTTCTCAACTAGAGAGTGGAATGCAATACACATATCCAACAGTAAATACTTGGAGGAAGACAAACTATATTGAGGCCCAAAGATTGCAAAAGAATGATATGCCACAAAGACATAACAAAGAGAGAGACACGCAATCAAGCACTCAAAGGATACCAATTGAAGCAAGCTATCAAAAGTTACCAATTGAACCAACTAGACCAATGATCCTACGAGCCACATGAACAAAAGATATTATGATATGAGCAAAGGAGTGTCCTAGAGAAAACAGAGAAGCTCCCCATGTTTTGTGCACAGCTTAGTTTTGTATTTGGATACAAGGAGCACAAAATAGGATCGTCATTCCCCCAAGATCAATAGAACCTTACGACAAGTGCAAGAGAGCAACGGAGTGTTCTAAAGACACTAGTGAAGCTCCCCATGATTTGTTCACTACTTAGAATATTTGCATTAGGATACCAAGTGCATAGAATAGGATCATCACTCCTCCAAAATCAACAGAAACTCACAACAAGCACAAGAAGTCAAGTAGGAAACAAATCCTAGCACAAGCAACAAACAAATGGTTGAGCAACATATAAAAGAGGCTACTTAAGAGTAGGCTCAACCAAAATGACGTGTGTGAGTCATGGCAAAGCACTTGAGAAGACTAATGTAAGGGTGAGCATTAAGCATCAACATAGTCTCGAATAGTGGAGATACAAGGTGCATGACATGTCCTTCCCACACACACCAAGCAAAGGGTTTCACAAGCACACTCACTATGCAAAATGAATAACCAACGCTTGTGACAACCCATGGTGAAGAAAGAAAGGGAAAGCTTTGTCAATAGGAGGAATACCAATCGAGATGGCAAAAGCCTCATCAAGACAAGTAAGAGACAAAATATCTTCACCACACAAGAGTGCATCAAGATGTAACGAGATAAGACCCGCACAAGGCACACACCTTCACAAAGCCACCATAGAAATAAAACAAGAAGGAAAAGGTGGACATGAAAGAAAAGGGATATCAACTAGATATGCAACTACTCTCATGGTGTATAAGATTCTAGGTAGATGAAGATCATGATGATATCAATCCACAAAGAAGGATGTACACACAAAATAGTTACAAATAGAAAGAATGAGATATCCACAAGGAAGTCATAAATATACCAATAAGATATTTGCTTGAAAGCATATCACATGGCTAGATATGGTCTTATTGTATATAAATGAATTCCAACCACACGAACATCAAAGACATCAAAACTAGCAAAAAGAGATCATTGTCGGGATGCTTTGATAAAGGAAACAGGTATCACAAGAAAGAATGAATTACATGCCATGATACAACCTACACAAGGTTGATGCAAGAAATTTGTGCATGAAGTAGATGATGATACTTGTTATCGAGATACCATTGGACGGATGTAGTAGATACCAATTGAAGGTAGATAGTAGTTCATTGATCATCCTAGCTTGACTCCAATAAGAACATGGTGACACCACCTTCCTTTTGAATGAGTCGAGCATCCAATGCATCTCCAATTGTTCCTAGAACAACAACACAAACAAAATGGTACGCAAACTCATTGGGACCAAAGAGTTAGAAACACCAATGCATAGGACAAACTCCACGCACACATGTGCATTTATATATGAAGATGAATTTCATGCACATCTCATCCAAATTGAGACTAGGTGGAGTTTCCCCTATATATTGGGTCAAAGAAAGAAAGCACGCCAAAGAAAATACATGAAGTAAATATGCATACTCAAGACTTTCAAGAAACTAAACGAGATGAAAAAGAGAAACCAAGTGAAAATAGGATACCAAATGGATAAAAAAACTTGGAAGATATATATTTAAAAGATATATCAAGGAATGAGATATCCATTTATACACGCAAAAGGAAATATATCGGACTCCCAAAAGAGAGGATGGTTCCAAACAAACCAACCCATCTATAAAGTTTCATGATGGCACAAAGAACCAAAAAGAAACGACTTGTCTGCAATCAACACACACTTGATATGGATCACAAGATGAGTGTTCTATCGAAAATAGGATAGCTCCCCCAAGAATTATGCATTAAAGATAATTTGCATTTGAATACAAAATGCACAAGGTGGGATCACCACTTTCACTCTATCTAGAAAACACTCGACAAAATCAATAAAACAACAAGATCCTCAAGTGGCACAGAAGGCAATGGGAGTTGACACAATATTGGCAATAAATAAAACCAAAAGACAATGTAAAGATGATCAATAATTTCCACCACATAAGTGATTACCAATTGTCAAAGACAAGATGTATTTGGAAATAATTCCCGGTGGTAGATTGCAAACAAATCCAACATCATCTTCACACCAAACAAAAAAGCAAATTTTCAACTTGTAAGGCTAACATGCCACCTAGGAACAACATAATTTATAATATCAACTCTAGGTGAAAATATGTCAAATGTACACATTTTCTAGGCTTGTAATATACACATAGCATATTACTCCCCCATAATGTGACACCAAAGAAATACTTAACAAGATGCAAAACGGAACCAAACAAGAGATACTTAATGGACCAAATAGAATTTGGATTTCTTATGAGAAGACATACCACATAGAGACTATATAATCTAGTAATATCAATACTAAATGGTATTCCTCATGTACACACATTTTCAGGATTGTGAGGTGCACAAAGCACATCACTCCCCCAAAATGGGATGTTCCATTAATCTCTCACAAGAGCCAACTAAGATATTAAAAAGATGCAAAAAGTCTCAACACACGACACACGCGTACATGATGTGCAAACCAACATACACAAACTTGATTTCTCAAGATAAGCAAATTGGAATCACAACATATACAAGCGCATGCAAGGTTCAAAACCACAACATGCTAAGCGGCAAGTAACTTCTGTTGGGGAACGTAGTATTTCAAAACAAATCCTACGATCACGCAAGATCTATGTACTAGATGCATAGCAACAAGAGGGGAGAGTGTATCTATGTACCCTCGTAGACCGGGAGCGGAAGCGTCTAGTGACACGGTTGATGTAGTTGAACTTCTTCACGATCCAACCGATCAAGCACCGAACGTACGGAGCCCCCGCGTTCAGCACATGTTCAGCTTGATGACGTCCCACGAGCTCTTGATCAAGTAGAGCCTCGCAGGAGAGTTTTCGTCAGCATGACGGTGTGGTGATGGAGATGATGAAGCTACCAGCGCAGGGCTTCGCCTAAGCACTGCAACGGTATGACCGAGGTGTGTTTCCGTGGAGAGGGGCACCGCACACGGTTGGGAGAGATCAACTGATCAACTTGTGTCTATGGGGTGCCTATCCCCGTATATAAAGGAGGAGGGGAGGGGAGGGGCCGGCCCTCTCTATGGCACGCCCTAGGGAGTCTTACTCCCACTGAGAGTAGGATTCCCCCCTTTCCCTAGTAGGAGTAGGAGAGGAAGGAAGGAGGACGGAAGAAGAAAAGGAAAGGGGGGACGCCACCCCCCTCCTTGTCCAATTCGGACTAGAGGGGGAGGGGGTGCGTGGCTGCCCTGGCCGCCCCTCCTCTTCTCCCACTAGGGCCCATAAGGCCCATTTAACTCCCCGGGGGGTTCCGGTAACCCCTCGGTACTCGTGTATATGCCCGAAACCCTTCCGGTGTCCAAACATAGTCGTCCAATATATTGATCTTTATGTCTCGGACATTCCGAGACTCCTCATCATGTCCGTGATCTTATCCGGGACGCCGAACTACCTTAGGTACATCAAAACTCATAAACTCATAATACTGATCGTCATCAAACATTAAGCGTGCGGACCCTATGGGTTCGAGAACTATGTAGACATGACCGAGACACATCTCCGGTCAATAACCAATAGCGGAACCTGGATGCTCATATTGGTTCCTACATATTCTACGAAGATCTTTATCGGTCAAACCTCAAACAACATACATTGTTCCCTTTGTCATCGGTATGTTACTTTCCCGAGATTCGATCGTCGGTATCTCAATACCTAGTTCAGTCTTGTTACGGCAAGTCTCTTTACTCGTTCTGTAATACATCATCTCATGACTAACTCATTAGTCATTTGCTTCCAAGGCTTATTATGATGTGCATTACCGAGAGGGCCCAGAGATACCTCTCCGACACTCGGAGTGACAAATCCTATTCTTGATCTATGCTAACACCATGAACACCTTCAGAGACATCTGTAGAGCATTTTTATAATCACCCAGTTACGTTGTGATGTTTGATAGCACACAAGGTGTTCCTCCGGTATTCGGGAGTTGCATAATCTCATAGTCATAGGAGTATTGTATAAGTCATGAAGAAAGCAATAGCAGTAAAACTAAACGATCATAGTGCTAAGCTAACAGATGGGTCTTGTCCATCACATCATTCTCCTAATGATGTGATCCCATTGATCAAATGACAACTCATGTCTATGGCTAGGAAACATAACCATCTTTGATCAATGAGCTAGTCTAGTAGAAGCATACTAGGGACATACTGTTTTGTCTATGTATTCACACATGTACTAAGTTTCCGGTTAATACAATTCTAGCATGAATAAAAGGCATTTATCACGATATAAGGAAATACAAATAACATCTTTATTATTTCCTCTAGGGCATATTTCCTTCATTCTCCCACTTGAACTAGAGTCAATAATCTAGATTACAAAGTAATGATTCTAACACCCATGGAGTCTTGGTGCTGATCATGTTTTGCCTGTGGAAGATGCTTAGCAACGAGTCTGCGACATTTAGATCCGTATGCATCTTGCAAATTTCTATGTCTCCCTCCTTGACTTGATCGCGGATGGAATTGAAGCGTCTTTTGATGTGCTTTGTTCTCTTGTGCAACCTGGATTCCTTCGCCAAGGCTATTGCTCCAGTGTTGTCACAAAAGATTTTCATTGGACCCGATGCACTAGGTATCACACCTAGATCGAATATGAACTCCTTCATCTAGACTCCTTCATTTCCTGCTTCCGAAGCAGCTATATATTCCGCTTCACACATAGATCCCGCCACGACGCTCTGCTTGGAACTGCATCAATTGACAGCTCCACCGTTTAATAAAAATACATATCCGGTTTGTGACTTAGAGTCATCTAGATCAGTGTCAAAGCTTGAATCAACGTAACCATTTACGACGAGCTCTTTGTCACCTCCATACACGAGAAACATATCCTTTGTCCTTTTCAGGTACTTTTGGATGTTCTTGACCGCTGTCCAGTGATCCACACCTGGATTACTTTGGTACCTCCCTGCTAAACTTATAGCAAGGAACACATCATGCCTGGTACATAGCATTGCATACACAATAGATCCTACGGCTGAGGCATAGGGAATGACTTTCATTTTCTCTATATCTTCTGCAGTTGTCGGGCATTGAGTCTTACTCAACTTCACACCTTGTAACATAGGCAAGAACCCTTTCTTTGACTGATCCATTTTGAAATTCTGCAAAACTTTATCAAGGTATGTGCTTTGTGAAAGTCCAATTAAGCATCTTGATCTATCTCTATAGATCTTGATGCCTAATATGTAAGCAGCTTCACCGAGGTCTTTCATTGAAAAATTCTTATTCAAGTATCCTTTTATGCCATCCAGAAACTCTATATCATTTCCAATCAACAATATGTCATCCACAAATAATATCAGAAATGTTACAGAGCTCCCACTCACTTTCTTGCAAATACAGACTTCTCCAAAAGTATGTATAAAACCATATGCTTTGATCACCTCACCAAAGCGTATATTCCAACTCCGAGATGCTGGCACCAGTCCATAGATGGATCGCTGGAGCTTGCACACTTTGTTAGCACCTTTAGGATCGACAAAACCTTCTGGTTGCATCATATACAACTCTCCTTTGAGATCCATTTGCCAGATTTGACATCCATTTGCCAGATTTCATAATCATAAAAGGCGGCAATTGCTAACATGATTCAGACAGACTTAAGCATCGCTACGGATGAGAAAGTCTCATCGTAGTCAACTCCTTGAACTTGTCGAAAACCTTTCGCAACAAGTTGAGCTTTGTAAACAGTAACATTACCGTCAGCGTCGGTCTTCCTCTTGAAAATCCATTTATTTTCGATGACTTGCCGATCATCGGGCAAGTCAAGGAAAGTCCACACTTTGTTCTCATACATGGATCCCATCTCAGATTTCATGGCCTCAAGCCATTTCGCGGAATCTGGGCTCATCATCGCTTCCTCATAGTTCGTAGGTTCATCATGGTCTAGTAACATGACTTCCAGAACTGCGTTGCCGTACCACTCTGGCACGGAACGTACTCTGGTTGATCTACAAAGTTCAGCAATAACTTGATCCGAAGTTTCATGATCATCATCATTAGCTTCCTCACTAATTGGTGTAGGAATCACTAGAACCAGTTTCTGTGATGTACTACTTTCCAATTCGGGAGCAGGTACAATTACCTCATCAAGTTCCACTTTCCTCCCACTCACTTCTTTCGAGAGAAACTCCTTCTCTAGAAATTATCCATTCTTAGGAACGAATATCTTGCATTCGGATCTGTGATAGAAGGTGTACCCAACTGTCTCCTTTGGGTATCCTATGAAGACACATTTCTTCGACTTGGGTTCGAGTTTATCAGGTTGAAGCTTTTTCACATAAGCATCGCAGCCCCAAACTTTAAGAAACGACAACTTAGGTTTCTTGCCAAACCACAGTTCATAAGGCGTCGTCTCAACGGATTTAGATGGTGCCCTATTTAACGTGAATGCAGCTGTCTCTAAAGCATAACCCCAAAACGATAGTGGTAAATCGGCAAGAGACATCATAGACCGCACCATATCTAATAAAGTACGGTTACAACGTTCGGACACACCATTACGCTGTGGTGTTCTGGGTGGCGTGAGTTGTGAAACTATTCCATATTGTTTCAAATGAAGGCCAAACTCGTAACTCAAATATTCACCTCAACGATCAGATAGTAGAAACTTTATTTTCTTGTTACGACGATTCTCTACTTCACTATGAAATTCTTTGAACTTTTCAAATGTTTCAGACTTGTGCTTCATCAAGTAGATATACCCATATCTGCTCAAATCATCAGTGAAGGTCAGAAAATAACGATACCCGCCGCGAGCTTTAACACTCATCAGTCCACATACATCAGTATGTATGATTTCCAACAAATCTGTTGCTCGCTCCATTGTTCCGGAGAACAGAGTTTAGTCATCTTTCCCATGAGGCATGGTTCACAAGCACCAAGTGATTCATAATCAAGTGATTCCAAAATTCCATCACTATGGAGTTTCTTCATGCGCTTTACACCAATATGACCTAAACGGCGGTGCCACAAATAAGTTGCACTATCATTATTAACCTTGCATCTTTTGGCTTCAATATTATGAATATGTGTATCACTACGATCGAGATCCAACAAGAATAGACCACTCTTCAAGGGTGCATGACCATAAAATATATTACTCATATAAATAGAACAACCATTATTCTCAAATTTAAATGAATAACCGTCTCGCAATAAACAAGATCCAGATATAATGTTCATGCTTAACGCTGGCACCAAATAACAATTATTCAGGTCTAAAACTAATCCCGAAGGTAGATGTAGAGGTAGCGTGCCGACAGCGATCACATCGACTCTGGAACCATTTCCCACGCGCATCGTCACCTCGTCCTTAGCCAATCTTTGTTTAATCCGTAGTCCCTGTTTCGAGTTACACATATTACCAACCGAACCGGTATCAAATAACCAGGTGCTACTACGAGCATTAGTAAGGTACACATCAATAAGATGTATATCACATATACCTTTGTTCACCTTGCCATCCTTCTTATCCACCAATTACTTGGGGTAGTTCCGCTTCCAGTGTCCAGTCCCTTTGCAGTAGAAGCACTCAGTTTTAGGCTTGGCTCCAGACTTGGGTTCCTTCGTGGGAGTAGCAACTATCTTGCTATTCTTCTTTAAGTTCCCCTTCTTTCCCTTGCTATTTTTCTTGAAACTAGTGGTCTTGTTAACCATCAACACTTGATGCTCCTTTTTCATTTCTACCTCCGCAGCCTTGAGCATAGCGAAGAGCTCGGGAATTGTCTTTTGCATCCCTTGCATGTTATAGTTCATCATGAAGCCTTTATAGCTTGGTGGCAGTGATTGAAGAACTCTATCAATAACACTATCTTCATCAACTTTGCAACCAAGTTGAGTCATATGACTGTAGTACCCAGACATTCTGAGCAAGTGTTCACTGATAGAACTGTTCTCTTCCATCTTACAGCTGTAGAACTTATTGGAAATGTCATATTTCTCAATCCGGGCATTTGCTTGAAATATCAACTTCAACTCCTGGAACATCTCATATGCTCCATGACGTTCAAAACGTCTTTGAAGTACCAGTTCTAAGCCGTAAAGCATGGCACACTGAACTATCATGTAGCCATTAGAATGAGTTTGCCAGACGTTCATAACGTCCGGGGTTGCTCCTGCAGCAGGCTTGTCACCCAGCGGTGCTTCAAGGACATAATTCTTCTGTGCAGCAATGAGGATAATCCTCAAGTTACGGACCCAGTCCGTGTAATTGCTACCATCATCTTTCAACTTAGCTTTCTCTAGGAATGCATTAAAATTCAAAGGAATGGTAGCACAGGCCATTGATCTACAACAACATAGATATGCAAAAACTATCAAGACTAAGTTCATGATAAATTAAAGTTCAATTAATCATATTACTAAAGAACTCCCACTTAGATAGACATCCCTCTGGTCATCTAAATGATCACGTGATCCAAATCAACTAAACCATGTCCGATGATCACATGAGATGGAGTAGTTTTCAATGGTGAACATCTTATGTTGATCATATCTACTATATGATTCACGCTCGACCTTTCGGTCTCCAGTGTTCCGAGGCCATGTCTGTACATGCTAGGCTCGTCAAGTTTAACCCAAGTATTCTGCGTGTGCAAAACTCTCTTACACCCGTTGTATGTGAACATGGTGTCTCGGCATGACGAACTTTCGCAACGGTGCATACTCAGGGAAAACATGTGTACCTTGAAATTTTGTAAGGGATCATCTTATAATGCTACCGCCGTACTAAGCAAAATAAGAAGCATAATAAGATAAACATCACATGCAAACAAAATATGCGACATGATATGGCCATCATCATCTTGTGCTTTTGATCTCCATCTCCAAGGCACCGTCATGATCACCATCGTCACCGGCGCGACACCTTGATCTCCATCGTAGCATCGTTGTCGTCTCGCCAACTATTGCTTCCACGACTATCGCTACCGCTTAGTGATAAAGTAAAGCAATTACATGGTGATTGTATTTCATACAATAAAGCGACCACCATATGGCTCCTGCCAGTTGCCAATAACTTTACAAAACATGATCATCTCATACAATAACGTATCACTCATCATGTCTTGACCATATCACATCACAACATGCCCTACAAAAATAAGTTAGGCGTCCTCTACTTTGTTGTTGCAAGTTTTACGTGGCTGCTATGGGCTTAGCAAGAACCGTTCTTACCTACGCATACAAAACCACAACGATATTTCGTCAAGTATGTGATGTTTTAACCTTCACAAGGACCGGGCGTAGCCACACTTGATTCGACTAAAGTTGGAGAAACTGACACCCGACAGCCACCTGTGTGCGAAGCACGTCGGTAGAACCAGTCTCACGTAAGCATACGCGTAATGTCGGTACGGGTCGCTTCATCCAACAATACCGCCGAATCAAAGTATGACATGCTGGTAAGCAGTATGACTAGTATCGTCCACAACTCACTTGTGTTCTACTCGTGCATATCATCTATGCATAGACCTGGCTCAT
Organism: Secale cereale; assembly: GCA_902687465.1. Taxonomy (NCBI): domain Eukaryota; kingdom Viridiplantae; phylum Streptophyta; class Magnoliopsida; order Poales; family Poaceae; genus Secale; species Secale cereale. The sequence goes on along the minus strand of LR738715.1, from coordinate 159,737,929 downwards.
GATGCCACTATTGGGGAATGTAGTATTTCAAAAAAAATCCTATGATCACACAAGATCTATCTACTAGATGCATAGAAACAAGAGGGGAGAGTGTGTCTATGTACCCTCGTAGACCGGGAGCGGAAGCGTCCAGTGACGCGGTTGATGTAGTCGAACTTCTTCGTGATCTAACCGATCAAGCACCGAACGTACGGAGCCTCCGCGTTCAGCACACGTTCAGCTTGATGACGTCCCACGAGCTCTTGATCCAGTAGAGCCTTGCGGGAGAGTTTTCGTCAGCACAACGACGTGGTGACAGAGATGATGAATCTACCGGCGTAGGGCTTCGCCTAAGCACTTCAACGGTATGACCGAGGTGTGTTTCTGTGGAGAGGGGCACCGCACACGGTTGGGAGAGATCAACTGATCAACTTGTGTTTATGGGGTGCCTCTACCCCCGTATATAAAGGAGGAGGGGAGGGAAGGGGCCGGCCCTCTCTATGGTGCGCCCTAGGGAGTCCTACTCTCACCGAGAGTAGGATTGCCCCCTTTCCCTAGTAGGAGTAGGAGAGGAAGGAAGGAGGAGGGAAGAAGAGAAGGAAAGGGGGGGGGGCGCCACCCCCCCTCCTTGTCCAATTCGGACTAGAGAGGGAGGGGGCGCGCGGCTGCCCTGGCCGTCCCGCCTCTTATCCCACTAGGGCCCATAAGGCCCATTTAACTCCCCGGGGGGGTTCCGGTAACCCCTCGGTACTCCGGTATATGCCCGAAACCTCCCGGAACCCTTATGGTGTCCAAACATAGTCGTCCAATATATCGATCTTTATGTATCGGACATTCCGAGACTCCTCGTCATGTCCGTGATCTTATCCAGGACTCTGAACTGCCTTCGGTACATCAAAACTCAAAAAACACATAATAGCGATCGTCATCAAACGTTAAGCGTGCGGACCCTACTGGTTCAAGAACTATGTAGACATGACCGAGACACATCTCCGGTCAATAACCAATAGCGGAACCTGGATGCTCATATTGGTTCCTACATATTCTACGAAGATCTTTAACGGTCAAACCGCATAACAACATACGTTGTTCCCTTTGTCATCGGTATATTACTTGCCCGAGATTCGATCTTCGGTATCTCAATAACTAGTTCAATCTCGTTACCGACAAGTCTCTTTACTCGTTCCGTAATACATCATCTCGTGATTAACTCATTAGTCATTTTCTTGCAAGGCTTATTATGATGTGCATTACCGAGAGGGCCCAGAGATACCTCTCCGACACTCGGAGTGACAAATCCTATTCTTTATCTATGCCAACACCACGAACACCTTCGGAGACATCTGTAGAGCATCTTTACAATCACCTAGTTACATTGTGACGTTTGATAGCACACAAGGTGTTGCTCTGGTATTCGGGAGTTGCATAATCTCATAGTCATAGGAACATGTATAAGTCATGAAGAAAGCAATAGCAGTTAAACTAAACGATCATAGTGCTAAGCTAACGGATGGGTCTTGTCCATTACATCATTCTCCTAATGATGTGATCCCATTGATCAAATGACAACTCATGTCTATGGCTAGGAAACATAACCAACTTTGATCAATGAGCTAGTCTAGTAGAAGTATACTAGGGACATACTGTTTTGTCTATGTATTCACACATGTACTAAGTTTCCGGTTAATACAATTCTAGCATGAATAAAATACATTTATCACGATATAAGGAAATACAAATAGCATCTTTATTATTGCCTCGAGGGCATATTTCCTTCAACTTTCAATGTAAACAATTTATGCATAAGTTACCGCAAGGAGGAACATTGGATATATGATAGAAACATAATCCGAATGACTTGGCTTGAGACAATATGAGTGATGAAGACCCCTTAAATCTTCATAATGTATCCAGGTCTCCAATGACCTCCATAAACACCCATTATCAAGTTTTAGCTTGTTGGCCCCCAACCAAGTTAGGTCCTACTCCCTCCGTCCGGGTTTATTAGGCCTAAAGACAACTTCTCTTAGACCGAGACACATAGTAATTTGCTTATATTAATTCTTTCATTCCACTCCCAATGCACTCTCTCACATGCATGCAGCCAATAAAAAAGCACGCATGAAGTGTAATAATTTCCCAACTATGGTACCAACAACAATGGATTTCAATGCAACCAATGAAATGGTTGCATGCATACACCTTTCCAAAGCAAGGCCTTATAAAAAGGGACATGCTTGTGATGCTGAGAGGCCTAATAAACCCGGACGGAGGGAGTAAGAGGTTAGTCACAATAGGCTTGGCCACCCAAATGGTTCTTTTCTTGACACCACTTTGAGTACCAAAATACTTGGCAAACACATTGCCAACATTATCCTTCCCAAGAGAATAGACATCATCAATAATAATTGGGTTGGATAAGTTACCACTAGTGCATGAAGAAGCCATGTGACCTTTCTCACGACATAAGTAGCAACGTCTACTCTTCACGTTCTTCTCACTTGATTTCTCAACATGAGAAGCAATAACTTGAGTCTTCTTGGGAAGTGGCCTTTCTTCAACTTGTGGTTGAGTATGAGATTGAACTTGTGGCCTCTTCCCTTGTTGCTTGTCATTAATGGGATTCTTCTTCATTGGGCAAGATCTAGCATGATGCCCTTCAATTTTGCACTTGAAGCAGATAATCTTGGCCAAATTATTGAGTTGTTCTTGGTCCTTCTTATTCTTATTGATCTTGGACTTCTTCTTGTTATTGGAGTTGAAACCAAGTCCACCTTTGTCATTGGGGGCTTTTTGCACACTCAAAATATTGTTGAGTGTGGACTTCCCTTCATGATACTTTTCCAAGTCTTTCTTCAAGGAAGTGACTTGGGCCTTGAGCTATTTGATTTCCTCTACATGGTTAGTATCAACACAAGAACTAGAGGAAGTATAAGCTTCATTGTTAGAGCAACAAGGCAAGGAAAGTAATTCATCACAAGATGTACCAATGCTATGAGTAGATGAATTACAAGGACTAGCACATGGCAATATAGCATTTTGACTTGAAGTAGTGCTAGTATACACACGAGGCTAACTAGAAGTTACCTTAGCAACCAAAGCCTCATGAGCTATCTTTAGCACATTATGAGATACTAGAAGATCATAATGAGAGCTTGGGATATTTACATGACTTTCTTCTAATTTCCCATAATAGCTAGATAGCAACTCAAGTTGAGCCCTTAGCTCAACATTCTCCTTCAATATGGATGCTTCATTATAAATAGAGTTAGTAGCACAAGCATCATCATTAACAACAATAGGAGAAGACAACTTGGAAAGCTCTTTAGAATATGAAGCTTTAAGTTGAGCATGAGACTCGGTGAGTTTGATGAGCTCACTCGTAATGACCCTTGAGCCATTTTCGAGGTGCTCAAAGTCCTCAAGGAGTTTAGAATGCACAACTTCAAGCTTCTCATTTTTAGTTTCAAAATCATTAGCCACCACGAGAACTCTATCATGAGATTCCTTTATTCTAGATAGTTCTAGAGCAAAAGTCTCCTCAAGAGATTCCTTGGTGGTTTGTTCAAGTTCAAGAGCTTGCGAGAGGTCGGCGATCTCATTGGCGTAATCACGCTCATGACCTTCCATTTTCTCAATGGTGACCTCATGCTCCTCTAGATGAGATTCCAACTCCACTATATATTCTTGCCATCAATGGCAATAGACATGATTTCCATGAAGTTGGAACGAGCAATTTTATTCTTATGAAGAGCTTTAAAAATCATTTCCCCCTTAATTTTTAAGGAGGCAAGATTATCATTCTCTTCATCACTATCAACATCATCATCATTCTTGTCATCATCATTATCATCACAAGATATATTGGGATTCAAAGTGGGAGATAGAAGCCTTAGCCATAAGGCAAAACACAATAGATGATGATGTTGGATCCCTCGAAGCACCAATCAAGGCGACATCTTGTTCCATGGGGTGTTGGATTTCCTCTACATTGTTAGCACAACAATTTGAGGAAATATATGCATTTTTATCTTGGCAACGAGACATAGCAAGCATATCATCATGATATTTAGTCAAGCAATTTCTACATGATATGCAAGAACTGTCAACACAAGCATGTGAAACATTTAGAGAGCTCGAAGTGTTGAAGTCCAAAGATGGAGCATTGCAATAAGATATTGATGAGGGATCATCAACGATAAGCACACTATCATCATTGCAATGAACACCACTACTTACCATATCATTACCTTGTGGAAATCCACATGTAGGTGAAGTAGAAGACGTTGAGAAAGCAACACGGCCGGAGGTGGAAGGAGAACAATCATTCCCACAATTCTTGGACACACCATATTTATCTTGAAGCTTTGTCCACAACTCATGAGCATCCCGAAAACGGCATGAGTTGAAAACTTGAAATATAAATACATTGCTCAAAGCATCAAAAAGCACATTAGAAGCTTGAGCATTGAGATAAGAGTTTTTCTCATCCTCTAAATATAATCTTTGGGGATCCTTTTGTCGGGGAAACTGATCGCCCACGAACACCTATGGGACCGGAGCCCCTTCTCGGTACGGCAGGGGGCGGAGGATGCACAAAGAGCGGATCGAGGCGAGCAACGAGCAGTTTACCCAGGTTCGGGCCGCACGGATGCGTAAAACCCTACTCCTGCCTTGGTTTGTATTGCGTTCTTGCTCGGGAGCGAGGAGAGCAACAGTACCCTCTAACCGCTAACAAGACCGAGCGTAGGGAATGATCGATGTTCGGTCTTGTTAGCGGTTAGAGGGTACTGTTGCTCTCCTCGCTCCCGAGCAAGAACGCAATACAAACCAAGGTAGGAGTAGGGTTTTACGCATCCGTGCGGCCTGAACCTGGGTAAACTGCTCGCGTGCTCGCCTCGATCCGCTCTTTGTGCATCCTCCGCCCCCCTGCCGTACCGAGAAGGGGCTCCGGTCCCATAGGTGTTCGTGGGCGATCAGTTTCCCCGACATCTTTGGCGCGCCAGGTAGGGGGAAGCGCGTCGAGGTTGTGTGAACCTGATCCGGCGTTCACGCGAGCTAGATCTTCACCAACTTCATCAACTTCATCGACTCTATCAGCATGCCGCCGAAGAAGAAGGCTTCGGAGGCAGCAGGTCCGTCTGCGTCGATCCCACCACCGCCGGAGGCAACGGCTGGTGGGGTAGACGCTGGCGGAAGGACGGACGTCGGCGGGGAAACTCACGGCGCCGCCAAGTCCAAGGACAAGACGGACGACCGGGCGCACTCCAAGGCCTCGGCGTCCGTACACGCACCGCGCCCATCTCAGGAGGCGCGGGACCGGCAGCGACGTGGTACTCAAGGTACCATACGCTTGCTGGGACAAGGTCAAGCCGGTGGGTCTCGGGACGCTCAAGACCCGCATGCGCACCAGCATGCCGGCACGAGCAATGCACGATCGCCGGGACGGGATATTGCTCCTTCTAACGTAGTTAGAAGTCCGAGCGTATCCCGCTCCTCGCACCGCTCGCCGCCGTTATCCTCCACTCTAGCAGAAGCTCTAGCGCGAGCTCAATTGCTCCTCGACTTCCCTCCAGCGGCAGACAAGGCCGACGACTGGAGGGCCACCATCCAAAGCCTCATCACCTTCGCCAACGGCGACACTCTGCAGCAGCCGAGCACGTCGTGACCGCGGCAGGTCAGCCAGGCGCGGGCTGATGGCGACAAGACTGGTGGGGGTGCAACTACCGTGCACTCTCCGCCCCGAAGACCAAAATCGCCGACTCGCCGGATCAACATCGACGACGACTCCACCGCGTCGTCGGATCCGCGAGGTCGCCGTGACCAGCGCCAAGTCCTCGACGATCGACGACAAGAAGACGCTCGTACCCGCATTGAGCGTCGAAGAGAAGCGCGACGTCAATCAGACCAGCGCGCTGGGCCTGCTGTTGACGTGCACGCGCCCGGGGGACCAGGCGACTTGCCGTACGCGGTAGGTTGCCCTGCGTTCACTCGTGAGCTGCGGCAAGTCCAGTGGCCCAGCATGAAGAACTTCAAGCCCGACGTACCGGAGAAGTACGACGGCAAGACACATCCGTCGGAGTTCCTCAACATCTACACCATCGCGGTGCAGGCTGCCGGGGGACGAGACGAGAAGATACTCGCCAATTACTTCCCGCTGGTGCTCAAGCCAAACGTCAGATCTTGGCTCATGCACTTGCCGGGGAACTCCATTTCTTCTTGGGCTGACCTGTGCCATCAGTTTGTCGGCGCCTTCACAGGTGGCCACAAGCCCCATGGCCAGGAGAGTGACCTTCACATACTCGCCCAGAAGGAAGGAGAGCCCCTGCGTAAGTACATCCAGAGGTTCAGCCGTGTCCAGCACAACATCCCGGACGTCCACCCCGCCGCGGTTATTAGCGCGTTCCATCAGAACGTGCGTAACCATCGGATGAGGGAGGAGATGGCGATGTGCAAGATAAGGGACGTCAGCGAGCTGTACGCCCTGGCCGACAAGTGCGCACGCGCTGAGGAGGGGAAGAAACTCCCCGGAGAGGATACAGGAGCAGGGGGATCAGACAGCGAGGATGCCGCCCCGGCAAAGAAAAGCCGACGACGGGGCAACAGGAAGAAGAAGAACAAGGAAGTGCTAGTCGTTGAGCAGTCCGGCAAGGAGGCTGGCGCCAAGAAAGCCCAGGCTGGTAGCTCCGGCAAGGAGACAGCCGCGTGCACCAACTGCCAGACTGTGGCAGCCGCCGACAAGCAGGACGGCTCCGACAAGCAATACTGCAAGATCCACCGCACCAAGGGCCACGATTTCCAGAATTGCAAGAAAGTCGAATACCTCGTTGAGCAGCAAAAGGCTGAGTACGAGCGACGCGACAAGGAGAAGGCCCAGGGAGGTGATGGAGGGTCCGGCAAGAAGCGGCCATTCAACGGCCGGGGAGGACGCCGCGGCAAGGCCAAGAAGCGGCAAGGAGACAGACCTCCCCGCGGCCGCGACAAGGACGAAGACGAAGACGACGATGAAGACATGGATGATGGAGAGAACAGCGAGCAGGAGTTTCAGAAAGCCATGGAGGTTCTGTGCATTGACGGTGGTGCTTCTCTGCATACTTCACACCGCCAACTCAAGCAATGGGTGCGTGAAGTCAATGCGGCAGAACCACCCGTCGAGTCGCGCAAACTTCTGAAGTGGTCCAGCACGCCTATCATCTTCGATATTGAGGACCACCCTGATCGCACAACTGCGGTCGGGTGCTTGCCGATTTTGGTTTCACCAACCATCCGCAACCTCAAGGTCACGAAGATGTTAGTTGACGGCGGGGCTGGCTTGAACCTGATCTCCTCCGCTGTGGTTCGGAAACTCCAAATCCCCGACAGCGAGCTCGAAGAAACCGGCACATTCCAAGGGATCAATCCGGGAAGGAGCAAGCCGAAGGGGAAGATCACGCTGCCAGTGACATTTGGCGGAGAGCTAAACTTCAGAACTGAGAGGATCACTTTCGACGTTGCCGATATTCCTTTGCCTTACAATGGAATACTTGGCCGTCCAACGCTCGCCAAGTTCATGACAGCCTCTCACTATGCCTACAACATGCTCAAGATGCCAGGCCCAATAAGCGTCATCTCTGTCCCCGGCGACAAGAAGGATGCCCTTATCTGTGCCGACAAGATTTACCGGGATGCAGCAGCCGCAGCAGATAGCAAGACACTTGCCACTGAAGCTCCCGGAGGGAAGAACAAGACCAAGTCCGGCAAGAGCTCTGGGGCCCACTCCGGCAAACGCACCTCTTCGGAGTGCTGCGCTGTCGTCGAGGACGAACCATCGAGCTCCACCGGCAAGTGTAAGAAAACGATGGCAGCTCCGCCAGCAACCAAGAAGGTGTCTGCCAACGAGGACGGCACTGGTGGTACTTTCACCATCAGTGCCACACTTGACCCCAAATAGGAAAGCGCGCTCATTGCTTTCGTGCGGGCGAACGTCGATGTGTTTGCATGGCAACCATCCGACATCCCCGGTGTTCCCAGGAAAGTGATTGAGCACAAGCTTGCCGTTTGTCCTCACGCGCGGCCCGTCAAGCAGAAAGTTAGAAAACAAGCTGTGGAGCGCCAAGAGTTTATTGCAGAAGAGATCAAGAAGCTGGAAGCGGCAGGCCTAGTCAGAGGTGTGCTCCATCCCACGTGGTTGGCCAATCCTGTTGTCGTGCGTAAAGCAAATGGGAAATGGAGGCTTTGTATCAATTTCACTGATGTGAATAAAGCTTGTCCCAAAGACCCATTTCCCTTGCCGCGCATTGACCAGATAGTTGACTCCACGGCTGGATGTGAGTTGCTTTCATTTCTCGATGCATATTCAGGATACCACCAGATCTTTATGGCTGAAGAAGATGAGGAGAAGACCGCATTCATTACTCTGTGTGGCACTTATTGCTTCATACACATGCCTTTCGGATTGAAGAATGCTGGTTGAACGTTTGCAAGGGTAGTCCATACTGCTTTTGAGCCACAGATACACAGAAATGTAGAAGCTTACATGGATGATATAGTGGTCAAGAGCAAGGACAGGGCTACTCTGATCCAAGATTTAGATGAAACTTTTGCGAATCTGCGCAAGATCCAACTCAAGCTCAACCCCGAGAAATGCGTGTTTGGAGTCCCCTCTGGCAAGCTTCTCGGGTTCTTCGTGTCTCAGAGGGGGATTGAAGCCAACCCCGACAAGATAAAGGCCATTGAGCAGATCGAAGCACCAAAGCGCGTCAAGGATGTGCGAAGACTTGCCGGCTGCGTGGCTGCTCTCAGCAGGTTTATCTCTAAGTCTGCAGAACGCGCCCTGCCGTTTTTCAAAATTTTGAAAAAGGCAGGTCCAATGAAATGGACTCCGGAAGCGGAGGCAGCGCTGCAAGACTTAAAGAGGTACCTGTCCTCCACTCCCATACTTGTCGCACCTAAACCACAAGAGAAGTTGTTGCTATATCTAGCGGCAACCAATCAAGTGGTTAGTGCTGCATCAGTAGTGGAGAGGGAGGCAGACGATGAGCCAGCAGCCGCGGCAAGCACATCCAGCGACAAGCAGGGGGCTTCCCCGACAAGCTCTGGTCCCGACGAGAATGGGTCTGCGCAGATGCAAGAGGAGGTACGGAAGAAGATGGTGCAGCGCCCAGTCTACTTTGTCAGCTCCCTTCTCCAGGGGGCTAGGTCAAGGTACTCTGGTGTGCAGAAACTGCTTTTCGGCCTTCTCATGGCCTCGAGAAAGCTGCGCCACTATTTCCAAGCACATGAGATAACAGTTGTCACTTGCTTTCCGCTGAAGAGGATACTGCAAAATCCAGAAGCGACAGGCAGGCTTGTCGAGTGGGCACTGGAACTATCAAGCTTTGGCCTCAAGTTCGAAAGCACTTCGACTATCCAAAGCAGAGCATTGGCAGAATTCATAGCAGAGTGGACGCCAACGCCAGACGAAGAGATTCCAGAGACGAGCATACCCATCAAGGAAGCAAGCAAAGAATGGATAATGTACTTTGACGGTGCCTTCTCGCTGCAAGGCGCCGGTGCCGGCGTGCTGTTGTCGCGCCCACCGGAGAGCACCTCAAGTACGTGGTCCAGATGCACTTTCCCAAGGAGCAAGCGACAAACAATACTGTGGAGTATGAGGGTTTGCTTGCCGGCCTCAGAATCGCGGCAGATCTTGGGATCAAGAAGCTTATTGTAAGGGGTGACTCGCAACTTGTCGTCCGCCAAGTAAACAAGAGCTACCAGAGTCCGTTGATGGAAGCGTACGTTGACGAAGTCAGAAAGCTTGAAGAACACTTTGAAGGCCTACAGATGGAGCACGTTCCAAGGGCTCAGAACGACATCACAGATGGCCTGTCAAAGTGTGCTGCACTAAAGCTGCCTGTGGAACCAGGAATCTTTGTGCTCAAGCTGACCTAACCATCCGTCACACCATCGACTGGGCAAAGCAAGAAGAGGAAGTTGATTGTTGGCGACTATTTTCCGGCAGAGCTTCCCCAAGCCGCCGCCAAGAAGGTTCCCAAGATCAACGCCATAAATGCTGAGGAGCAATCCGCTCCGGCAAGTCCCAGGACTTGTTCCGTTGAAGCGGAAGCTCCCGACAAGTTTTGCTCCGGCAAGCTTGCTGGGGATCGTCACGCTCCGGCTGAGACACAAGTTCTCGTCGTAGAAGCGGACGTTCCCGCAGCAGCAGATGTGCCTTTAGTCCTTGCTGTCGAGCACAGGCTCCAGCATGGGCGCAGCAGATTGTCCGTTTCCTTCAGACAGGAGAACTTCCCGAAGAGCAAGAAGAAGCGGAAAAAGTAGCCTGGCAGTCAAGTATGTACCAGTTTGTTGACAACACACTATGCATAAGAAGACTCAACAGTGTGAAATTGAAGTGTATTCCCCGGGAAGATGGACAAAAGCTATTGGCAGAGATACATGGAGGCATATATGGTCACCACATTGGCGCAAGAGCACTTGTCGGCAAAGCATTCCGGCAAGGTTTCTTTTGGCCGACAACCCTCCAAGATGAAACTGCACAAGCAAGTGTGAAGCGTGCCAGTTCCATTCCAAACAGATACATCAGCCAGCTCAAGCTCTCTAGACGATCCCTTTATCCTGGCCATTTTCGGTCTGGGGGCTCGACATCCTCGGCCTCTTTCCCCGCGCAGCCGGGGGCTTTGAGTTCTTGTACGTTGCCATCGACAAGTTCACAAAGTGGCCGGAAGTGGAACCAGTGAGAAAGGTGACCGCACAGTCAGCAGTCAAGTTCTTCAGGTCGATTGTTCGCCGTTTCGGAATCCCTAACAGGATCATCACCGACAACGGTACGCAATTCACGAGCCGCACCTTCATGCAGTACATCCAAGATCTTGGCGCCAAGGTCTGCTTCGCCTCTGTTGCTCACCCGAGAAGCAACGGTCAAGCGGAGAGGGCAAATGCTGAAGTGCTGCGTGGCCTCAAGATCAGAACTTTCGACAGGCTGCACAAGTGCGGAAGAAACTGGATCGAGGAGCTGCCGGTGGTTCTTTGGTCGATCAGGACGACGCCAAATCGAGCCACTGGGCAGACACCTTTGCTCTAGTCTACGGAGCAGAGGCAGTTCTCCCCACGGAACTCGTATACGGGTCACCTCGAGTGCTCGCTTACGATGAGCTCGAGCAAGAGCAGCTGCAACAAGATGACGCGCTGCTCCTTGAGGAGGACCGTCTTCAGGCCGCTGTGCGAGCTGCTCGCTACCAACAAGCTTTGCGTTGCTACCATAGCCGCAAAGTTAAAGCCAGAAGTTTCGAGGAAGGCGACCTTGTTCTTCGGCGCGTTCAGTCCGCCAAGAATTCCAACAAGTTGACGCCGAAGTGGGAAGGCCCTTATCGGGTGAAACAAGTCACTAGGCCCGACGATGTCCGCCTTGAGACCGAAGATGGCTTACCGGTGAGCAACTCCTGGAACATTGAGCATCTTCGCAAGTTTTACCCATAAGGCGCGGTTGCCGTGATCCGCTCCGGCAACCACCTTTTGTACAAGTCTTGCCACAGTTGCATGTAATCCTTTGTACAAAGCCGGGCGCAGACCCCGTGCATCAGTAAAGTTTATGTGCTTCGCACACCTGGTCATTTTTCATGCTTTTTCATTTCCTTGCATGTACTATCTGACACTTTGTGCAGCACCAAACCCGGTAAGCAGTAAGGAGCCGCAAGGTTCCATATTTGCGTTTTCTCTTCTTTCCTTTTTCTCAAGCAGAAGAAGGTTCCCTCACACACAAGTTTGCCGGGGGGGGGGGAAGGAAGATAGTGGTATGGACCAAGCGCCGTTCAAGAAAGCCTTGCCTTGCCGGGAAGCAAACAACATAAGAGCTAAGTTGCCAAAGTTTGAGCAATCAAATTTTTAAATTTTTAAGTTATCTTCCTTGAACGACCTCGCTTTGTATGGAAAACCTGTGCGCGGAGGAACAACCTCGTGGCTAGCCGCGCCCTTACTTTGTTTTGAGCACGCTCAACGGCTTAAGTGTGCCGCGACTAGTGTCGCGCCCTTACTTCGTTTTCGAGTCCGCTCAACAACCTAAGTGTGCTGCGACTAGTTGCGACAAGGTTTCTTGTCGGCAAAGGCACCGCCAGCAGGCTGCTGAAGTCCCGCACTCAGCGCTCGCGGCAAAGGTGCCTACGCAGGCGAGTTCCCTAAAAGCGTAGGGCGAAAACATACAAAGCAAAGGAGTCAAGTAAAGGAAATAATGTTGCATTCAGTACCTAAGATAAAGTTATATTACAAAATGACTTGCCACAGTTCTAATAGACTATTGTTCATAACATGGTTGGCAGCGACAAGGAAAGAAGAAAGTAAACAGCCTAGTCTGCGCGGTCGCCCTCGACTCTCTTGATCCCGCCCACCTTGTCCACAATGGGTGCGACAAGGGCCTTGAGCGCTTCTTGATCGGCGTCCGGCGGCAAGCTCCTGAGGACGTTGGTGAGGTTGAGCCCTGGGTTGCAGAAAGCCACCTTCATCAACACCTTTTGGAGAGCCCCCGCGCAGAGCCTGCGCGATTCGTCTGCCAGCTGCTTCGGGATCTTCTCCCGGAGTTGCTGGAGGGCCGCCGCCACGCCCTTGAAGAACAAAGTAAGCTTGGCGCTGGGGTGGAGGTTCTCGTCGGTGGAGTACCCGAGATACTCCGCCCCCAGCTCCGCCAACTCCTTGTCGATGACCGTAGCAGCGTTGACAAGGCCTTCCGTCCACAGCTCGACGGTCCGCCTAAAGTTGTTCTGGGAAATGGCGTCGCTATCCAGCAACACCTTCTCGGCCCTGAGCTCCTCCTTCAGGGCCGTCTCCCGCTCCCTGGCGCCATCCAGCGTCGTGGTCAGAGTGGACAGCTTCAGCTCCAGATCGGCGATGGAGTCCTTGGCAACGGCGAGCTCTTTGCCCTTCTCGGAGAGGCGGACCTGCAGCTCAGAATGGCTGTGTGCGTCCTTCTCCCTCTCGAGCTTGAGGGCGGCAACCTCCTCGCCGCTCGTCTTCAGGTTGGCCTCTAGCTGCGCCACCCTCTACTCCAACTCCCTCTTGGCGGTCTCGGCGGCTGCGGCAGCATCCTTTGCCTCCTGCAAAGCTCCGCCAAGCGATCGCTCGCGCGCGGCAAGCTCGTCCTCATGGCTGTCGAGGTCGACCTTCCGCTGCGTCAGCTCGCCTTCTTGCCTGGATAGCTCCTCGGCGGCAAGCCGCTGCTGCTCCTCCGCTTCGCCCTTCTCCAAGATGAACGCCTGATGCGCCTCGGTGAGCTGCTCCCGCTCCTCCACCAAGGATCGGAGAGCCGCTTGGTTGACGGCCCGGAGCTCTTCTGCGCGCTTCTCCAAGTCAACGCCCGCCTTGGCGGCCAGAGCCTCACGGGACTCCAGCTTGGCCTGCCAGGCGCGGTAAAGAGACAGAAGCTTCCGCAGCAGCCGCTCCTCCTCGGGTTCGCTGCTGCTGCTTGGAGCGTCGGCGAACCTCAGTCCGGCGGAGGCAAGGACCTCCCCGTCAAAGACCTCTCCCTCGACTGGCGCCCTCGACGTAGACGCCCACGGGAGCTGGATGAAGACACCGTTGCCGGCCTCCAGATAGGTGCCTGGCTTGGCTGCGGCAGCGGAGGGATCGGCGGCCGGCGCAGTGCCTGACGCTCCTGCGACCTCGGGGCCGTCAGTGCGACTGCCAGACCCCTCCTCGGCTGCCGCGCCAGCGGCCTTGGCAGCCTCGTCGGCGGCGGGCTCGTCAGCACCGGCCGCCCCTTCGGTAGCGGCGGCGTCGCTAGTGTTGCCACGCGCGTCCTCCTCGACGGCGACCTCCGTCTCCATTGGCTCTGCAGCGGACGGGTCTGACAGAAGAAAAGAAAAGACGAACAAGTCAAGCAAATATCCAAAAAAGAAGATCAAAAGAAGAAAAGTCCAAGGGTTTACCTGCGCGGGCCGGCTTCTCGGTGGGGTTCCTCGCCGGAGAGCTCTCCCTCGGCGGCGTGGTGGTATTTCCCGCCGGCGGAGGGCCGCTAGCGCCATCCCTTGCGGGGTGTTCACCCATGGCGGGGTGCTCGCCCTTGGCGGGGTGCTCGCCCTTGCCGGAGTGTTCTCCCTTGCCGGGGAGCTCCCCCTTGGCGGTGTGGTCGAGGCGTGCGGCGCGTCAGGGGCGGTCTCCTGGCGCTCCTGATGCTGCTGCTCTGCTCCTGCACCAATCAACAAGCAAGCGTTAGCAAAGAAAGAGTACCTGAGCGCGCCTGACAGCGGAAAGTGGACAAAGAACTTACGCTGGGGGCTGCGCTGGTGATGGCTTCTCGCCCCTCGTTGGTTACCCCAAGTGGAAGGTTTGAGATGCAGTGTAGTGGAAGTTTTCCCTTGGCAAAGATACCAAGGATCGATTTCCCTGAGACTCCCAGTTTCAACAAGAAGGTGTCAACTGCTAACGGCGCCAGATATTAGCAATGAACGTGGACCTGCACACAGATACAAATAACTTTGCTCCCAACGAGTACAGAGAGGTTGTCAATCCCTCCGGCCTTGTCGTTTACAAAGGATCAAACGCAAGTGATAAAAGTGATAGGTATTGCTGCAATAGTAAGTAAAAAGCGGAAAGTAAATAGCGGATGTGATCAATGATGGTAATATGGACCGGGGTTCCATGATGTTCACTAGTGATGTCTCTCTCCCAAAAGACGATAAAACAGCTATGTGAGTTAAACGAATTACAGCTGGGAAATTGACAGGACCATGCGCGCAAACCAATGCTGACTATGTTGCAAGAAAGGTAGAGGTTCAAAGCATGGGAGGTACGCCAAGGCAAGTAGACCGAAATCCATCTGCATCTACTACTAATCATCCACCTTGAGATATCTATCCAGAACATCTCGCTGGTATTAAGTTGCGAATCCCACCCATAGTGTAAACTCAAAGCAACAGACAACTGCATTAAAAGAACTTTGCGTAAAGTAAACAGTCCTTGCACCCGCGGGCACAAGCACCATTGTTTTCCCCCTTGTGGCAACAGCACATCCCCTAGACTCATGTTTCTGTCACTCAAGCTAGTCATCGAGGGGCATGAACCCACAATCGAGCATAACGTTCCCTCTTGGAGTCACTACCTACTACTTGGCCAAAGCAATAAATAACAACGGAGAACATGCAAGAATTACTTACGAACATAAATATAAAAGAGGTAGATCAAATATATTACTCAAACACAATCTGAACATAATCTCACAATCCATCGGATCCCAGCAAACTCATCATAGCAACAGCATAAGGATTACATATGTGCCTCGATCATGTAGGGCAGCTCACGAGGTCTAATTAGTGAAGCACAAGAACGGGAGGAGAACATCACATAGCTACTGGTCATGGACCCATGGTCCAAGGGAGACTACTCACAACTCATCCAGGAGGCGTCCATGGTGGTGGAGAGGCTCCCGGTGGTGATCCTCCCCTCCGGCAGGGTGCCGGGAAGAGTTCTCCTAGTGCTCCCGATCTTGGAAGCGCGGCGGTGGCGGAACAGAGATGAGATCGCAAAAAAGAGTTCCCCGTCTCGAGGGTTTCGGGACACGATATAAATATATGCCAAAGGGGGGCATCAGCGGAGGCCTGGGGGGCCCAGGCGCCCCTCCGGCGCGGCCAGGAGGGGGGCCGCGCCACCAGGGCGCCTGGAGCCCTGGTGGCCCCCCTCCGGCTGTACTTCGGGTGCCGGGAAGCTTCTGGAACGCTGATTTTTTATATAATTTTTCCGGGATTTTTCTGGCAGTTCTCGTAATGGGAAAACCTGAAATACAAAAACAGCCGAAAACAGAAACTGGCACTGGGGTGCACTGAGTTAATAGGTTAGTCCAAATATGATCAAAAGTGTATGGAAGTGTATAAATAACATAGCAATATCACCCAAAAGAGGCATGGAGCAAGCAGAAATTATAGATACGTTTTGGATGTATCAACATCCCCAAGCTTAATTCCTGCTCGTCCTCGAGTAGGTAAATGATAACAAGAATAATTTCTGTGGTGACATGCCATTAACCATATAGGACTTTTCATAGTCATATGACAAAAGCTTACTGAGACAATGAATCTGTAGTAATTAAGTTGCCTCATGAGAAAATCACAAAGAACTGAAAGTTTTACAATATGATATTGAAACATCAAATAGATTTGTAATGAGCATGGTGTGCAAATATGATAAAGTGATATCTCGCTTGCCCCCTTTAGTGAACCAAAACATAAATGCAGGGGCACCTCCAAGGTTTAAGTGATGACTAGATACAATAATTTCAGAATAAACGATATCACAATCATGCAAAAGACAATGCTACTTTGGGACAATGCACATTACACTCAGAATGACAATCATGCTCTCAGTAGTTGGTGCTTTAAAAGAAGGTGGAGACTCTTGAACCGTGGCTTTTGTTGGCAAGGTTGAAAACCTGTAGTCGGAAACAAAGACAAAACATGTACCAGAGCTCTTGGTTTAAAAAACAGAGGTAATAATTATTATTTTTAGATTATGCATGTTTTGTCAACGAATGCTAGCAGACAACTCAATCACTTCTTGAGATGGACAAGTTTCGAGGAACGGCTCCCGAATGAGGACGATCACATCCTCTTAATCTCCTTTGTTTATCACTGCCAAAGTTTTCTAATTTCTCATGAACAAAGCGTGAAGGAGGGTTTGTTTGTTATATTAATTTTGAGCCGGGCACACTCAATGCCAGTTCCTTCTCGTATTATGGGTTTGCACATTATACATGCAATCCCGGGGTGAAGCTTGTCCAACTTAAAAAGATCATGAATTAACTACTACTTCCTCATGAACTTAAAACAGAGGCACAAAATAGGAATGCATTTTTTTCTTTGAATAATTTCGAGATGGTACATGCAAGTCTCCGTTAGGAATGGCAGGTAAATATCATGTAGGAAGGTATGGTGGACTCATATGGCACAACTGGTTTAAAAGAATTTGGATGCACAAGCAGTCAGTCCGCTTAGTACAGGTGGAGGTTAGCAAAAGACTGGGACCGACCAACTAAGAGAGCAATGACGGTCATAATCATGCAGAGCGACAAAGCAACATTGAATCAGGCATGGAAGTTATATCGCTACTCAGAAACAAAAGATCATCAAGGCTTGACAGACTTTCTTTACAGTCTTAAATATGCGTGAGCATACGCCAAGTCAATCAAAATAAATTCTTGAAGGAAGATATTACTAAACCATACCACATCATAGGCAAACAAATCATGTTGGTACTCCAATAACACATTGGAAACCCCCCAGCTATTTGAGACTAACCATAAGAAAACTTGAACTACTAAGCACCATTATGCACGTAGCATTTTTATCATAGACATATCAACCAATGCAACAGAAGCAAACTCTCTTAATAAGATAAGCATGATAACTAAAGAGAGTTCAAGCAACCAACTAAACAAAAGCTCTTTAAAAAGATAAGCATGAAAACTGAGAGCTGAACATGACAGTAGCTATTGAAAGACAAAGAACACACACAGCAGAGATAGACATGAAAATTCTATGTTATGTTCTAGGTAGAAGTGGAGCGTGTTTCTCTCCCACATAAAGAAAGCTGAGTTCTGACTCGTTATGAAAAGCTAAAGAAAACTAAAAAGGAAAACTAAAAGCAAGACGCTCCAAGCATAGCACATAACACATGAAGTGATAAAAATATAGTGGAACGAAAGACGAACTGATAATGTTGATGGAGAAGGGGATGCACGGGGGCATCCCCAAGCTTAGACGCTTGAGTCTCCTTGAATATTTCTTGGGGGTGCATGGGGGCATCCCCAAGCTTGAGCGTTTGACACTCCTGAATCTTTTTATCATCTTCCCTCGCACACTTGAAAACTCCCTTCATACATAACTCATCATAATCTGATTAGCGAGGTTAGTACCCATAATAAAATAATTGTTCCTTGCTGGAAATAAAGACATTCTTGAAAGTCTACTGTTTCTCAAGATTGCCAAAAGGTTTTTGCAAAGAAAAAGCAAGCTCAAGGTTTGCAAAATGAAGGAAAGGCAAAACAGGACAGAATCTGTGAAAAACAGAACAGCAGGTAGTAAATGATTTTTTCGGGGCACTTCTGCAATTCTAATCAAAAAACTCAAAACAGACGCATGAAAAACAATTATATAGAGCACGCTGTCGAAAAAATTCAGACCAAAAAGATAATCTGGTGATTTTATACGAATTTTTCTATCCAAGGACAAAATCTGTTTCCTGGACAGCACGTCACAACTTTTGAACTTTCTTGCAATCAGAGGCTACACTTGGCACAAAATTGAAAAGTAAAGATACAATGATGATGCTACTGTAGTAACAACATCAAGACACAACAAAAGCAAAATAAAATTTATTCATGTGGGATGCCTCCCAAAAGCGCTTTCTTTTATGCCTTTAAGCTAGGCATAATGCAAAGAGATCAAGTTTTATCAAGAGTAAAAGAATAGCTAGCCCGTATAACGGACTCAAAAGGTAACTTAATCTTCTTTCTAGGGAAGTGTTCCATCCCTTTCTTGAGAGGAAATTGGAATCTTATATTCCCCTCTTTCATGTCAATGATAGCACCAACGGTGCATAGGAAAGGACGTCCCAAAATAATTGGACACGAAGGTTCACATTCAATATCCATAATAGTAAAATCAACGGGAACATAATTGTCATTGACAACGATAAGAACATTGTCGATCCTCCCCAAAGGTTTCTTTATGGAAGAATCAACGAGACGGACACCAAAAGAACAAGAATCAAAAGGTTTCATTTTAAGCATATCATATATTCTTTTGGGCATAACAGAGGTACTAGCTCCAACATCACATAATGCATAGCAAGAGAAGTTATTCAACTTAATTTTAATCATAGGATCCCAACCATCTTCTAGCTTTCTAGGTATGGAGGCTTCTACTCTAAGTTTCTCCTCCCTAGCTTTGATAAGAGCATTAGTGATATGCTCTGTGAAGGCAAGGTTAAGCGTGCTAGTGCGGGGATCTCTAGACATCTTGTGAAGGAAATCAATAACTTCGGTAAGAGTGCAATTATCAAAATCAAGGTCACTACTATCAAGTAAAGTGGTAGTGGTGTCCTTTAGGTTCACTTGTTTGGTAGTTTCTATAGTCATAGCATCACCATTAATAGGTCCATCGGGACCAGAAGTGCATTGGGTGCTAAGAGTTTGGATATCCTCAACAACTTGGATAGTAGTAATAGTGTGGTGGGTAGGAAGGCTCTTAATTCTATCTTCTTCCTCCCTTTCTCTAGCCCATCTCTCTTTAAGTTTAGCCAACATCCTAATGTTTTCATTAATTTGCACTTGAATAGCATTCATAGGAGTGACCTTCCTCTCCTCAAGAGGAGAAGTTCTAATTTTAAGCAATTCTACCTCATTGGCTAAATTGTCTACCTTCGAAGAGAGATCATCTAGTTTGTTTAGTTTTTCTTCTACACTATTATTAAAAGCTTTTTGGGTAGTGATGAAATCTTTAAGCATAATCTCTAGTTCAGTAGTGGAGTTCTTGGTGCTAGGATAAGCATTGTTGTTCCCATAAGAATTAGAGGGGAACGGTCTAGGATTGCTACCAAAGTTACTCCTATAAGCATTGTTATTAAAATTGTTTCTAGAGATAAAGTTCACGTCTACTTGTTCTTGAGCAATCAAAGAATTTAAAGGAACATCATGAGGATCAACAGAAGATTGCTTCGAAAGTAGAGACATGATCAAGTCAACTTTTTCATTTAGGGAGGAAACCTCCTCGACAGAGTTTAGCTTCCTACCTATTGGAGCGCGTTCGGTGTGCCATTGGGAATAATTGGTCATCATCTCATCGAGAAGCTTCGTGGCAGCACCAAGTGTAGTTGACATAAAGGTTCCTCCCGCGGCCGAATCTAACAAGTTCCGCGAGGTATAGTTCAAGCCTGCATAAAAAGTTTGGATAACCATCCAAGTAGTCAAACCATGAGTAGGGCAGTTCTTGATAAGAGATTTCATACGTTCCCAAGCTTGGGCAACGTGTTCATTATCCAAC
This sequence comes from Secale cereale, assembly GCA_902687465.1. Lineage (NCBI taxonomy): Eukaryota > Viridiplantae > Streptophyta > Magnoliopsida > Poales > Poaceae > Secale > Secale cereale. Next base: position 159,717,950 of record LR738715.1, on the reverse strand, counting down.
TGTTTAAAATTCATTATGTTACTTCTTAGTTGGATAATTTTAGCAGGTCGATAGTATTTTCCAATAAAATCATCTTTGCACTTGTCCCATGAATCTATGCTATTTCTAGGCAAAGATTGAAACCAAATTTTAGCTCCTCCTCTCAAGGAGAAAGGAAAAAGCTTAAACTTAACAATATTACCATCTATTTCTTGGTACTTTTGCATATCACAAAGTTCAACAAAATTGTTTAAGTGTAAAGCAGCATCATCTCCAGCACCGGAGAATTGATCTTTCATGACTAGGTTCGGTAAAGCAGGTTTAATTTCATAAGAAGGTGCTGAAGTGGCAGGTGTAGTGATAGGTGTGCAGATAAAGTCATCGTTGTTGTGACTAGTGAAGTCACACAACTTGGTGTTCTCGGTGGAACCCATAGTAGCAAGCAAGCAAGATAACTATTTTTGTGATTTTCGATAAAAGATACTAAAGCAAAAATGAAAGGTAAACTAAAAAGACTAAAAAGCAAAGGTAAAAGATAGCGTGCAACTCCCCTATCTTGAAGAGTGGAGTCCCCGGCAACGGCGCCAGAAAACTTTGCTTGATGGCTTCTCGCCCCTCGTTGGTTACCCCAAGTGGAAGGTTTGAGATGCAGTGTAGCGGAAGTTTTCCCTTGGCAAAGATACCAAGGATCGATTTCCCTGAGACTCCCAGTTTCAACAAGAAGGTGTCAACTGCTAACGGCGCCAGATATTAGCAATCAACGTGGACCTGCACACAGATACAAATAACTTTGCTCCCAACGAGTACAAAGAGGTTGTCAATCCCTCCAGCCTTGTCGTTTACAAAGGATCAAACGCAAGTGATAAAAGTGATAGGTATTGCTGCAATAGTAAGTAAAAAGCGGAAAGTAAATAGCGGATGTGATCAATGATGGTAATATGGACCAGGGTTCCATGATGTTCACTAGTGATGTCTCTCTCCCAAAAGACGATAAAACAACTATGTGAGGTAAACGAGTTACAGCTGGGCAATTGACAGGACCATGTGCGCAAACCAATGCTGACTATGTTGCAAGAAAGGTAGAGGTTCAAAGCATGGGCGGTACGCCAAGGCAAGTAGACCGAAATCCATCTGCATCTACTACTAATCATCCACCTTGAGATATCTATCCAGAACATCTCGCTGGTATTAAGTTGCGAGTCCCACCCATAGTGTAAACTCAAAGCAACAGACAACTGCATTAAAAGAACTTTGCGTAAAGTAAACAGTCCTTGCACCCGCGGGCACAAGCACCGTTGTTTTCCCCCTTGTGGCAACAACACATCCCCTAGACTCATGTTTCTGTCACTCAAGCTAGTCATAGAGGGGCATGAACCCACAATCGAGCATAACGTTCCCTCTTGGAGTCACTACCTACTACTTGGCCAAAGCAATAAATAACAACGGAGAACATGCAAGAATTACTTACGAACATAAATATAAAAGAGGTAGATCAAATATATTACTCAAACACAATCTGAACATAATCTCACAATCCATCGGATCCCAGCAAACTCATCATAGCAACAGCATAAGGATTACATATGTGCCTCGATCATGTAGGGCAGCTCACGAGGTCTAATTAGTGAAGCACAAGAACGGGAGGAGAACATCACATAGCTACTGGTCATGGACCCATGGTCCAAGGGAGACTACTCACAACTCATCCGGGAGGCGTCCATGGTGGTGGAGAGGCTCCGGGTGGTGATCCTCCCCTCCGGCAGGGTGCCGGGAAGAGTTCTCCTGGTGCTCCCGATCTTGGAAGCGCGGCGGCGGAACAGAGATGAGATCGCAAAAAAGAGTTCCCCGTCTCGAGGGTTTCGGGACACGATATAAATATATGCCAAAGGGGGGCATCAGCGGAGGCCTGGGGGCCCAGGCGCCCCCCCGGCGCGACCAGGAGGGGGGCCGCGCCACCAGGGCACCTGGAGCCCTGGTGGCCCCCCTCCGGCTGTACTTCGGGTGCCGGGAAGCTTCTGGAACGCTGATTTTTTATATAATTTTTCCGGGATTTTTCTGGCAGTTCTCATAATGGGAAAACCTGAAATACAAAAACAGCTAAAAACAGAAACTGGCACTGGGGTGCACTGAGTTAATAGGTTAGTCCAAATATGATCCAAAGTGTATGGAAGTGTATAAATAACATAGCAATATCACCCAGAAGAGGCATGGAGCAAGCAGAAATTATAGATACATTTTGGACGTATCAGCTGGGGGCTGCTTTGAAGACTAGTCGCCGGGTCCGGCAAGCTTGTCTCGGGCGCACCCCCTGCCGTTGTGGCGGGCTCGTCCTCGATGACGATCACCGGGACCTTGGCCCTCTTCGCAGCCCTCTGGGCCAGAGTTCTGAAAAGGACAGGTTCAGAGTTAGGCGAAAAAGATACAAGACAAGAAACAACAGAAAATCAAAGAAGTACAAAAATTGCAAAGACTTACTCTTCTTCCTCCTCGTCGGAGCTGAGTGCGGAGAAATCAAAATCTGGCTCGCGCGTCCCAGCGTGAGGAGGCGGAGGAGTGGGCTCCCTCGGCCACTTGGCAGGAGCGGGGACGGTGGTCTGAGAAGACCCCGCTCCGGTTGCCGCCGAAGCGCGAGGGGCGGCGGGAGCAGAGGCTCCAGTCCGGGAAGACCCCCCTCCTGTTGCCGCTGAAGCACGAGGCGCTCCCTTGGCGGCCTTGCTTGTCGCGGAGGCGCGTGCCGCGCGGCGCTGCGGTTGCTGGCCCGCCTGCCGCCCCGCCACGTCTGCGGCCTTGCGGAGGCGCCTTCTCGTTGGCGCTGGAGGCTCTACCGGTGGCGGCGAGCTGCCTGATGATGAGGAAGAGGAGCCGAGGTCCAGCGAGCCGCTCGAGTCCTCGGTAGGCTCGCTTGACCCGACACCCTGCTCGGCGGGCTCGCTCGACTCGAAGTCCTGCTCGGTGGGCTCGCTTGTCCCGGCGAGTTGCCCGGCTAGCTTCCCCGCTTTGCGAAGCTCTTCCTCCTCGGCAAGGCTTGTCGCCTCCGCTGCCTCCGCCTCCCCCACAGTATACCTGAACTCGCCTGCGGCCCTGGCTGCCGCCGCCTCTTCTAGTCTGGTGGCAATATATGCCATCTCCTGGTCGGTGGTGGCGCGGGTTAGGCCCTTCTTCTCGTCAGATTTGACGGGCTGTTCCACCAAGTTGTCGAAAAATGCCTGCACAGCTTCGTCGGAAGGTTCTTGCCAAGTGGGGTCGATCCCGTGGGAATCGCACAGCGGCATCACTGCACGGATGGCGCTGAGCGCAGAGCTATTGCACAGCGGGACAACACCTTCCGGCAACGTGAACCATTCAGGGTGGGCAGAGTCGTACTTGAACAACGCTTGGAGCATCGCGTTGAGCTCCAGGACAGTAAAATTGTAATTGAGGCCCGGGCGCAGCCTCATGATGTCTGCCGCGGTCTCGAACTCCCAGGCGGCCCTCTTCCTCTCCTGCAAGGGGGCGATGCGGCGACGGAGAAAGTCTGCTCCAACTGCGCCTACAGTGAGCTTGGCTTGACGCAGGCGAAGGATCCGGGTAGTGGCTATCTTCAGCCTGTCGTCTTCAGGGGCCAGGTCGCTCCAGTCGTTGCCGCGTACTACTGGGGCTTGGCGCCGAGAAGTGAATGACTGCGGGTTATCCTCTACGATCCAACACCAGTTGGCTCTCCACTCATCCCACTTGCCGCGGAGCTCTCCCGTCAAGTAAGCTTCCTTCTTATGGGTCCTAGAGATCCAAGAGATTCCGCCAGACAGAGGCGATCCCGGTTCGACTCGAGGCGTGAAGTAATGGCGGAAAAGAGCTACATTGGGGTAGACTCCGACAAAATTTTCGCACAGATGTGCGAAAACTGCCATTGTCAGGACGGCGTTGGGGGTGAAGTCAAGGAGATGAAACCCGTAGGTATTCATGATGTCGCAGAAGAACTCCGAATAGGGTGGGCAGAGCCCACAGTAGAAGAACATGTTGGAAATATGCCCTAGAGGCAATAATAAAAGAGTTATTATTATATTTCCTTGTTCATGATAATCGTTTATTATCCATGCTATAACTGTATTGATTGGAAACTCAAATACATGTGTGGATAAATAAGACAAACTTTGTGTCCCTAGTAAGCCTCTTCAGGACTAGCTCGTTGATCAAAGATGACCGCGGTTTCCAGGTCATAGACATGAGTTGTCATTTGATAACGGGATCACATCATTAGGAGAATGATGTGATGGACGAGACCCAAACGTTAAACATAGCTTTTGATCGTATCAGTTATCGCTATAGTTTTCTGCATGTCAAGTATAAGTTCCTATGACCATGAGATCATGTAACTCACTGACACCGTAGGAGTGCTTTGTGTGTGCCAAACGTCGCAACGTAACTGGGTGACTATAAAGGTACTCTACAGGTATCTCCGAAGGTGTCTGTTGAGTTGACATGGATCGAGACTGGGATTTGTCACTCCGTGTGACGGAGAGGTATCTCCGGGCCCACTCGGTAATACGTCATCTCAATGAGCTCAAAGTGACTAAATAGTTAGTCACGGGATTATGTATTACGGAACGAGTAAAGAGACTTGCCGGTAACGAGATTGAACTAGGTATGGAGATACCAACGATCGAATCTCGGGCAAGTAACATACCGACGAGACAAAGGGAACTGTATACGGGATTGCCTGAATCCTTGACATCGTGGTTCATCCGATGAGATCATCGAGGAACGTGTGGGAACCAATATGGGTATCCAGATCCCGCTATTGGTTATTGACCTGGGAGTGTCTCGGTCATGTCTGCATAGTTTCCGAACCCGCAGGGTCTACACACTTAAGGTTCGGTGACGCTAGGGTTGTTAGTGAGATCAGTGCATGGTTACCGAAGGTTGTTCGGAGTCCCGGATGAGATCCCGGACGTGACGAGGGTCTCCGGAATGGTCCGGGGACGAAGATTGATATATAGGATGAGAGTGATCGGAGTCCGGAAGTGTTCCGGGGAGTATCGGGAAGTCGGCGGATGACCGAAAGGGGTTTTCGGGGTCCCGGAAAGAGTTTCGGGCCTAATGGGCCACAAAGGGGAGACGCAACAGCCCTCATAGGGCTGTGCGCCCCCCTAGGGCCCTCTCCTCATGCGCCAAGGGGGCTGGACCCCCCTAGGGCTGCCGCACCCCCTTAGGCTTGGGGGGCAAGGCACCTGGGGGGGAAACCCTAGGCCCTGGCCGCCGCCCCCCCCCCTTGGCCGCCCCCCTTCTCCCTTTGGCCGCCGCCCCTAGGGGGTAACCCTAGGGCGCCCCTCCCCTCTCTACCCCCCTATATAAGGAGAGGCAGAGGGAGGGCAGCCACACACGTTCGTGCCTCGGCGCTGCCCTCCCTCTCTCACATCCATCTTCGTCAATTCCCGCAGTGCTTGGCGAAGCCCTGCTGGAATCCTCCACCACCATCTCCACCACGCCGTCGTGCTGCCGGTGTCTCCATCAACCTCTCCTCCCCCCCTTGCTGGATCAAGAAGGAGGAGACGTCCCCGAGCTGTACGTGTGAAGAACGCGGAGGCACCGTTGCTTCGGTGCTAGGATCTTCGGCGATCTGAATCGCGGCGAGTACGACTCCATCAACCGCGTTCTTGAACGCTTCCGCTTAGCGATCTACAAGGGTATGTGGATCCAACTCTCCCCTCATAGATGCATCTCCTAGATTGATCTTGGTGAGCGTAGGAAATTTTTTTGTTTCCCATGCAACGTTCCCCAACAGTGGCATCATGAGCTAGGATCTTGCGTAGATGCTTTCACGAGTAGAACACAAAAGGGTTTGTGGACGTTGATGTTTAGATTGCTTCCCTCCTTAGTCTTTCTTGATTCAGCGGTATTATGGGATGAAGCGGCCCGGACCAACTTTACATGTCCACGTACATGAGACCGGTTCCATCGACAGACATGTGACTTTTGTTGCATAAGATGGCTGGCGGGTGTCTGTCTCTCCTATCTTAGTTGAATCGGAATAGAAAAAGGCGGTCCTTGTAGAAGGTTAAATAGCAACTTAAATATCACCGTTGTGGCTTTGCGTAGGTAAGAAGCGTTCTTGCTAGATACCCATAGCAGCCACGTAAAACATGCAACAACAAATTAGAGGACGTCTAACTTGTTTTTGCAGGGTATGTATGTGATATGATATGGCCAATGACATGATGAGATATATTTGACGTATGAGATGATCATGTTGTAATAGTTAATATCGACTTGCATGTCGATGTATACGGCAACCGGCAGGAGCCATAGGGTTGTCTTTAATTTTTTGTATGACCTGCGTGTCAATCATTAAGCGCTTTGTAATGCTTTACTTTATCGCTAAACGGTAGCAATAGTAGTAAGAGCATGGTGGGCGCGCGACAACCCCGATGGCAACACGATGATGGAGATCATGATGATGGGGATCATGGTGTGGCGCCGGTGACGATGGAGATCATGCCGGTGCTTTGGAGATGGAGATCAAAAGCACGAGTTGATGGCCATATCATGTCACTTATGATTTGCATGTGATGTTAATCATTTTATGCATCTTATTTTGCTTAGGACGACGGTAGCATTATAAGATGATCCCTCACTAAAATTTCAAGATAAAATTGTGTTCCCCCCGAGTGTGCGCCGTTGCGAAGGTTCGTCGTTTCGAAGCACCACGTGATGATCGGGTGTGATAGACTCTACGTTCGCATACAACGGGTGCAAGCCAGTTTTGCACATGCAGAACACTCGGGTTAGACTTGACGAGCCTAGCATGTACAGACATGGCCTCGGAACACGGAAGACCGAAAGGTCGAGCATGAGTCATATAGTAGATATGATCAACATGTAGATGTTCACCATTGACACCACCTCATCTCACGTGATGATCGGACTTGGGTTGGTGGATCTGGATCATGTCACGCTCGAATGACCAGAGGGATGTCAATTTGAGTGGGAGTTATAAATAATTTGATTAGGTAATAACTCACTTATCATGAACAATAGTCTAAAATGTCTTTGCAAATCTTTTGTTGTAGATGGATCGCGCAGTAGCTCCCCTGAATTTTAATGCGTTCCTAGAGAAAGCTAAACTGAAAGATGATGGGAGCAACTTTGTGGACTGGCTCCGCAATCTGAGGATCATCCTCACAGCTGCCCAAAAGGTTTATGTCCTAAGTGCACCGCTAGGTGAACCCCCCGCTCCGGCCTCTGTGGACGTTATGAACGCCTGGCAGACGCGCTCGGATGACTACTCAGTCGTGCAGTGTGCCATGTTGTATAGCTTGGAAGGAGGACTTCAAAGGCGTTTTGAACGTCATGGGGCATATGAGATGTTCCAGGAGTTGAAGTTCATCTTTGAAAAGAATGCTAAGATCGAGAGGTATGAGACCACCGATAAATTCTTTGCTTGCAAGATGGAGGAGAATTCGTCTGTCAGTGAGCACTTACTGAAGATGTCTGGGTACTATACCCGCATAGCTGATCTGGGACTTGTGTTCCCGGAGGAGGCTATCATTGACAGAATTCTCCAGTCACTCCCACCTAGCTACAAGAGCTTCGTGCAGCAGTATAACATGCAAGGGATGAACAAGTCCATCGCCGAGCTGTTTTCCATGCTGAAAGTCGCTGAGGCAGACATCCAGAAGGAGTATCAAGTGTTGATGGTCAATAAAACTACCAGTTTCAAGAAAAATGGCAAGGGCAAGAAGGGTAACTCTAAGAAGGGTGGCAAGGCAGTTGCTCATCCGATGAAGAAACCCAAGGCTGGGCCTAAGCCAGAGACTGAGTGTTTCTATTGCAAGGGGAACGACCACTGGAAGCGGAACTGCCCCAAGTATCTGGCAGACAAGAAGGGGGCCAACAACAACAACAAGCAAGGTATATATGATATACATGTTATTGATGTGTACCTTACCAACTCTCGTTGTAGTGCCTGGGTATTTGATACCGGTTCGGTTGCTCACATTTGCAACTCTAAACAGGAACTACGGAATAAACGGAGGCTGGCGAAGGACGAAGTGACGATGCGCGTGGGAAATGGTTCCAAGGTTGATGTGATCGCCGTCGGCACGCTCGCTCTTCGATTACCATCGGGATTAGTTATGAACCTGAATAATTGTTATTTAGTGCCTGCGTTGAGCATGAACATTATATCTGGATCTTGTTTATTGCGAGACGGTTACTCATTTAAATCAGAGAATAAAGGTTGTTCTATTTATATGGCTAATATCTTTTATGGTCATGCACTCGAAGTTAGGGGTTTATTCTTGTTGAATCTCGATAGTGATGATACACATGTTCATAACATTGATGCCAAAAGATGTAGAGTTGATAATGATAGTACCACTTTCTTGTGGCACTGCCGTCTGGGTCATATCAGCGTGAAACGCATGAGGAAGCTCCATGCTGATGGACTTTTGGAGTCTCTTGATTTTGAATCACTTGACACATGCGAGCCGTGCCTCATGGGCAAGATGACTAACACCCCGTTTTCAGGAACAATGGAACGGGCAAGTGACTTATTGGAAATCATACATACTGATGTGTGTGGCCCGATGAGTGTCACGGCGCGCGGTGGATATCGTTATTTTCTCACCTTCACTGACGACTTAAGTAGATATGGGTATATTTACTTGATGAAGCATAAGTCTGAAACGTTTGAAAAGTTCAAGCAATTTCAGAGTGAAGTTGAGAATCATCGTAACAAGAAGATCAAGTTCCTACGATCTGATCGAGGGGGAGAGTATCTGAGTTATGAGTTTGGCAATCACTTGAGAAAGTGTGGAATCGTTTCACAGTTGACGCCACCTGGAACACCACAGCGTAATGGTGTGTCCGAACGTCGTAATCGAACCCTATTAGATATGGTGCGTTCTATGATGTCTCTTGCCGATTTGCCACTATCGTTCTGGGGATATGCGTTAGAGACAGCTGCATTCACTTTAAATAGGGCTCCATCTAAGTCCGTTGAGACAACACCGTATGAACTATGGTTTGGTAAGAAACCTAAGTTGTCTTTTCTCAAAGTTTGGGGTTGCGATGCTTATGTCAAAAGGCTTCAGCCAGAAAAGCTCGAACCCAAAGCGGACAAATGTGTGTTCATAGGATACCCAAAAGAAACTGTTGGGTACACCTTCTATCTCAGATCCGAAGGCAAAGTGTTTGTCGCTAAGAACGGGTCCTTTCTCGAGAAAGAGTTTCTCTCGAAAGAATTGAGTGGGAGGAAGGTAGAACTTGATGAGGTTATTGAACCTCTGCTTCAACCAGAGAGTTGCGCAGCACAGAAAGATGTTTTTGTGGAGCCTGCAGCGGTTGAAGAGGAAGCCAATGATGATGATCAAGAAACTTCTGATCAAGTTACTACCGAACCTCGTAGGTCGACAAGGGTACGCACTGCACCTGAGTGGTATGGTAACCCTGTCTTGGAGGTCATGTTGTTAGACAACAGTGAACCTACGAGCTATGGAGAAGCGATGGTGGGCCCGGATTCCGACAAATGGTTAGAGGCCATGAAATCCGAGATGGGATCCATGTATGAAAACAAAGTGTGGACTTTGGAAGTATTACCTGAAGGTCGGAAGGCCATTCAGAATAAATGGATTTTTAAGAGGAAGACGAACGCTGACGGCAATGTCACCGTGTATAAAGCTCGACTTGTGGCAAAGGGTTTTTCACAAGTTCAAGGAATTGACTATGATGAGACTTTCTCACCCGTAGCGATGCTTAAATCCGTCCGAATCATGTTAGCGATAGCTGCATATTTCGATTACGAAATTTGGCAGATGGATGTCAAAACAGCGTTCCTTAACGGTCTTCTTAAGGAAGAGTTGTATATGATACAACCGGAAGGTTTTGTCGATCCAGAGAATGCTGACAAAGTTTGCAAACTCCAGCGTTCCATTTATGGGCTGGTACAAGCATCTCGGAGTTGGAATCTTCGCTTTGATGAGGTGATCAAAGCGTTTGGGTTTGTACAAGTTTACGGTGAAGCTTGTATTTACAAGAAAGTGAGTGGAAGCTCTATAGCGTTTCTAATATTATATGTGGATGACATATTGCTGATTGGAAACAATATAGAATTTTTGGATAGCGTGAAGGGGTATTTGAACAAGAGTTTTTCGATGAAGGATCTCGGTGAAGCTGCTTTCATATTGGGCATCAAGATCTATAGAGATAGATCAAGACGCTTGATAGGACTTTCACAAAGTACATACCTTGATAAAGTTTTGAAGAAGTTCAAAATGGATCAATCCAAGAAGGGGTTCTTGCCGGTATTGCAAGGTACAAAGTTGAGTAAGACTCAATGCCCAGTGACTGCGGAAGATAGAGAAAAGATGAGTGTCGTCCCCTATGCTTCAGCCATAGGCTCTATCATGTATGCAATGCTGTGCACAAGACCAGATGTCAGCCTTGCCATAAGTATGGCCGGAAGGTTTCAAAGTAATCCTGGTATGGATCACTGGACAGCGGTCAAGAATATCCTAAAGTACCTGAAAAGGACTAAGGATATGTTTCTCGTTTATGGAGGTGATCAAGAGCTCGTCGTAAAGGGTTACGTCGATGCAAGCTTTGACACTGATCCGGATGACTCTAAGTCTCAAACCGGATACGTATATATTCTCAACGGGGGAGCGGTAAGCTGGTGCAGTTCCAAGCAGAGTGTGGTAGCTGATTCTACATGTGAAGCGGAGTATATAGCTGCCTCGGAGGCGGCAAAGGAAGGTGTCTGGATGAAGGAGTTCATGACAGATCTTGGAGTTGTGCCTAGTGCACTGAACCCAATGACTCTGTTCTGTGACAACACTGGTGCCATTGCTCTAGCCAAGGAACCAAGGTTTCACAAGAGGACCAGACACATAAAGCGACGCTTCAATTCCATCCGCGATTCGGTCAAGGAGGAGGACATAAACATTTGCAAAGTACACACGGATTTGAATGTTGTAGATCCGTTGACTAAGCCTCTTCCACGGGCTAAGCATGATCAACACCAAGACTCTATGGGTGTTAGATTCATTACCTTGTAATGCTAGATTATTGACTCTAGTGCAAGTGGGAGACTGTTGGAAATATGCCCTAGAGGCAATAATAAAAGAGTTATTATTATATTTCCTTGTTCATGATAATCGTTTATTATCCATGCTATAATTGTATTGATTGGAAACTCATATACATGTGTGGACAAATAGACAAACTTTGTGTCCCTAGTAAGCCTCTTCAGGACTAGCTCGTTGATCAAAGATGACCGTGGTTTCCAGGTCATAGACATGAGTTGTCATTTGATAACGGGATCACATCATTAGGAGAATGATGTGATGGACGAGACCCAAACGTTAAACATAGCTTTTGATCGTATCAGTTATCGCTATAGTTTTCTGCATGTCAAGTATAAGTTCCTATGACCATGAGATCATGTAACTCACTGACACCGTAGGAGTGCTTTGTGTGTGCCAAACGTCGCAACGTAACTGGGTGACTATAAAGGTACTCTACAGGTATCTCCGAAGGTGTCTGTTGAGTTGACATGGATCGAGACTGGGATTTGTCACTCCGTGTGACGGAGAGGTATCTCCGGGCCCACTCGGTAATACATCATCTCAATGAGCTCAAAGTGACTAAGTAGTTAGTCACGGGATTATGTATTACGGTAACGAGTAAAGAGACTTGCCGGTAACGAGATTGAACTAGGTATGGAGATACCGACGATCGAATCTCGGGCAAGTAACATACCGACGAGACAAAGGGAACTGTATACGGGATTGCCTGAATCCTTGACATCGTGGTTCATCCGATGAGATCATCGAGGAACGTGTGGGAACCAATATGGGTATCCATATCCCGCTATTGGTTATTGACCTGGGAGTGTCTCGGTCATGTCTGCATAGTTTCCGAACCCGCAGGGTCTACACACTTAAGGTTCAGTGACGCTAGGGTTGTTAGTGAGAACAGTGCATGGTTACCGAAGGTTGTTCGGAGTCCCGGATGAGACCCCGGACGTGACGAGGGTCTCCGGAATGGTCCGGGGACGAAGATTGATATATAGGATGAGAGTGATCGGAGTCCGGAAGTGTTCCGGGGAGTATCGGGAAGTCGGTGGATGACCGAAAGGGGTTTTCGGGGTCCCGGAAAGAGTTTCGGGCCTAATGGGCCACAAAGGGGAGACGCAACAGCCCTCATAGGGCTGTGCGCCCCCCCTAGGGCCCTCTCCTCATGCGCCAAGGGGGCTGGACCCCCCTAGGGCTGCCGCACCCCCTTAGGCTTGGGGGGCAAGGCACCTGGGGGGGAAACCCTAGGCCCTGGCCGCTGCCCCCCCCTTGGCCGCCCCCCTTCTCCCTTTGGCCGCCGCCCCTAGGGGGTAACCCTAGGGCGCCCCTCCCCTCTGTACCCCCCTATATAAGGAGAGGCAGAGGGAGGGCAGCCACACACGTTCGTGCCTCGGCGCTGCCCTCCCTCTCTCACATCCATCTTCATCAATTCCCGCAGTGCTTGGCGAAGCCCTGCTGGAATCCTCCACCACCATCTCCACCACGCCGTCGTGCTGCCGGTGTCTCCATCAACCTCTCCTCCCCCCCTTGCTGGATCAAGAAGGAGGAGACGTCCCCGAGCTGTACGTGTGAAGAACGCGGAGGCACCGTTGCTTCGGTGCTAGGATCTTCGGCGATCTGAATCGCGGCGAGTACGACTCCATCAACCGCGTTCTTGAACGCTTCCGCTTAGCGATCTACAAGGGTATGTGGATCCAACTCTCCCCTCGTAGATGCATCTCCTAGATTGATCTTGGTGAGCGTAGGAAATTTTTTTGTTTCCCATGCAACGTTCCCCAACAGAACAGAGCAAAGAAGGCGCAGCCGGTCGGGAACATCTCGCAGGCTACGGCGGGGAGTACCTTGGTGCGCGGATGCGCCTTCGTCTCCCTCGACCAGAAAAGGTAGAAGGTATCCTTCAGCTCCTCCGCATCAAGCTTTGGCGGGAAGACCGCCATCTTCTTCCGCATTGCTGCTAGCCGCAGCGCCTCGACACTACAGGAATCAGCTATTTTGCCGACATGAAGCCTCTTTGCCGTCAGCTAATTGTCGGGGCAGACGGCAAAGATTATTTCACCGTCATGAACCTGACGGCAAATGATGACTGTCGGCAAAGATTAGGATTGACTGACGGCAAAGAATGGCTAACGGCAAATACATATTTTGCCGTCTGTAAAAAATATTGATGACGGCAAAGATATTTTGCCGTCTGTAAAAAAATATTGATGACGGCAAAGATATTTTGCCGTGTGTAAATAAAAACCGCAGACGGCAAAATAAGAAACACACCTCGTGGATCGATCTCTCGGATCGATGAGGTGGCAGGATCTTAGACGCACATCTCACCCACTCAAAAAATGCTCTTTGCCGTCTGTGTTTTCGTTTGGTAGACGGCAAAGATTTTGCCGTCTGTTTTTTTTTACTGTAGGCAAAGTGACAGTATCGACTTTTTAATTTTTTAAAAAATGTAAACAAGGTCTAAAGAGTATGAAATTTGTTGTGGTATTAGTTTATAATTCTAGGAAAATATAGAAAAAGCTTGAGACAATTTACTAAATTTTAAAATGTTTATTTTGTCAAAAGCATTCGGGTAAAGAAACACAAATGTTTTGCTGGTTTCTTATTGGCTGGAAGCTCCTTCTCCTGGATCGATGACGTGGCAGGGGAATCCACCACCACACCACGCACCTCACACCACAGCCACATGCATCTCACGCACCGGCCCCCACCACCACATCATGCATCTCACGAACCGGCCCCAACCACCACATCATGCATCTCACGACTCACATCATCCCTCCTCATCTCTCTCTCTCGCGTTCCTCTCTGTCTCTCTTTCCTAACCGCACCAGCATGAGGCACGAGCAGCGCCGCCTCCTGCAGCCGTCCAAGCTGGAGGCCCCGAGGCCTCTTCCCTGCCCCGAGCGCTCGAGTTGGATCCGCCCGTCTCTGCCCAGGGACCCTCCCTCCTCTCCTTTCTACCTCGCCCCCGTTCCCGTGCCTGGTTCCAACCCCGAGCGTGCTCGCCGTTGAGGTCCTCCGGCAGTGGCAGCGCTTGCGGGAGTGGGCCATGGCGGCCGCTGCTTTCCTACTTCCCGAGGTCGACGGACGAGCACAACGGCAGCAAGGAACAGAGCCGCCGCGACCACCGAAGCCTCGCCGGAGTTGCCCACCACCGCCGTGACCACCCAAGCACCACCGAAGATCTTCCTCCGGCACCACCGAAGCCTCCGTGGAGTTTCCAACCGCCGCAGCAACCGCCGTGACCTCTCCTTCCTCCCTCGCGTTCTGTCCTCCGTGAGCCGCGGCGGCAGACAGTGCCGGAGGCGGAGAAGATGACGATGCGGGCAACGATTCCTCGGGCTGAGCTTCGCGAAGATGAGGACTGGATGCGTGGATGTAGGGAGAGGCGGCCGAACCGGCGAGGCGGCTTCGGTGAGGCTGCTCCGGCGAGGTCTTGGTTGCCATGGCCGGCGAGCACACACAGCCTATTTTTTTTAATTAAATAAAAACATCTTTGCCGACTGTTACACTATGAGGATGACGGCAAAGCTATATGGGGCCCACCAGCTAACAGAAAATCCTAAACTCTACTTTGCCGTCATGGATGTATGAGGCAGACGGCAAATATAGAGTATGGCTGACGGTAAAGTTGTTTTTCTTTGCCGTATGCTATTTATTCCGAATGACGGCAAAGATGGAGTTTTGCCGTCTGCCCTACTAAATGCTGACGGCAAAGAGTTCTTTGCGGACTTTGACTTTGCCGACAAGGTTTGCCGTCATGGGCTGACGGCAAAATCTTTGCCGTCTGTAATCCTGCTTTTGCCGTCTGTAGGAGCCTGACGGCAAAATGCCTGATTCCTGTAGTGCGACGGACTTCGCGGACTTCCCCTTCTCGCCTTTCGGAGCCATGGCCGGAATGGTGGGGGAGGCCGACGGCGCTGGTGATGCTGGTGGCGGCGGAGGGGGCGGAGCGCTGCTCTCTTTCGACCTTCGGGGAGGAGGGGAGCGGCGGGGGTTTGTGAGGATTGAAGAAGCAACGGGCGAATGGAAGGAACTGCCCCTGTTTCCCATGCTTTTAAGGCGGGGAGGGGGGACGTTCCGCATTTCCCATTAAAGAAACAGGCCACGATCTCTCCCACGACGCCGCGATTGACGCGTGCCGTTAGGAAGGGGCGCGGTGGATACGGAGTGGGATACGGCGTGCCGCAGGCCACGCGTGCCCGTGCACTATTTTGGGCCTGGCCCAACAGCGCTCGGCACCGTGTATGGCCCAGGCCGGGGGCTCCTGTCGGTGTACTAAAGTAGGGGTACCTTAGTATCCCGAACTTGTGCACGGGCAGTTGCAGCGTCCCGTGGCAGGGCCTGCCGTGCGACCGCCAAGGTCCTCCGTGGTTCCTTTGGAGCCATTCAAGAACAAAGTATTCAAGTTAAAGAGACAAGGCCCCGGCAAGAGGAGCTTGCCAGGAAGGCCACTCAGGGCTCAAGGCCACTTCTTTGGCGCAAGACCCTGGCATTTCAAGGCATTTCAAGAGACTTGCCGCGAAGCGCCACGCGTCCCGGCACTGCCCGGAGAGCGACATGCTCCCGGTAGCGACAAGCTAGCCACCGCGGCAAGACACTTGCTGCGGCAAACTTCCACTAAGTACCCGCGCTCCAGCGCATCCACCCACGTGTCGCCCTGGGACCCTTCCAGGTGCACGTGGCGGAAGGCTGTGCAGCCTGGGGTACACGGTGGCAAGCTGCGATGACAAGGCCACCGTCGTGGCGGACGGTGGCGCCCTGACGGTCGCTTTTTGCACTGTTTGGGGCGACGGCGACGGGCATTTAATGCCCTTGTCCCCTGCCGTCAGGGTTAGGTATAGAGCACTATACAAACACTGTTCCAACTACCACCATTTTTACATTTTTACCCCCACCTGCGTTGCCACCTGTCGGTGACCCCTTTGACCTATAAAAGGAGGCCCATGCGCAACGTAGAAGGGGTTCCGGACATCGATCATTCTCGACGCTCGGTCTTGTTAGCGGTTAGAGGGTACTGTTGCTCTCCTCTTGCCAGGGTCTTGCGCCAAAGAAGTGGCCTTGAGCCCTGAGTGGCCTTCCCGGCAAGCTCCTCTTGCCGGGGGCTTGTCTCTTTAACTTGAATACTTTGTTCTTGAATGGCTCCAAAGGAACCATGGAGGACCTTGGCGGTCGCACGGCAGGCCCTGCCACGGGACGCTGCAACTGCCCGTGCACAAGTTCGGGATACTAAGGTACCCCTACTTTAGTACACCGACACCTTTGGAGGAGAAAAATCCATATCTACAATTCGCTCTAAATTTGGGCCCATGACCCTAAAGAGATTAAGCATGTGAATTACCCAAACATCAAAATTTGTGCCATCAAACCTAAAAGTGTCAGAGAATCCTAAACCCCTAGTGGACATCCTTACTGTCTAGACGGTTAAGCCCGATAAAGAGAGACGAGGCTCTGATACCAATTGAAAGACCGTGGATGTCGCCTAGAGGCTTGAACAAATGCGGAATAAACCTAGCGATTAATTTGTCAAGCACAAAACCTACAACAACTAGGGTCACCTATGTGAACCAACAAATTATGATAAGCAAGATAAACAACTATGTGATAGCAAGATATATGGCTATCACAAAGTAAAGTGCATAAGTAAAGGGCTTGGGTAAGAGATAACCGAGGCACGCGGAGACGACGATGTACCCCGAAGTTCACACCCTTGCGGATGCTAATCTCCGTTTGGAGTGGTGTGGAGGTACAATGCTCCCCAAGAAGCCAGTAGGGCCACCTTAATCTCCTCACGCCCTCGCACAATGCAAGATGCCGTGATTCTACTAAGGGACCCTTGAGGGCGGTCACCGAACCCGTACAAGTGGCGACCCTTGGGGGCGGTCACCAAACCCGTACAAATTGCTCGGGGCGATCTCCACAACCTAATTGGAGACCCCGACGCTTGCCCGAGCTTTACAGCACAATGATTGAGCTCCGAACACCACAAAAGTTGGGGCTATCTCCACAACTCAATTGGAGGCCCCCAATGACACCACGAAGCTTCACCACAATGGAATATGGCTCCAAGGCGACCTCAACCATCTAGGGCGCCCAAGCACCCAAGAGGAACAAGCTCAAGGACACCAAGCACCCAAGAGGAATAAGCTTCTCAACTTCACTTCCATGTATCACCGTGGAGAACTCAAACTGATGCACCAAATGCAATGGCAAGGGCACACTGAGTGCCCAAGTCCTTCTCTCCCAAATCCCACCAAAGCAACTAATGCTAGGGAGGGAAATGAGAGGAAGAACGGAGAAAGAGAACACCAATAACTCCAAGATCTAGATCCAAAGGGTTCCCCTCACATAGAGGAGAAAGTGATTGGTGGAAATGTGGATCTATATCTCCTCTCTCTTTTCCCCCAAGAGTAGCAAGAATCCATGGAGGGATTGAGAGATAACAAGCTCGAAGAACGTCAACAATGGGGGAAGAACACGAGCTCAAAGGATTAGACTCAATGGGGAAGAAGACCCCCTTTTATAGAGGGAAGAAAATCCAACCGTTATCCCCACCAACCAGCCCGCAGCGAGCGGTACTACCGCTGGCCGCAGCGGTACTGCCGCTCGGCCTAGCGGTACTACCGTTGGAACCTCGCACAGCGCCAACGAGAGAAAGAACAAGGGAGAGAGCCCCTGAGCGGCACTAGTAGCGGTGGTAGGGCCGTACTACCGCTTATAAGCGGTACTACCGCGCCCACTTCCTCTCCTTCTGCCGCCCAACCCGACACAAGAAGCGGCGGTCTCGAATCGAGGCTGTACTAGCGTCAAACCGAAGATGAACTACCGCATGTAGCCATAAGCGGTACTACCGCTGTGAACCAACGGTACTACTGCTTGTGGCTATAAGTGGTACTACCGCTCCGGCCCAGCGGTACTACCGCAGGAGTAACAAGAAAGCCCAGAACTGCCATAACTTCTGCAAATAAGCTCCGAATTGAGCAAACTCAAGCTTGTTGGATAGAGGAAGACGAGTAGCATCAAAACAACGTCTGGTTATAGTAAGAAGAGGCAAGGGAGGTATGTCTAGGATATAGAGGAGTGAATCCTCCATGAGAGAAGAACCGGCATAACCGCCAACACCGAAAACATCATAGAAGATGCATGTGAACTCTGTTTTCGATGAACTCGAGCTTGTCAGCAAGATGACCATAAGCACCAAATCTCACAAGGAGAAAAACCAAACAAGAACCAATAAATATGATGCAAGGTGCAATGGTTTGAGCTCTCTACGAACGATACGATCAAGCTACTCATTGAGAGCCCCCCTTGATAGTACGATAATCGATCCTATAACCCGGTCTCCGAACTACCACCATGAGACCGGTAAAATAGAAAACCTATCAAGGGCAAACCTTTGCTTTGCACATAGTCCACTTGAGCTTGATGATGACGATCTTGACTCTCTCAAGTTGGACAACCTTTCTTGATTGTGTTGGCTCGATGAAGACTAGTTGATTGCTCCCCATACTCCACTATGGGTGAGCCACTCTTTTGGCATATCTTCACAAGTCCATTTTCACCACAATGGACGACAAGCTTTAAGCACTTGATCTCTTCATGATGCTCCACTAGAACTTGCACACTGCAATCTTGATGACGATCACCACTTGATGTCATCCTCCATGGGTTGTATAATATGTTCCTCTTGACGCAAGCCCATGGAAACATACCTAACCCCACGTAGAACTCTCACGTAGACCATGGGTTAGTACACAAAGTGTAATGGACAATGCTTACCATACCATGAGATGAGATTACATGATCCCTCTCGGTACATATTCTACGCTTTGTGTGTTGATCAACTTGATTCACTCTTTGATTTAGTCTTGATCAACCTCTCACATGACCAAGCTTTAGGTAATTCCTCGAATAACACATTGGTCACCACAAACTCTCCTTGAAACCAACAAATGGACTCCAAGAAAAGCCTATGGACAAATCATTCAAATATAACTCAAGGCAACCATTAGTCCATAGAGATTGCCATCAATTACCAAAACCAACCATGGGCGCACCGCATGTTCTTTCAGCTTCGTGATGAACTATAATATGCAAGGGGTGGATAGGACAATTCCCGAGCTCTTCGTGATGCTGAAATCGTTGGAGGAAGAAATCAAGAAGGAGCATCAAGTGTTGATGGTTAAACAAGACCACTAGTTTCAAGAAAAGAGGCAAATGAAAGAAAGGGAACTTTAAGAAGAATGACAAACAAGTTGTTGGTCCTGTGAAGAAACCCAAAGCTTTACCTAAGCCAAAAACTGAGTACTTCTACTGCAAAGGGAGTGGTCACTAGAAGCGGAACTGCCCCAAGTATTTGGTGGATAAGAAGGATGGCAAAGTGAACAAAGGTATATTTGATATACATGTTATTCATGTGTTCCTTATTAGTGCTCGTAGCAGCGCCTAGGTATTTGATACTGGTTCGGTTCCTCATATTTGTAACTCGAAACAGGAGTTGCGGAATAAGCGAAGATTGGCTAAGGACGCGGTGACGATGCGCGTCGGGAATGGTTCCAAGGTCGATGTGATCGCCGTCCACACGCTACCTCTACATCTACCTTAGGGGTTAGTTTTAGACCTAAATAATTTTTATTTGATTCCTGCGTTGAGCATGAACATTATATATGGATCTTGTTTAATGCGACACAATTATTCATTTAAATTAGAGAATAATGTTTGTTCTATTTATATGAGTAATATCTTTTATGGTCATGCACCCTTGAGGAACGGTCTGTTCTTTTTGAATCTCGATCGTGGTGATACACATATTCATAATATTGGTGCCAAAATATGCAAAATCCATAATGATAGTGCAACATACTTGTGGCACTCCCGTTTAGGTCATATTGGTGTAAAGCGCATGAAGAAACTCCATGCTGATGGACTTTTGGAATCACTTGATTATGAATCATTTGATACTTGCAAACCATGCCTCATGGGCAAGATGACTAAAACTCCATTCTCCGGAACAATGGAGCGAGCTAATGACTTATTGGAAATAATGCATACCAATGTATGCGGTCCGATGAGTGTTGAAGCACGCGGTGGGTATCATTATTTTCCCACCTTCACAGATGATTTGAGTAGGTCTGGGTATATCTTCTTGATGAAACACAAGTTTCAAACATTTGAAAAGTTCAAAGAATTTCAGAGTGAAGTAGAGAATCATCGTAACAAGAAAATAAAGTTTCTACGATCTAACCGCGAAGGTGAATATTTCAATTGCGAGTTTGGCCTTCATTTAAAACAATGTGGAATAGTTTCACAACTCACGCCACCTAGAACACCACAGCGTAATGGTGTGTCCGAACGTCGTAACCGTTCTCTATTGGATATGGTGTGTTCTATGATGTCTCTTACTGATTTGCCTTTATCGTTTTGGGGTTATGCGTTAGACACAGTTGCATTCACGTTATATAGGGTACCATCTAAATCCGTTGAGACGACACCATATGAACTATGGTTTGGCAAGAAACTGAAGCTGTCATTTGATAAGGTCGAACCCAAATCGGATAAGTGCGTCTTCATAGGATACCCAAAAGAAACTATTGGGTACACCTTCTACCACTGATCCGAAGGCAAAATCTTTGTTGCTAAGAATGGGTCCTTTCTAGAGAAGGAGTTTCTCTCGAAATAAGTGAGTGGGAGGAAAGTGGAACTTGATGAGGTAATTGTACCTTCTCTCGAATTGGAAAGTAGCTCATCAGAGAAAAATGTTCCCGTGATGCCTACACCAACTAGAGAAGAAACTAATGATGATGATCATGAAACTTCAGATCAAGTTACTACCAAACCTCGAAGGTCGACCAGAACACGTGCCGCACCAGAGTGGTACAGTAATCCTATCCTAGAAGTCATTATGTTAGACAGCGGTGAACCTTTGAACTATGAAGAAGCTATGATGATCCCACATTCCGAAAATGGCTTGAGGCCATGAAATCTGAGATAGGATCCATGTATGAGAACAAAGTGTGAACTTTGGTGGACTTGCCCTATGATCGGCAAGCCATTGAGAATAAACTGATCTTCAAGATGAAGACGGACGCTGATAGTAATGTTACTATCTACAAAGCTCGACTTGTCGTAAAAGGTTTTCCACAAGTTTAAGGAGTTGACTACGATGAGACTTTCTCACCCGTAGCGGTGCTTAAGTCTGTCTGAATCATGTTAGCAATTGCCGCATTTTATAATTATGGAATTTGACAAATGGATGTCAAAACTGCATTCCTTAATGGATTTCTGAAAGAAGAGTAGTATATGATGCAACCAGAAGGTTTTGTCGATCCTAAAGGTGCTAACAAAGTGTGCAAGCTCTAGCGATCCATCTATGGACTCGTGCAAGCATCTCGGAGTTGGAATATACATGTTGATGAAGTGATCAAAGCATATGGTTTTATACAGACTTACGGTGAAGCTTGTATTTACAAGAAAGTGAGTGGGAGCTCTGTAGCATTTCCGATAGTATATGTAGATGACATATTGTTGATTGGAAATGATCTAGAACTTCTGGATAGCATAAAAGGATACTTGAATACGAATTTTTCGATGAAAGAAATTTGAAGCTTCTTATATATTGGGCATCAAGATCTATAGAGATAGATCAAGACGCTTAATAGGACTTTCACAAAGCACATACCTTGACAAAGTATTGAAGAAGTTCAAAATGGATCAGTCAAAGAAATGGTTCTTGCCCGTGTTACAAGGTGTGAAGTTGAGTCCGACTCAAAGCCCAACCACTGCAGAAGATAGAGAGAAAATGAAAGTGATACGTCTCCAACGTATCTATAATTTTTTATTGTTCCATGCTATTATTTATGATGTTTTGGATGTTTAATGGGCTTTGTCATACACTTTTATATTATTTTTGGGACTAACCTACTGAACCAAAGGCCCAGTCCAAATTGCTGTTTTTTGCCTGTTTCAGGGTTTTACAGAAAAGGGATATCAAACGGAGTCCAAACGGAATGAAACCTTTGGGAGAGATATTTTTGGAGAAAATCACGCATGGGAGACTTGAGAACCACGGAGTAGGGCTTACGTGGTGCCCATGAAGGTGGGGGGCGCGCCCCCCTTCCTTGTGGGTCCGGCGTATGGCTCCCTGTGACGCCCGAAGACCGACGCTCCAGAAGATTCCAGATGTTCTGGGTTTTCCCGTGTGTTTCATTTGTGGTTTCTCTATTTATTTTTTTGCATTGCATCATGTCATCATGCCATCATGTCTTTAATCTTTCCATCTTAACAAAATAAATTGTGTGGACCTTCGGTCCATTTAAATCAAGGGAAATGTGACTTCTCTTTATAACATATCCTCCTAATAAATAAGGAGCTATAACAAAATATTCCATTTCCGTGGAACCATCGAAACACACTTGCAAATTCTCCATATTCTTTTGCTTCAAGTTTCACCTCCAAACCTTGGCAACAATTCTTGGCCGTTTATCGAGGCTCCTCCAAAATTCGAATATTTTTGGACACTTCGAAAATCAAGTCTTAATTCAAACCCATTTGAATTAAATTCAAATATGTTTGAATTATATCTTTCGATCATGCCACAACTATTTTTCTTGGATTACGCTCATTTTTATGAGCCCGAGAAAATTACTTCATGTGTTAATTCTTTCCCTAGGTGCCCTTTTCTTTTCCTCTCTCTTTATTTCTCTGGTTTTTTTGAGACAGAGGGGCAGAGAGTCAAGCCGCAGCCCTCTTCTCAGGCCGGCCCATCTGTAGGCCTAGGCCCATCTGGCCCCTCCTAACCCTAGCCACCAGGGACCTCTCCCTCGATCCCATCTCTCCCTCCCAGCGCCGCACACCACCCTGCTCGATCCCCTCGCTCTCCCTTCGCCCACGCCCCGCTCGACCTCTCCTATCCCGTCCCCTCAGCCCCGCCTCATTCTCCCACCTCGCCAGCGATGAATTGCGCCAGGAGCGTGCCTCCTTTCGCCGCCTGGCGCAGCCGCCCCTGGCCTCGGTTGCGTGCCTCTGTGCCATCGCGCCCTCTTCCTCCACCCCGCGACCCCGCTCTCCATGGACGTGCCCGCGGCCTCACTCCTCATCGGATCAGAGCCTCGTCGCCGCCTCTCTTCCCTGCCCTACGCCTCGTCCCGTTCCTATGCACCAAGACTCCGTCGCCGGCCTCGTCACAGGCTACCGGAGCCCGACCTGTGGCCTCTGCCGTCACCTACGTCGCTGCCCACGCCGGCGAGCGCCAGCTGGACCAGCCGTCCCCTGCGCCTCCTACCCGCGGTCGAGCAGCTCCCCGAGCGAGCTGCTCCCCCAGCCCTGCGTTCCTCGTGCCCGAGCTGCCGACCAGGAGCGCCATGGACGGCCGCCCCAAGCCCAATCCTCGCGTCTCCCCACTGCCTCCTCTTCGTTCCAGCAGGCAATGGTACCCGACGTCCTCCTGGCAAGCCGTGCCCCTCCATGGCCATCTGTCCTGGGCACCATGACCACCGGGCCGAGTCCCGTATCCCATGGCCGGCCACTTCGTGCTTGACGACGTGTACATCTACACCGAGACCGGACCGACAATATGAGCACCACTACAACCCATGCACATCTCCGGAATCATCAAGTACCACTACGCCCGACGATGCGACAAGAACCCCTACGGCAAGTACCACGACGGCCCCGAACCTCTACGAAACGTGTACGACAACCGTTGCCGAAGACCCGTGTACGACTACCGTCACCGGAAACACCAAGTACCCCTTCGTTTTAAAAAGAATGACAAGTTCAGAGACCTCAAGTACCACGACGAACGTTTTGAAGCGCCAAGTACCGCGACGCCCGGAGCACTCAAAACCGTCAAGTACATCTACGAAACGAGAACGTCTACTTCCACTACCGCCGCGAGAACGCCTACTTTCCTCTTCGAAACGAAACGTGTTCGACTACTTCCTCTACGACTCGAACCCCTCCGAAAAAGCACGCTCCGACGGTATACCCCGAGTCGAATGCCGATGTGGTGAACGAATGCTTGTTGTGTTGTATGAGATATATCGAATGTTTGCATCGTGTCCGTTGTGGCCCTCATTTGCCTTGTCGCCGACCCGGGGGAACCAGGCAACCGGGTTCACCCCATCTCTTTTGCATGTCACTCCCTTCGCTATCTTTTGCACCGGTCTCTCAACGAGTTACCGGAACCGATATGTTGCGTGGCATCATTTTCGGATTCGCCGCCGTGGCCCCTTTCTTTCCACCACGGTGACAAATGCTTCATATCCCTTATGTTAACTTTTACTAAAAATTGCATAAACTTGATCATGTCATCCGCATCATGTTAACAACATTAAAATGTGTGAATTGTTGTTTGCCTAAAATTGCTAAACATGCATATGGGAATTTTTCCGGAATTGTTGTTGTAGTTTCTGGCCTCATTTAAACTTGTTGACTTGTGTTGTTTTTGAGTGCTTCCTACCTAGCCATGTATTGCTTCCTGTATAGACTTGTCTTGCATCATACCTTGCCATGTATTGCATCATATGTAGACTTGTGTTGTTCTCCTGTGCTTCCTACCTTGCCATGTTTTGCTTCCTGCATAGGCTTGTAGTGCATCCTATGTAGACTTGTGTTGCATCATACTTGTTTGAGCATATTGTCATGTCTCGTGTTGTGTGTTTACCGTATTGCTTGCTTCTTCTCATTAGTGCTTGTTCCGTTGCGATCGTGAGGATTCGTTCGACTTCTCGTGGTTCTTCTTCAAGGCTTCTTCTTCGTATTCTTCATGGACTTGTTCTTCTTCCTCGCGAAATCCCAGGCAAGATGACCATCACCTTGGATACCTTTACTATCATTGCCATGCTTAGTGTCTCGATGCTATCGTTATATGTCGCGCTACCCATCTTTATTGTCAGCCCCTCTCCTTGTTGCCATGAAACCTCTAACCTTTGAAACCTTCCTAGCAAAACCATTGTTTGGCTATGTTACCCGCTTGCTCAGCCCTCTTATTGCGTTGTTAGTTGCAAGTGAAGATGAAGATCGTTCCAGGAGGGAACTTGTTGTTGGAATATCACAATATGGTATTTATATAATAACACACCTATATACTGGGCATGGGTGGAAGGCTTGGCCTTTTGCTCGGTGTTTTGTTCCACTCATGCCACCTTAGGCGCCGATAAACCGGCATTATGTTCCTTGATTTTGCGTTCCTTACACGGTTGGGTATATGGGGACCCCTTGACACTTCGTCTTTGAATAAAACTTCTCCAGCAAGGCCCAACGTTGGTTTTAATTTGCCTCATAATAACTTAATTAATTAATTAAATTGCATAAGGGGGACGCTCCTTGGAGATTCTTTTCTACATAGCAGGGGGGCCAGTGCTGATGGTGTTGGTCCCAAACGGGGGTGCTGCAGGGCCACCTTGGGGAAACCCGAGGGCTGGTTTTACTCGTAGCTTCTCCCATCCGGTTGTGGCCTGAGACGAGATACGCGCGGCTACTATCAGGGTGTCGGCACGCCGGGAGGTCTTGCTGGACTTGTTTTACCATTGTCGAAATGTCTTGTGCACCGGGATGCCGAGCCTGATCGGATTTCCCTAAGATAAGAGGTGATGATATTATATTTATCACTTCAGCTGATCGTGAGAGCTTGTGATGGGCTAAGTTGGGACACCCCTGCAGGGTTATGATCTTTCGAAAGACGTGCCCGCGGTTATGTGGTAGATTGGAATTTGTTAATGTCCGGTTGTAGAAAACTTGACAGAGGTTCCAAAGTAAAACACACAACTGTGTGAGTAACCGTGACTGTCTCTTTTCACATTGAGAAGAGAACACAGTGGGGTTATGTTTGACTCATAGGTAGTTCAGGATTTTTAGCGATCACTACTAGTTTGCGATCGTTTGCGTAGATGCTCATCTTATTCTTGTACTCGTAAGTTAGCCACCATATTATGCTTAGCCGCTGCTGCAACCTCACCACTTTACCTCTTCCAACCCATAAAGCTTTGCTAGTCTTGATACCCATGGTTATGGGATTGCTGAGTCCTCGTGGCTCACAGATACTACAACACCAGATGCAGGTTCAGCCGAGGTTGACGCAGGAGATGGGTCAGAACTTCTGGGAGTTCCATGAAGAGCGTGGCCGTATGTTTGTGACGTTTTGACGATCAGTAGTGGTTTCTACTAGGGGCGATTCGGACCTATGGCTTTATGTATTTGGTATCTTTCTTTTGGATCTTCGCCCGTAGTCGGGTTGTGATGTTTTGAATGATGTTTTGCTGATGTAATGTATTGTGTGACGTGGCGAGTGTAAGCCAACTATCCTTTTGCAATTTCATCCCTATTTTTACATGAGTCGTGCAAAGATACCAAACTTGAGATCATTCCAGAATGGGCTTATACCTTTAAGTCGTGCCTCGACACGTAGGAGGTATAGTCCCATCCTGGGCATTACAAGTTGGTATCAGAGCCATCTCCGACCTAGAATCCCCACTGATTGATCGAATCGTTGACGGTTGAGTCTAGGCACACACATGAAAATGTTTTGAGTCCTATATATATATATATATATATATATATATATATATATATATATATATATATATATATATCGGAGAGTAGGATTTCTTTTACTCCTCATCTCTTTTCACTCTGGTGAGGACTCCTGACGTTTACTCTTGTCTCTTCTACTCTCAAAAGTCACCAATTTTTTTTTTAGGATCACGCGAGTATTGTTTGGATTGTTCCGATGCCTTTGTGACGAGAACATTGTTCTCGATGCCTCCTGTCATTTAGGGGTTGTGGCAGTGTCCCGGGGAGTTGAGCTCCGAGGTGTTGTCGTCACAAATATATCGTAGCAGTTCTGGAATACTTAAGACGGCCGACATCGAAAACTCTCCTATGCGGTTAGTGGCAAGATAACCCCGACATCACCCAGTACTGGAGAGGTAGTTCGGGAGTATTGCCATAGCTTGTATAGTAGATGCGTTTCAAAGGTCCGAGGTTAACGGTTTCCGGAAATAACCAATTATGTGTTGAAGGATGGATACAGCTGGATGTAGGATTAGAGTTGAGTGCGCGATGCTTCCCCTGTATCCCCAACACCTGATTGCATAACTGGAAACTTTCGGAAATTAATAGGTGGGTTCATCTAGAAGCTCGTAGGCATTCTTCCAACGAATGCATGATATGGAGTTCGGGGCTCTACATTGAGTGAAGTGGTTTATGGGCGTTGTTCCGATCGGGAGTTGCATCGTAAAGGGTCCTTGGCTATGCTGATCCGGGGATTGCAAAACCCTTTTGTAACACGTTCCATGAGCTTTCAGCACGAATATGTCGAACGAAAATTCTATCTTGTATTTGTTCTATCTGCTCCTTGTAGTTTTTATTTACCTTTTGTTCTCCCAAGTGGCTTCTCGACAAGTTGATGTACCTACGGAATTTATTCGTTCAATTCTTCGTTCGAATGATATTGTGAAGATTATGTTGCAACATATCTATCCGTTGTTTTGATTTGATTCTGGTATTCGAGTTGCTTCGATGCCAAGTGTGATTCCATACCTTTCCTAAGAGGTATTCTCATATTTCTATGGGAGTGCTAAACCTTCTTGATCATCAAGATTGTCATGTTAAATTCTTGTCAACCGGCGTGCTTCTCTTCAAGTTTACCGATCCTTTTAATATGTGCAAGACCAAGTCTTGGGTTTTCTCAATGGTGTCTATTTCATTCATCGCAAGTTGTCTTTGTTTTCCCCACCCTCCCACCCTTTTTCTTTATGGAGCCAGAAATTCTCAAATGAAATATCCATTTTATTCATGTGATGTTTCTTCATTCATTGCCTACAACGTTCTTATCCGGTGATTTATCGTGAAGATGCTCAAGAGTTTCAAGTTCATCATTCTTAATTCCAATATTCTTCTCCGGTGGACTAAATCCAAGCTTCCGTGTTGATCATATCTCTTCCTTTTTGTTTCACATGTTTTCACATGTTGAAATTTCTTATCCGAAGTCTCTCTTGATTATTCGACTCTCTCTTTATTTATATCCGGAGTGTTGAAGATATCTTAGAAGATTCATGTTTCCATTCTTAATCCATTCAAGCTATTTTGAGATTGTTATCTCATTCAAGCCATTTAATTCAACCGGTGCAATATATCTTAAGCAATCTTTTTCAGCGGTGATTTCTTTAGTGGGCCCTAACCCACAGGTCTTTTTCAAGGATCTTACCTGACTCTTCTATTTTCCGGAGTTATTCAAAAATTCTTTTCAAGTTTGACGTAAGAATGGATTTCTCATCGGTCAAATATATCCTCCAAGATCGGTTTTAAATTCTTTTCATCATTGGTTCAACCTTTTAATTCTCATTACGGAGTGCCTAAACTATTTTTATGATATTCTCGTCGTTCTTCTCAACATGTGAAGACCGAAGAAGAGTTCCTCTTGAATCCTTACCTGTTCTTCCAAAGATTCATGGTTCTAGCTTCTTGCCATCCTCATTATTGTTTCGATCACGAGGATCTTTTTATACCCTTCTGAAGCAGTTCATGAATTCTTTCCATTGTGATCCTCCGAAGGCCATCATTTCAGAATATTTCTTCGTTCTCAGTTTTCAACTTCGCCCTCCAACTATTCTTTATTGATGCCTCTTTGTTCGTCTCCATATTCTTCCGGTGCTTTGTCCAAGTATTCTTTAATCAATCCGTGATCGCTTCTTTCTCTTGTATCTAAATTTCCTTAAGTGCTTATTCTTCCCGGTGGTTTATTCTTTTTCATCACTCGGTTTCAATTTTTACGGTGGTTCATTCAAGGTTACTCTTTCGTTGTTATTGTATCAATTCATTTGTTCTTTTCATAATCCTACCGGTGCTTTGTTGAATATTTATCCAAGGTTAAGCTAGATCTCTCTTTAATTCTTTGCAACGAGAATAAGTAGTATGCCAAATCCATTGCTTGTCCTCAATTTAAATTGATGAAGGATATGAATAACATAATTCTTATTCTTATTTCATCCAAGTGGATTAATCCCTTTGTTTAGAGTTTATTCATGAGGAGTAAATTCTATGTTTCAAGTTGTTTGTCTTGTTCCCCGGTGTTCTAAGTTCTCTCAATTATCTTGTCACGAAGCTTCATCTAAAGCATTGCAAGGCTTCAATCTTATTCTTTTCATCCTTTTCTTACCGGAGTTCATCTTGGTGGTAAATCATAATTTAATTCATGCTCGAAGTGTTCTTCAAGATTCTTGTTGGAGCTCGAGCATTCGTCATCATGCATTCCAAAGTGCAATTCTTGCTTCCTTATCTTTTGAGGTGGTG
Source organism: Secale cereale (assembly GCA_902687465.1). Lineage (NCBI taxonomy): Eukaryota > Viridiplantae > Streptophyta > Magnoliopsida > Poales > Poaceae > Secale > Secale cereale. The sequence continues at coordinate 159,688,629 of LR738715.1, read as the reverse complement.
TTTTGCCATTCTAAACAATTTTCCCTTCATGTTTCATGATTCACAAGTTGTCAAGAATGAAATATTTAAACCCATCATCCTTATTTCTCAGGAGATCCTTTCAACCTCCCATTTTGTTTGTTGGAGTTATCTTGGGTTGTATCTCACCTAAAAGCTTTCCCTAAGGATTGTTGATATTTATGGTGCTTATAAATGACCCAGTTTCTTCATTTATCCTCCTGCAGAAATAAGTTTTCTTCTTGTCGTTGATCTCAATCCAATCAAATGTTTTCGTAAGTGGTTGGTTGTCACCTCATAATTTTGAGATGTTTTCCATAAGCGAACAACAAGCTTATTCTGTGCTTGTTGATTCTTCCAACAACTCTGTTCAATCCATCTTTGTAAGGATTCTCTTTCAAATTCAATTTTGGGAGAAGTTGTCATATTTTTTCTCCGTTCATTTTCTTTCATTGATCTATATTCTACTCTTTCATTCCGGAGACATTGTAATATTGCTCTCTTCGTCCCATCATCTTGTCATATCAAGATCATATTCTTCCCTTGCTTGTCTATTTAACCGGAGTGTTGTGTCCTCCATTCAAGTTCTGTCATCTTATCTAGTTTTCCTCTATTTTCAACCGGAGTGCTGTCTGAATCCATCTTACCCCTTGTGCCATTCTTTCAATTGTTTCGGAGGCAATATGCCGTTGATTTCATCAAGATCATCCAATCTTCTCAAGTTCATGTTAATTTCTTCCATTTTTAGACGGAGTGCTGTCCAAATTATTTCGTTCTTATTCCTTCTCAGTCTTGGTTAACCGGAGTGGTTTTGAAATTCTTTCATCATCCGTGAGCTCTTGTTTCATGTCTTTCAACCTGCAAGGTTCTCGTGATGTTCCTTGTTCCTCTTTTCTAACGGAGTGTTTTCATCTTCGTTCATGTCCTTGCAACATTCAAATTCTCGTGGTGTCCCTTGTTCCTCCTTTTACCGGAGTGCTCTTAACTTCGTTCATATCCGTTGTATTCTTTCTTTCAAGTTGTTCAACCTCTCAAGGTGCGTGGTTTCACTCGTTTGTCGAAGAAGCAACTTTGTTTTACCTATTCTTTTCGTTTCTATCCGGTGCCATCTCCAGGATCTCGGGTCGAGACACTCTGTTAGTGTGGGAGAGTTGTGACGCCCGAAGACCGACGCTCCAGAAGATTCCAGATGTTCCGGGTTTTCCCGTGTGTTTCATTTGTGGTTGCTCTATATTTTTTTTGCATTGCATCATGTCATCATGCCATCATGTCTTTAATCTTTCCATCTTAAGAAAATAAATTGTGTGGACCTTCGGTCCATTTAAATCGAGGGAAGCGTGACTTCTCTTTATAACATATCCTCCTAATAAATAAGGAGCTATAACAAAATATTCCATTTCCGTGGAACCATCGAAACACACTTGCAAATTCTCCATATTCTTTGGCTTCAAGTTTCACCTCCAAACCTTGGCAACAATTCTTGGCCGTTTATCGAGGCTCCTCCAAAATTTGAACATTTTTGGACACTTCGAAAATAAAGTCTTAGTTCAAAACCATTTGAATTAAATTCAAATATGTATAAATTATATCTTTCGATCATGCCACTACTATTTTTCTTGGATTACGCTCATTTTTATGAGCCCGAGAAAATTACCTCATGTGTTAATTCTTTCCCTAGGTGCCCTTTTCTTTTCTTCTCTCTTTATTTCTCTGTTTTGTTTTTTTGAGAGAGAGGGGCAGAGAGTCAAGCCACATCCCTCTTCTCAGGCCGGCCCATCTGTAGGCCTAGGCCCATCTGGCCCCTCCCAACCCTAGCCATCAGCGACCTCTCCCTCGATCCCATCTCTCCCTCCCAGCGCCGCACACCACCCTGCTCGATCCCTCGCTCTCCCTTCGCCCACGCCCTGCTCGACCTCTCCTACCCCATCGCCTCAGCCACGCCTCCTTCTCCCACCTCGCCAGCAATGAATCGCGCCAGGAGCGTGCCTCCTTCCGCCGCCTGACGCAGCCGCCCCTGGCCTCGGTTGCGTGCCTCCGTGCCATCGCGCCCTCTTCCTCCACCCCGCGACCCCGCTCTCCATGGACGCGCCCGCGGCCTCACTCCTCATCGGATCATAGCCTCGTCGCCACCTCTCTTCCCTGCCTTGTGCCTCGTCCCGTTCCTCTGTACCAAGACTCCGTCGCCGGCCTCGCCACAGGCCACCGGAGCCCGACCTGCGGCCTCCGCCATCACCTACGTCGCTGCCCACGCCGGCGAGCGCCAGCTGGACCCGCCGTCCCCTGCGCCTCCTTCCCGCGCCTGAGCAGCTCCCCGAGCGAGCTGCTTCCGTGGCCCTGCGTTCCTCGTGCCTGAGCTTCCGACCAGGAGCGCCATGGACGGCCGCCCCAAGCCCAATCCTCGCGTCTCCCCGCTGCCTCCTCTTCGTTCCAGCAGGCAATGGTACCCGACGTCCTCCTGGCAAGCCGTGCCCCTCCATGGCCATCTATCCTGGGCACCATGACCACCGGGCCGAGTCCCGTATCCCATGGCCGGCCACTTCGTGCTTGACGACGTGTACATCTACACCGAGACCGGACCGACAATATGAGCACCACTACAACCCATGCACATCTCCGGAATCGTCAAGTATTACTACGTCCGACGATGCGACAAGAACCCCTACGGTAAGTACCACGACGGCCCCGGACCTCTACGAAATGTGTACGACGACCGTCGCCGAAGACCCGTGTATGACTATCGTCGCCGGAAACACCAAGTACCCCTTCGTTTTAAAAAGAATGACAAGTTCGGAGACCTCAAGTACCACGACGAACGTTTTGAACCGCCAAGTACCGCGACGCCCGGAGCACTCAAAACCGTCAAGTACATCTACGAAACGAGAACGTCTACTTCCACTACCGCCGCGAGAACGCCTACTTTCCTCTTCGAAACGAAACGTGTTCGACTACTTCCTCTACGACTCGAACCCCTCCGAAAAAGCACGCTCCGAAGGTATACCCCGAGTCGAATGCCGATGTGGTGAACGAATGCTTGTTGTGTTGTATGAGATGTATCGAATGTTTGCATCGTGTCCGTTGTGGCCCTTGTTTGCCTTGTCGCCGACCCGTGGGAACCGGGCAACCGGGTTCACCCCATCTCTTTTGCATGTCACTCCCTTCGCTATCTTTTGCACCGGTCTTTCAACGAGTTACCGAAACCGATATGTTGTGTGGCATCATTTTGGGATTCGCCGCCGTGGCCCCTTTCTTTCCACCACGGTGACAAATGCTTCATATCCCTTATGTTAACTTTTACTAAAAATTACATAAACTTGATCATGTCATCCGCATCATGTTAACAACATTAAAATGTGTGAATTGTTGTTTGCCTAAAATTGCTAAACATGCATATGGGGATTTTTTCGGAATTATTGTTGTAGTTTCCGGCCTCATTTAAACTTGTTGACTTGTGTTGTTTTTGAGTGCTTCCTACCTTGCCATGTATTGCTTCCTGTATAGACTTGTCTTGCATCATACCTTGCCATGTATTGCATCATATGTAGACTTGTGTTGTTCTCTTGTGCTTCCTACCTTGCCATGTTTTGCTTCCTGCATAGACTTGTAGTGCATCCTATGTAGACTTGTGTTGCATCATACTTGTTTGAGCATATTGTCATGTCTCGTGTTGTGTGTTTACCGTATTGCTTGCTTCTTCTCGTTAGTGCTTGTTCCGTTGCGATCGTGAGGATTCGTTCGACTTCTCGTGGTTCTTCTTCAAGGCTTCTTCTTTGTATTCTTCATGGACTTGTTCTTCTTCCTCGCGAAATCCCAAGCAAGATAACCATCACCTTGGATACCTTTACTATCATTGCCATGCTTAGTGTCTGGATGCTATCGTTATATGTCACGCTACCCATCTTTATTGTCAGCCCCTCTCCTTGTTGCCATGAAACCTCTAACCTTTGAAACCTTCCTAGCAAAACCATTGTTTGGCTATGTTACCCGCTTGCTCAGCCCCTCTTATAGCGTTGTTAGTTGCAGGTGAAGATGAAGATAGTTCCAGGAGGGAACTTGTTGTTGGAATATCACAATATGTTATTTATATAATAACACACCTATATACTGGGCATGGGTGGAAGGCTTGGCCTTTTGCTCGGTGTTTTGTTCCACTCATGCCACCTTAGGCGCCGATAAACCGGCATTATGTTCCTTGATTTTGCGTTCCTTACATGGTTGGGTATATGGGGACCCCTTGATACTTCGTCTTTGAATAAAACTCCTCCAACAAGGCCCAACATTGGTTTTAATTTGCCTCATAATAACTTAATTAATTAATTACATTGCATAAGTGGGATGCTCCTTGGAGATTCTTTTCTACATAGCAGGGGGCCAGTGCTGATGGTGTTGGTCCCAAACGGGGGTGCTGCGGGGCCACCTTGGGGAAACCCGAGGGCTGGTTTTACTCGTAGCTTCTCCCATCCGGTTGTGGCCTGAGACGAGATACGCGCGGCTACTATCAGGGTGTCGGCACGCCGGGAGGTCTTGCTGGACTTGTTTTACCATTGTCGAAATGTCTTGTGCACCGGGATGCCGAGCCTGATCGGATTTTCCTAAGATAAGGGGTGATGATATTATATTTATCACTTCAGCTGATCGTGAGAGCTTGTGATGGGCTAAGTTGGGACACCCCTGTAGGGTTATGATCTTTCGAAAGCCGTGCCCGCGGTTATGTGGCAGATTGGAATTTGTTAATGTCCGGTTGTAGAAAACTTGACAAAGGATCCGAAGTAAAATACACAACTGTGTGAGTAACTGTGACTGTCTCTTTTCACTTCGAGAAGAGAACACGGTGGGGTTATGTTTGACTCGTAGGTAGCTCAGGATCTTTAGCGATCACTACTAGTTTGCGACCGTTCGCGTAGATGCTCATCTTATTCTTGTACTCGTAAGTTAGCCACCATATTATGCTTAGCCGCTGCAGCAACCTCACCACTTTACCTCTTCCTACCCATAAAGCTTTGCTAGTCTTGATAGCCAAGGATATGGGATTGCTGAGTCCTCGTGGTGATAGATACTACAACACCAGATGCAGGTTCAGCCAAGGTTGACACAGGAGATGGGTCAGAACTTCTGGGAGTTCCATGACGAGCGTGGCCGTATGTTTGTGACGTTTCGACGATCAGTAGTGGTTTCTATAGGGGCGATTCGTGAAGGAAATATGCCCTAGAGGCAATAATAAAGATGTTATTTGTATTTCCTTATATCATGATAAATGTCTTTTATTCATGCTAGAATTGTATTAAACGGAAACTTAGTACATGTGTGAATACATAGACAAAAACATTATGTCCCTAGTATGCCTCTACTAGACTAGCTCATTGATCAAAGATGGTTATGTTTCCTAGCCATAGACATGAGTTGTCATTTGATCAACGGGATCACATCATTAGGAGAATGATGTGATGGACAAGACCCATCCGTTAGCATAGCACTATGATCGTTTAGTTTTACTGCTATTGCTTTCTTCATGACTTATACATGTTCCTATGACTATGAGATTATGCAACTCCCGAATACCGTAGGAACACCTTGTGTGCTATCAAACGTCACAACGTAACTGGGTGATCATAAATATGCTCTACAGGTGTCTCCGAAAGTATTCGTGGTGTTGGCATAGATCAAGATTAGGATTTGTCACTCCGAGTGTCGGAGAGGTATCTCTGGGCCCTCTCGGTAACACACATCACAATAAGCCTTGCAAGCAAAAGACTAATGAGTTAGTCACGAGATGATGTGTTACGGAACGAGTAAAGAGACTTGCCAGTAACGAGATTGAACTAGGTATAGAGATACCGACGATCGAATCTCGGGCAAGTAACATACCGATGACAAAAGGAACAACGTATGTTGTTATGCGGTTTTGACCGATAAAAGATCTTCGTAGAATATGTAGGAGCCAATATGAACATCCAGGTTCCGCTATTGGTTATTGACCGGAGATGAGTCTCGGTCATGTCTACATAGTTCTCGAACCCGTAGGGTCCGCACGCTTAACGTTTGATGACGACCGGTATTAAGAGTTTATGAGTTTTGATGTACCGAAGGTAGTTCGGAGTCCCGGATGAGATCACGGACATGACGAGGAGTCTCGGAATGTCCGAGACATAAAGATTGATATATTGGACGACTACATTCGGACACCGGAAGTGTTCTAGAAAAGTTTCGGATTTAACGGGATTGCCGGAGGGGGTTACCGGAACCCCCTACGAGGGGGGATGGTCCATAGTGGGCCTTAAGGGAAAGAGAGAGGCAGCCCATAGGGCTGGCCGGCGCCCCACCTAGGGTTCCTAGTTGGACTAGGATTGGGGGGCGCCACCTCTCCCTTTTTCCTTTCCCTCTCTTCCTTCTTTTGGTGATTCCTACTAGGAATAGGATTGCAATCCTATTCCTAGTAGGATTGCACCCCTAGCCGCACCAGAGAAGGGCCGGCCGGCCTTCCCCCTTGCTCCTTTATATACGGGGGCAGGGGCACCCAAAGACACACAAGTTGAATTGTTCCAGCCGTGTGCGGTGCCCCCCTCCACAGAAACACACCTCGGTAATACCGTTGCAGTGCTTAGGCGAAGCCCTGCGCCGGTGAATACATCATATCCGTCACCACGCCGTCGTGCTGACGAAACTCTCCCGTGAAGCTCAACTGGATCAAGAGCTCGTGGGACGTCATCAAGCTGAACGTGTGCTGAACGCGGAGGTGCCGTACGTTCGGTGCTTGATCGGTTGGATCGCGAAGAAGTTCGACAACATCAACCGCGTCACTTGACGCTTCCGCTCCCGGTCTACGAGGGTACGTAGACACACTCTCCCCTCTCGTTGCTATGCATCTAGTAGATAGATCTTGCGTGATCGTAGGAAAATTTTAAAATACTACGTTCCCCAACAGTGGCATCATGAGCCAGGTCTATGCGTAGATAATATGCACGAGTAGAACACAATGAGTTGTGGGCGATACTAGTCATACTGCTTACCAGCATGTCATACTTTGCTTCGGCGGTATTGTGAGATGAAGCGGCCCGGACCGACATTACGCGTACGCTTACGCGAGACTAGTTTCACCGTTACGAGCACTCGTTGCTTAAAGGTGACTGGCGGGTGTCTGTCTCTCTCACTTTAGCTGAATCAAGTATGGCTACACCCGGTCCTTGTGAAGGTTAAAACAACACATACTTGACGAAACATCGTTGTGGTTTTGTATGCGTAGGTAAGAACGGTTCTTGCTAAGCCCGTAGCAGCCACGTAAAACTTGCAACAACAAAGTAGAGGACGTCTAACTTGTTTTTGCAGGGCATGTTGTGATGTGATATGGTCAAGACATGATGAGTTATACGGTTTTGTATGAGATGATCATGTTTTGTAAAGTTATCGGCAACTGGCAGGAGCCATATGGTTGTCGCTTTATTGTATGAAATGCAATCGCCATGTAATTGCTTTACTTTATCACTAAACGGTAGCGATAGTCGTAGAAGCAATAGTTGGCGAGACGACAACGATGCTACGATGGAGATCAATGTGTCGCGCCGGTGACGCAGGTGATCATAACGGTGCTTTGGAGATGGAGATCAAAAAGCACAAGATGATGATGGCCATATCATGTCACATATTTTGATTGCATGTGATGTTTATCTTATTATGCTTCTTATTTTGCTTAGAACGACGGTAGCATTATAAGATGATCCCTTACTAAATTTCAAGGTATAAGTGTTCTCCCTGAGTATGCACCGTTGCGAAAGTTCGTCGTGCCGAGACACCACGTGATGATCGGGTGTGATAAGCTCTACGTTCAAATACAACGGGTGTAAGCCAGTTTTGCACACGCAGAATACTCGGGTTAAACTTGACGAGCCTAGCATATGCAGATATGGCCTCGGAACACTGGAGACCGAAAGGTCGAGCGTGAATCATATAGTAGATATGATCAACATAAGATGTTCACCATTGAAACTACTCCATCTCACGTGATGATCGGACATGGTTTAGTTAATTTGGATCACGTGATCATTTAGATGACCAGAGGGATGTCTATCTAAGTGGGAGTTCTTTAATTAATATGATTAAATTGAAGTTTAACTTATCATGAAACTTAGTCCTGATAGTTTTTTGCATATCTATGTTGTTGTAGATCAATGGCCCGTGCTACCGTTCCTTTGAATTTTAATGCATTCCTAGAGAAAGCTAAGTTGAAAGATGATGGTAGCAATTACACGGACTGGGTCCGTAACCTGAGGATTATCCTCATTGCTGCACAGAAGAATTATGTCCTTGAAGCACCGCTAGGTGACAAGCCCCCTCCCGCTAATGTAGACGCTTTGAACGTCTGGCAGTCGCGGTCTGATGACTACATGATAGTTCAGTGTGCCATGCTTTACGGCTTAGAACCGGGACTTCAATGACGTTTTGAACGTCATGGACCATATGAGATGTTCCAGGAGTTGAAGTTAATATTTCAAGCAAATGCCCGGATTGATAAATATGAGATTTCCAATAAATTCTACATCTGCGAAATGGAGGAGAATAGTTCTATCAGTGAACACTTGCTCAGAATGTCTGGGTACTACAATCATATGACTCAACTTGGTTGCAAAGTTGACGAGGATAGTGTTATTGATAGAGTTCTTCAATCACTGCCACCAAGCTGTAAAGGCTTTGTGATGAACTATAATATGCAAGGGATGCAAAAGACAATTCCCGAGCTCTTCTCCATGCTCAAAGCTGCGGAGGTAGAAATCAAGAAGGAGCATCAAGTGTTGATGGTCAACAAGACCACTAGTTTCAAGAAAAAGGGCAAGGGAAAGAAGGGGAACTTCAAGAAGAATAGAAAGACAGTTGCTACATCCACGAAGAAACCCAAATCTGGAGCCAAGCCTGAAACTGAGTGCTTCTACATCAAGGGGACTGGACACTGGAAGCGGAACTGCCCCAAGTATTTGGCGGATAAGAAGGATGGCAAGGTGAACAAAGGTATATGTGATATACATGTTATTGATGTGTACCTTACTAATGCTCGTAGTAGTACCTGGGCATTTGATACCGGTTCGGTTGCTAATATTTGTAACTCGAAACAGGGACTACGGATTAAACGAAAATTGGCTAAGGACGAGGTGACGATGCGCGTGGGAAACGGTTCCAAAGTCGATGTGATCGCCGTCGGCACGCTACCTCTACATCTACCTTCGGGATTAGTTTTAGACCTAAATAATTGTTATTTGGTGCCAGCGTTGAGCATGAACATTATATCTGGATCTTGTTTGTTGCGAGACGGTTATTCATTTAAATTAGAGAATAATGGTTGTTCTATTTTTATGAATAATATCTTTTATGGTCATGCACCCTTAAAGAGTGGTCTATTCTTATTAGATCTCGATTGTAGTGATACACATATTCATAATATTGAAACCAAAAGATGCAAGGTTAATAATGATAGTGCAACTTATTTGTGGCACTGCCGTTTAGGTCATATTGGTGTAAAACGCATGAAGAAACTCCATAATGATGGACTTTTGGAATCACTTGATTATGAATCACTTGGTGCTTGCGAACCATGCCTCATGGGCAAGATGACTAAAACTCCGTTCTCCGGAACTATGGAGCGAGCAACAGATTTGTTGGAAATCATACATACTGATGTATGTGGACCAATGAGTGTTGAAGCACGCGGCGGGTATCGTTATTTTCTAACCTTCACTGATGATTTGAGCAGATATGGGTATATCTACTTAATGAAGCACAAGTCTGAAACATTTGAAAAGTTCAAAGAATTTCAGAGTGAAGTAGAGAACCATCGTAACAAGAAAATAAAGTTTCTACAATCTGATCGTGGAGGAGAATATTTGAGTTACGAGTTTGGTCTTCATTTGAAACAATGTGGACTAGTTTCACAACTCACGCCACCCGGAACACCACAGCGTAATGGTGTGTCTGAATGTCGTAACCGTACTTTATTGGATATGGTGCGATCTATGATGTCTCTTACCGATTTACCACTATCGTTTTGGGGTTATGCTTTAGAGACAGCTGCATTCACGTTAAATAGGGCACCATCTAAATCCGTTGATACGACACCTTATGAACTATGGTTTGGCAAGAAACCAAAGTTGTCGTTTCTTAAAGTTTGGGGCTGCGATGCTTATGTGAAAAAACTTCAACCTGATAAGCTCGAACCCAAGTCGGAGAAATGTGTCTTCATAGGATACCCAAAAGAGATTGTTGGGTACACCTTCTATCACAGATCCGAAGGCAAGATATTCGTTGCTAAGAATGGATCCTTTCTGGAGAAGGAGTTTCTCTCGAAAGAAGTGAGTGGGAGGAAAGTAGAACTTGATGAGGTAACTGTACCTTCTCCCGGATTGGAAAGTAGTACATCACAGAAAATTGTTCCAGTGATTCCTACACCAATCAGTGAGGAAGTTAATGATGATGATCATGAAACTTCGGATCAAGTTTCTGCTGAACGTCGTAGATCAACCAGAGTACGTTCCGCACCAGAGTGGTACGGCAACCCAGTTCTGGAAATCATGTTACTAGACCATGATGAACCTACGAACTATGAGGAAGCGATGATGAGCCCATATTCCGCAAAATGGCTTGAAGCCATGAAATCTGAGATGGGATCCATGTATGAGAACAAAGTATGGACTTTGGTTGACTTGCCCGATGATCGGCAGGCCATCGAAAATAAATGGATCTTCAAGAGGAAGACCGACGCAGACGGTAATGTTACTGTTTACAAAGCTCGACTTGTTGCGTAATGTTTTCGACAAGTTCAAGGAGTTGACTACGATGAGACTTTCTCACCTGTAGCGATGCTTAAGTCTGTCCGAATCATGTTAGCAATTGCCGCATTTTATGATTATGAAATCTGGCAAATGGATGTCAAAACTGCATTCCTAAATGGATATCTCAAAGAAGAGTTGTATATGATGCAACCAGAAGGTTTTGTCTGTCCAAAAGGTGCTAACAAAGTATGCAAGCTCCAGCGATCCATCTATGGACTGGTGCAAGCATCTCGGAGTTGGAATATACGCTTTGATGAGGTGATCAAAGCATATGGTTTTATACAGACTTTTGGAGAAGCCTGTATTTACAAGAAAGTGAGTGGGAGCTCTGTAGCATTTCTAATATTATATGTGGATGACATATTGTTGACTGGAAATGATATAGAATTTCTGGACAACATAAAAGGATACTTGAATAAGAGTTTTTCAATGAAAGACCTCGGTGAAGCTGCTTATATATTAGGCATCAAGATCTATAGAGATAGATCAAGACGCTTAATTGGACTTTCACAAAGCACATACCTTGATAAGATTTTGAAGAAGTTCAAAATGGATCAGTCAAAGAAAGGGTTCTTGCCTGTATTACAAGGTATGAAGTTGAGTAAGACTCAATGCCCGACCACTGCAGAAGATAGAGAGAAAATGAAAGTCATTCCCTATGCCTCAGCCATAGGATCTATCATGTATGCGATGCTGTGTACCAGACCTGATGTGTGCCTTGCTATAAGTTTAGCAGGGAGGTACCAAAGTAATCCAGGAGTGGATCACTGGACAGCGGTCAAGAACATCCTAAAGTATCTGAAAAGGACAAAGGATATGTTTCTCGTGTATGGAGGTGACAAAGAGCTCGTCGTAAACGGTTACGTCGATTCTAGCTTTGACACTGATCCGGATGACTCTAAGTCACAAACCGGATATGTATTTTTATTGAACGGTGGAGCTGTCAGTTGGTGCAGTTCCAAGCAGAGCGTCGTGGCGGGATCTACGTGTGAAGCGGAATACATAGCTGCTTCAGAAGCAGCAAATGAAGGAGTCTGGATGAAAGAGTTCATATCCGATCTAGGTGTAATACCTAGTGCATCGGGTCCAATGAAAATCTTTTGTGACAACACTGGAGCAATAGCCTTGGCGAAGGAATACATGTTTCACAAGAGAACAAAACACATCAAAAGACGCTTCAATTCCATCCGCGATCTAGTCAAGGAGGGAGACATAGAGATTTGCAAAATACATACGGATCTGAATGTTGCAGACCCGTAGACTAAGCCTCTTCCACGAGCAAAACATGATCAGCACCAGGACTCCATGGGTGTGAGGATCGTCACTTTGTAATCTAGATTATTGACTCTAGTTCAAGTGGGAGACTGAAGAAAATATGCCCTAGAGGCAATAATAAAGATGTTATTTGTATTTCCTTATATCATGATAAATGTCTTTTATTCATGCTAGAATTGTATTAAACGGAAACTTAGTACATGTGTGAATACATAGACAAAAACAGTATGTCCCTAGTATGCCTCTACTAGACTAGCTCATTGATCAAAGATGGTTATGTTTCCTAGCCATAGACATGAGTTGTCATTTGATCAACGGGATCACATCATTAGGAGAATGATGTGATGGACAAGACCCATCCGTTAGCATAGCACTATGATCGTTTAGTTTTACTGCTATTGCTTTCTTCATGACTTATACATGTTCCTATGACTATAAGATTATGCAACTCCCGAATACCGTAGGAACACCTTGTGTGCTATCAAACGTCACAACATAACTGGGTGATCATAAATATGCTCTACAGGTGTCTCCGAAAGTATTCGTGGTGTTGGCATAGATCAAGATTAGGATTTGTCACTCCGAGTGTCGGAGAGGTATCTCTGGGCCCTCTCGGTAACACACATCACAATAAGCCTTGCAAGCAAAAGACTAATGAGTTAGTCACGAGATGATGTGTTACGGAACGAGTAAAGAGACTTGCCGGTAACGAGATTGAACTAGGTATAGAGATACCGACGATCGAATCTCGGGCAAGTAACATACCGATGACAAAAGGAACAACGTATGTTGTTATGCGGTTTTGACCGATAAAAGATCTTCGTAGAATATGTAGGAGCCAATATGAATATCCAGGTTCCGCTATTGGTTACTGACCGGAGATGAGTCTCGGTCATGTCTACATAGTTCTCGAACCCGTAGGGTCCGCACGCTTAACGTTTGATGACGATCGGTATTATGAGTTTATGAGTTTTGATGTACCGAAGGTAGTTCGGAGTCCCGGATGAGATCACGGACATAACGAGGAGTCTCGGAATGTCCGAGACATAAAGATTGATATATTGGACGACTATATTCGGACACCGGAAGTGTTCCGGAAAAGTTTCGGATTTAACGGGATTGCCGGAGGGGGTTACCGGAACCCCCTACGAGGGGGGATGGTCCATAGTGGGCCTTAAGGGAAAGAGAGAGGCAGCCCATAGGGCTGGCCGGCGCCCCACCTAGGGTTCCTAGTTGGACTAGGATTGGGGGGCGCCACCTCTCCCTTTTTCCTTTCCCTCTCTTCCTTCTTTTGGTGATTCCTACTAGGAATAGGATTGCAATCCTATTCCTAGTAGGATTGCACCCCTAGCCGCACCAGAGAAGGGCCGGCCGGCCTCCCCCTTGCTCCTTTATATACGGGGGCAGGGGGCACCCAAAGACACACAAGTTGAATTGTTCCAGCCGTGTGCGGTGCCCCCCTCCACAGAAACACACCTCGGTAATACCGTTGCAGTGCTTAGGCGAAGCCCTGCGCCGCTGAATACATCATATCCGTCACCACGCCATCGTGCTGACGAAACTCTCCCGTGAAGCTCAACTGGATCAAGAGCTCGTGGGACGTCATCAAGCTAAACGTGTGCTGAACGCGGAGGTGCCGTACGTTCGGTGCTTGATCGGTTGGATCGTGAAGAAGTTCGACAACATCAACCGCGTCACTTGACGCTTCCGCTCCCGGTCTACGAGGGTACGTAGACACACTCTCCCCTCTCGTTGCTATGCATCTAGTAGATAGATCTTGCGTGATCGTAGGAAAATTTTAAAATACTACGTTCCCCTACAATTCGGACCTGTGGCTTTATGTATTTGGTATCTTTCTTTTGGAATTCGCCCGTAGTTGGGTTGTGATGTTTTGAATGATGTTTTGCTTATGTAATGTATTGTGTGACGTGGCGAGTGTAAGCCAACTATCCTTTTGCAATTTCATCCCTATTTTTACATGAGTCATGCAAAGATACCAAACTTTAGATCATTCTAGAAAGGGCTTATACCTTGAAGTCGTGCCTCGACACGTAGGAGGTATAGTCCAATCCTGGGCATTACACTCCCGGTGCCCTCCTTCCTCCTATATATACATACGTACCCCGAAACTATCAGACAAACAGAGAAAACCCTAGTTCCACTGCCGTAACCATCTATTCCCGTGAGATCCCATCTTGGGGCCTGTTCCGGAGCTCCGCCGGAGGGGGGATCTACCACGGAGTGCTTCTACATCATCATCATCGCCTCACCATGAGTTGTGAGTAGTTTACCACAGACCTTCGAGTCCATAGCTAGTATCTAGATGGCTTCTTCTCTCTCTTTGGATCTCAATACAAAGTTTTACTCGGTCTTTGAGGAGATCTATTTGATGTAATCTCTTTTTGCGATATGCTTGTCGAGATTCGATGAATTGTGGGTTTATGATCAAGATTATCTATGAGAAATATTTGGTTCTTCTCAGAACTCTTTATGTATGATTATAATATCCTTGCAAGTCTCTTCGATTTATTGGTTTGGTTTGGCCTACTAGATCTATAGTTCTTGCAATGGGAGAAGTGCTTGGCTTTGGGTTCAATCTTGCGGTGTCCTTTCCCAGTGACAGTAGGCGCAGCAAGGCACATATTTTATTGTTGCCATCGAGGATAAAAAGATGGGGTTTATATCATATTGCTTGAGTTTATCCCTCTACATCATGTCATCTTGCTTAAGGCGTTACTCTGTTCTTATGAACTCAATACACTAGATGCATGATGGATAGCAGTCGATGTGTGGAGTAATAGTAGTAGATGTAGAATCATTTCGGTCTACTTGTCTCGGACGTGATGCCTATATATAATGATCATGCCTAGATAGTATCATAATTATTCGCTTTTCTATCAATTGCTCGACAGTAATTTGTTTACCCGCCGTAGAATATTGCAATCATGAGAGAAGCCTCTAGAGAACACTATGGCCCCCGGGTCTATTCTTAACATATCAATCTACACCTACTTTACTTTTTCCGCTTTAACTTTCTGTTCTTCTAATCAAAAATACCAAAAATATCAAACTATCATCTCTATTAGATCTCACTTTCGTAAGTGACCGTAAAGGGATTGACAACCCCATATCGCGTTGGCTGCGAAGTTTTTATTTGTTTGTGCAGGTGCGAGTACTCGCGCGTGTCTCCTACTGGATTGATACCTTGGTTCTCAAAAACTGAGGGAAATACTTACGCTACTGTGCTGCATCTCCCTTTCCTCTTCGAGGGAATACAGCGCAAGCTCGAGAAGTATCAAGAAGAATTTCTGGCACCGTTGCCGGGGAGGCTTACGCAAAAGTCATATACCAAGTACCTATCACAAACCCTTATCCTTCGCATTACATTTTTTGCCTCTCATTTTCCTCTCCCCCACTTCACCCTTACCGTTTTATTTGCCCTTCTTCTGCCATGTGTTTATCGTTCTCTTGCCTCTTGTTCGCTTGTGTGTTGCTTGCTTTCTTGTCATCATGTCTAGCACACCTATCATTATCAACACTCCCGAGATTGAGGTCCTCAACTTTAAACAAAGGGAGGAAGAAAACATAAAAGATGCCTGGTATAGAATTTGCAATGCTCAAAATAGATCTAATAGGAAGCTTTCCACTTCCGTGCTTCTTCGCAATTTTTATGTTGGCATAACTCCGTGGAATAGATTTATCTTAGATACCATTACCGGAGGGAATTTCTTGGGTAGCCATACTTTTGATTCTTATAATGCAAAGACTGAATTATTTGGCTCACCACCTCTTATGGTTAATGGGACCGTTTTAACTTTGGAGCATGTTATGCAAAGGCTAGAAATTATTGGAAACAAAGTTGCTACAGTAGAATTGGTAGAGAACTTGGATAGAAAGATCCACAATGAAATTACCCAATATGGATCCAAGGAAAAGGAACCCATAGTTAAAGAAAAATGCTGGATCAGGATTCTACTAGAATCAATAAGCTTGAGGATATCATTACTAATGTGGGTTCTGCTCTTTCTGCTATAAAAACTACTCCAAATCCTTCTACCACTAAATTATCAAAGTTCATGTATGTCCCTAAAGAAAAGGGTGAAACATCTAGTAAAGGAATTGTGGATCTTAAATCCATAAGTGTTCACCCTAATTTTCTTACTTTTGCAAGAGACCCTTTTGAAACTTTAGAATTTCTTGATTTCTTGCCCAAAAGTTTGATTATCAATAGGGATAAAGAAGTGCCTAAGAATCACAAGTGCTTAATTAAAGAATTGCCTTCCAAAGATGGCAATACCTAGATCTATCCATGTATCGTGCCTAGCTAGGGGCGTAAAACGATAGCGCTTGTTGGGAGGCAACCCAATTTTATAGTTTTTGTTTTTGCTCATGTTTAGGAATAAATATTGCATCTAGCCTTTGTTTATATGTGGTTTTGTGTTTTGTTTAGTGTTTGTGCCAAGTAGAACCTTTGGGAACACTTGTGTGAAGTTTATGTGATCTTGCTGTGAAAAACAGAATCATTAGCGCTCGCTAGAATGGTCACCAGATTTTACTGGAGCATGCTATTTAGTTGATTCTTTTTTCAGATGATTAATAGACAAATTAATCACGTTTACCAATTTAGTTTGAATTTTTTGGAGTTACGGAAGTATGCGAAACCTGCAGATTACTACAGACTGGTCTGTTTTTGACAGATTCTGTTTTTCGTGTGTTGTTTGCTTATTTCAATGCATCTATGAGTAGTATTGGGAAGTATGAACCATAGAGAAGTTGGAATACAGTAGGTTTAACACCAATATAAACAAAGAATGAATTCATTGCAGTACTTTCGAGTAGTGGTTTGCTTTCTTATACTAACGATGCTCACGAGATTTTTGTCTAAGTTTTGTGTTGTGAAGTTTTCAAGTTTTGAGTATTGCTTTGATGGACTACGGAACAAGGAGTATCAAGAGCCTAAGCTTGGGGATGCCCATGGCACCCCAAGGTAAAATTCAAGGACAACCAAAATCCTAAGCTTGGGGATGCCCCGGGAAGGCATCTCCTCTTTCATCTTCATCCATCGGTAACTATACTCAGAGCTATATTTTTATTCACCACATGATATGTGTTTTGCTTGGAGCATCTTGTATAATTTGAGTCTTTGCTTCTTAGTTTGCCACAATTATCCTTGTTGGACACACCTATTTGATAGAGTTAAATATGGCCTAGGAATTGTTAGAACATTCTATGTGCTTCACTTATATCTTTTGAGTTGAATAGTTTTTGCTCTAGTGCTTCACTTATATCTTTTAGAGCACGGTGGTGATAACATTTTGAAAAATTGTTGAACTCTCATGCTTCACTTATATCCATTTGAGAGTCTATTAAAACAGCATGGTATTGTGCTTAGGCTATAAAACTAGTCTTCACATGATAGACATCCAATATCAATGTAGTAAAAACTTTCGCACTAAGTGCATTGAATATGATGAGAAGTTGGATGCTTGATAATTGTTTTGAGATATGAGGATAGTAATGCTAGAGTTATTATGAAATTGAAAAATACTTGTGTTAAGGTTAGTGATTCCCGTAGCATGCACATATGGTGAACCGCTATGTGACGAAGTTAGAGCATGAGGTATTTGTAAAGTGTCAACCTTTGTGTGGAGGTCGGGGGCGCGCGATGGTTAACTCCTACCAACCTCCCCCCTAGGAGCATGCGTTGGTTGCTATGTTTTGATGACTCGTAGATTTTTGCAATAAGTATATGAGTTCTTATGAGTAATGTTGAGTCCATGGATTATACGCACTCTCACCCTTCCACCATTGCTAGCCTCTCTTGTATCGCACAACTTTCTCCGGTACCATACACCCACTATATATCCTTCCTCAAAACAGCCACCATATATATTCCTCAAAACAACCACCATACCTACCTAACATGGCATTTCCATAGCCATTCTGAGATATATTGCCATGCAACTTTCCAC
Organism: Secale cereale; assembly: GCA_902687465.1. NCBI lineage: Eukaryota > Viridiplantae > Streptophyta > Magnoliopsida > Poales > Poaceae > Secale > Secale cereale. The sequence goes on along the minus strand of LR738715.1, from coordinate 159,670,577 downwards.
TGTTCCGTTCATATGACACGCATCATATTGCCATATTGCCATGAATGATTATGTAGTTGACATCGTATTTGTGGCAAGGCCACCATGCATAATTTTCATACATGTCACTCTTGATTCATTGCACATCCCGGTACACCGCCGGAGGCATTCATATAGAGTCATACTTTGTTCTAGTATCAAGTTGTAATATCGAGTTGTAATTCGATGAAAGTGTGATGATCATCATTATTAAAGCATTGTCCCATGTGAGGAAAGGCTAAAACTATAAAGCCCCTCCACACAAAAAAAGAAGAAGAAATAAAAAAAGGGACAATTGCTACTATCTTTTTACACACTTGTGCTTCAAATTAGCACCATGTTCTTCATGATAGAGAGTCTCATGTTTAGTCACTTTCATATACTAGTGGGAATTTTTATTACAGAACTTGGCTTGTATATTCCAACGATGGGCTTCCTCAAATGCCCTAGGTCTTCGTGAGCAAGCAAGTTGGATGCACACCGACTAGTTTCTTTTGTTGAGCTTGTATACATATTTAGCTGTAGTGCATCCGTTGCATGACAATCCCTACTCACTCACATTGATATCTATTGATGGGCATCTCCATAGCCCGTTGATACGCCTAGTCGATGTGAGACTATCTCCCCCCCTTTTGTCTTCTCCACAACCACCTTTCTATTCCACCCATAGTGCTATGTACATGGCTCACGCTCATGTATTGTGTGAAAGTAGAAACGTTTGAAACAATAGAGTATGAATGTAACATCCCAAATTTACAATTTGGAATATTATACATAGACCATACTGCATTGCATGCTCTTTGCATTTTGTTCGTGGCGTTCCTCGAAATTCTAAGCAACTCAAGGACCTACGGAGAGAGTTGGGAATTTTACCGTTTTCGTATTTGAGTTTACTCGAATACCGGACGAGGACAGTGTGATTCTAATTAATTTTCTGTTCTAAAAATATTTATAAATACAATATATGAGCGGAGATAATATGACTTCTCCAAAATAACAGAAATATTGGAGGAAAAATATTAAAATCACTTTTGGTTTTTTTTTCTGGATTTATTTGCGATTTTATTTGCATAGGAAAAATGCGTGTTTTTTCAAAATTGCATTTAGGTCCGGGAAAAATGTTCACTTTGTCCTAAATATTATTAGAGGACGGTGAAAATTTATTTTGGGATTTTTGGAGTCCGTTTAGTATTTCTTTCGTTAGTTTTTCTGCGCCAGGACTCTTTTAGAAAAGAAAAGTGCAAACCGACTTGGAGCCATATAAGCCCGGGACTCTGGGCTTTATAAGCCGCCACCCGGGGCCCAAGACAGCCCAGCCGCCCCACGCCCCCCTGCCCTAGAGCCGCGCCGCCGTCGCCGCTCGCTAGCGCCGTCGCCGCCGCTTGCCCGCGCCGCCGCCGTCGTCGCCCGTCGCGCCGCCGCCGGACCGCCGGACCGCCGTCGCCGGGATCTCGCCGGAGTTTGTTGTTACGAGGTAGTTATTGTTTTTTTAAAACCAATCGGTTTTCGTAAACCATAGATCCGTTTTTTATTAGGTTTAGATCGGTTCGGTTTTTCTTCGGTTTAGCTATTTAGCGGACGTTCGTCCGTACGTTCGTTTTAACGAACGCTTTTCATCCGTTAGCAGCAGACAGCGAACGTTCGTTCATTAGCCTGTTTGTCAGTTTTCTTTTTCGGGGTATTTATCCGCGATTTTTTCGATCGCAATTTTTGCCCTGATCTTGTTTTTCGTTTTTCTTTTCGCTCGAGAGTCGGAATCAGGTGATTCAAAATCCCAGATCTTCGTCTCGATGCCCTCTTTACGTTTAACCAACTTGAACAAAGTTTTGGCCACTGTAAAATTTGACTTTAGATCAATTAGTAACCGGAGCTCGTTTCTTTCGTAGTTTGACTTTCGTTGCTTCTTCGAGTTGATTCTTTTTGCAAACCGGAGTTCTTAAGTTGAACTTTCTGGTTAGATCTCTTCTTTAGGAGTTTTGTTTGTGCATCATTGCTTGTTTGCTTATGTATGCTATTGTTTGCTTGCGATAGAATACCCGGACTGTGAAGCGTGCTACTACGAGTCTCTAGGTTTTGCGAATCGTCAGCAAGGCAAGTAACACTTTGATCATACTTTTTATTACCTAGTTTTTATGCATTAGATCAAACCCTCACACATTACGTGAGTAGGATCTCTTAACTTGTGGGATTGGGAAGTAGATTGAGGTAGAACCTATTACCTGCATTATTTTCAAACCCTTGGGAGTTACCTCTACGTTTCCTTAGGTTGCTATGCTATGCTCGTAGACATGGTTTGGGTTTGAGTGAAATCCATGACAGATGTGAGTTGTTAACTAAGGATTCAACTTAAGGTGGGTACTTGAATGCACATCTGGGTGGATTGGTTGCAGGGCACCTGGGGAATCCAGTGTTGTCCTAGGAAATCCCGGGGTTCTGTGTGATTTTTCCTATGGAATGCCACCCAGGCTCAAAGGGATCATAAAACTATTCATGATAGAAACTTCCGTGTGCAGCCACATGCTAATATGGGCTCTGTCATAGTTGAGTAAGTTGTGGGAAACCTTTCCGTGATGGGCTAGCAGATGTAGAGGGATTGTAGGTGTACCGGCCTATCTATTCGGTTAAGGGGACCTCTTCGGAAAGACTGTGTCTCGGTCATCCGTTTCTCAAACACCATGCAGTGCGAGAAACCAAATGGAGGCGATCGAGTCTTGTGGGAAAAGTGCACAAACCTCTGCAGAGTGTACAAACTGATCATGATTAGCCGTGTCCCCGGTTATGGACATCTTGAGTATCTGGTACTTGAATTATTGGTTGATCTCATCACTCTATAATTTAACTTGTTGGGTTAATGATGAACTTTTAATTTGGGATTGAGTTGCGGGTACCTTCTCAATGATTTTTCAACCAAAATGATAGTTAAAATAAAATTTATTCCTTTGTTGTAGGGGAAAATTGGCTTTACGCAAAAACTGTAACCTAGAGCCTCCACCAGCCAAATATGCATATAGTATAGCCTTTATTCTGTTACTTGCATCCTTTGTGTTATCTTGCCAGCATATTCCATGTGCTGACCCGTTTTTGGGCTGCAACATATTACGTTGCAGACTTTTCAGACGAGGAATAAGACGTGCTAGGTCGTTTGTCATGCACTCAGCTATGCTGTTGGAGTTGATGGACTCCCTTATCTTCCAAGCCTTCCGCTGTTATTTTGTTAGATGGCCTTAAGCCATAGATTTTGTAGTAAGTTCTCATTGGAGACATTCGATGTAATAAGTGTGTGATTGCCACTCTGTTATAAATCCTTCAAGTACTGTGTGTGTCAGCATTACCGATCCAGGGATGACACAGAACACAGAGACTCCGGTCCATTCGGATCGTGGTCACTACAGAGATGGTATCGGAGCACACGCTGACTGTAGGACACGACCACTAAGACAGACCCTAGATCACTCTTCTCTACTCATTTCTGACTTCTCTCCATTTTCTACTTCTTTAGGATGGTGGACCCAAGGAAGAAGTTCACTCAAACGGATGAAGACACACCATTTGGACGACACCTGAAGGAAGTCACTAGGTACCCGAACATAGGAATACCAAGCTTTACCTGGACCTACACTGCCACTTTACCAGAAGAGGAGCGATGGAGCATTCAAGTTCAAATCCCCGGAAGAACCTTCACACCATCCACTGAGCCAATAGAGTTTTCTTTTGATGCGCCAACATGGAGCCTAGGCAAGAGCATGGCCGCCCACATCACAATGGGAAGGATCGGAGAAGTCTACAAGCAGGAGCTGAAGGACACCATCTATCAGATTTGTGGACGCCGAGATGAGAATTGGGATATGATCAGCACCCGGAAGGATAGGTCCATTGCAGCATTCATCCAAGAGTTGAACCAGCACATTCGACGACAGGAGCACCAGATGTGCACTGGGATGATAGAATTGAAGAAGGCACTAAACAGGAATTTGGAGCTAGAAGAAGAACTTAAGTCTACTCGTGACGGATACGAGGAGGAGATGTTGATACTAGTGGAGAAGAATGATGATTTGACAAGGAAGCTAGGAGTATTCATGGGAGATCCAGCACCAGGAGGTGAAGAAGAGGAAGAAGAACCCAAGGAAATTCCTCACGAAGATTACATTATCATCGACGACACAGATTCAGAACCCGATGATAGTAAAGACGAAGACTATGAAGATGAAGCTGGAGCAGACATCATGGAATCTTCCGCCGATCAATATTTTTAGATGACCACCCTATGACTAGTAGTTACCCCATATATTAGTTTTAGAGCACTTTTGTAACGATAGTTAGATTTGTAAGATCTTGCTTGAAATTGATTGGTGTGATATGATTGTGTTTGTCTCATGTGCATATGGGTAGTGATTTCCCTTAGGCCTCAATTATGTTCTAATCTCTTCCCTCTACACCCATCAGATGCCTCCAAGACGTGAGCCCGGATTTGAGTTTCTCCCTGAGCTCACCCAGTTGATCCAGTAGCAGAACACCTTGATGCAACTTCTTGTCCAGAACACTCAGACAACCAGAACAACAACAACAAACCTCCACCACCACCACCCGTGGACAACCTGACACGTTTCTTAAGGTTGCAACCACCAGTGTTTGCTAGCAGCATCGAACCAATAGTGGCTGATGACTAGCTACGCAAGATTGGAAGGGATTTGACCACCACCAATTGCTCGGATGCTGAGTAGGTGCGATTTGCGGCACACCAGTTGTCTGGACCAGCTGCAGCATGGTGGGAGAACTACACAGCCACTTTCCCTATAGCCAATGTCACTTAGGAGCAGTTTCAGCAAGCTTTTCGTACTGCCCATGTCTCGACTGGAGCTATGAGCATGAAGAAGCAGGAGTTTCGCAACTTGCGCCAAGGAAACCGTACTGTGGCACAGTACGTGGATGAGTTTAGTACCCTATCTCGTTATGCCCCAGATGATGTGGCCACAGATGCCGCTAAGCAGGAGAGATTTATGGAAGGGCTGAATGATGAGATGAGCGTACAGTTGATGGTGGCAACTTTCAACAACTACCAGGAGTTGGTAGATAAAGCTATTATGATTGAAGGGAAGCTCGCCCCGAGATTTGTGGGACCTTACCGTGTTTTGGAACGCATGGGAGAGGTTGCCTATAAGTTGGAATTGCCCGAAGGATTGTTAGGAGTGCACGACGTGTTTCACGTTTCGCAGCTTAAGAAGTGCCATGCGGAGATGGTCGATATCCCGCTTAGAGACACAGTACCCTTGGAAGCAATTCAATTGGACAGTGATATGACCTACGTGGAGAAGCCTGTTAAGATCCTCGAATTTTCGAGCAGACTCACCCACAGTAAGGTTATCAAGTTTTGCAAAGTTCAGTGGAGTCACCACACCAAGAAAGAAGCCACCTGGGAACGAGAAGATGATCTACGCAAGGACCACCCACACATGTTCTCTAGCCAAGTCGAATCTCGAGGGCGAGATTCATTCTAAGGGGGGTAGGTTTGTAACATACCAAATTTTCAATTTGGAATGTTATACATAGATCATACTGCATTGCATGGTCTTTGCATTTTGTTCGTGGCGTTCCTCGAAATTCTAAGCAACTCAAGGACCTACGGAGAGAGTTGGGAATTTTACCGTTTTCGTATTTGAGTTTACTCGAATACCGGTACGAGGACAGTGTGATTCTAAATATTTTTCTGTCATAAAAATATTTCTAAATACAATATATGAGCGGAGATAATATGACTTCTCCAAAATAACAGAAATATTGGAGGAAAAATATTAAAATCACTTTTGGTTCTTTTTCTGGATTTATTTGCGATTTTATTTGCATAGGAAAAATGCGCGTTTTTCAAAATTGCATTTAGGTCCGGGAAAAATGTTCATTTTTTCCTAAATATTATTAGAGGACGGTGAAAATTTATTTTGGGATTTTTGAAGTCCATTTAGTATTTCGTTCGTTAGTTTTTCTGTGCCAAGACTCTTTTAGAAAAAAAAAGTGCAAACCGACTTGGAGCCGTATAAGCCCGGGACTCTGGGCTTTATAAGCCGCCGCCCGGGGCCCAAGCCAGTCCAGCCGCCCCGCGCCCCTGCCCTAGAACCGCGCCGCCACCGCCGCTCGCCCGCGCCGTCGCCACCGCTCGCCCGCGCCGCCGCCACTCGCCTGCGTCGCCGCCGCCGTCGCCCGTCGCGCCGCCGCCGCCGCCCGTAGCGCCGCCCCGCCACCGGACCGCCGGACCGCCGGACCGCCGTCGCCGAGATCTCGCCGCAGTTTGTCGTTACGAGGTAGTTATCGGTTTTTTTTAAAACCGATTGGTTTTCGTAAACCGTAGATCCGTTTTTTATTAGGTTTAGATCGGTTCGGTTTTTCTTCGGTTTAGCTATTTAGCGGACGTTCGTCCGTACATTCGTTTTAATGAACGCTTTCCGTCCGTTAGCCACAGACAGCGAACGTTCGTTCGTTAGCCTGTTCGTCAGTTTTCTTTTTCGGGGTATTTATCCGCGATTTTTCCGATCGAGATTTCTGCCCTGATCTTGTTTTTCGTTTTTCTTTTCGCTCGAGAGTCGGAATCAGGTGATTCAAAATCCCAGATCTTCGTCTCGATGCCCTCTTTACGTTTAACCAACTTGAGCAAAGTTTTGGCTACTGTAAAATTTGACTTTAGATCAATTAGTAACCGGAGCTCGTTTCTTTCGCAGTTTGAGTTCCGTTGCTTCTTTCGAGTTGATTCTTTTTGCAAACCGGAGTTCTTAAGTTGAACTTTCTGGTTAGATCTCTTATTTTGGAGTTTTGTTTGTGCATAATTGCTTGTTTGCTTATGTATGATATTGTTTGCTTGCGATAGAATACCCGGACTGTGAAGCGTGCTACTACGAGTCTCTAGGTTTTGCGAATCGTCAGCAAGGCAAGTAACACTTTGATCATACTTTTTATTACCCAGTTTTTATGCATTAGATCAAACCCTCACACATTGCATGAGTAGGATCTCTTAACTTGTGGGACTGGGAAGTAGATTGAGGTAGAACCTATTACCTGCATTATTTTCAAACTCTTGGGAGTTACCTCTATGTTTGCTTAGGTTGCTATGCTATGCTCGTAGACGTGGTTTGGGTTTGAGTGAAATACATGACAGATGTGAGTTGTTAACTAAGGATTCAACTTAAGGTGGCTACTTGAATACACATCTGGGTGGATTGGTTGCAGGGCACCTGGGGAATCCAGTGTTGTCCTAGGAAATCCCGGGGTTCCGTGTGATTTTTCCTATGGAATGCCACCCAGGCTCAAAGGGATTATAAAACTATTCATGCTAGAAACTTCCGTGTGCAGCCACATGCTAATATGGGCTCTGGCATAGTTGAGTAAGTTGTGGGAAACCTTTCCGTGATGGGCTAGCAGATGTAGAGGGATTGTAGGTGTACCGGCCTATCTATCCGGTTAAGGGGACCTCTTCGGAAAGACTGTGTCTCGGTCATCCGTTTCTCAAACACCATGCAGTGCGAGAAACCAAACGGAGGCGATCGAGTCTTGTGGGAAAAGTGCACAAACCTCTGCAGAGTGTACAAACTGATCATGATTAGCCGTGTCCCCGGTTATGGGCATCTTGAGTATCTGGTACTTGAATTATTGGTTGATCTCATCACTCTATAATTTAACTTGTTGGGTTAATGATGAACTTTTAATTTGGGGTTGAGTTGGGGGTACCTTCTCAATGATTTTTCAACCAACATGATAGTTAAAATAAAATTTATTCCTTTGTTGTAGGAAAAAATTGGCTTTACGCAAAAACTGTAACCTAGAGCCTCCACCAGCCAAATATGCATATAGTATAGCCTTTATTCTGTTACTTGCATCCTTTGTGTTATCTTGCCAGCATATTTCATGTGCTGACCCGTTTTTGGGCTACAACATATTACGTTGCAGACTTTTCAGACGAGGAATAAGACGTGCTAGGTCGTTTGTCATGCACTCAGCTATGCCGTTGGCGTTGATGGACTCACTTATCTTCCAAGCCTTCCGCTGTTATTTTGTTAGATGGCCTTAAGCCATAGATTTTGTAGTAAGTTCTCATTGGAGACATTCAATGTAATAAGTGTGTGATTGCCACTCTGTTATAAATCCTTCAAGTACTGTGTGTGTCAGCATTACCGGTCCAGGGATGACACAGAACACAGACACTCCGGTCCATTACACTCCCGGTGCCCTCCTTCCTCCTATATATACCTACGTACCCCAAAACTATCAGACGAATAGAGAAAACCCTAGTTCCACCGCCGTAACCTTCTATTCCCGTGAGATCCCATCTTGGGGCCTGTTCCGGAGCTCCACCGGAGGGGGGATCTACCACGGAGTGCTTCTACATCATCATCATCGCCTCACCATGAGTTGTGAGTAGTTTACCACAGACCTTCGGGTCCATAGCTAGTATCTAGATGGCTTCTTCTCTCTCTTTGGATCTCAATACAAAGTTCTCCTCGGTCTTCAAGGAGATCTGTTCGATGTAATCTCTTTTTGCGGTGTGTTTGTCGAGATCCGATGAATTGTGGGTTTATGATCAAGATTATCTATGAGAAATATTTGGTTCTTCTCTGAACTCTTTATGTATGATTATAATATCCTTGCAAGTCTCTTCGAATTATTGGTTTGGTTTGGCCTACTAGATCTATAGTTCTTGCAATGGGAGAAGTGCTTGGCTTTGGGTTCAATCTTGCGGTGTCCTTTCCCAGTGACAGTAGGGGCAGCAAGGCACGTATTGTATTGTTGCCATCGATGATAAAATGATGGGGTTTATATCATATTGCTTGAGTTTATCCCTCTACATCATGTCATCTTGCTTAAGGCGTTACTCTGTTCTTATGAACTCAATACACTAGATGCATGCTGGATAGCGGTCGATGTGTGGAGTAATAGTAGTAGATGCAGAACCGTTTCGGTCTACTTGTCTCGGACGTGGTGCCTATATATAATGATCATGCCTAGATAGTCTCATAAATATTCGCTTTTCTATCAATTGCTCGACAGTAATTTGTTTACCCGCTGTAGAATATCGCTATCATGAGAGAAGCCACTAGAGAACACTATGGCCCCCGGGTCTATTCTCAACATATCAATCTACACCTACTTTACTTTTTCCGCTTTTACTTTCTGTTCTTATAATAAAAATTACTAAAAATATCAAACTATCATCTCTATCAGATCTCACTTTCGTAAGTGACCGTAGAGGGATTGTAAATCCCTTATCGCGTTGGCTGCGAAGTTCTTATTTGTTTGTGCAGGTGCGAGGGACTCGCGCATGGTCTCCTACTGGATTGATACCTTGCTTCTCAAAAACTGAGGGAAATACTTACGCTACTGTGCTGCATCTCCCTTTCCTCTTCAAGGGAATACAACGCAAGCTCGAGAAGTAGCAGAAGGCCATTCCCCATGCCTCAGCCATAGGTTCTATCGTATGCTATGCTATGTACCAGACGTGATATGTGCCTTGCCATAAGTCTGGCAAGGGGTACAAGAGTGATCTAGGAGTGGATCACTGGACAACGGTAAAAAATTATCCTTAGAGGAATATGGAAATGCTTCTTGGTTATGGAGGTGATAAAGAGTTTGTCGTAAAGGTTTACGTCGATGCAAGATTTGTCACTAATTCAGATGACTCTTGGTCTCAATCTGGATACATATTGAACGTAGGAGCAATTAGCTAGAGTAGCTTTGTGCATAAATCTGAGAATGGTTTTTAGCAAATCGGGGGAGATGGTTTAGTTTTTATACTAGGCTTAAATGGTCCAGTTTACATTGGGTCGAGACTTTTTTCAGTTTGGTTTATTTTGGGTATATGAAAAACGGTTTGGGTATAAGTGGTTATGGCCTTAAACGGTTTGGGTATCAGGGGCCACAAACTACGGGTGCAACCCGGTTTCTACGCTGGTTCCTCGCCTCCACAACACCAAGCGAGCAACGGAGCAATGGACCGAGAAAAAAAAAAGAGAAACCCATCTTCATCCCGACTCTCCAACCGGCCAACCCCCACCCGCCCGGTGGCCCACCATCCCATCGCCTCCCCGCCAGCCGCCCCGACCTGAACTCTTGCTGTGTTGCTCGCCGTCGTAGAGGCCCTGCAAGGGACCCCATCAATACTAGCCGCAGGGACAACATTATCTCCGCGCTCTACTTCATGGCGGGAGCATCGCAAAGGGGAACACTCCTTCCGCCGCCACCGGCAACATGGCGCCTGACCTTTTTGCTTTCTTGTTCGTGCAGATGGCCGTGCACCTACTAGTCATCATGGGAGCTGGGAGGTTCCTGGGTTCGAGCATCCAACAGCAACGTCGGTGGCCTAACCATGGCCTGCAGAATGGCCACCTCAAAAGATGGAGATCCAGCCGGAACTCCCCTTCCCCCAGCCGCGCGCCGTCCATCTGGTCCACCCCGCCACCGTTACCCGCCATCTCGCACCTATAGCTCGACCTCGCTGACCCGGCTGCCATGGCCGAGGTGCACGGGTCACTCGCCGGCGTCACCCCACATCTTCTACGCCGCGTGGTCGAGCCACCCGACGGAGGACTCGAATTGGAAGGTCAACGCTGGCATTCTCCGCAACGTGCTGGTTCAGCTATCCACCCAGCTATGGTAATTGGTCCGCTCCACTAGGAAAGCAATCTCATACTATACGCTAAATCCACGGTTCCTGTCAATAGTTCAGTTTGGTTTAGGTGGAGATAACTTGTGGTTTAGTTTGATTTGGGTCGCAATAAGACTTTCAATGGGTTAGTTTGGTTTGGTTTTCCAAAAAAATTCACGTGGGTTCAGTTTGGGTATAGTTGAGTTCCCCAACCATTGCCAGATGTATCTGTGCAGAGCATTGTAGACATAGAAATTTTCAAAGTACACACGGATCTGAATGATGCAGACTCATTGACTAAAACCTCTCTCACAAGCAAAACATGAACATACCTTGGAACTCTTTGAGTGTTAATCACATGGCGATGTGAACTAGATTATTGACTCTAGTAAACTCTTTGGGTGTTAATCACATGGCGATGTGAACTAGATTATTGACTCTAGTAAACTCTTTGGATGTTAATCACATGGCGATGTGAACTAGATTATTGACTCTAGTGCAAGTGGGAGACTGATGGAAATATACCCTAGAGGCAATAATAAAATGGTTATTATTAAATTTCCTTAATAACGATAAAGGTTTATTATTCATGCTAGAATTATATTGACCGGAAACTTAAATACATGTGTGAATACATAAACAAATATTGTGTCCCTAGTGAGACTCTACAAGACTACCTCGTTGATTAAAGATAGTTAAGGTTTCCTAACCATGGACATGAGTTGTCATTTGATAACGTGATCACATCATTAGGATAATGATGTGATGGACAAGACTCATATGTTACCTTAGCATTTGATCGTACAGTTTATTGCCACTGCTTTCTTGTATGTCAAATACATGTTCCTTCGACCATGAGATCATGCAACACCTGGATACCGGAGGAATACCTTGTGTGCTATCAAATGTCACAACATAACTGGGTGGTAATAAAGATGCTCTACGGGTATCTTCGAAGGTGTTTGTTGAGTTGGCATGGATCAAGATTGGGATTTGTCACTCCGAGTATCGGAGAAGTATATCTGGGCCCTCTCGGTAATACACATCATAAGAGCCTTGCAAGCAAATGACCAATGAGTTAGTTATGAGATGTTGTATTACGGAACGAGTAAAGCGACTTGCCGGTAATGAGAATGAACTAGGTATAGAGATATCGATGATCGAATCTCGGGCAAGTAACATACCGGCAGACAAAGGGAATTGCGCATGTTGTCATAACGGTTCGACCGATAAAGATGTTCGTAGAATATGTAGGAGCTAATATGGGCATCCAGGTTACGCTATTGTTATTGACCGGAGAGGTGTCTCGGTCATGTCTACATAGTTCTCGAACCCGTAGGGTCCGCACGCTGAACGTTCGATGACGATATAGTATTATATGAGTTATGTGATTTGGTGACCGAATGTTATTCAGAGTCCCGGATGAGATCACAAACAAGACGAGGAGTCTCGAAATGGTCAAGAGGTAAAGATTGATATATAGGACGATGGTATTTGGACACCGTAAGTGTTTCAGAGGGTACCGGGTACTTATCGGGTCACCCGAAAGGAGTTTCGGGCACCCCCGGCAAAGTTATGGCCATTATGGGCCAAGAAAGGGAACACACCAGCCCACAAGGGGCTGGTGCGCCCCTATAGAGGCCAGCCCTATGAGTAGGAGAAAGAAAGAGGGGAGGGAAAGGAAAGTGTGGAGTAGGACTCCCCCATCCTTCCCTCTCCCTCCTCTTTCCTTTCCCCTTCTTCATACAAGGAAAGGGGCGGCGTAGGAGGGCAGGAGCCCTAGGGCCTGCGGCCAGCCCCTTGGGGCGTGCCCGGGCTTCCCTAGGCTGCCTCCCCTCCCCTCCCACCTATATATATGTGGGGAGGGGCGCCAGCCAGGGCACAACATTGTCTTAGCCATGTGAGGCGCCCCCGTCCACTGTTTACTCCCTCAGACATATTTTTGTAGTGCTTAGGCAAAGCACTGCGGAGATCGCATCACCACACCATTGTGATGCCGTAACTCAGCCACTACCTCGCCGTCTTGCTAGATCAAGAAGGCGGAAGACGTCATTGAGTTGAACGTGTGCGAAACGCGGAGGTGTCGTACATTCGGTGCTCGATCGGTTGGAACGCAAAGAAGTTCGACTACATCCACCGCGTTGTCTAAGCTTCCTCTTACGGTCTACTAGGGTACGTAGACACACTCTCCCCCTCATTTCTATGCATCTCCATGGATAGATCTTTGTGTGTGCATAGATTTTTTTGTTTTCCATGTAACGTTTCCCAACACTTGTCACTATGGAAAATCATCCTTTGAGGGGTTTGTTCGGGGTATCTTCGCCTTGACCAGAAGAACAAAGAGTTGCTCCTCAACCTACTAAACCTACTGAAAATATTTATTATGAAATTCCTTCAGGTATGATTGGGAAACTGCTAGCTAATCCTTATGTAGGAGATGGAACACTATATCCTAATATGCATCTAACCTATGTGGATGAAGTTTGTGGGTTAATTAAGCTTGCGGGTTTACCCGCCGATGAGGTCAAGAAGAAGTTCTTACCTTTATCTTTGAAGGGAATGGCATTGACATGGTATAGGCTATATGATGATATTGGAGCTTGGAATTACAACCGATTGAAATTGGAATTTCATCATAAGTTTTCTCCTATGCATCTAGTTCATCCTGATCAGAATTTTATATATAATTTTAGGCCTCGTGAAGGAGAAAGTATCGGTCAAGCTTGGGGGAGGATTAAGTCAATGTTATATTCATGCCCCAATCATGAGCTCCCAAGAGAAATTATTATTCAAAATTTTTATGCTCAGCTTTCTCGTAATGATCAATCCATGCTCGATACTTCTTGTACCGGTTCTTTTATGGAGAATATTATTGAATTACGATGGGAACTTTTGGAAAGAATTAAATGCAAGTCTAAATATTGGGAACTCGACGAAGGTAATGAGTTGAGTATGAACCTTGAGTTTGATTGTGTTAAATCTTTTATGAATACCGATGCTTTTCGTGGATTCAGCACTAAGTGTGGACTTGACTCTGAGATAGTAGCTTCTTTTCGTGATTCATTTGCCACTCATGTTGATCTCCCTAAGGAGAAGTGGTTTAAATATCATCGACCCATTGAAGTAAAAGTAGTAGAATCGATTAAGGTTGAAGAAGAAACCATCACTTATAATGATAATCAACTTGTTCCTACTGCTTATATTGAGAAATCACCTTTGCCTGTTAGGTTAAAGGAACATGCTAAAGCTTCAACTGTGGTTCGTAAGAGTTATGTTAGGACACCTACACCCCTTTAACAAATTAAAGTAGAACCTAATGTTGACATGGTTAAAGATCTCTTGGTAGATAATATTGATGGGCATGTTATTTACTTCGTTGGTGAAGCTGCTAGAATCGCCAAACCCGATGAGAAAGATAAACATAGACCTGTTGTTGGCATGCTTGTTGTCTCAGTTAAAATTGGAGATTGTTGTCACCATGTTTTATGTGACTTGGGTGCTAGTGTGAGTGCTATTCCATTTACTCTTTATCAAGAAATTATGAATGATATTGCACCTGTTGAGATAGAAGATATTGATGTCACTATTAAACTTGCTAATAGGGATACTATCACACCCCTTGGGGTTGTTAGAGATGTCGAAGTCTTATGTGGGAAAATAAAATATCCTACTGATTTTCTAGTTCTTGGTTCCCCACAAGATGACTTTTGTCCCATTATATTTGGTAGACCTTTCTTGAATACAGTGAATGCAAAAATTGATTGTACTAAGGAAACGGCCAGTGTTAATTTTGGTGATGTGTCTCGTGAGTTTAATTTTTATAAATTCTGTAGACAACCTTGTGATAAAGAACCATCTAGTAAAGATGAAATTTTTGGTCTTGGTTCTATTGTTGCACCTCCTACTGATCATTTAGAACAATATTTGCTAGACCATGAAAATGATATGTTCATGAATGAAAGAAACGAAATAGATGAGATACTCTTTAAACAAATGCCTATTTTGAAATACAATTTACCTGTTGAAACTCTTGGAGATCCTCTACCTCCCAAGAGCGACCCCGTGTTTGATCTTAAACAATTACATGATACTCTGAAATATGCTTATCTTGATGAAAAGAAGATATATCTTGTTATTATTAGTGCTAACCTTTCAGAGCATGAAGAGATTATTAAAAACTCCGAGGAAGCACCGTACCGCTATTGGATATACTCTTGATGATCTTAAGGGAATTAGTCCCATATTACGCCAACACAAAATTAAGGTTGAACCCGATGCTAAACGAGTTGTTGATCATCAGCAATGGTAAAATCCTAGGATTAAGGAAGTGGTAAGAAATGAAATATTAAAACTTATGGAAGCAGGTATAATCTAACCCATAGCTAATAATAAATGGGTAAGTCATGTTCATTGTGTCCTGAAAGTGCAACTATCCCTGGGTGGTTTTGGTAATTCCTAACAACATATAGCTCATTGAACTAATGCCATTTCAAGATAAATATTTTTGGAAAGTTCAGTGATTGGCATGGCATGGATTAGGAATGTGGATCCCTCAAAATGCTAAGGACACATATTGGCTCAAGCTCAAGACTCTACATTTTCTATTTCAGTGATCCAAGATCACATTGAGTCCATAGGAAAGCCAATACTATTAAAAGGGGGTGAGGTGTTGCTTAATGGGTTTCTTGCTCAAAGTGCTTAATGATATGCTCCAAAACTCTCAACCACTTTCTCACATCCACATATGTCCCAAACCAAAAGTCAAACTCGGACCCACCAAAAAGTTCTATCCAGCGCCACCGAGTTCATTTGACATAGCCACTGCCACTAAAACCTAATCATTTCGGTCTCACCGAAAGGGATCTCGGTCTCACCGAGATGGGATTGCAAACTCTCTGTTTCCCTTCGTACCTTTTGGTCTCACCGAGATGAGCGATCGGTCCCATCGAGTTCGCAATGCAAACTCTCCGTTTCCCCTTCGTAACGTTTCGGTCCAACTGAAATCTACGAATTGGTCCCACCGAGTTTGCCTGACCAACTCTCTAGTTAGTCTATTACCAAAATTGGTCCTACCGAGTTTGTGTAATCGGTCTCACCGAGATTACGTTATGTCCTAACCCTAATGAAATCGGTCCTACCGAGTTAATCATATCGGTCCCACCGAAATGCCTAGCGGTCACATTATGAACTATATCGGTCTGACCGTGTTCTCCAAATCAGTCCCACCGAGTTTGGTAAATTGTGTGTAACGGTTAGATTTTGTGCGGAGGCTATATATACCCTTCCACCCACTCTTCATTCGTAAAGAGAGCCATCAGAACATATCTACACTTCCACTACCCATTGTTCTAAGAGAGAACCACCTACTCATGTGTTGAGACCAAGATATTCCATTCCTACCATATGAATCTTGATCTCTAGCCTTCCCCAAGTTTCTTTCCACTCAAATCATCTTTCCACCAAATCCAAATTTATGAGAGAGAGTTGAGTGTTGGGGAGACTATCATTTGAAGCATAGGAGCAAGGAGTTCATCATCAACACACCGTCTATTACCTTTTGGAGAGTGGTGTCTCCTAGATTGGTTAGGTGTCACTTGGGAGCCTCCCACAAGATTGTGGAGTTGAACCAAGGAGTTTGTACGGGCAAGGAGATCGCCTACTTCGTGAAGATCTACCCTAGTGAGGCAAGTCCTTTGTGGGCGATGGCCATGGTGGGGTAGACAAGGTTGCTTCTTCATGGACCCTTTGTGGGTGGAGCCCTCCGTGTACTCGCACATCCGTTACCCTTCGTCGATTGAAGTATCCATCAACGTGGATGTACGATAGCACCACCTATCAGAACCACGCGTAAAAATCTCCGTGTCTACATTGCGTTTTCTCCCTCAAACACCTCCCTTTACCTTCATATGCAATTGTTCTACTTTTCGCTTCTACACTCTTAAAATCTGCCAAGAACTAAAATTCGGAAAAGGCTAGACTTTTATTTGGTCAAGTAGTCTAATCGCCCCACCCCCCCTCTAGACATACTTTCGATGCTACAAGTAGTATCAGAGCCTTGGTCTCCATTTTCCATGATTTCCGTAGCTTTGGTGATCATAGCCTTGGTTTCACAACCTAGGAGAGTATGGCGTCTAGCGAGGGAAGTTACCACCATAGAGGTCCTTACTTTGATGGTACTAGTTTTTCTAGTTGGAAGCATAAGATGAAAATGCATATTCTTGGACATAGCCCCACCGTTTGGGCTATTGTGTGTATTGGTTTGCAAGTTGAATTCTTCGATGGGAAGGAACCAAATCGTGAAGCTACCGCGGAAGAATTGAAGATGTTGCAATATAATGCTCAAGCTTGCGATATCCTCTTCAATGGATTGTGCCACGAAGAATCCAACAAAATCAGCCGTCTTGAGAATGCAAAGGAAATTTGGGATACTTTGATTGATATGCACGAAGGTACCGACTCCGTCAAGGAATCCAACTTGGATGTGCTTCAAAGTCAACTTGACAAGTTCAAGATGAAGGATGGTGAAGGTGTCGCTGCAATGTACTCTAGGCTTGCTCTCATCACAAATGAGATTGCCGGCTTAGGAACCGAAGAGATGACCGACAGATTCATCATCAAGAAGATCCTAAGAGCCTTGGATGGAAAATATGACACCGTGTGCACATTGATCCAAATGATGCCCAATTACAAAGATCTGAAGCCTACGGAAGTCATTGGAAGAATTGTTTCTCATGAGATGTCACTCAAAGATAAAGAAGAGCTTCACAACAAGTCTAGTGGTGCTTACAAAGCCTCATGTGACGCTCCTACATCATCAAGTGAGAAACAAGTATTCAATGAAGAATTGAGATTAATGGTGAAGAACTTCAACAAGTTCTACAAGAATAGAAGCAAGGAATGAAGTTCCAAGTCGAGGTCCTACAATGACAAAAGATCTTCTAGTCGTGATCGGAATTGCTACAGTTGTGGAAGACCCGGACACTACTCCAATGAGTGTACGACTCCCCACAAAAGAAGAGAAGACTCACCTAAAAGGAGAAGTAGAAGAGAAGAATCACCACCAAGAGAGAGAAGGAGTAGAGATGATCATTATGAACGAAGACCTTCTAGGAGAAGCAAAGATTCAGAAAGGAAGGACAAATCATCAAGGAGCTGTACAAGACGAAGACATCAAGCTCATGTTGGTGAATGGGTATCCGGTTTCGACTCCGATGACCACTCCGAGAGAAGCTATTACTCCGACTCTGAAGATACTCAAGATGAAGGTGTTACCGGAATTGCTCTTGTGTCATCCAACTCCTACGACATATTTGACTCACCAAATGAAGGAATTGGAAGATGCTTCATGGCTAAAGGCCCTAAGGTATCACACCCCGAGTATCTTGATTTCAATAGTGATGAAGATGACTTGCTAGGAGATGATGATTTACTTGTTGGTAGCAATAGTGATGAAACCTATGATGAAAACTGTGATGAAATTGCTATTAATCATGCTAATCAAGATAAAACAATAACAATGATAAGGAGAAGATTGAGCGTCTAACTAAAGAATTAAACACTCTTAAGTTAGCTCATGAAACTACCTTGGAAGATCGTCGAGAACTTTTAAAAACTCATGAGAAGTTATTCTTTGAAAAGATCAACCTTGAGCAAGAGCATGAGTTCTTGAGAGCAATCAATGATGATCTTCGGAAGAAAAGCTCTTCTTACATTGCCAAGCGTTTACTCTTGTCTACTTACATGCCACAAGTAAAGTCTAGCAACAAGAATAAGATAGATTCTTCCTCTAGTAGTAACAACAATCATGATAAATACAATATTGTTGCTTCTAGTAGTTCTCTTGATTCCACTAACGATTCTCTTAGCCAAGTTACACTTGAGCAAGAAAATAGCTTATTGAAGGGAATTATAATGAAAGGTGTTTACAAGAGCCTTGCCGAGAGTAAGCAATTTGAGGAAATTGTACGCAAGCAAGGAAGACACCGGAAGAATCAAGGTGTTGGTTTTGAACGAAAGTGCAATGCCAACGGAGTTGAGTGGGAAGAAGATCAATACCCCAAGACGAAGTTTGTTCCTCAACAAGAGAAGTATGATCCTGATACGTCTCCATCGTATCTATTATTTTTGATTGTTCCATGCCAATATTATACAACTTTCATATACTTTTGGCAACTTTTTATACTATTTTTGGGACTAACATATTGATCTAGTGCCCAATGGCAGTTCCTATTTGTTGCATGTTTTTTGTTTCGCAAAATATCCATATCAAACGGAGTCCAAACGGGATAAAAACGGACGGAGATTTTTTTGGAATATATGTGAATTTTGGGAAGTGGAATCAACGTGAGACGATGCCCGAGTGGCCCATGAGCGTGAGGGGCGCGCCCTGGGCCCTCGTGGCCACTCCGTAAGGCGGCTGGTGCCCTTCTTTCTCCGCAAGAAATCTAATATCCGGATAAAAATCGTGTCAAAAATTCAGCCCAATCGGAGTTACGGATCTCCGGGAATATATAAGAAACGGTGAAAGGCCAGAATCTAAGAACGCAGAAAAGAGAGAGACAGAGAGACATGTCCTATCTCGGAGGGGCTCCCGCCCCTCCACCGCCATGGAGGCCATGGACCATAGGGGAAACCCTTCTCCCATCTAGGGATAAGGTCAAGGAAGAAGAAGAAGGAGGGGGCTCTCTCCCGGTGGCGCCAGAACGCCGCCGGGGCCATCATCATGTGACGGCGATCTACACCAACACCTCCGTCATCTTCACCACCATCTTCATCACCTTCCCCCATCTATCTACATCGGTCCACTCTCCCGCAACTCACTGTACCCTCTACTTGAACATGGTGCTTTATGCTTCATATTATTATCCAATGATGTGTTGCCATCCTATGATGTCTGAGTAGATTTTCGTTGTCCTATCGGTAATTGGTGAATTGCTATGATTGGTTTAAATTGCTTGTGGTTATGTTGCTGTCCTTTGGTACCCATCATATGAGCGCGCGCGTGGATCACACCATAGGGTTAGTTGTAAGGTTATAGGACTATGTATTGGAGGGCAAGAGTGACAGAAGCTTCAACCTAGCATAGAAATTGATGCATACGGGATTGAAGGGGGACCGGTATATCTTAATGCTATGGTTGGGTTCTACCTTAATGAACGTTAGTAGTTGCGGATCTAGATAATAGTTCCAATCACAAGTGCATAGAATTCCAAGTCAGGGATGACATGCTACTAGTGGCCTCTCCCAAATAAAACTTGCTATGTGTCTAGTAACGTAGTCAATTGCCTAGGGACAATTTCACAACTCCTTCCACCACTTTTCCAAACTCGCTATACTAACTTTATTGCTTCTTTATCTAAACATCCCCTAGTTTATATTTACGTGCTCTTTATATTCTTGCAAATCTATCCCACAAAAACTACAAAATACTTCTAGTTTCATACTTGTTCTAGGTAAAGCGAACGTCAAGCGTGCGTAGAGTTGTATTGGTGGTCGATAGAACTTGAGGGAATATTTGTTCTACCTTTAGCTCCTCGTTGGGTTCAACACTCTTACTTATCGAAAGAGGCTACAACGGATCCCCTACACTTGTGGGTTATCAAGACCTTTGTCTGGCACCGTTGCCGGGGAGCAATAGCATGGGGTGAATATTCTCGTGTGTGCTTGTTTGCTTTATCACTAAGTAGATTTTATTTGCTGTTCTAAGTTGTTTTCTATCTTTAGTTATGGATATGAAAAATGAAATACCAAAAAAATTTAGGTGTACTTGCTACTCATGGAGATGGGGAACCTGCTAAAACCCTCGATGCTCATTATGTGAAAGATATTATGTACTACTTTGATAATCCTAAGAAAACCCCATTCAACTATATAATGGGAGTAATGTTGGATCAACTGAATACTTTAGGGATTATCGTTTGACACAAAAAGGGAAACTATTATGGGATTAAATTTATATGGTGTGTTGGTATGCTCGGGATTTATGCTTGAGATATGATTATACTTGTTGCTTTAGGATGAAGTCTCCATACCTTCCCTTTTCATGCAAAATTAGTGATAATGAAACCTTAGCTTCTTATGCTAATGGTATATATGATTACTATGATGTTGAACAAATAGAAGAATTTGTTGCTTTTATGGGTGCTTATGAAATTGAATCTCTGTTTAAAAGGTATGAACCTTTTGATGATGATGTTTATAGGCCTGAAAATTTTGCTATATTGAAATATTGCTATGAGAATTATGAATACAATGCCAATATCGATGCGTTTACTGAGAAGGTCTCCACTGTCCAAGAAGAGACTAATATTTTGCAGGAATCTATGGAAGAAGGAATTGATGACATTGTGAGCTCATTGGATGAAAAAGATGAGGAGGAGAGCGAAGAACAAAAGGAGAAAGAGTGGATTGATCACCCGTGCCCACCTTCTAATGAGAGTAACTCTTTATCCCATACATCGTTTAATTTCCCTTCGTGCTTACCGAAGGATGAATAATATGATGATTGTTATGATCCCATTGATTATTTTTGAAATATCCCTTTTTGATGTTGCTTGCTATGCTTGTGGCCAAGATGCCAATATGAATTATGCTTATGGAGATGAACTTGCTATAGTTCCTTATGTTAAACATGAGATAGTTGCTATTACACCCACAGATGATAGTCCTATTATCTTTTTGAATTCTCCAAACTACACTATATTGGAGAAGTTTGCACTTATTAAGGATTATATTGATGGGTTGCCTTTTTCCATTACACATGATGATTTTGATGAGTATAATATGCATGTGCTTGCTACTCCTACTTGTAATTATTATGAGAGAGGAACTACATCTCCGCCTCTTTACGTTTCCAACATGATAAAATTGCAAGAAACTGCTTATACTATGCATTGGCCTTTACTTGATGTGCATGAATTGTTCTTGTATGACATGCCTACGCATAGGAAGAGAGTTAGACTTTGTTTTTGCATGACACATATCACTTTGTGCTCACTACTAAATGCCAAATCATTGCTAATTAAAATTGGCTTTGATATACCTTGGGATCCGGGTGGATCCATTACTTGAGCACTATATGCCTAGCTTAATGGCTTTAAAGAAAGCGCTGCCAGGGAGACAACCCAGAAGTTTTAGAGAGTCATTTATTTCTGTTGCGTGCTTTTATAAAGTTTAAAACAAAAAATATATAAAGAGGGGAACCTAAAACTTTTTCAAAAAGAAAAGTGAAAGTAAGAAGGACGAGCACCGTTGAAATGGGGGAGCTCCTTGAACTTTGTTCATGCCCATGGAAACTTTGCAAATCTTGAATTACAGAAACTTTCCAACAAAAATAATTATCTCCTTGTAAAATTCCATTGTATTATAAAAATAATGTGCCAAGAGCCTCTAGGATGATTAAACTTCTTGTTAGTTTGTGCGGTGCAAAAAACAGAAACTTTGGCTGTAGTGCGCAATTTTACATTTTTTTACTAGAACGCGAAAGGATCTGAATTTTTTTGCAAAGTCTTTCTATACAAATTGTTGATTTTCCTAATTTTTCCAGAGTTTTTAGAGTTACATAAGTATGGTTAATGTTCAGATTACTACAGACTATCCTGTTTTCACAGATTGCTGTTATAGCTTCATTATTTGCATATGTTTGAATTCTTGTTGAAGCCTAATTGACTTGGGGCCATAGAATTGTGATAACATACAGTGGGTAATGTTTGTTTATAGTTATACAATAATGTTAGAGCAGTACATGATGGGATTTCATTGATCATATGCACTAATCCCGCCACTAAAAGTTCGGTTAAGTTTTGTGTGTATGAAGTGTTCGAAGATCGAGGAGGTCTCTATGTGAGGAGAAGGAGGAGAGGCAAGAGCTCAAGCTTGGGGATGCCCAAGGCACCCCAAGTAAATATTCAAGGAAACTCAAGAGTCTAAGCTTGGGGATGCCCCGGAAGGCATCCCATCTTTCTTCAACAAGTATTGGTATGTTTTCGGATTCGTTTCGTTCTCAAGAGTCTAATTCTTGGAGCGTCGCGTGCTTTTTATTTTTCCTTTTAATAAATGCACCATGCTAGTATGAGTTAGTCCTTGGTTGATTTAAATACTCTTTGCACTTCACTTATATCTTTTGAGTATGGCTTTATAGAATGCTTCATGTGCTTCACTTATATCATTTGATGTTTGGATTGCCTGTTTCTCCTCACAAAGAAAACCTCCATTTGTAGAATGCTCTCTTGCTTCACTTATATTTGTTAGAGCGTGGGCATATCTTTTGTAGAAATAATTAAACTCTCTAGCTTCACTTATATCTATTTAGAGAGTTGACAGGAATTGGTAATTCACATGGCTAGTCATAAAATCCTACATACACTTGTAGATCGCTGAATATGATATGTTTGATTCCTTGCAATAGTTTTGCGATATAGAGATGCCAATATGTGAGAGGTACTAGTGAATGATTGTGGTTTAGTAAAAATATTGGTGTTAAGGTTTGTGATTCCCGAAGGATGCACGTATGGTCTCCTAACTATGTAACCAAATTGGCGCGCATTGTATTTTGATTGTTTATCTTTGCGTGAAGGTCGAGGGTGCGCAATGGTTAACTCCTACCAACCTCCCCCCTAGGAGCATGCGTCATAGTATTTTTGCTTCGAGGGCTAATATATTTTTCGCAATAAGTATGTGATTTTTTTATGACTAATGTTGAGTCTATGGATTATACGCACTCTCGCCCTTCCACCTTGCTAGCCACTCTAGTACCTCGCAATTTTCGCTGGTGCATCAAACCACCTTATACCCTTCATCAAAACAACCACCATACCTACCTATTATGGCATTTCCATAGCCATTCCGAGATATATTGCCATGTAACTCCACTGTTCCATTTATTATGACACGTGCCATTATTGTCATATTGCCTTGCATGATCGTAAGATAGCTAGCATGATGTTTCCATGGCTTGTCCATTTTTTTATGTCATTGCTACGCTAGATAATTGCACATCCCGGTACACCGCCGGAGGCATTCATATAGAGTCATATTTTTGTTCTACAATCGAGTTGCAATATCGAGTTGTAAGTAAATAAAAGTGTGATGATCATCATTATTAGAGCATTGTCCCTTGAAAAAAATAAAGGCCAAATAAAAAAAGAGAAAGGCCAAATAAAAAAAAGGCCCCAAAAAAAGAGAGAGAAAAAAAGAAAAAAAAGAAGAAGAAAAAGGGGACAATGATACTATCTTTTTTCCACACTTGTGCTTAATCATAGCACCATGTTTTTCATGATAGAGAGTCTCCTATTTTGTCACTTTCATTTACTAGTGGGAATTTTCATTATAGAACTTGGCTTGTATAGTCCAACGACGGGCTTCCTTAAATACCCTAGGTCTTCATGAGCAAGCAAGTTGATGCACACCCACTAGTTTTCCTTTGAGCTTTCATACACTTATAGCTCTAGTGCATCCATTACATGGCAATCCCTACTCACTCACATTGATATCAATTGATGGACATCTCCATAGTCCATTGATTTGCCTAGTCGATGTGAGACATTCTCCCTACTTTTGTCTACTACCACCTTCTATTCCACCCATAGTGCTATGTCCATGGCTCACGCTCATGTATTGCGTGAAGAGTTGAAAAGGTTCGAAAAAGTAAAGTATGAAAACAATTGCTTGGCTGACACCGGGATGGGCATGAGGGGTACCTTGTGTTAAGAAAATGGAGCATAAAAGACTATATGATTTTGTAGGGATAACGTTCTTTACCATTGATATTTTGAAAGACTTGATTGTTTGTTGGGATGCCCGAGTATTAAATTTTTTTATGTCAAATGATAGACTATTGCTTTGAATCACTCATGTCTTAATATTCATGCCATGATTAGACTACATGATCAAGATTATGCTAGGTAGCATTCCACATCAACAATTATCTTTTTTATCATTTACCTACTCGAGGACGAGCAGGAATTAAGCTTGGGGATGCTGATACGTCTCCGTCGTATCTATAATTTTTGATTGTTCCATGTCAATATTATACAACTTTCATATACTTTTGGCAACTTTTTATACTATTTTTGGGACTAACATATTGATCCAGTGCCGAGTGCCACTTCCTATTTGTTGCATATTTTTTGTTTCGCAGAATATCCATATCAAACGGAGTCCAAACGGGATAAAAATGAACGGAGATTTTTTTGGAATATATGTGAATTTTGGGAAGTGGAATCAATGTGAGATGATGCCCAAGTGGCCCATGAGGGTGAGGGGCGCGCCCGAGGGGGTTAGGCACGCCCTGGGCCCTCTGGCCACTCCATAAGGCGGTTGGTGCCATTATTTCGCCGCAAGAAAGCTAATATCCGGATAAACATCTTGTCAAAAATTCAGCCCAATCGGAGTTACGGACTCCGGGAATATAAGAAACGGTGAAAGGCCAGAATCTAAGAACGCAGAAACAGAGAGAGACAAAGAGACATATCCTATCTCAGAGGGGATCTCACCCCTCCACCGCCATGGAGGCCATGGACCAGAGGGGAAACCCTTCTCCCATCTAGGGAGTAGGTCAAGGAAGAAGAAGAAGGAGGGGGGCTCTCTCCCCCTCTCTCCCGGTGGCACTGGAACGCCACCGGGGCCATCATCGTGTGACGACGATCTACACCAACACCTCTGTCATCTTCACCAACATCTTCATCACCTTCCCGCATCTATCTACAGCGGTCCACTCTCCCGCAACCCGATGTACCCTCTACTTGAACATGGTGCTTTATGATTCATATTATTATCCAATGATGTGTTGCCATCCTATGATGTCTGGGTAGATTTTCGTTGTCCTATCAGTAATTGGTGAACTACTATGATTGGTTTAAACTGCTTGTGGTTATGTTGCTGTCCTTTGGTGCCCATCATATGAGCGCGTGCGTGGATCACACCATAGGGTTAGTTGTATGTTGATAGGACTACGTATTCGAGGGCAAGAGTGACAGAAGCTTCAACCTAGCTTAGAAATTGATGCATACAGGATTGAAGGGGGACCAATATATCTTAATGCTATGGTTGGGTTTTACCTTAATGAACGTTAGTAGTTGAGGATGCTTGCTAATAGTTCCAATCATAAGTGCATAGAATTCCAAGTAAGGGATGACATGCTAGCAGTGGTCTCTCCCACATAAAACTTGCTATCTGTCTAGTAACATAGTCAATTGCCTAGGGACAATTTCGCAACTCCTCCCACCACTTTTTCACACTCGCTACACTAACTTTATTGCTTCTTTATCTAAACAGCCCCTAGTTTATATTGACGCGCTCTTTATAATCTTGCAAACCTATCCCACAAAAACTACAAAGTACTTCTAGTTTCATACTTGTTCTAGGTAAAGCGAACGTCAAGCGTGCGTAGAGTTGTATTAGTGGTTGATAGAACTTGAGGGAATATTTGTTCTACCTTTAGCTCCTCATTGGGTTCGACACTCTTACTTGTAGAAAGGGGCTACAACTGATCCCCTACACGTGTGGGTTATCAGATCCTACTTCTTTTCAAGGGACACAAGTACAAGATGATCTTCCACCACAAGACCACAAGCTAAAGGGCAAGGACAAGCTTCAAGAGGAGATTGATGCATTTAAAGAAGCTCCTAAGGCCTTGGTTAAGTGGGTTCCCAAGACTACATCAAGTTCTACCTCATCAAGTACGACTACAACTCGAAGGATTCCCATCAAGATGGTGTGGATCCAGAAGAAGAAGAACTAGAGAGTTCTTGAGGGTGACTCCGCCAACATATTTCACTCATATCATTTTGGTGAGGACAAGTGCAAACAACTTCCATATCTTGCACTAGTTCAAGGAGTCACAAACCCTCTTGTTGGTAAGACAAGGGACAAGGTAACTTAATGCTTTCATGGACATCATCTTGTGCACAATTCACTCTATGTCTATGGATATCATTGTTTGTTCCTTGTGGGACTAACCCGTGTAGGTGTTGAAAGTACAACTCACTCCAATGGATTGCTCCAAATAATCTACATCAACATTGAGCATCTACATCTTCAACACCTACATGAAGTCATCATCATCAAAACCCAAGGTTAGTTCATTCCTCTTAAGGGGGGATATCACATCTAGGGGGAGCTTTACTCTAATCATTGAGCTAAAGTAAGTCTAATGATGTGAACACAACAATGCTTTATGCAAAAGTGGTAACCCCACTTGTGCTTAGACGATGAGTATGACATGTGATCAAATGTTCTCATTTGACTCCTAAGTCAGTATACTCATATATAGATGACCTAGTCATCGCCAATTGCTTGATAGATGCTAGAATGGTTGTGCATGCTTTGCCACATGTTTAATTTGCTATCTTATTGTGTGAGCATGTTGAATGCATATTTTTTTTCATTCGAGGACATCCATTTGTTGCTTTCATTGTTTGGCTCTTTTTCTTTTGCCAAATGGATGGACAAGAATGCCTAAGAACCCCCTCTAGCTATCTATGCTTTTCTCATCATGCTACATCACAAAGTTTGATCAAGTCAGATTCAAACCACTCTGTGTGAGGAGCACTCGGACTTCCCGATTCATCATAGACTTAAACTTCCAAAACCTCTTTGTGCATTTCGGTATGACTGAGTCATCCACTTCAGTCACACTGAGTTCACTAAGTTGATCTAGATTTTCAATCTCGACGCAACCAATTTGAACTTTTCGGTCACACCGAGTTGCAGTAACTGCTAGCAGTTTTGAATCTCGGTGCCACCGAGTTGTTCCACTCGATCACACCAATAGGGTCAGGTTATATATACCGACGATTTGAATTTTGGAAAACTTTCCGAAACCTTTCGCCCGCACGCGACCTGCTCTGTCTCCTCGGATCTCCGAATCATCTCCTCGCCGCCAGCGACCTCCCGTCGCTGGTCTCCATCGCCGTCGACGGCAATCTGCCCCGCCGTTGCCGCCGTAGCAAGTTCACCGTCGAGTTAGGGTATGAACTTGATCTTTGTGCTATTCTTTACTCTAATTCTTAGCACATTGTTTTGCCATGATTCTTACCATGATTGAAACCATCATATCCAGCAGAAACTCCGTAGAAATTAGTTTTGATTCGAAAATTTAGGGTTAGGTCTCCGCAGAACTCATCTCGGACCGACCAAGTTGTAGAAATTGTTCTCACCGATTTGGCTTAGGCCATTTCACTTGCACTTTTCGGTCTGACCAAAAATTGCAAATCGGTGCGACCGAGTTCAAATCTCTGTGAAACCATAGCAATCTCGGTGCCATCGAACTGTGACTCGGTCTGACCGAGTTTACTAGTTTATGTTCCAGAATTGCTTCGGTATCACCGAGTTTAACAAATCGGTAGCTCCGAAATGCTTTCTGTAGAGAACTAAAACTAAGTTTTTGAGTCATCTGTTTTGGAAAAACTCTGCACTTTGTGATGCTCATCCGCTCTACCTCATCTACATCTATTCACAGGGCCAGCTTTCAGTTTGCTTTGCCAAGATGTCTGACCAGAGTGATAGCCAGAACTTCTCTGAGGATCATGTTAACATGACTGAGGGCACTAATCCCTCTAGCAGCTCTGATGAGGGTAGCAGGAGCACACCTAGCAACTTGCCCAAGGCAACTACCAAGACCAGAAAGAAGAAAACTTCTAACACTGATGATGAGGACTTTGTGGCTGATGAGGCCACTTCAAAGAAGAAGGTGCTCAGGAAGGAATATGGCACAGCTGCTGCAACAAAGCCAGGCTTGAACAAGAAGGCACCTGCCAAGAGGATTCCAATGTCTAAGGCCAAAGCCTCTACTCAAGCGACAATGGTTTTCACTCTTGAAACCAGAGATGGTGAGCCAGCAGGAGCAAAGAAGAGAGCAAGAAAGACAACAGCCAGAGTGATTGGCAAGCCATCCATGTGAGATGATGATGATGATGATGCAGAAGAAGAGGAAGAGGATGCCGCACCAGCTCCTAAAGCTCAGAAGCTGATGGGAGATGCAATCAAGTCAAGGGCCGCTCCTTCAAAGCCCAAGACTGCTCCCAAAGCTGCTGTTCAAGCCACCAAGTTTGCACCCAAGGGAAGCACAAGGAACATTCTAGCTTCAGAGAAGAACAAGGCCCCAGTGCCTGAGATTGATGAAGATGCTAAGGTCCAAGTGCTCAGAAAGTTGAAGCCCAAGATCCCTGATCATGATAATACTCATATTGTTGCTAAGGACATGAAGTTGAGGAAAGATGCAGGTCTCAGGAAATGGAGACAAAGTGACCCATATACTGTGAGGATAAGGACTGTTGTGGACTACAAATTTCATACCAAAGAACAACAAGACTTCTATGAGACAGTTCTGCTTGATAAGAAGCCCATAGTGTGTGATATGAGATGGGTTGACTGGGATTACATCAAGGACAATGAAGATCACTTTCCAAATGTGATTGAAAGTTTCAAAGCATGTGGTGTTGACAAGTTTGTGGGTCAGTAGCTGACAAAATGGAATGATGAACTCATCATGCAATTCTACTCCACAGCTCACTTTTATCCTGATGGTAGAATTGTATGGATGTCTAAAGGTAGAAGGTACCAGTCAACTGTTGATGAGTGGGCCAAGCTGATAAAATCCCCTAAAGAGCATGAGGATGACTTAGATGTGTATGCCAAGAAGAAGCAAGACCACAACTCTATGGCTAACATGTACAAACAGATCCCCGACAAAGCATTGGAAACACATCAATTTGGATCTGTACACTTCTTGTTGCCTGGTCTAGCCACAATCAACACAATCTTTAGGCATACATTGTTGCCCAAATATGGAGATCGCAAGATGATCAGAGGCCATTCAATCAACTTGCTGCATATTTTTGATGTGCCTCAGAAATTCAAAGTCCTGAGTCTGATTGTAGAGACAATCAAGAGGACTGTTGCAGACCAGAAGAGATCATGTGGGTATGCTCCACACATTCAGGAGCTCATCAACTCCAACATGGGCACATGCATATACTTGTTGGACAAGGAGCATTTACCTCTATATCCTGACTTTGAGGACTCAGGGAGTCTTGGATTGGGGGGTCCTCATGTGGCTGGACAAACTCCTGGTGGGCCGGACTGGTGGGCCGTGAAGATTATTACAGAAGACCATCTCTCGTATCCGGATAGGACTCATGTATTCATGTAATGGCAAGTTTAGGTTCGGGTGTAGATTTTCCTTCCTCTGCAAGATGACTTGTACAAACCCTAGGCCCCTTCGGTGTGTATATAAACTGGAGGGTTTAGTCCGTAGAGGCGAGAGAGGAACATAATCACAATATCCTCATAGGCTAGACTTAGGGTTTAGCCATTACGATCTTGAGGTAGATCAACTCTTGTATTCATATTTGACCATATTAATATAGCAGGAAGTAGGGTTTTACCTCGATCAAGAGGGCCTGAACCTGGGTAAACATCATGTCCCCAGCCTCCTGTTACCAGCGATCCACAGACGTATAGTTCGGGACCCTCTACCCAAGATCCGTCGGTTTTGACACCGACATTGGTGCTTTCATTGAGAGTTACACTATGTCATCGACGGAAGAACTGATGGATCACGTCGCCACTGCAACGGGGACGTCGAGGGAATTTTCCCTCCCGGCCAACTTTTCGTGTTCGGCGGCTTCGCGCTTCGTGCCAACACTGAAGGCCACCTTGAGCAGATCTAGAGCTACGCCCCTGGCAATCATGTCAGATTCGGGAGCTTGAACTACGTTGGTGATATCCGCGAAGACTTGATCTTTGCCGGATTCGAGCCAGCGGCAGCCTCTCTCTGCCACCATGATGATCATGACCTAACTCTGTCATCGGATTAGGAAATAGCACCTGCAACAGTTCTGGCCCTAGATCCAGAACAGATCGCGTCACCCAAAGACAGGAAGCTCAACCCCACCATGGGAGTCGTAGACTCTACGGCGTTAGACATGTACACGGACTTAATTCCGGTCTCTGATTCCGAAGTGCGCGTAACCGTGCCCTTCAAACCCGATCAGGCGCCTATCGCCGAATTCTGCGCTGGAGATATTTTCAAGCACTCACCCTTGGGCGACATGTTAACGTTGTTAAGATCTCTCTCCTTGGATGAGAACAAACAGCCGCACTATATCTGGTTCAAACTAGAGGCTGATGAAGGATTTTGTTCCCCACCCACCACCCACTTGGTAGCCACGGTTGAAGATCTAACCGGTCTACTTGACTATGCTTCCGAAGACTTTGAAGGGGTGGACCTGGAAGCTGAAGCGGATCCACATCAAAGCCGGCCCATAACTGGGTGGTGGAAAGCTACATCTTCGTACGACGTGTATATGGTGGATACACCCAAAGAGGCGGAAGGCAACGGTGAAAACAATCCCGTAGAGGATAGGCCCGCCGAAGAACCTCCCAAACGTCGGCGTCCAAAACGCCTAACTAAATCCCATAAAGGAAAGGACAGCAACACCGTGACAAATGGCGGTGACATTCCGGAACAAGCCGAAGACCCCGCAGACCTAGTGATAGAGCAGGAGGAGCGAGAGGACGGCGAACAGAGTCTGAAGCCATAGTCCGAGGACAGCGATGCTGAAGACGGTACTTATGAACCAGTCTCCGAAGAAGAGGATAGCCAGGTGATGATGAATTCACCATCCCAGAAGAACCCTTAGAACAAAAACGCTTCCACCGGAGGCTTATTGCCATCGCAAGGAGCTTAAAAAGCAGCAGAGACGGCTTTGAGCCGCACCGGACACACTTAATGATAGATGGAACGAGGTGCTAGACGCCAAACAGAAACATGGCTTTAACGGCCAAACCAAAGGCTATCCTAAGCGTAAGCTGCTGCCCGAATTCGACGACAAGGCCGCTGCGCCCGTCCCACCGAAGAATAACACCACAGACAAGCCGGACCAACCACCTCGCAGAAGGGACAGAGTAGCTAGCAATGGCGTACACAAGCCCACACCACCACCCCGTAAAGGTAAAGAGGGTGCAGCTCAAGTCCGAAAACACGATCTGCGTGAGGACCTAAACAAAAAAGCTAGCAATATTAGGTCTATATACGGACCTAGGGACCAGGCTCCCGCATGGGACGGCGGCTATCGAGCCAATCGCGCCGGTGACATACCAGTTCGAGGTCAATACCCAACACCACAACCATCGGACATACGCGACGATATAGCAAAATACCAAGGAGCTGCACACCCTATGTGCTTCACCGATGAGGTGCTGGATCATGACTTTCCAGAAGGGTTTAAACCAGTAAATATCGAAGCGTACGATGGAATGACGGATCCTGCCGTCTGGATAGAAGACTTTATTCTTCACATCCACATGGCTCGGGGAGATGATCTCCATGCCATTAAATGTCTACCCCTCAAGCTAAAAGGACCAGCTCGACACTGGCTAAACATCCTCCTAGAGAACTCTATTGGGAGTTGGGAAGAACTTGAGGATGCTTTTCGGGCCAATTTTCAAGGGACTTATGTCCGCCCCCCGGACTCTGACGATCTAAGTCACATCATCCAACAACCCGGGGAGTCAGCCCGCAAGCTTTGGAATCGGTTTCTCACTAAGAAGAACCAAATCGTGGACTGTCCGGACGCTGAAGCCTTAGCGGCATTTAAGCACGGTATCCGGGACGAATGGCTAGCCAGGCACCTCGGACAGGAAAAGTAGAGGACAATGGTAGCCTTAACTACACTCATGAGTCGCTTTTGCGCGGGTGAGGATAGCTGGTTAGCTCGTTGTAGTACAAGTGACCCTGGAACATCTGAAGTCAGGGATGGCAATGGAAAGCCACGGCGTAACAAAAACAAGCGTTGAAACAATTCGGGAAGCCCAGATGATACAGCGGTAAATACCGGATTCAGTGGCTCCAGACCCGGTCAACGGGAGAAGCCATTTAAAGGCAACAAAGATGGTCCATCAAGTTTGGACAGAATATTAGACATGCCCTGCCAAATCCATGGCACCCCAAAAAAACCTGCCAACCATACCAACCGTAACTATTGGGTTTTCAAGCAGGCCGGCAAGCTAAACACCGAACACAAGGGGAAGGAGCCTCAGAGTGAAGACGAGGATGAACCTCGCCAGCTAAATATAGGGGGACAGAAGAAATTTCCACCGGAGATCAAAACAATGAACATGATATATGCCACTCATATCCCAAAGAGCGAGCGTAAGCGCGCACTCCAAGAAGTCTATGCCGTCGAGCCTGTCGCCCCCAAATTCAACCCATGGTCAGCCTGTCCGATCACTTTTGATCGCAGGGATCATCCGACTAGTATTCAACATGGGGGTTCGGCTGCCCTTGTGCTCGACCCAATAATAGATGGATACCATCTAACCCGAGTCCTTATGGACGGCGGCAGTAGTCTCAATCTAATATATCAGGACACTGCCCACAAGATGGGGATCGACCCGTCAAAAATCAAGCCAAGCAGCACGACCTTTAAAGGAGTGATACCGGGCGTTGAAGCCCGCTGCACAGGCTCTTTAACATTGGAAGTTGTATTCGGTTCTCCCGACAACTTTTGAAGTGAAGAACTAATCTTCGACATAGCTCCGTTCCGAAGTGGCTATCACGCTTTACTCAGAAGAACGGCCTTCGTCCACTTTAATGCAGTCCCGCATTATGCCTATTTAAAGCTCAAGATGCGTGGACCACGTGGCATTTTCACGGTCAATGGAAATATGGAGCGCTCTCTCCGTACGGAGGAGGACACTACGGCCTTAGCAGCCTAAGTCCAATGCGGCCTACTTAAGCCGGATAATCTATCAATATCGGACACAGCTAAACGTGTCCGACACACACCTTAGTGCGACAGCTCAGATGAACCTGATCAAGATTGACAGCTACGCCCTTGTCGACTTCCCCATAAGGTGATAGCAAATGTGCCTCGAGTACACAATTATGCCGTAAATATTCCTTGGGCGATGACCGGGGGCACCCGCATATAGTCCATAGTTCGGCTAGACCCTATTCAGACTCTAAACTTAACTTCTTTAGGTTTGTTAAATGAACCAAACTTGTTATGGCCACACTAGATTGATTTTTTATTTTTCTTGGATTATTTTTCTTTTCATTTTTTCCTACAGATGGCCATCATGCTCGCACCTTCAAGGACACATTACAGAGGAGGAAACGGCGCAGACATGCAGCACAGACCCGCACAAAGGTTTCTTTTTAGATTAAGACCCTGCGTAAACCTTTTTTTCTCTTTCTTGCTATATACCTTCTTGGCATGTAAAATGTTCAAAAAGGTCCTCGGCATTGTCTGTAAGATCGCGGTTCACCCTACTATAGAGGGATATCAATAGAGCAGCTTTATTCGCATTATGTCCGGAGTTTTATTCCCTCATCATGAAATGTTCTATTACCGCATCAGATTGCCATATGTGCTTCGTCGATAAGGGTTTCTTACCAGGGTTGTATTCAGCCCTGGCATACATTTAAAAAGACCGAACACCCATAGGGGATGTTTGGTGTCCTAGATGTTTGCCTTATATGCATCAATTCTGAATCATGTCTTGGGTCAATAGTTGGGTTGCCCGGCTCCTGTGCTTACGCCTATGTTCCCGATTGTTCGGCTAGGGTGTAAAGGGAGAACTACAGCGATTGTACTTCTGGCAAGTCCGGTTAAGTACCTTAGTAGAGAAAGCCGAAAACTGACTGTCATGATAACCGAGAACCTGGTCTGCAATCCGGTGAGTCAGTTTTGTACTACGATCGATAGAGATCTACCCCGTGTTATACGAAGGGCTGGTTCTTTGCCCAGCCAGGTGCAATTGATGCCTTAAGTAAGGAACATTATATCCACATCAGGGGCTAGTACCTAGCCCTACATGTCAAACTCCTACAACTAAGTGAAAGTGCTACTTCTCAAGCTTGCGTTGTATCCCCTCGAAGAGGAAAGGGTGATGCAACATAGTAGCGTAAGTATTTCCCTCAGTTTTTGAGAACCAAGGTATCAATCCAGTAGGAGACCACGCGCGAGTCCCTCGCACCTGCACAAAAAAATAAGAACCTCGCAGCCAATGCGATAATAGGGGTTGTCAATCCCTTCTCGGTCACTTACGAGAGTGAGATCTGATAGATATGATAAGATAATATTTTTGGTATTTTTGGTATAGAGATTGAAAGTAAAGTAAAGCAAAGCAAAGTAATAAGTTGATGGAAGATTAATATGATGAGAATAGACCCAGGGGCCATAGGTTTCACTAGTGGCTTCTCTCATGATAGCACAATTCTACGGTGGGTGAACAAATTACTGTCGAGCAATTGATAGAAAAGCGCATAGTTATGAGAATATCTAGTCATGATCATTATATATACGCATCACGCCCGTAACAAGTAGACCTAAACGATTCTACATCTACTACTATTACTCCACACATCGACGAATATCCAGCAGGAATCTAGAGTATTAAGTTCATAAGATCAGAGTAATGCCTTAAGCAAGATGA
This sequence comes from Secale cereale, assembly GCA_902687465.1. Lineage (NCBI taxonomy): Eukaryota > Viridiplantae > Streptophyta > Magnoliopsida > Poales > Poaceae > Secale > Secale cereale. Next base: position 159,635,497 of record LR738715.1, on the reverse strand, counting down.
CGTGATGTAGAGGGATAAACTCAAGCAATATGATATAAACACCATCTTTTTATCCTCGATGGCAACAATACTATACGTGCCTTGCTGCCCCTGCTGTCACTGGGAAAGGACACCGCAAGATTGAACCCAAAGCCAAGCACATCTCCCATTGCAAGAACTATAGATCTAGTAGGCCAAACCAAACCAATAATTCGAAGAGACTTGCAAGGATATAATAATCATACATAAAAGATTTCAGAAAAGAATCCAATATTGTTCAAAGATAATCTTGATCATAAACCCACAATTCATCGGATCTCGACACACACACCGCAAAAAGATTACATTGAATAGATCTCCTCGAAGATCGAGGAGAACTTTGTATTGAGATCCAAAGAGAGAGAAGAAGCCATCTAGCTAATAACTATGGGCCCGAAGGGCTGTGGTAAACTACTCACAACTCATCGGAGGAGCTATGGTGTTGATGTATGTAGAAGCCCTCCGTGATCGATGCCCCCTCCGGCGGAGCTCCGGAATAGGCCCCAAGATGGGATCTCACGGGTAGAGAAGGTTACGGCGGAGGAATTAGGGTTTCGTGGTGCTCCTCGATGTTTTCAGGGTATGAGGGTATATATAGGCTGAAGAGGCATGTCAGGGGAGCCAAAGGGGGCCCACGTGGGTGGGGGGCGTGCCTACCCCCTGGAAGCGCCCCTGCCCTCGTGGCCGCCTGTCTCGTTTCCTCGCGTGTACTCCAAGTCTTCTGTATTGATATTGTTCCAAAAATAACTCTCCTGAAGGTTTTATTCCGTTTGGACTCCGTTTGATATTCCTTTTCTACGAAACACTGAAATAGGCAAAAAAAAACAGCAATTTGCACTGGGCCTTGGGTTAGTAGGTTAGTCCCAAAAATAATATAAAAGTGTATAATAAAGCCCATTAAACATCCAAAACAGAATATATAATAGCATGGAACAATCACAAATTATAGATACGTTGGAGACGTATCAAGCATCCCCAAGCTTAATTTCGGCTCGTCCTCGAGTAGGTAAATGATAAAAACAGAAGTTTTGATGTGGAATGCTAACCGACAGAATTCTGAATGTAATTTTCTTTATTGTTCAGATCCGAAAGATTCAAGACAAAATTCTATATTGACATAAGAATAATAATACTTCAAGCATACTATCAAAGTAATCGTGTCTTCTCAAAATAACATGGCCAAAGAAAGTTGTCCCTACAAAATCATATAGTATGGCTATGCTCTATCTTCATCACACAAAATATTTAAATCATGCACAATCCCGGTTTCAGCCAAGCAATTGTTTCACACTTCAATTTTTTCAAACTTTTCAACTTTCATACAATACATGAGTGTGAGCCATGGATATAGCACTATGTGGAATAGAGTGGTGGTTGTGGAGAAGACAAAAGAGGAAGATAGTCTCACATCAACTAAGCGTATCAATGGGCTATGGAGATGTCCATCAATAGATATCAATGTGAGTGAGTAGGGATTGCCATGCAACGGGTGCACTAGAGCTATAAGTGTATGAAAGCTCAACAAAAGACACTAAGTGGGTGTGCATGCAACTTGCTTGCTCACGAAGACCTAGGGCATTTGAAGAAGCCCATCATTGGAATATACAAGCCAAGTTCTATAATGAAAATTCCCACTAGTATATGAAAGTGACAAGACAAGAGACTCTCTATCATGAAGATCATGGTGCTACTTTGAAGCACGAGTGTGGAAAAAGGATAGTAACATTGTCCCTTCTCTCTCTTTCTCTCATTTTTTCTTCTTTTTTGGGGGCCTTTTCTCTTTCTTTTTCTCTTTTTTATATGGCCTCTCTTTTTTCTTCCTTTTTTCGACCGGAGTCTCATCCTGACTTGTGGGGGAATCGTAGTCTCCATCATCCTTTCCTCACTGGGACAATGCTCTAATAATGATGATCATCACACTTTTATTTACTTACAACTCGAAGCTAGAACAAAATATGACTCTATGTGAATGATAATGATGAAGCGCGTCATATGAACGAAACGGTGGAAAGTTGCATGGCAATATATCTTCGAATGGCAATGGAAATGCCATGATAGGTAGATATGGTGGCTGTTTTGAGGAAGGTATATGGTGGTGCATGGTACCGGCGAAAGTTGCGCGGTACAAGAGAGGATAGCAATGGTGGAAGGGTGAGAGTGTGTATAATCCATGGACCCAACATTAGTCATAAGGAACTCATATACTCATTGCAAAAATCTACAAGTTATCAAAACAAATTATTCAACGCATGCTCCTAGGGGAAGGGTTGGTAGGAGTTAACCATCGCGCGATCCCGACCTCTACACAAAGGATGACACTTAATAAATAAATCATGCTCCAACTTCATCACATAACGGTTCACCATACGTGCATGCTACGGGAATCACAAGCTTTAACACAAGTGTTTCTCAAATTCACAATTACTCCACTAGCATGACTCTAATATCACCACCTCATATCTCAAAACAATCATCTAGTATCAAACTTCTCATAATATTCAATGCACTTTATGTGAGAGTTTTTACTATACCCATCTTGGATGCCTATCATATTTGGACTAGTTTTATAGCCAAAGCACATTACCATGCTGTTCTAAGAGACTCTCAAAAAGATAGAAGTGAAGCATGAGAGATCAATAATTTCTACAAAATAAAACCACCATCGTGCTCTAAAAGATATAAGTGAAGCACTAGAGCAAAACTATCTAGCTCAAAAGATATAAGTGAAGCGCATAGAGTATTCTAATAAATTCCAATTCATTTGTATCTCTCTCAAAAGGTGTGTCCAGCAAGGATGATTGTGGCAAACTAAAAAGCAAAGACTCAAATCATACATGACGCTCCAAGCAAAACACATATCATGTGGTGAATAAAAATATAGTCTCAAGTAAGGTTACCGATAGATGAAGATGAAAGAGGGGATGCCTTCCCAGGGCATCCCCAAGCTTAGGCTTTTGGTTATCCTTGAATTTTATCTTGGGGTGCCGGGGTATCTCCAAGCTTAGGCTTTTGCCACTCTTTGTTCCATAGTCCATCGAATCCTTACCCAAAACTTGAAAATTTCACAACACAAAACTTAGCCAAAAATCTCGTGAGCTCCGTTAGTATAAGAAAACAAACCACCACTCAAAGGTACTGTAGTGAACTCCTTCGTTGTTTATATTGGTGTTAAATCTACTGTATTCCAACTTCTCCATGATTCATACCCCCCGATACTACTCATATATTCATCAAAATAAGCAAACAACACACGAAAAATAGAATCCGTCAAAAACAGAACTGTCTGTAGAATTCTGTAACTCTAAAAATATTGAAATAAATTGGTGGACGTGAGGAATTTGTCTATTAATCATATGCAAAAAGAATCAACTAAAAAGCACTCTCCAGTAAGAAAATGGTAGCTAATCTCATGAGCGCTAAAGTTTCTGTTTTTTACAGCATGATCACATAAACTTCACACAAGTCTTCCCAATGGTTCTACTTGGCACAAACACTAATTAAAACAGAAAACCACATCTAAACAGAAGCTAGATGCAATATTTATTCCTAAACAGAAGCAAAAACAAAGAAAAAAATTGGGTTGCCTCCCAACAAGCGCTATCGTTTAACTCCCCTAGCTAGGCATGATACAAGAATAGATCTAGGTGTTGCCATCTTTGGTAGGCAATTCTTCGATTAAGCACTTATAATTCTTAGGACTTTCTTCATTCCTATTAATAATCAAACTTCTAGGCAAGAAATCAAGACATTCGCTGTAGCAAAAGGTTCCCTTACGAAAGTTAGAAAGTTGGGATGAACACATATGGATTTGAGATCCACAGTTTCCTTGCTAGATTATTCACCCTTATTTTTAGGAACATACATAAACTTGGCCAATTTAGTGATAGAGGGGTTTGAAGTATTTTTCACAGAAGAAAAAGCAGACCCTACATTAGTGATAATATCCTCAAGTTTATCAATTCTAGTGGAATCTTGATCTATTCTCTCTTTAACTATGGGTTCTTTTTCTTTAAAAAAATTAGAATAACTCCTACTTTAGATCCATATTGGGTAATTTGGTTATGGACCTTTTTATCCAAACTCTCAACCAACTCCACAGTGGAAACTTTATTTTCAATAATTTCTAGCCTTTGCATAACATGTTCTAAAGTCAAAACAGTTCCATTAACCAGAAGAGGTGGTGGGCCAAACAATTCTGTCATAGCATTATAAGAGTCAAAAGTATGGCTAAGCAAGGAATTCCCTCCAGTTATGGTATCAAGAATATATCTATTCCACGGAGTGATGCCAACATAAAAGTTGCGAAGAAGCACGGAAGTGGAAAGCTTCCTAGTAGATCTATTTTGAGCATTGCAAATTCTATACCAAGCATATCTTAGATTTTCTTCCTCCCTTTGTTTATAATTAAGAACGTCACTCTCGGGAGTATTGATAATGATAGATGTGCTAGCCATGACGGCAAGGTAAAGCGATAAAACACATGGAGCAAAATAAGAGGGCGAATAAAATAGCAAGGGTGAAGTGGGGGAGAGGAAAACGAGAGGCAAATAATGTAGTGCGAGGGATAGGTACTTGGTAGGTACTTGGTATATGAATTTTGCGTAGATCTCCCTGGCAACGGGGCCAGAAATTCTTCTTGCTACTTCTCGAGCTTGCGTTGTATTCCCTCGAAGAGGAAAGGGTGATACAACATAGTAGCGTAAGTGTTTCCCTCAGTTTTTGAGAACCAAGGTATCAATCCAGTAGGAGATCACACACAAGTCCCTCGCACCTGCACAAACAAATAAGAACCTCGTAGCCAACACGATAAAAGGGGTTGTCAATCCCTTCTCGGTCACTTACGAGAGTGAGATCTGATAGATATGATAAGATAATATTTTTGGTATTTTTGGTATAGACATTGAAAGTAAAGTAAAGCAAAGTAAAGTAAATAGTTGATGGAAGATTAATATGATGAGAATAGACCCGGGGCCATAGGTTTCACTAGTGGCTTCTCTCATCATAGCAGAATTCTACGGTGGGTGAACAAATTACTGTCGAGCAATTGATAGAAAAGAGCATAGTTATGAGAATATCTAGGCATGATCATTATATATAGGCATCACGTCTGTAACCAGTAGACCGAAACGATTCTGCGTCTACTACTATTACTCCACACATCGACCGCTATCCAGCATGCATCTAGAGTATTAGGTTCATAAGATCAGAGTAACGCCTTAAGCAAGAAGACATGATGTAGAGGGATAAACTCAAGCAATATGATATAAACCCCATATTTTTATCCTCGATGGCAACAATACTATAAATGCCTTGCTGCCCCTGCTGTCACTGGGAAAGGACACCGCAAGATTGAACCCAAAGCCAAGCACTTCTCCCATTGCAAGAACTATAGATCTAGTAGGCCAAACCAAACCAATAATTCGAAGAGACTTGCAAGGATATTATAATCATACATAAAAGATTTTAGAAAAGAATCCAATATTTTTCAAAGATAATCTTGATCATAAACCCACAATTCATCAAATCTCGACAAACACACCGCAAAAAGATTACATCAAATAGATCTCCTCGAAGATCGAGGAGAACTTTGTATTGAGATTCAAAGAGAGAGAAGAAGCCATCTAGCTAATAACTATGGACCCGAAGGTCTGTGGTAAACTACTCACAACTCATCGGAGGAGCTATGATGTTGATGTAGAAGCCCTCCGTGATCGATGCCCCCTCTAGCGGAGCTCCGAAACAGGCCCCAAGATGGGAACTCATGGGTACAGAACGTTACGGCGGTGGAATTAGGGTTTCACGGTGCTCCTCGATGTTTTCAGGGTATGGGGGTATATATAGGCTGAAGAGGCACGTCAGGGGAGCCAGAGGGGGCCCACGAGGGTGGCGGCGCGCCTACTGATAACCCATAGGTGTAGGGGATCGCAACATTTTTTGAGGGTAAAGTATTCAACCCAAATTTATTGATTTGACACAACGGGAGCCAAAGAATACTCTTAAGTATTAGCAGCTGAGTTGTCAATTCAACCACACCTGGAAACTTAGTATCTCCAATAAGGTAGTTTGGTAGCAAAGTAATATGGAGATAGCGGTAACAACAATAAAAGTAACGGTAGTGTTTTTGTAGTTTTTGTAACAGTAGCAACGGGAAAGTAAATAAGCAATAAGCTATATGTGAAAAGCTCGTAGGCATTGGATCGGCGATGGGAAATTATGTCGGATGCAATTCATCATGTAAAAGTTATAACCTAGGGTGACACAGAACTAGCTCCACTTCAGCAATGTAATGTAGGCATGTGTTCCGAATATAGTTACGTGCTTATGGAAAAGAACTTGCATGACATCTTTTGTCCTACCCTCCCGTGGCAGCGGGGTCCTAGTGGAAACTAAGTGATATTAAGGCCTCATTTTAATAGAGTACCAGACCAAAGCATTAACACATAGTGAATACATGAACTCCTCAAACTACGGTCATCACCGGGAGTGGTCCCGATTATTGTCACTTTGGGGTTGCCGAATCATAACACATAGTAGGTGACTATAGACTTGCAAGATAGGATCAAGAACACACATATATTCATGAAAACATAATAGGTTCAGATCTGAAATCATGGCACTCGGGCCCTAGTGACAAGCATTAAGCATAGCAAAGTCGTAGCAACATCAATCTCAGAACATAGTGGATACTAGTTATCAAACCCTAACAAAACTAACTCGATTACATGGTAAATCTCATCCAACCCATCACTGTCTAGCAAGCCTACGATGGGATTACTCACGCATGGCGGTGAGCATCATGGAATTGGTGATGGAGGAAGGTTGATGATGACGATGGCGACGATCTCCACTCTCCGGAGCCCCGAACGGACTCCAGATCAGCCCTCCCGAGAGAGATTAGGGCTTGGCGGGGGCTCCGTATCATAAAACGCGATAACTCTGTCTCTCTGATTTTTTTCTCCCCGAAAGTGAATGTATGGAGTCTGGGTGTATGTCTGTGGAGCATGAGGGGGCCCACGAGGCAGGGGGCACGCCCATGGGGAGGGGGCGCGCCCCCCACCCTCGTGGACAGGGTGTGGGTCCCCTGATGTAGATCTTTTCGCAGATATTTTTTATATTTTCCAAAACAATTCTTCGTGGATTTTCAGTTTATTCCGAGAACTTTTTATTTCTGCACAAAAACAACACCATGGCAATTCTGCTGAAAACAGCGTAAGTCCGGGTTAGTTCTATTCAAATCATGCAAGTTAGAGTCCAAAACAAGGGCAAAAGTGTTTGCAAAAATAGATATGTTGGAGACGTATCACATACCCGCCTGGGCGCGCCCCCTGCCCTCATGGCCGCATCTCCCATTTCCTCGCGTGTACTCCAAGTCTTCTGTGTTGATATTGTTCCAAACATAACTCTCCCGAAGGTTTCATTCTGCTTGGACTCCGTTTGATATTCCTTTTCTTCGAAACACTGAAATAAGCAAAAAACAGCAATTTGCACTGGGTTTTGGGTTAGTAGGTTAGTCCCAAAAATAATATAAAGGGCTTATTCCATCTGTGCCCCCAATTCCTTAGTTGTGCTCAGTTTTCCCCACGCTTCAAACTTTTTCTCACTTTTCCCCACTCCCTTAGCTGAAACTCTCACAAATGTTCATAACAGGCGTTTGCCGTCTTGGCCGTTAACTGACTTGTGGGGCCATGTTGGACTCTGTTGACTGTGGCCGTGGCTTCGCTGGTTGGGCCGTGTTTGTGTTCATAGCCTAGTATCGATGGATGCAGCCTGCTATGCATGCCCGGCCCGGCTTTGGCATCGATGTAGCCTGCTATGCATGCGAACACCGCCACGCACACATCTAGTGACACGCCGACACGCACGCATCGATCCGTGCATGCATGCACGTCGACACGCACGCATCGATCTGTGCCGCACGGTTGCCAGTGGATTCAGTCATTTCATGCGTCGCAGGCATACGTGCCGGTGGCAGAAGGGGCAGGCTGCACGCACGCTCGCGTCCATAACTCTATATGTCGAGGCATCGGTGCACGGCTACCGCTCGATTCAATTGTGCCGGTTGCAGAAGGGGCAGAGCACGCAGAAGAGCCGCCAACGCAGAGCACGCAACCGCCAACGCAGAGCACGCAGAGCATGCACTGATGAGGCATCGCTTCGATTCACGTTCACACATTGATGAGGCATCGGTTTACGCACGCGCTGAGTCATGATCTACGCCGTTTGCGCGTGTACACACTTCGTCTCCCCCGGCTATTTGAACTGCCCTTCATTGCCTCTTCTTCTACAGATCCATCTGCGCCTCCCACTTCTCTTCTTCCCCCAAAAGCCAAAGCAGTTCCACTCAGAGCGAAGCGTTCAAGATGCAGTTCTACGGGCCGATGTTCCAAGAGGCTCCCACCGTGCCGGAACGGCGGTACCCCGCCAACGTCGTCGTCGAGGAATCGCTCCGCGTGTGGGCGTTCTCACGCTGGAGGGGTAGCACTGAGCTTGCACGGGGGTTCCTCCGTGCGGGCTTCCACCACCTCCCAGCGGGCTCGCCGCCCATGTTCAACCTCGTGGAGCAGCGTCCCCACGCCAACGCTCCAGCGGTAGGGCTCGTCGTCCACTTCACCAACAGGTTCGATGCCTACCACCTGCTCGGCAAGGTGTATTGGTGTGGGTGCGAGTTCATCGCATTCACCACCTATAACATCTTCACCGACTTCGAGAGCATCTTCCCCGCTCGCAACCGCATGCACAGCCTCCCGTACGACCTCGGCGATAACGACCTTGAGGAGGAGTGAAGCCGGCGACGAAGAAGACGGTGAAGCCGGCGGTTAAGGTGAAGACGACGGTGAAGACATGGCGGTGTTGCCCTAGCTACCCTATCTACTATGTAGTTTGAGTTTGGTGTGTGTGTTGCCCGACCTAGCTACTCTAATTATTATTATCTATGTAATATGTAAGAACTTATGTTGCCCTAGCAACCCTATCTAAGTTAAGTTATGTGTGTTATATTAATGCTTGGGCTCCCTTAATGCTTTTTTATGTTTGTATTTTGTTTGGCCCAAGTTTAGACACGGCTAATTGGTGTGGGAAAAATTAACCAAACTAACTAAAAATTGGTTAGTGCAGTTTGCCGGGATCACCAGGGGAAGTACTTGGGTGCACAAGGAATCACAGGCCCAATAGTGGAGGAAGTTAAGGATGGAAATTCAGATTTTCAACATATTTATTTTGTTCATGAAGGGAGAGTTTCTAATAGGGAAGCTCATCTCCTAGCTAAACATGCTTTGCATTTGGGGGAAGGACGCCATATGTGGCTCCTACAACCCTTCGATTTACATGTAATTCCTGTACTTCGTGTTATTGGTCAATAAAGCAAAGCATTTACCCCTCAAAATAAGAACATATTGTACATTTGTACACGGCTTTAGTTTGCTGAGAGCTCTGTATTTTTTAGGTATTCCAAGAATACTGTCCTGGATCGTTCTGCTTCAATAAAATGGGGCAGGGGGGGAAACCCCTTTCATTTCAAAAAAAATCCAAGAATACTTTGGTTTTCAGAAATATTGAAGTATCAAATACTTTGAGATGTTTGGCTTTAGTCAGAAAACTACAGTATGTTTGAAGTATATAAAAAAGAGGGTTGGACCTCTTTTTCCAATCATGAAGTATAAAATTGCACTATGTAGAAAACTACACTTTGAGATGTTTGGCTTTAGTCAAAAGGATAAATGAAGGGACCCATAAAGGAAAGCCAAAAAAATCCTCAATGAGATAGAAGAGATTGGGCAATCAAATTAATGAAAAAAGCAATCAGAAACAAAAAAGAACAAAGCAATCGTTCCTAAACAAAAAAAGAAACATCGCTTGTTTCTGGGCCTCGTTTATCCTTTGTGGGCCTATTGCAGCTTGATTTTCTTTGGGCCCGCGAACTAGGTTTTTTTTCTAGCAGAACTGACGGAACTGAAAGTGTCGAAACTGAACTGGTAGTTGTCTTCTGTCGAAACTGGTAGTTGTCTTCTGTCGAAACTGAAAGTGTCGAAACTGAACTGGTAGTTGTCTTCTGTTGAAACTGGTAGTTGTCTTCTGTTGAAACTGAAAGTGTCTAAACTTAACAGTAAACTGCATACATTCGGAGATCGACAATTGCACTAAACAGAGTTGCATTTGAGATAAATAGACGAGGATTGCTAAACAGTGGCAACAACAGTAGACAAACATCTCTAACGAGAGATGGCCATCAAGTAAAAAATTCCTAGAGCAAGTATTCCTAAAGCTATCAGATTGGATTGCTTCTTCAACTCAATCAGCTGCTTGAAGTTCTTGTTCATCTTCTTCAATTCCTCCTTCAGTTCGACATCTACCACCGTCGGGTATTCCAGACGCGCGCTGCTGCCGCCGGAGCGGCACTATCATGGGGCAGATTGAACTCGCCGATTGCATTCCCCCTCGAATCCAGCAAGCCCAACCCTTGAAGCCTCTGGATGTAATCATCCATCCACTCAAAATGGTAGCATTTCTTCACGATCTGAAAACGAAATCATGTAACCTAAATCCATATCTGACAGATTTTTTGAGAAATTAGAGATAAAGGATGCGAGGATCTAACCTGCCCCTCCGGCTTGCTCTCGCATTTGACGAACTCGCGCCCAAAGTTCCCATTCTTCTCCTCCTTCGAAGTCAACCGCTTCAGTGGCGCAGTCCGTGGGCAGTCAGTGCATCAAGTCATCGGCACTAGACCATACACCGGCCACGTGGAACGGGGGGCTGACGAGGAGGTCGACATATCGCCCGAGAGGAAGAAACAGAGGAATTGGTCGAGAGGAAGAAGAACGAGAAGATGGGGAAAGAAACACAGGAATTGCTAGATCTGCTCGATGCCTTTGTCTGTTAGATGGAGAAGAGGAGAAGGGGAAGCCAATCAGGATGCATCACGCGGATCGCGCATGCCTGCCCCACATCTGACGGGTGGTGTTAGGCGCTTGGTAGGATCCGACGGCGGACGATCGACGCTAGGGTTTGGAGGGGTTATGAGCGAGTCAACGGGGTTATTAGGGTTTGACCAGATTTCAAATGGCCATAACTAAATTAGAAAAAATCGCAAATTTATAAAACAAACGTAGTTCGTCCGTTTATGAGACCTAGTTACCATAAAAAAATATAAACTCGGTATAGGGGTGTTTTTTTGAAAAAAAATCATTTTTTGAAGTGATTTGTCGAAATCAAGTTCAAATGTTTTTAAAAAATTCAAAAAAATTCAAAATGATGTAATTCTTTCGCACATAGCCGTCATATGTGACAAGGTTATGAGAAAAAAAATATAAACTTGGTGTAGGTCATTTTCATGAAAGAAGGCTTCACACAAATGAGCTATCACCTATGAACATGTTCAGAGTTCGTAGAATAGGGAGAGAGGGTTTAGGGTTTGAAAAAAACAAAATAATTCAAAAAAATCAGAAAAATCTCCATAGCTTCATTTTGGAGTGAATAAGGATTTGAACATACTTTTTCATTTTCATATCTAAAACGTGTTATTTGACGGTTTTGAATTAAAAGCATATTTTTTCAAAAAATATGCAGTAATATGAATATTAATCAATAAATAGTGAGACTTCGTTTTTACCCTATATATATGGAACACGTGTTAATAAAAATATATATGTCTCATTTAGGGAAGGTAAAAAAACTTGTTTTCAAATAGGGCTGTTTACCCTAGCTTTCGAGCTCGTTCCTAGCACATTTCTCAATCGGACTGTTCACCTAGGAATATTGGACTTCAAATGCTCGATCAAATACACCACATAGAGCAATGAGCCTCCAATGTTCAACTTCAAATTTGGTTCGAATCCAAATTTTGGCCCAAATTCAAATACTGATTTAAATTCAAATTTTGATGGAAATTTGAATTCTGACTCAAATAAGGAACCAAAGTAGAAGCAACATTATTACAAATGATGCCAACATTATTACAGTAGCTCAAATCTACCAAGCTTTAAGATGCCAACATCTTAATACAAATCTACCAAGTTTTAAGCGATCGACTCGCCCTCAAATTTACAACACAAACATTTCCCAACAACTTAATTCAAAAAATTTGACTTGCTCCTTGTGTTTGCAGCTGGCTTCACCATCTTGCTCCTGGTTTCCCTAGTTGAGATGCACTTTTCTTTCAAACTCTTGTTCCTTTTGATCTTGGGCTTTACTTGGTGTTTTCCCCGTGGAGGTGCTGATGGAGTAGTTCCACTCGCCGAGCACTTGACGACCATTTGACGGTCATCTATGGGTTCAGTAATCTTTAAAGGCACAATTGGAATAATTACCCCCTCCTCTTCCTCTCTTATAGCTTCAAAACCATCAAAGGCCATGGTTTCAAAATCTTCTGCTTCACCATCTCTTGGCCTTTTCTCCCTAGAGCTGGTAAATAAAATTATAAGCCATAGGCAAAAAAGAGAACAAATGCAAACAAAAGGGTGGCTGCATTCTACAAAGGGTGCAAACACATACCAAATGATTGCTGCTGCATTCTCCACTGCATCTTCAGTCTCCATTGCTGCTGCATTCTCCACTGCATCTTCAGTCTCCATTGCTGCTGCATTCTCCTCAGCATTGGTTGTTGTCCATCTTTCCTCCTCTCCAAATGATGCATCCACTGGATTGGTACAAAGCCTAGCAATATGCCCCAGAACTCCACATTTTTTGCAAGCACGCTTCTTTGGTAGACGACCCTCCTCACCTACTCTAATCCTCTGGTTCCTTGGTCTTCCTGGTGGTCTAGTAATGACAGGAGCGTGGAGTTTGAACCCTGGATCTACTATGTTCCATTGATCTTTCCCCAATAGTGCAGGCACATTGTCAGCATAAGCAGCCATAAATTTGGCAACAGAGAAATACTCAGAGCAATATTGATCAACTTCACCATCTGCACCCCCGATAATGGTCATCAGATGTAGGGCATGTATGCATGGCTTCCCAAGGATCTGCCATTGCCTACAAGTACATCCTCTAGTACTTAGGTTCACAGGATACCTCCATACCCTATTTTTAGTGTCAGTATAGGTAACCTCTCCCTCATATGTACCAGATCGAATACATTTCATCTTCAGTCCTCTTGCCTTCAAGTGCAATGCCTTAATCAGTGATGGGAGCATTTGATGACCAACATATTTTGTTTCTGCAATTCTTTTGCGAAGAGCCATCTTTATCATGATCATTTGCCTCATCTTGTCAAATGCTTGCCACAACAAGAGCCCTTTCACTAACTTGAACTTTGAATTGAAGCATTCTGCAAGGTTACTGGTCACATAATCTACTTTGCAGATTTCATTGAAATTGCTTCTTGACCACACCTTACCATGATGTGCATCCATGTACTCCTTCACAAGAGGATTTTGAGCATACAACACTCTCAAATGGTGTTCATGCTTCCTTTTGCTGCATGTGTATGATGCTGGCCATAAGTTCTCATCATAAACTTTACCTTTGAACTTCTTTTTGAAATTATGCGCTAGGTGTCGCATACATTCCCTATGCTCCAGTCCAGGGAATACAATTTCCACTGCACTCTGTAAACCCTTGCAAGCATGTGTGTGTATAGCTAAACCTGGGGGTGTGCCTATAATGTTGCGCAACTGCTGCGGAAACCAGACCCAACTTTCCTCAGACTCTGCCTCCACCACACCAAATGCAACTGGGAATAGCCAGTTGTGTCCATCAACTGCAGAAGCTGCTACTAGCTGTCCTCTCCATCTTCCAGTCAAATGTGTAGCATCTACAGCCAAATAGGGCCTGCAACCATCTAGAAACCCCTGCCAGCAAGCCTTGAAACAAACAAAAGCCCTTCTGAAGCACTCCTTCTGAAATGACTTCCCTTTTATTTTGAATTTAACTGTATGCTTGTCAATCTCTACAACACTCCCTGGACTTGCCATCTCCACTTCAGCTTTGAAAGTGTAAAGCAGCTGAAAACTGTCATTCCATTGACCATTAATTCTGTCAAGAGCCTTTTCCCTAGCATTCAAAATTCTCATGTAAGGAATTTTTATCTTGTACTTCTCAAAAAGCTTCCCATGGAGTGCTGTTGGACCAAGTCCGGATTCATCTCTCCGCCAATCCAATATAGCATCTGCCACCCACCTAGTTTTTCTAGCTTGGTTTTGGCCTTCCCCCCTCCCCCTCCAGGTGGACAGTTGTGCTTCTGTGGAACAAAATAAAAAGGTAAAAAACTGTTAAGAAACCTTACTCAACAATATGAAACTAAATTACTAACTGAACTTGGATTACCTGAATATATTTGCTCTTTCTCATACGAGATGCATGCAACTTCCACCTACACCTAGGATATGGACAAAAAACTGTGAACCTTGCTGGCTCACTCCTTTTAATCTTATAGGTGTTTTCAGATATAATGCACCATGTTGTCACTGCATTTCGGCAGTCCACCATTGATTGGAAAATGGTACCTACACTAAGCTCAGGTTTTTCCCTATTCCACTCAATTGTTGGCATGTCATCACCATCGTATTCATCCTCGATTAAGCTGTCCATGTTCTCCACCTTCTCTTCATCGTCAGTGCCATCAAACCTAGCTTGGCTGATGGGCTCCTCCATATATTCGTCATCCACTGCTTGCTGACTGGCTACATCGACCAGTTCAGGAAACATCATCTCGTCTTCATCATCATTTGTAGGCACTGCCTCGTCAGGTTCTGCATCCTCTTCTACACCAACTGCAGAAGGTACACGAGAAGCAGCAGCTGAATCGGAACCACAATTGGCAGCAGGCATGTTGTGGCTCCATGAACCACTTGCTTTACTTGGTGTCGACCTACAAGGAGTGCCGGGGTGCTGGCTGTTTGCACAGACAGATGATGTCTGAACTCCCTTCCCCTTCACCTGTTCTGCGCGTGGCTGAAGCACATCGATTTGGAGTTTACCGAATCGGCAGCCAGCAATCCCAGCAAAAAGCAACGGCATATGATCGTCGCAAATTAGTGGGAGAAATCTTTGCTCGTCACTGCTGAAGTAATTCAGTTCAACAGCATCGGCATCACTCCAGGGATAGGTGTTTCTGAGCTCAGCTTGTAAATCTTTGAAAGATATGCTGGTTTCTACCACTTTGGGATAGAAAAATGATGAAATCAAATGCGGTTTAGTACCATGAATCACACTAGTTTCCATTCTAATCGCCAGCCGGAAAGCCAGCGCGGGATCAACCCTATTTTGTTGAGGCAAATAAAGGCTTCAGTTAGCCAGGTAAAATCGAGCACAAATTCGAACGATTCAAGCAAACAGAAGTCAAATACGGCCTACAATACGACTTAGAACGTCAATTCGAGAGGAAACAATGCTTACCCAGGTTTAATCCATGAATTATCTGTCGCGGATTCGACCCAATCCTCTCCACGGTCGACTGCATTCCGGGTGTCCACAATCAACATCGCTATGTAATCCTAGATGGGGAGGTGGGCTATATCTGGCAGAGACGCGGCGTCGCTGAGGAACGGAATAGGGGCATAGGGTGGAAGAAACAACTATGGTGGACGCGGCACGACGCCGACGAAGGGGGCGGGGCGGCGAGGTGCAGTGCGGCCTGTCTAGATAGGGCATGTTTCAGATTCAGACAAACGTGTCTCCTTGCGGTCCCACCTGTCAGCAAGCAACAGTCAGACGAAGACTCGGCCCCACTCGTCAGCAATTAACGGTCAATGGATGGTCAAGACGGCAAACGGCCGTTATGAGCATTTGTGAGAGTTTCAGCTATGGAAGAGGGGAAAGTGAGCAAACGTTTGGAGCGTGGGGAAAAGTGAGCACAACTAAGGAACCAGGGGCCCTAATTTAAATATCCCTAATATAAAAGTGTATAATAAAGCCCATTAAACATCCAAAACAGAATATATAATAGCATGGAACAATAAAAAATTATAGGTACGTTGGAGACATATCAGAAAGCAATAACGTCGCATAGTCTGATTGCCTGGTTCGCTCCGCATACACCTCCTATATGGACCAAGACTTTGGATAAAGAGTGTACATGCATATGATCAAACACCCTAGTACTATGTACATGGGGGCTGAAGCCGACGACTGGAAACTTTCATATTTAAGATAAACAGTCACACAGGAGGTAAAAGATGCTGATATTATAATACCGCAAAAGTTATATACATCGGATTCATAAGCCTAGTCTTTATATCCGGATACAATCACTCGAAGACAACATCTTTCAAACACTGGCCTTCTACAAGGCGGACGCCTTCGATGACGTCCTCGAAGTACTTCTCCGGCTTGCGCTGCTCCTTGTCTGCGGGCGGGTCAGCAGTAGCTATGTGCACTGCGTTCATCTTCGCCCAGTGCACTTTGACGTGAGCGAAGGCCATCCGAGCACCTTCTGTGCAGGCTAAACGCGTAAGTGCGTCGACCCGCGGACTCGCCTCGACGAACCGCTTCACCAATCCGAAGTAACTACTTGGGATTGGCTCAGCGGGCCATAGCCGGACTATTAAGTCCTTCATGGCCGAACCCGCTATGTTGTGTAGCTCGACTAGCTGCTTCATCTGGTCGCTGAGGGGCACCGGATGTTTTGGCGCCTCGAACTGCGACCAAAACAGCTTCTCTGTGTTGTTGTTCCCCTCCAGGGCTCGGAAATACTAGGCGGCGTCTGCGTTGCTCCTCGGTGGATCAGCAAACACGGCCGGAGAACTCCACAATCGTGTCAGCCCAATATACTTCTGCCCTCCGAAGATGCTCTGTAAGAGAAATGTCTTACCAGATGCTATCTGGCGTGCTTGCTTGATTTTCTCACAGGCGCTGCGCGCCTCGCCTCACACGTCCTGGGCAGACTTTACTACCGCAGATAGCTCGGATGCTTGTTCCGAAGTCTTCTTCTCCAATGCCTCACACTTCTGGATGGCGTCGTTAAGTTCAATCTCGACTTCGGACACCCGAGATTTGCACTTTTCGCACTCGGAATTTTCGGCCTCCAAATCAACAGCCGCTTTGTCAGTGGCTACCTTGTTCGCCTCGACATCCTTCTTGGCCTTGGCAACCTCGCCCTTGAGGGCCTCGAGCTCAGTGGCGCCAACTGTGTAACACAGAATATAACATCAGAGTTTATAAACATACTTAATTAACTAAGTCGTATTGACATTTTAAGGATGCATACCCTGCGTTTCATCTAAATGATGATTGACGCGGTCGAGGTCCACGTTGGCCAAAAGGAGCTTCTGGTTTAGTTCGGCAACCTCTGCGTCTCACGCAGTTGCCGCAACTAGAGAAGCATGCACAAATAGTTGAGCTCTATAAGAATGCTATACTACGGATACTTTGTCTGATTCTTTTCAGAATCACACAAAGCATCAGGGGCTACTGGTTATATATGTGTATTTAAAACAAATAAAATTTCTTAAAAGCATTACATTGCTTACCTCAAAGCCTATTAAAAGGATGTTGAAGGCTTCATTTAGTCCGCCCTTGATGAATCTTCTTCATCACCGCACCCATCACGGTGTGGTGTTCTTCAATGATGAGAGCACTTTGCAGTGCTCCCTCCATAGAATCCGGCGCCTTCGGATTAACTCTGGGCACCGTCGTACCCTCCTCCACTTGAGGAGTCAAATCTTTAGACCCCGGAACCGCGCTAGGCTCTGGGATGGTGTTCGGTGGGGCCCTGGACTGTTTGGGCCCCACGTCTTCGGTCTACATGGGGGCCGTCTCCCCATGGTCAGCGGCCACTGAGGTATTACCTCTGGTCGCCTTGTCTCCTGCATCGCCCTCATCTCCTTGGGCGGAGAGCACCTGCTGGGATGACACTTCGGTGTCCCCGCTGATTACGGGCGATGGAGCCCGGACTGGCGGGTCACTCTCTGTCTCTCCAGGTGCCAGAAAGTTCCCCTCCGATGAGGTAACATCGGGGTGTACACCGGGAGGGCTGTAGGTCAACAGGAGAAAAATATTAAGTAAAGTATAAAAAATACTAAATAAACAAAGGTGCAGCACTTGAATCCAGATTAACTTGCGATTCGGGCAGGGGTTTCTCCCTGGGCTTCACCACAAAGCTATGTTCGGATGAATCCGTACTAGCTCCGAGTTTCAGTTTCCTCCGGGGCACGGCCGTGCGTGCGTCAGCAACGGCCCCCCTCTTTGTCCCCCTGCCTTGCGCAGGGAGCTCTTCTTCTTTCTCTTCCTCCTCATTATCTTCCTCCGCATCATCAGAGAAGAGGATGTGGAGGTCCTCGGTCTTCTTGCCCGCAGGACGGGGGCTGTCTCCGGCCCCCTTGCCCTTTGTCTTCTTGGGCTTCTTGGTCGGCGCCATGTACGGCGCCGGGACCAGTATCGCCGTCACCAGAGGTGATTCTGGGTCTTCGGGCAAAGGTGCCGGACTCTTAATCCGGGTCGCCTTCTTCGTCCAGCCCTGTATATCACGTAAAAATTCCAATTCCTATTATCGTCAAATAAGGGAAAGGGTATGTGTTCGGCAAGGATTTCTATTACCTCTGGGGCGGAGGCCACAGTGCTGTAGCCCGCATCCTCAGTCTCTTCGGGCCAATCCTTCTGGCTCTTGAAGAGATGCTTCCAGATCTCCTTATGCATAAAGTCGAAGAGATGCTTCAGCGGCTTGCCTCCTGCCGGATCGAACTCCCATAGGGAGGAGCCCCGGCTTTGGCAAGGGAGAACAAGTCGGGTCAGCATCACCTGGACCACGGAGGAGAGCAGGTGCCCCTTGGAGATCAAGCCGGACACACGGCTCACTAGAGTCGTCACTTTAGTTGTAGACCCCCAGTTCAAACCCTTTTTGGTCCAAGAGGTCAGCCCCTCTGGGGGTCCAGATCTGAAAGCAGGCTCCGCCGCCCAGTTGGCATTACGGGGTTCGGTGATGTAGAACCACTCGTGCTGCCAGACTTGTTCGTCTCCACGAACGAGCCTCTAGGCCAAGTTGCATTCGGGAGCTTGCTAATCATGTCGCTCCCGCACTCCGCGTGTTCCCCATCCACCACCTTCGGCTTCACGTTGAAGGTCTTAAGCCATAGGCCGAAGTGTGGGGGATGCGGAGAAAGGCCTCACATACCATTATAAAAGCGGATATTTGGAGAATTGAGTTCGGGGCTAGATCATGGAAATCTAGCCCGTAGAAGAACAAAAGACCCGGAACAAACAAGTGGAGTGGAAACCCTAGCCCCCTAACAAAGTGAGAGGTAAAAACCACCCTCTTACCCGCCTTAGGAACGGGAATCACCTGGCCCTTAGGGGGGGGACTCGGTGTGCGATGTCGTCGGCGAGGTACCCCATGCTCCGTAGATCCTCCACGGTCTTTTCAGTGACCGTGGAAGCCTCCCACTTGCCTCTGGCATCAGATCCAGCCATTGCTGGGAACAGGAGTAGTGGTTGAGGAACGAGGAGTGGTGGGCGCAGGAGATGAGAATACCGGGGCAAAGGAGATTGGAGATCTCGAGCTTGAGGAAGGCGTGGGGCTGATGAAAGGGATTGATGTCCTTATATAACGCTGCGAATACAGAATGTCCCCCCACTTTAGCCATAAAACTCGCCGGTTCCCAAAGCTGTCGTGCGTAATGCGCGGCGTGGGTGCTCACATCACACAAATAAGGATCCCACAATAAGGGGGCACGATCTCTATTATCATGGGACGTTTCAATGAGGATATACCTCAAAACACGATACTAGGACCAAATAAAACGGTTCGATATGTTAGTGGGTTGGACGCGACGCTTCACCCAAAAGTTGTCAGTAGAGACACACTATTCATTTTCTTTTAAGAGCCTTGCCTTCGAGGCTAAGGGTTGTACTAATCTTGCAAAGCCGAACACAATCCACCCGTTTGCAGAAGATATATTCAGGAGAAGGAACCCGCCTTGCAATGCCGAAGACAATACGGAAGCCGAACTCATCGTCATCGAAGACAGGTTCAGGGGCTATTGAGGGAGTCCTGGATCAGGGGGCCCTCATGTGGCCGGACAAACTACTGGTGGGCCGTGAAGATTATTACAGAAGATCATCTCTCGTATCCGTATAAGACTCATGTATTCATGTAATGGCAAGTTTAGGTTCGGGTGTAGATTTTCCTTCCTCTGCAAGATGACTTGTACAAACCCTAGGCCCCTTTGGTGTGTATATAAACCGGAGGGTTTAGTCCGTAGAGACGAGGGAGGAACAGAATCACAATATCCTCATAGGCTAGACTTAGGGTTTAGCCATTACGATCTCGAGGTAGATCAACTCTTGTATTCATATTCGACCATATTAATATAGCAGGAAGTAGGGTTTTACCTCGATCGAGAGGGCCTGAACCTGGGTAAACATCGTGTCCCCGGCCTCCTGTTATCATCGATCCTCACACGTATAGTTCGGGACCCCCTACCCGAGATCCACCGATTTTGACACCGACAAGGACAACACAGTTGTGATGGATGAGAATGAACCTTCATCAGTGCAAGCACATGAGAAGAGAGCCAAAGCTAGAGCTGAGAAAGCTACCAAGATGCCAAGGGTTGAAGAGTCATCTCAGGTATCCCTCAAGTCAAAGCAATATCAAATGGCATATCTGATTCAAGCAACTTTGAGGATTGAGAAGGGCTTGGACACCCTGACTCAAAATCATGAGAGCTTGGAGAGGATCATTGAAACAAAGTTCTATGGCCTTGATCTGAAAGTGACTGAGATACAGTCTGCAGTTGAGCAGCTCCAGGAGGAAGTAGAGGAGAGGAGAGGGATGGCTACCACAAATGCCTTTTAGAGAGTGCCTATAGGACAGAGGTCTGCTACAGTGCCAGTACCTGACACTAGAGCTACATCATCAGCATCAGCAGCCACAGCTTTAGTGCCACCTTCAGTTGCCACTCAACCAGCTCCAACTACATCATCTGAAGCCTTCGTCCTTGGAGTTCTCTCTACACCACCTCCCGAAGACCAAGCCTGAGAAACGCATAGCACTATGCATTTTCAAACTTTTTGGTAACTTGTTGCCAAAGGGGGAGAAATATGTATAGATCATAGGCTTCGAGAGAGAGTGTTTTTGCTTCTTGGTCTCTCTTGCTTTTGTTTGATAGATTCGTGTGTTTGCTTGATACTCTACGTTCTGTGTGTGGGATACCCATGATCCTAATCGATTGTGCATTTGCATTCAAACGCAAATTTTAAATAATGCACAAATTTAGGGGGAGCTCTTGCTTATCACATACTTCTCAAAGCGACAATGTATTTAAATCTTATTATCATTTTTCGAAGCTTTGATCTATATGTTGTCATCAATTACCAAAAAGGGGGAGATTGAAAGTGCCACTATCCCTGGGTGGTTTTGGTAATTCCTAACAACATATAGCTCATTGAACTAATGCCATTTCAAGATAAATATTTCAGGAAAGTTCAATGATTGGCATGGCATGGATTAGGAATGTGGATCCCTCAAAATGCTAAGGACACATATTGGCTCAAGCTCAAGACTCTACATTTTCTATTTTAGTGATCCAAGATCACATTGAGTCCATAGGAAAGCCAATACCATTAAAAGGGGATGAGGTGTGGCTTAATGGGTTTCTTGCTCAAAGTGCTTAATGATATGCTCCAAAACCCTCAACCACTTTCTCACATCCACATATGTCCCAAACCAAAAGTCAAACTCAGCCCCACCGAAAAGTTCTATCCGGTGCCACCGAGTTCATTTAACATAGCCACTACCACTAAACCCTAATCATTTCGGTCTCACTGAAAGGGATCTCAGTCTCACCGATATGGGATTGCAAACTCTCTATTTCCCTTTGTAATGTTTCAGTCTCACCGAGATGAGCGATCGGTCCCACCGAGTTCGCAATGCAAACTCTCTATTTCCCCTTCGTAACGTTTCGGTCCAACCAAAATGAGCGAATCGGACCCACCGAGTTTGCCTGACCAACTCTTTGGTTAGTCTATTACCAAAATCGGTCCTATCGAGTTTGTCTAATCGGTCTCACCAGATTACGTTATACTGTCGGGGAAACTGATCGCCCATGAACACCTATGGGACCGGAGCCCCTTGTACGGTACGGCAAGGGAGCGGAGGGAGCACAAAGAGCGGATCGAGGAGCACACGCGGGCAGTTTACCCAGGTTCGGGCCGCGCGGACGCGTAAAACCCTACTCCTGCCTTGGTTGTATTGAGTTCTCGAGCTCGGGAGCTTGAAGATCTACAGTACTAGCTACATCGAGCGTGGGAGTCATCAAGCTTCTGGAATAGAACCTCCTCTACGTTGTGCATGGGCCTCCTTTTATAGCTCAAAGGGGTCACCGACAGGTGTCAACGTAGATGAGGGTAAAAGTGTAAAATCGGTGGTAGATGGAACAGTGCATGAACAGTGTATGCACAGTGGTCTATACCTAACCCTGACGGTGGGGGACAAAGGCATTGAATGCCCGTCGCCGTCACCCCAAAAGCGTCCGCCCGGGTGTCTCCGTTCGCCCCGATGGTGGCCTCGTCACCGTGGCTTGCCACCGTGTACCCCAGGCTGCACAGCCATCTGCCACGTGCCCCTGGAAGGGCCCCAGGGCGACGCGTGGCCAGATGAGCTGGAGCGCAGGCACACAGTGTAAGCTTCCCCCGGCAAACACCTTGCCGGGGTCACTATCTTGCCGGGCCCAGGAGCTGGTCGCTCTCCGGGCCCTGCCGGGGGGCGTGATGCGCCACGATATATCCTCTCAGGTGCTCTTCTTTGGTCTTCCTGGCAAGCTCCTCTTGCTAGGGTCTTGTGCTGGAACGATAACCTTGAGCCTGGTGCGGCCTTCCCGGCAAGCTCCTCTTGCCGGGGTCTTGTTTCTTAACTTGGATACTTTGTTCTTGAATGGTTCCAGAGGAACTAGAGTGGGCCTTGGCGGGCACATGGTGAGCCCAACCACGGGACGCTGCTACTGCCCGTGCACAAGTCGGGATACTAAGGTACCCCTACTTTAGTACACCGACAGGAGCCCCCGGGCCTGGGACACACACGGTGCCGAGCGCTGTTGGTCCAGGCCCAAAACAGTGCACGGGCACACGCGGCCCACGGCACGCCATTTCCCACTCCAGATTCGCCGCATCCCTCCCTAACGGCACGCGTCGATTGCGGCGTCGTGGGAGAGATCGTGGCCTGTTTCTTTAATGGGAAAATGCGGAACGTCCCCCACTTCCCCCTTAAAAGCAGAGGAAGCAGGGCAGTTTCCCCCCATTGCTTTCATTGTGTCTTCAATCTCCAGAAACCCCCGCCGCCCTCCGCCTCCCCAAAGATCGACAGAGAGCCGAGCTCCACCCTTCTTCCGCCGTTGCCTGCCTCTCCGGCACCGCCGGCCCTTCTCACCGTCCCCGCCATGGCCCCGAAGAGCAGCAAGGCGAAGAGCGACAAGTCCGACAAGGCGGCAAAGCTGGCAGCCATGCGGAAGAGGATGGTGGTCTTCCCGCCGAGGCTCGGCGCGAGGGAGTTGCGGGACAAGTATTACCTGTTCTGGGCGAGGGAGACGAAGGCTCACCCGCGTACCAGAGTCCTCCCTGCCGAAGCCATCGACATGTACCCGGGAGGTTACTACTACTTTGCTCTGTTCTTCCACTGCGGTCTTTGTCCTCCGTACTCCGAGTTTTTCTGCGATGTGATGAACACATACGGATTCCACCTCCTAGATTTCACCCCGAATGCCGTCCTTACTATGGCCGTTTTCGCACATCTGTGCGAAAACTTTGTCGGGGTCCACCCCAACGTAGCTCTCTTCCGCCACTTCTTCACGCCTAGAGTAGAGTCTGGATCCCCACTCTCCGGCGGCATCTCCTGGATCTTCAGGCTCAACAAGAAGGACGCATACTTGATTGGAGAGCTCCGCGGCAAGTGGGAGGAGTGGAGGGCTGATTGGTGCTGGATTATGGAAGATGAACCTCAGCAATTCACCTCGCCGCGCCGGACTGCAGTAGTGCGCGGCAAGGATTGGAGCGATTTGGCCCCGGAGGACGATAAGCTGCAGATTGCCCTTACTAGGATCCTTCGCCTCCGGGCCGCCAACCTTACTGTAGGTAAAGTCGGGGCTGATTTCCTCCGCCGCCGCATTGCTCCCTTGCAGGATAGGAAGAGGCCTGCTTGGGAGTTCGGCAATGCGGCAGACTGCATGAGGCTGCGCCCCGGACTGAATTACAACTTCACTGTCCTGGAACTTAAGGGGATGATCCGCTCGATGTTTAAGCACGACCCCAAGCACTCTGAGTGGTTTACTCCGTCGAAGGGGGTAGTTCCATTGTGCAACAACACTGCTCTTAGTGCCATCCGTGCGGCAATGCCTGAGTGTGACTCCCACGGGGTTGTTCCCACTTGGCTTACGCCTTCAGAAGAGACTGTACAAACCTTCTTTGACAGTCTGGTTGAACGGCCGCGCAACCCCGAAGAGAAAAAGGGCCTCACCCGGGCGACCACCGACCGGGATGTAGCATACATAGCCAACAGGATGGAGGAGGCCGCCGCAGCGGCGGCCGCGGGTGAGTTTGGGTACACCATGGAGGAAGCAGAAGCGGCGGACGCGGTGAGCCAGGCCGAGGAGGAGGAGATCCTCAAACTGCTAAGGCCCATGGGGAAGCTTGCCGGGGAGCCTGCCGGGGTGCCTGCCGGGACGAGCGAGGCCGCCGGGCAGGGCACCGAGTCCAATGAGCCCGCCGAGGAGGACGCCGAATCCGGCGACTCCGACGAAGACTCTGGCGGGTCACTGAACCTCGACGACGCCTCCTCATCCTCAGAGAACTCTCCGCCACCACCAAGTCCTCCGCCACAGCCGAAGAAGCGCCTCCGCAAGGCCACTGAGACGGCGAGGCAGCCAGCACCTTGACAGCAGCCGCAGCATCGCTCGACGCGTGTCCCCACGACAAGCAAGGTCGTCAAGGAGGCGCCCCGCGCCCAAGTGACAAGCGGAGGGGGATCTTCCCGGAGTGGTTCTGGTGTTCCTTCCGCCCCTCGGTCCTCGGCGACGACCGGAGCGGGGTCTTCGCAGCTCACGGCTCCGGAGCCCGCCAAGTGCCCGAGGGAGCCTACTCCTCCAGCTCCTCGCGCTGGGACACGCGAGGCGGAATTTGACTTCTCCGCCCTTAGCTCCGACGAGGAGGAGGAAGAGTAAGCATTGGCATCTTTCATTTCTTCTGATTCTTGTTGTTCTTGTCTTGATTTCTCTTTGCCTAACTCTGATCTTGTTTGGCTTCCAGGACCCTGACCCAGAGGATGGCGAAGAGGGCCAAGATCCCGGTGGTTGATCTCGAGGACGACGAGCCTGTCGCAGCGACGGGGGATGCGCCAGCGACAAACTTGCCGGACCAGCCTGCTGCTCCGGAGAGCAGCCCTCAGCGCAGCCCCTAGCGTAAGTCTTGTGTTCACTTTTCTGCTTGACGGGCGCGCTTGAGCTTTTAGTCCTTACTAACGTCTTGTTTGCTTGTTGTCTTGTGCAGAAATGGAGCCGCAGCCGCAGGAGCATCAAGAGACCGCCCCCGACGAGCCGCTTGTTCCACCCTCCCCGCCAAGGAGGAGCTCCCCGGCGAGGGACAGCGCTCCGCCAAGGATGGGTACTCTGCCAAGGGCGAGTACCCCGCCAAGGGCGAGCACCCTGACAAGGGTGAGCACCCCGCCAAGGGAAGGCGCCAGCGGCCCTCCGCCGGCGGGGGCTTCTACTACGCCGCCAAGGGAGAACTCTCTGGTGAGGGACCCCGTTACGGAAGAGGCCCGCGCAGGTAACCCTTGTAATTTCTTCCTCTTGGATTCTTCTTTTTGGATATTTGCTTGACGATCTTCACTTTCTTTTTCTTCTGTCAGATCCGCCCGCCCCGGAGCAGATGGAGACGGAGACCATCGCCGAGGAGGACGTGCGCGGCAATGCTGGCGACGCCACCACCGCTGAAGGAATGGCTGGTGCTGATGAGCCAGCCGCCGAGGAGATCGCCCCGACCGCTGACGCGGCAGCTGGGGAAGGGACCAGCGACCGCACTGCTGGCCCTGAGGCCGCAGGAGCGCCGGACGCTGCGTCGGCCGCCGACCCCTCCGCCCCCGCGGCTGGGTCGGGTGTCTATCTAGAGGCCGCCAACGGGGTCTTTATCCAAGTCCCGTGGGCGTCCTCATCAAGGGCACCCGCGGAGGGGGAGAGCTTCGACGGAGAAGTTCTCGCCTCCGCCGGGCTGAGGGTTGTCGACGCGCCCGGCAGCAGCAACGAGCCCGAAGAGGAGCAACTCCTACGTCGACTCCTGGGCTTGTACCGGGCCAGGCAAGCCAAGCTGGAGTCCCGGGAGGCTCTGGCTGCCAAGGCCGGTGCTGATCTGGAGAAGCGCGCCGCGGAGCTCCGTGCCGCCAACCAAGCGGCCCTCCGGAACTTGGCGGAGGAGCGCGAAGAGCTTGCCGAGGCGCACCAAGCGTTCATCCTCGAGAAGGCCGAGGTCGAGGAGCAGCAGCGACGGGCCGCCAAGGATCTGGCTCGGCGGGAGGGAGTGCTGAACCAGCGGAAGGTCGACCTCGATAGCCACGAGGACGACCTTACCGCGCTCGAACAGTCCATTGGCGGGGCTCTGCAAGAGGCGAGGGACGCCACCGCTGCCGCAGAGACCGCCAAGAGGGACCTGGAGGCAAGGGTGGCGCAGCTGGAGTTGAGCTTGAAGACGAGCGAGGAGAGGGTTGCCGCGCTCAACTTGGCGTGGGAGAAGGACGCCCACACCAACTCGGAGCTGCAAGTCTGTCTCTCCGAGAAGGGCAAAGAGCTCAACGACGCCAAGGACTCCATTGCAGACTTGGAGCTGAAGGTTTCCACCCTCACCGACTCGCTTGACGCCGCCCGGGACCGCGAAATGAAGCTGAAGGATGATCTCCGCGCTGAGAGGGCCCTGCTGGACAACGCCGCCGTCTCGCAAAATAACTTCCAGTGGACGGTGGAGCAGTGGACCGAGGAGCTCGTCGCCTCCGCCGCCAACATCGACAAGGAGATGGTGGCGCTGAAGGCGGAGCACCTCGTGTACTCCCCCGACGAGAGCCTCCCCCACAGCGCCAAGCTGAGCTTGTTCTTCAGAGGAGTGGCGCCGGCCCTCGCACAGCTACGGGAGAGGATCCCCACGCAGCTGGCTAACGAGGCGCGCCGGCTTTGTATGGGTACTATGGAGCGGGTGTTGACGAAGATCGTCTACCGCAACCCCGGGATTAATCTTGAGAACGTCCTCCGGACCTTGCCGCCCGAAGCTGACATGGAAGCATTGAAGGCACAAGTTGCTCACATCGTGGCCAAGGCGGGCAAGATCAAGAGGGTTGACGGACACCGTGTAGATTAGGCTCCCTTCTTTCTGCTTCCCTTGCCGCTGTCGATTAAGCCATAGGTAGTAGTTGGTTAGAACAGCGGCAAATTATTTTGTAATATAACTTTATTTTGGATAGTCAATGCAGTGTTATCCCCCTTGCTTGGTCCCTTCACTTTGTATGCTTTCCACCCTACGCTTTTAGGGAACTTGCCGGCAAAGGAACCCTTGCCGCGAGCGCTGAGTGCGGGACTCTTAGCAGCCTGCTGGCAATGCCCTTGCCGGCAAGAAACCTTGCCGCAGCTAGTCGCAGCACACTTAGATTGTTGAGCGAACTCGAAAACGAAGTAAGGGTGCGACACTTGTCGCAGCTCACTTAAGCCGTTGAGCGTGCTCGAAACAAAGTAAGGGTGCGGCTAGCCATGGGTAGGTTCCTCCGCGCACAGGTTTTCCATACAAAGTGTGGTCGTTCAAGGAGAATAACTAAGAATTTGAAATTTTGAATGCTCAAACTTTGGCAACTTAGCTTTTGTGTTCTGTTTGCTTCTTGGCAAGGCTTTCCTTCCTTGAACAGCACTTGGTCCACACCACTGTCTCCTTCCCC
>LR738715.1:159549841-159607551 GCA_902687465.1 Secale cereale | reverse complement strand
CCCCCCCGGCAAACTTGTGCGCGAGGAACACTCCTTCTGCTCGAGAGAAAAAGGAAGAGGGGAGGAAACACAGGTATGGAGCCTTGCGGCTTGTTATTGTTTACCGGGATCGTGTGCTGCACAATGTGTCAGATAATACATGCAAGTAAAAAAAAGAAAGGCATGGAAAGACAAATGGTGCAAAGCTCAAAAGTTTTACTGATGCACGGGGTCTGCGCCCGACTTTGCACAAAGGTTTACATGCAACAGCGGCAAGACTTGTACAAAAGGTGGTTGCCGGAGTGGATCACGGCAACCGCGCCTTATGGGTGAAACTTGCGAAGATTCTCAATGTTCCAGGAGTTGCTCACCGGTAAGCCTTCTTCGGTCTCAAGGCGGACAGCGCCGGGCCTTGTGACTTGTCTCACCCGATAAGGGCCTTCCCACTTCGGCGTCAACTTGTTGGAATTCTTGGCGGACTGAACACGCCGAAGAACAAGGTCGCCTTCCTCGAGACTCCTGGCCTTGACTTTGCGGCTATGATAGCGGCGCAAAGCTTGCTGGTATCGAGCAGCTCGTACAGCAGCCTGGAGACGGTCCTCCTCGAGGAGTAGTGCGTCATCTTGCCGCAGTTGCTCTTGCTCGAGCTCGTCGTAAGCGAGTACTCGAGGAGACCCGTATACGAGTTCCGTGGGGAGAACTGCCTCTGCTCCATAGACAAGAGCAAAGGGTGTCTGCCCGGTGGCTCGATTTGGTGTCGTCCTGATTGACCAAAGAGCCGCCGGCAACTCCTCGATCCAGTTTCTTCCGCTTTTGTGCAGCCTGTCGAAAGTTCTTGTCTTGAGCCCGCGCAGCACTTCAGCATTTGCCCTCTCCGCTTGACCTTTGCTCCTTGGGTGAGCAACAGAAGCGAAGCAGACCTTGGCGCCGAGGTCTTGGACGTATTGCATGAAGGTGCGACTTGTGAACTGTGTGCCGTTGTTGGTTATGATCCTGTTAGGGATTCCGAAACGGCAAACGATCGATCTGAAGAACTTGACTGCTGACTGTGCGGTCACCTTTCTCACTGGTTCCACTTCTGGCCACTTCGTGAACTTGTCGATAGCAACGTACAAGTACTCAAAGCCCCCGACAACACGGGGAAAGGGGCCGAGGATGTCGAGCCCCCAGACAGAGAAGGGCCAGGACAAAGGGATCGTCTGGAGAGCTTGAGCTGGCTGGTGTATTTGCTTGGCATGAAACTGGCACGCTTCACACTTGGTTACTTGTGCAGTTGCATCTTGGAGGGCTTCTGGCCAAAAGAAACCTTGCCGGAATGCCTTCCCGGCAAGTGCTCTTGCGTCGATGTGGTGGCCACATATGCCTCCGTGTATTTCTGCCAACAGCTTCTGTCCATCTTCCCGGGAAATGCACTTCAATCTGACACCATTGAGTCTTCTTCTGTACAGTTCATTGTCAACGAACTGGTACATACTTGACTGCCTGGTTATTCTCTCTATCTCTTCTAGCTCGTCGGGAAGTTCTCCAGTTTGAAGAAAGCGGACAATTTGCTATGCCCATGCTGGAGCCTGAGGCTCAACAACAAGAACTAAAGGCGTCAGAGCTGCTGTGAGAACATCAGCTTCCACGACAAGAACCTGCGGCTCTGCCGGAGCTGAGTGTTCCCCGGCAAGCCTGCCGGGGCAAGACTTGTCGGGAACGCCTGCTTCAACTGTACAGACCCTTGGGTCCGCAGGAGCAGACTGTCCCTCAGCATCTTGGTCGTTGATCTTGGGGACCTTGGCGGCGGCTTCAGGAAGGTCCGTCGGCAAGTAGTCACCGGAGACCAACTTCCTCTACTTGCTTGGCCCAACTGATGGTGTAACGGATGGTTGAGTCAGCTTGAGTACGAAGATCCCTGGTTCCACAGGTAACTTCATTGCAGCACACTTCGAGAGGCCATCTGCAATATCATTCTGAGCTCTTGGAACATGCTCCATCTGCAGGCCTTCAAAGTGTTCTTCAAGCTTTCTCACTTCATCGACATAGGCTTCCATCAAAGGACTCTGGTAGCTCTTGTTTACTTGTCGGACCACCAACTGTGAATCTCCGCGCACAATCAGCTTCCTGATCCCAAGTTCGGCCGCAATTCTGAGGCCGGCGAGCAAACCTTCATACTCAGCAGTATTGTTTGTCGCTTGCTCTTTGGGAAAGTGCATTTGGACAGCGTACCTAAGGTGCTCCCCGGTGGGCGCGACAAGCAGCACACCAGCACCGGCGCCTTGCAGCGAGAAGGCACCATCGAAGTACATTATCCATTCTTTGCTCGCTTCCTTGACGGGGATGCTTGTCTCTGGAATTTCTTCATCTGGTGTTGGTGTCCATTCTGCTATGAACTCTGCCAAAGCTCTGCTCTGTATAGTTGAAGTGCTTTCAAACTTAAGACCAAAACTTGACAGCTCCAGTGCCCACTCGACAATCCTACCTGTCGCTTCTGGATTTTGCAATATCCTCTTCAGCGGAAAGCGAGTGACCACCGTTATCTCATGTGCTTGGAAGTAGTGGCGCAGCTTCCTTGAGGCCAAGAGGAGGCCGAAAAGCAACTTCTGCACCCCAGAGTATCTTGATCTAGCCCCCTGCAAGAGGGAACTTACAAAATAAACTGGGCGCTGCACCATCTTCTTTCGCACTTCTCCTTGTATCTGCGCAGACTCATCCTTGCCGGGACCAGAGCTTGTCGAAGGATCCCCCTGCTTGTCGCTGGAGGTGCCTGCCGGGGCTGTGGGCTCTTCCTCTGCCTCCCTTTCCGCTACCAACGCAGCACTAACCACTTGATTGGTTGCTGCTAAGTACAGCAGCAACTTCTCTTGTGGCCTAGGTGCGACAAGTATTGGAGTGGAGGACAGGTATCCTTTCAAGTCTCGCAGCGCTGCCTCCGCTTCCGAAGTCCATTTCATAGGACCTGCCTTTTTCAAGATTTTGAAGAAAGGCAGGGCGCGTTCTGCAGACTTAGAAATGAACCTGCTGAGGGCAGCCACACAACCAGCAAGCCTCCTTACGTCCTTGACGCGCTTCGGGGCTTCGATCTGCTCGATGGCTTTTATTTTGTCGGGATTGGCTTCAATCCCTCTCTGGGACACAAAGAACCCGAGAAGCTTGCCGGAGGGGACTCCGAAAACGCACTTCTCGGGGTTCAACTTGAGTTGTATCTTGCGCAGATTCTCAAAGGTTTCTTCTAGGTCTTGTATCAGGGTATCCATGTCCTTGCTCTTGACCACTATATCATCCATGTAGGCTTCTACATTCCTGTGTATCTGTGGCTCAAAAGCAGTGTGGACCACCCTTGCAAATGTTGAGCCCGCATTCTTCAGTCCAAAGGGCATACGTACGAAACAGTAAGTGCCACATGGAGTAATGAATGCGGTCTTCTCTTCGTCTTCCTCAGCCATGAATATCTGGTGGTAACCTGAGTATTCATCGAGAAATGAAAGCAACTCACATCCAGCCGTGGAGTCAACAATCTGGTCAATGCGCGGCAAGGGAAATGGATCCTTGGGACAAGCTTTATTCACATCAGTGAAGTCTGTACAAAGTCTCCACTTCCCATTAGCTTTGCGCACGACAACTGGATTGGCCAGCCACATGGGGTGAAGTACACCTCTAACAAGGCCTGCTGCTTCCAACTTCTTGATCTCCTCGGCAATAAACTCTTGGCGCTCCACTGCTTGCTTCCTGACCTTCTGCTTGACGGGCCACGCGTGAGGACAAACAGCAAGCTTGTGCTCAATTACCTTCCTGGGAACGCCGGGGATGTCAGACGGTTGCCATGCAAACACGTCAACATTCGCCCGCAGGAAGGCAATGAGCGCGCTTTCCTATTTGGGATCGAGCGTAGCACTGATGGTGAACGTACCACCAGTGCCGTCCTCCTTGGCGGGCACCTTCTTGGTTGCCGACAGAGCTGCCATTCCTTTCTTGCACTTGCCGGTGGAGCTCGATGGTGCGTCCTCGACGGCAGTGCAGCACTCCGAAGAGGTGCGTTTGCCGGAGTGGGCCCCAGAGCTCTTGTCGGACTTGGTCTTGGTCTTCCCCACGGGAGCTTCAGCTGCAAGTGTCTTGCTGTCTACCACGGCTGCTGCGTCCCGGTAGATCTTGTCGGCGCAAATGAGCGTGTCCTTCTTGTCGCCGGGGACAGAGATGACGCTTATTGGCCCTGGCATCTTGAGCATATTATAAGCATAGTGAGAGGCTTCCATGAACTTGGCGAGCGCTGGACGGCCGAGTATCCCATTGTATGGTAATGGGATATCGACAACGTCGAACGTGATCCTCTCGGTCCTGAAGTTTAGCTCTCCACCAAAGGTCACTGGCAGTGTTATCTTCCCCTTCGGCTTGCTCCTTCCCGGGTTAATTCCTTGGAACGTCCCGGTCTCCTCGAGCTCGCTGTCGGGGATCTGCAGCTTCCGGATTACAGCAGAGGAGATCAAGTTGAGGCCGGCCCCGCCGTCAACCAACATCTTGGTGACCTTGAGGTTGCGGATGGTTGGTGATACCAACATCGCCAAGCACCCGACCGCAGTTGTGCGGTCAGGGTGGTCCTCAAGGTCGAAGATGATGGGCGTGCTGGACCACTTCAAAAGTTAGCCCGACTCGATGGGTGGTTCTGCTGCATTCACTTCCCGGACCCATTGCTTGAGTTGGCGGTGGGAAGTGTGCAGAGAGGCACCTCCATCGACGCACAGAACTTCTGTGGCCTTCTGGAACTCCTGCTCGCTGTTGTCTCCGTCATCCATGTCCTCGTCGTCATCTTCGTCGTCGTCCTTGTCGCGGCCCCGGGGAGGTCGGTCTCCTTGCCGCTGCTTGGCCTTGCCGCGGCGTCCTCCCCGGCCATTGAATGGCCGCTTCTTGTCGGACTCTCCCCCACCCCCTTGGGCCTTCTCCTTGTCGCGTCGCTCGTATTCAGCCTTCTGCTGCTCTACGAGGTATTCGACCCTCTTGCAGTTCTGGAGATCGTGGCCCTTGGTGCGGTGGATCTTGCAGTACTGCTTGTCGGAGCCGTCCTGCTTGTCGGCTGCCGCTACAGGGGTGGCCTCCTTGCCGGAGCCACCAGCCTGTGTCTTCTTGGCGGCAGCCTCCTTGCCGGACTGCTCGACAACCAGTACTTCCTTGTTCTTCTTCTTATTATTGTTCCGCCGCCGACCTTTCCTTGCCGGGGCGGCATCCTCGCTGTCCGTTCCTCCTGCTCCAACATCCTCTCCGGGGAGTCTCCTCCCCTCTTCAGCGCGCGCACACTTGTCAGCCAGAGCGTAAAGCTCGCTGACGTCCCGGATCTTGGTCATCGCCATCTCCTCCCTCATCCGGCGGTTGCGCACGTTCTGGTGGAACGCGCTGATAACCGCGGCTGGGTGTACGTCCGGGATGTTGTGCTGGACGCGGCTGAACCTCTGGATGTATTTCCGCAGGGTTTCTCCCTCCTTCTGGGCAAGAATGTGAAGATCGCTCTCCTGGCCGTGGGGCTTGTGGCCGCCCGTGAAGGCGCCGACAAACTGGTGGCACATGTCTGCCCAAGAAGAGATGGAGTTCTCCGGCAAGTGCATGAGCCAAGATCTGACATTGGGCTTGAGCACAAGCGGGAAGTAGTTTGCTAGAATCTTCTCATCCCGTCCCTCGGCAGCCTGCACCGCAATGGTGTAGATGCTAAACTCTGAGGGATGAGTCTTGCCGTCGTACTTCTCGGGTACGTCGGGCTTGAAGTTCTTCATGCTGGGCCACTGGACTTGCCGCAGCTCTCGGGTGAACGCAGGGCAACCTGCCGCGTACAGCAAGTCGCCTGGTTCACCGGGCGCGTGAATGTCGACAGCGGTCCCAGCGCGCTGGTCGGACTGTCGTCGTGCTTCTCTTCGACGGTCGATGCGAGTTCGAGCGTCTTCTTGTCGCCTGTCGTCGAGGACTTGGCGCTGATCGCGGCGAGCTCGCGGGTCCGACGACGCCGTGGAGTCGTCGTCGACGTTGATCCGGCGAGCCGGCGATTTCTGCTTCCGCGGCGGGGAGTGCACGGTAGTGGCACCCCCGGCGGTCTTGTCTCCATCGGCCTTCGCTTGGCTGACTTGCCGCAGCCGTGATGTTGCCGGCTGCTGTGGCGTGTCATTGTTGGCGAAGGCGATGGGGCTCTGGATGGTGGCCCTCCAGTCTTCGGCCTTGTCTGCCGCTGGAGGGAAGTCGAGGAGCAGCTGAGCTCTGGCTAGAGCTTCTGCTGGAGAGGAGGGAAGCGGTGGCGAGCGGTGCGAGGAGCGAGATATGCTCGGACTTCTAACCGCGTTAGAAGGAGCAGGTTCTCGCCCCGGCGACCGCGCCTTGCTCGTGCCAGCGCGCTGGCCTTGAGCATCCCGCGACCCGCCAGCTTGGCCGCGTCCCAGCAAGCATATGGTACCCCCGGTACCACGCCGCTGCTGGTCCGGCACCTCCTGAGAGGGACGTGGTGCGTGCACGGATGCCGAGGTCTTGGAGTGGGCTCGGTCGTCCGTCTTGTCCTTGAACTTGGCGGCGCCGTGAGTCTCCCCACCGGCGTCCACCCTTCCGCCAGCGTCTACCCCACCAACCGTTGGTCCTGGTGGTGGTGGGATCGACGCGGACGGGCCTCCAACCTCCGAAGCCTTCTTCTTCGGAGGCATGCTGATGTAGCCGATGAAGCTGGCGAAGTTGGTGAAGCTGCTGAAGGTTGCGCCCGCGTGAGCGCCGGATCAGGTTCGCACAACCTCGACGCCCCCTACCTGGCGCGCAAAAGATGTCGGGGAAACTGATCGCCCACGAACACCTATGGGACCGGAGCCCCTTCTACGGTACGGCAAGGGAGCGGAGGGAGCACAAAGAGCGGATCGAGGAGCACACGCGGGCAGTTTACCCAGGTTCGGGCCGCGCGGACACGTAAAACCCTACTCCTGCCTTGGTTGTATTGAGTTCTCGAGCTCGGGAGCTTGAAGATCTACAGTACTAGCTACACCGAGCGTGGGAGTGATCAAGCTTCTGGAATCGAACCTCCTATACGTTGTGCATGGGCCTCCTTTTATAGCTCAAAGGGGTCACCGACAGGTGTCAACGTAGATGAGG
This sequence comes from Secale cereale, assembly GCA_902687465.1. Taxonomy (NCBI): domain Eukaryota; kingdom Viridiplantae; phylum Streptophyta; class Magnoliopsida; order Poales; family Poaceae; genus Secale; species Secale cereale. The sequence goes on along the minus strand of LR738715.1, from coordinate 159,600,486 downwards.
GTAAAAGTGTAAAATCGGTGGTAGATGGAACAGTGTATGAACAGTGTATGCACAGTGGTCCATACCTAACCCTGACGATGGGGGACAAAGGCATTGAATGCCCGTCGACGTCACCCCAAAAGCGTCCGCCCGGGCGTCTCCGTTCGCCACGATGGTGGCCTCGTCACCGTGGCTTGCCACCGTGTACCCCAGGCTGCACAGCCATCTGCCACGTGCCCCTGGAAGGGCCCCAGGGCGACGCGTGGCCAGATGAGCTGGAGCACAGGCACACAGTGTAAGCTTCCCTCGGCAAACACCTTGCCGGGGTCGCTATCTTGCCGGGCCCGGGAGCTGGTCGCTCTCCGGGCCCTGCCGGGGCGCGTGATGTGCCACGATATATCCTCTGAGGTGCTCTTCTTTGGTCTTCCTGGCAAGCTCCTCTTGCCAGGGTCTTGTGCTGGAATGATAACCTTGAGCCTGGTGCGGCCTTCCCGGCAAGCTCCTCTTGCCGGGGTCTTGTTTCTTAACTTGGATACTTTGTTCTTGAATGGTTCCAGAGGAACTAGAGTGGGCCTTGGCGGGCGCGTGGTGAGCCCAACCACCGGACGCTGCTACTGCCCGTGCACAAGTCGGGATACTAAGGTACCCCTACTTTGGTACACTGACATATACCCTAACCCTAATGAAATCGGTCCTACCGAGTTGATCATACCGGTCCCATCGAAATGCCTAACGGTCACATTATGAACTAATTCGATCTAACCGAGTTCTCTGAATCGGTCCCACCGAGTTTGGTAAATTGTGTGTAATGGTTAGATTTTGTGTGGTGGCTATATATACCCCTCCACCCACTCTTCATTCGTAAAGAGAGCCATCAGAACATATATACACTTCCACTACCCATTGTTCTGAGAGAGAACCACCTACTCATGTGTTGAGACCAAGATATTCTATTCCTACCATATGAATCTTGATATCTAGCCTTCCCCAAGTTGCTTTCCACTCAAATCATCTTTCCACCAAATCCAAATATGTGAGAGAGAGTTGAGTGTTGGGGAGACTATCATTTGAAGCACAAGAGCAAGGAGTTCATCATCAACACACCCTCTATTACCTTTTGGAGAGTGGTGTCTCCTATATTGGTTAGGTGTCACTTGGGAGCCTCCGAAAAGATTGTGGAGTTGAACCAAGGAGTTTGTATGGGCAAGGAGATTGCCTACTTCGTGAAGATCTACCCTAGTGAGGCAAGTCCTTCGTGGGTGATGGCCATGGTAGGATAGACAATGTTGCTTCTTCGTCGACCCTTTGTGGGTGGAGCCCTCCGTGGACTCGCGCAGCCGTTACCCTTCGTGGGTTGAAGTATCCATCAATGTGGATGTACGATAGCACCACCTATCGGAACCACGCATAAAAAATTTATGTGTCTACATTGCGATTGCTCCCTCAAACTACTCCCTTTACCTTCATATGAAATTGTTTTACTTTCCGCTGCTACACTCTTAGAATTGCATGTGTAGGTTGATTGCTTGACTTGGGCTAAGTTGCTAACATCTGCCAAGAACTAAAATTGGGAAAAGGCTAGACTTTTATTTGGTCAAGTAGTCTAATCACCCCCCGCCCCTCTAGACATACTTTCGATCCTACATGTCCCTAAGAAGGGATATATTACCATTGTGCCTAATGATATTGAGTTGATTCCACAAAGAATTATTACAGGTTATAGAATGGTAATTGATTTTAGAAAATTAAACCAAGCTACTAAGAAAGATCATTATCCTCTGCCATTCGTTGATCAAATGCTAGAAATATTATCAAAACATACACACTTTTGCTTTCTAGATGGATATCTTGGGTTTTTTTCAAATTCCTCTGTCACAAGAGGATCAAGAAAAACTACTTTCACATGCCCTTTTGGTACCTTTGCTTATAGTTGTATGCCTTTTCATTTATGCAATGCACATGCTACCTTTCAAAGATGTATGCGAGCTATATTCCCTGATTTTTGTGAAAACATTGTTGAGGTTTTCATGGATGACGTTTTCGTTTATGGAACCTCTTTTGATGATTTATTGAGCAACCTTGATCAAGTTTTGCAGAGATGTGAACAAACTAATCTTGTCTTGAGTTGGGAGAAGTGCCACTTTATGGTTAATGAAGGTATTGTATTGGGGCATAAAATCTCCGAAAGAGGTATTGAAGTTAATAAAGCTAAAGTTTATGCTATTGAAAAAATGTCGTGTCCTAAAATATCAAAGGTATATGAAGTTTCCTTGGTCATGTTGGTTTCTATAAGAGATTTATTAAAGACTTCTCTAAAATTTCAAGGCCTCTTACTAATCTTTTTCAAAAAGATGTTACTTTTGTTTTCGATGATGATTGGGTAGAAGCCTTTGAAATACTTGAGAAAGCCTTAGTCTCTAGACCTATTGTTCAATCACTTGATTAGAACCTACCCTTTGAAATGATGTGTGATGCTAGTGATTATGTCGTAGGTGTTGTTCTAGGACAAAGAGTTGATAAGAAATTGAATGTTATACATTATGCTAGTAAAACTCTAGATAGTTCTCAAAGAAATTATGCTACTACTTAAAAGGAATTCTTAGTAGTTGTGTTTGAATGTAATAAATTTAGATCCTATATTGTTGATTCTAAAGTAACTGTTCACACTGATCATGCTGCTATTAAATATCTTATGGAAATGAAAGATGCTAAACCTAGATTTATTAGATGGGTTCTCTTACTACAAGAATTTGATTTACATATTACTGATAGGAAAGGAGCTGAGAACCCAGTAGCAGACAACTTGTATAGGTTAGAAAATATTCTTGATGACCCACTACCTATTGATGATAGTTTTCCTGATGAACAATTAGCGGTCATAAACACTTCTCGTAGCACTCCATGGTATGCAGACTATGCTAATTATATTGTTGCTAAATTCATATATACCACCTAGTTTCACATACCAGCAAAAGAAAAGGTTTTTCTATGATTTAAGACATTACTTCTGGGATGACCCACACTTTTACAAAGAAGGAGTAGATGGTGTTATTAGACGTTGTGTACCTAAGCATGAATAGGAACAAATCCTATGCAAGTGCCACTCCGAGGCTTACGGAGTACACCATGCGGGAGACAGAACTGCACACAGGGTACTACAATCTGGTTTCTATTGGCCTACTCTCTTTAAAGATGCCCGTAAGTTTGTATTGTCTTGTGAGACGTCGGGAAATGCCTATGAATTACTCACTTGTTATTGAACCATTTGATGTTTGGGGTTTTGACTTTCTGGGACCTTTTCCATCCTTTAATGGGTATACACATATTTTAGTTGTTGTTGATTATGTTACTAAGTGGGTAGAAGCTAATCCAACTAGTAGTGATGATCATAACACCTCCATTAAGACGCTTAAAGAAATTATTTTCCCAAGGTTTGGTGTCCCTAGATATTTAATGACTGATGGTGGTTCACACTTTATTCATGGTGCTTTCCGTAAATTGCTTGCTAAATATGATGTTAAGCATATAATTGCATCCCCTTATCATCCTCAGTCTAGTGGTCAAGTAGAATTAAGCAATAGATAAATAAAATTGATCTTGCAAAAGACTGTCAACAGATCTTGGAAGAATTGGTCTCAGAAACTTGATGATGCATTATGGGCTTACAAGACTGCTTACAAAAATCCTAAGGGTATGTCTCCGTATAAAATGGTTTATGGAAAGGCATGTCACTTACCTCTTGAACTTGAACACAAAGATTATTTGGCAATTAAAGAGCCAGTGAAAAGAGGCTATTTGACATTAGCTCACTTGACGAATGGAGAACCCAAGCCTATGAAAATGCCAAGTTATTTAAAGTAAAAGTTAAAAGGTGGCATGACAAAATAATACAAAAGAGGGAATTTAATGTAGGTGACCAAGTCTTGCTATACAATTCTTGTTTAAGTTTTTTGCAGGGAAACTTCTCTCTAAATGGGAAGGACCTTACATTATCGACGAAGTTTATCATTTCGGTGCCATCAAGATCAACAACGCCGCAGGCAATAACCCGAGATTGGTAAATGGGCAAAGAATTAAACATTACATCTCAGGTACTCCCATAAATACTGAAATGAATATTATTGATACCATAACACTGGAGGAGTACATAAGGGAAACTTTCCAGCACGTTCCAAAACCCTGAAAAGGAAGAGGTATGTGGTATGGTAAGTAAACCGACTCCAAACACTTTTCAAAGTCAATTTTCATCTGTTTTAAAATATTTAAAAATTAGAAAAAATAAGAGGTAGTCCGAGAAGCGTACGAGGAGGCGACAAGCCGTGGGGGCGCGCCCTACCCCCGCGGGCATGCCACCCTGGCTTGTGGCAACCTAGTGTGCCCTTCGGACTCTGTTTTCTCCTAGAATACTTGTTTTGCATGGTAAATATTCATTATATAATCTCTCAAAGGTTTTGACCACCGTATCACGGCAATATCCTCTGTTGTTGTTTCGTGGTGTTTCTGCAGCAGATTAAGAACAAGATGTCTTATCAAGAGTAGATCGGGGAGAATCGTGTCTCTCACCCATTGCTAGATCCAAGAGAATACATCGAAGCTAGTCCCTTTGGTTGGTCAACAGAGGAGGAGATGGAAGCTGATCTGAAAAGAGTGGATGATGTGGAAGACGGGCAAGAAGTCAACTCTATCCCTCAACCTAATATTGATCATGAGGACCTCACAAGCTCAGTCATCCCGAATTCGTTCATACCTCCCGATGCTCAATCTATCTCTTACAATAACATGAAAAACAGTGTTGCTTTTTCTCCCGCAGCCAGGAAGCATCCATGGCTGGAAAGTGCTTTGATTATTACAGGAAAACTCCGTAAGGAAGTTATGGATCTCAGGTAGGAAAAGTTCAAGCTTGAGGAGGAGAATCACATACTTAAAGGCATCATCCCCAAGAATATTGCACCACTACCATCGAAGAAGGAGGCCTGACTACATGGGTATGGGCACTCCCCTTGGCTTGTGCCAAGCTTGGGGGAGGTGCCCCGGCATCGTATCGCCATCACATCTTTACCTTCTTTACCTTTATCGTTTATCTTAGTTCGATCCTTTTGGTTATCACTTATCTCAACTATGATTTCAACTGGTAAAAAGAGGTTATTTAACATTAGCTCACTCGATGAAGGGAGAATCCAGGCCTATGAAAATGCCAAGTTATTTAAAGAAAAAGTTAGAAGATGGCATGACAAAATAATACAAAAGCATGAATTTAATGTAGGTGACCAAGTCTTGCTATACAACTCTCGTTCAAGATTTTTTGAAGGAAAATCCTCTCTAAATGGGAAGGACCTTGCATTATCGAAGAAGTTTATCGCTCCGGTGCCATCAAGATCAACCACGCCAAGGGCAATAACCCGAAGGTGATAAGTGGGCAAAGAATCAAACATTATATCTTAGGTACACCCATAAATATTGAGACTAACATTACTGACTCCATAACAATGGAGGAGTATATAAAGGAAACCTTCCAGAACGCTCCAGAACCCTGAAAATGAATAGGTATAAGATACGGTAAGTAAAACGACTCCAAAAGTTTCCCAAAGCCAATTTTTATCTGTTTTGGAATATATAAAAAATTAGGAAACTAATAAGTAGTCCGAAAGACGCAAAAGGAGACTACAAGCCTTGGCTTGTGGCCACCTCGTGTGCCCTATGGACTCTGTTTTCTTCCAGATTACTTGTTTTGCACGGTAAAAATTCATTATATAATCTCCCGGAAGCTTTGACCATCATATCACATCAATATCCTTTGCTCTTGTTTCGAGCTACTTTTCTGGCAGATCTATATCGTCATGACGTCTCCAAGCGCCCCCAAGGACAAGTTATACATGAAGGTCATCAACCCTTACCTACCGGAGGTGATGTGATACTTCTCCAACGTATCTATAATTTTTTATTGTTCCATGTTGTTATATTATCATTCTTGGATGTTTTACAATCATTTTATAGCAACTTTATATCATTTTTTGGACTAACCTATTGACATAGTGTCTGTTGTTGTTTTTTGCTTGTTTTTTACATCACGGAAAATCAATTCCAAACGGAGTCCAAATGCAGCAAAAAAATTGGAGAATTTTTCTTGGCCAAAAGACACACAGTGGGCCAAAGAAGCACCTGGGGGCGGTGCGGGAGGCCACCGAGGGGAGCACAACCCACCAGGGTCCCCTTGGTGGCCTCCCGCACCGCCTATTCGCTCTATAAATACCCCAATATTCCAAAAAACCTAGGGGAGTTGACGAAATTTTGTTGCAGCCGCATCAAGTTCCAGAGCCACGAGATCCAATCTAAAGCCCTTTTCCGGCACTCCACCGGAGGGGAACACGATCACAGAGGGGTTCATCATCCTCATTGGTGCCCTTTGATGATGCGTGAGTAGTTCACCTCAGACCTACGGGTCCGTAGGCAGTAGCTAGATGGCTTCTTCTCTCTTTGTTTCTCAATACAAAGTTCTCTTGGAGATCTATTTGATGTAATGACTTTGTGCGGTGTGTTTGTTGGGATCCGATGAATTGTAAGTTTACGATCAGATTTGAATTGATTTAATATCCATGCTTGATTATTATAGCCTCGTATTTCTTCTCCAATATTTGGGTTTTGTTTGTCCAACTTGATATATTTCTCTTGCAATGTGAAGAGGTTCTTTGTAATGGGTTCGATCTTGTGGTGTCCTTTCCCAGTGACAGAAGGGGCAGCAAGGCACGCATGTATCATTGCTATTAAGGATAAAAAGATGGGGTCTATTCCTACATGAATAGATCTTGTCTACATCATGTCATCGTTCTTATTGCATTACTCTGTTTCTCCATGAACTTAATACACTAGATGCATGCTGGATAGCGGTCGGTGTGTGGAGTAATAGTACTAGACGCACGCAAGAGTCGGTCTACTAATCTTGGACGTGATGCCTATATATATGATCATTCTCTTGGATATCGTAACTATTCGCTTCTCTATCAATCGCCCAACAGTAATTTGTTACCCACCATTTGCTATTTCTCGAGAGAAGTCACTAGTGAAATCTACGGGCCCCGGGTCTATTTTCCTATCATATACTTTCCGATCTATATTTCCACTTGATTTTCCTTTATTTGCAACTTTTATTTTTGGATCTATATTATCAAAAACCCAAAAATACCTCGCTGAATTTGATTTGTCATTGTTCCATTTGCTACTACTCATATATCCTTTTACCAATCAATTACCCAGGAGGGATTGACAACCCCTCCTACACGTCGGGTTGCAAGTATTTGTTATTTGTGTACATGTACTATTTACATAGTGTTGCTTGGTCCTCCTACTGGTTCGATAACCTTTGTCTTATCACTGAGGGAAATACCTACCGTAGTTGTGCTGCATCATCCCTTCCTCTTTGGGGAAATACCAATGTAGTTCAAGTGACATCATGATGCAACACCCTAAAACCATTGAGATGCGTGAGGGGTGATTCACATCCGTTATGTTCAAGGGCCAATAAGGACCGGAAGCATGGAGGCCAGGCTTGAAGCGGTGGAGCAGGAGGTCTTCAAGTGCCAAGGGATGGTATAACGTGGACTCAACGCCAACCACTCCATGATCACGAAATTCACCCGTGACCACAAGTTGTATACCAAGGATATTTGAGAGGCTATCTTCAAACTTCATGTGAAAAACGAGCATCTCCAAGCCCAGATCTATGACCTACAAAACCAAAATTCTGAGTATGAATATAGATTTAATAGGATGAGTTTGGCAGCATATTTGAGGATTCCGGAGACTCGTTCATCCTTTTACGATGGTGAGCCTATGCCTTGGCACACAAAAGACAAGCATCCTGCATCATTAACTTCATCACCATCACCTCTGAAGAAGGAGACTTGAGTACACGGGTATGGGCACTCCCCTTGGTATGTGCCAAGCTTGGGGGAGGTACCCCGGTATCTGATACGTGTCCAACGTATCTATAATTTTTTATTGTTCCATGCTATTATATATATTCTGTTTTGGATGTTTAATGGGCTTTATTATACACTTTTATGTTATTTTTGGGACTAACCTACTAACCCAAGGCCCAGTGCAAATTATTGTTTTTTTTCCTATTTCAGAGTTTCGCAGAAAAGGGATATCAAACGGAGTCCAAACGGAGTCCAAACGGAATGAAACCTTCGGGAGAGTTATTTTTGGAACCGTATCTACACAGAAGACTTGGAGTACACGCGAGGGAACGAGAGAGGCGGCCACGAGGGTCCAGGGCGTGACAAGGGGGGGGGGGGGCAGGCACGCCCCCACCCTCATGGGCCCCCTCTGGCTCCCCCGATGCCCTCCTTCCTCCTATATATATCCATGTACCCTGAAAACAGCAAGGCAACAGAAAAACCCTAATTCCACCCCCACAACCTTCTGTTCCCGTGAGATCCCATCTCGGGGCTTGTTCCGGAGCTCCGCCGGAGGGGGGATCCATCACGGAGTGCTTCTACATCAATGCCATAGCCTCACCAATGAGTTGTGAGTAGTTTACCACAGACCTTCGGGTCCATAGTTATTAGCTAGATGGCTTCTTCTCTCTTTTTGGATGTCAATACAAAGTTCTCCTCGATCTTCGAGGAGATCTATTCGATGTAATCTTTTTGCGGTGTTTTTGTCGAGATCCGATGAATTGTGGGTTTATGATCAAGATTATCTATGAACAATATTTGATTCTTTTCTGAAATCTTTTATGTATGATTATAATATCCTTGCAAGTCTCTTCCAATTATTGGTTTGGTTTGGCCTACTAGATCTATAGTTCTTGCAATGGGAGAAGTGCTTGGCTTTGGGTTCAATCTTGCGGTGTCCTTTCCTAGTGACAGTAGGGGCAGCAAGGCACATATTGTATTGTTGCCATCGAGGATAAAAAGATGGGGTTTATATTATATTGCTTGAGTTTATCCCTCTACATCATGTCATCTTGCTTAAAGCATTACTCTGTTCTTATGAACTTAATACTCTAGATGCATGCTGGATAGCGGTCGATGTGTGGAGTAATAGTAGTAGATGCAGAATCGTTTCGGTCTACTTGTCCCGGACGTGATGCTTATATATAATGATCATGCCTAGATATTCTCATAACTATGCATTTTTATATCAAGTGCTCGACGGTAATTTGTTCAACCACCGTAGAATTCTGCTATCATGAGAGAAGCCACTAGTGAAACCTATGGCCCCCGGGTCTATTCTCAACATATTAATCTTCCATCTACTTTACTTTGCTTTATTTACTTTATGTTCTTATACCAAAAATATTATACTATCATATCTATCAGATCTCACTTTCGTAAGTGTCCGTAAAGGGATTGACAACTCCTTATCGCGTTAGCTGCGAAGTTCTTATTTGTTTGTGCAGGTGCGAGGGACTCGCGCATGGTCTCCTACTGGATTGGTACCTTGGTTCTCAAAAACTGAGGGAAATACTTACGCTGCTGTGCTGCATCACCCTTTCCTCTTCGAGGGAATACAACGCAAGCTCGAGAAGTAGCAAGAAGAATTTCTGGCGCCGTTGCCGGGGAGACCTACGCAAAAGTCATATACCAAATACCTATCACAAACCCTATCCTTCGCACTACATTATTTTCCTCTCGTTTTCCTCTCCCCCACTTCACCCTTGCCATTTTATTCGCCCTTCTTTTTTTCGTGTGTTTACCGTTTGCTTGCCTCTTGTTTGCTTGTGTGTTGGATTGCTTGCTTGTCACTATGGCTCAAAACAATACCAAATTGTGTGACTTCTCCAATACCAACAATAATGATCTGATTAGCACGCCTATTGCTCCTATTACCGATGTTGAATCTTGTGAGATCAATGCTGCCCTGTTGAATCTTGCCATGAAAGATCAATTTTATGGCCTTCCTAGTGAAGATGACGCTACTCATCTGAACAACTTTGTTGATTTGTGTGATATGCAAAAGAAGAGGGATATGGATAATGATATTGTTAAATTAAACCTATTTCTGTTTTCACTTAGAGATCGTGCTAAAACTTGGTTTTCCTCTTTGCCTAGAAATAGTATTGATTCATGGAATAAGTGCAAAGAAGCCTTTATCTCTAAGTATTTTCCTCCCGCTAAGATTATCTCTCTTAGAAACGATATTGTGAATTTTAAACAACTAGATCATGAGCATGTTGCACAAGCTTAGGAGAGAATGAAATTAATGATACGTAATTGCCCTACACATGGTTTGAACTTAGGGATGATTATACAAAACTTTTATGTTGGCTTAAATTTTGCTTCTAGAAATCTTTTAGATTCGGCCGCGGGGGCACTTTCATGGAAACCACCTTAGGAGAAGCTACCAAACTCCTAGATAATATTATGGTTAACTACTCTCAATGGCACACCGAAAGATCTACTAGTAAAAAAGTGCATGCTATTGAAGAGATTAGTGTTTTGAGTGGAAAGAATGAAATCATTTGCTAATAAGAGTGCTTCTTCTGATCCTAATGATATACCTTTATCCACGTTGATTGAAAATAAAATGAACCTTTGGATGTGAATTTTGTTGGTAGGAAATTTTTTGGTAACAATGCTTATAGAGGAAACTTTAATCCTAGGCCTTTTTCTAGTACTTCCTCTAATAATTATGGCAATTCCTACAATAAATCTGATGGAAATTTTGGTAAGATGCCCTTTGAATTTGAGACTAGTGTTAAAGAGTTTATGAATTTGCAAAAAAAATGCTTTGCTTGAAGAAAAATTGCTTAAGTGTAACATCCCAAATTTTCAATTTGGAATGTTATACATAGATCATATTGCATTGCATGTTCTTTGCATTTTTGAATGTGGCGTTCCTCAAAATTCTAAATAACTCAAGGACCTACGGAGAGAGTTGGGAATTTTACAATTTTCGTATTTGAGTTCGCTCGAATACCGATACGAGGACAATGTGATTCTAATAATTTTTCTCTCCTACAAATATTTCTAAATACAAAATATGAGCGGAGATAATATGACTTCTTCAAAATAACAGAAATATTGGAGGAAAAATGTTGTAATCACTTTTGGTATTTTTCTGGATTTATTTGCGATTTTAAATGCATAGGAAAATGCGCGTTTTTCAAAAATTCATTTAGGTCCGGGAAAAATGTTCACTTTGTCCTAAATATTATTAGAGGACGGTGAAAATTTATTTCAGGATTTTTGGAGTCCGTTTGGTATTTCTTTCATTAGTTTTTCTGCGCCAGGACTCTATTAAAAAAACAGTAAACGGACTTGGAGCCGTAGAGCCCCGGGACTCTGGGCTTTATAAGCCCGCCGCCCTGGCCCGACAAGCCCAGCCGCCGCCCCCTGCCCTAGCCAGCCCCGCCGCCCCCTGCCTAGCGCCACCCGCGCCGCCGCCGCACTTGCCGCCGCCGCCGCACTCCGCCGCCCGCGCCGCCGCACTTCGCCGCCGCCCTCCGCCGCCGCGCCGCCGCCGCCGCCGGACCGTCGTTCGCCGGAGTTCGTCGTTGAGGTAGATAACAGTTTTTTTTATAACCAAACGGTTTTAGTAAAACCGTAGATCTGTTTTTTATTAGATTAGATCGGTTCGGTTTTTCGTCGGTTTAGTTATTTAGCGGACGTTCGTCCGTATGTTCGTTTTAACGAACGGTTTTCGTCCGTTAGGCGCAGACAGTGAACGTTCGTTCGTTAGCCTGTTCGTCCGTTTTCTTTTCGGGGTATTTATCCGCGATTATTCCGATCGCGATCTCTGCCCTGATCTTGTTTTTCGTTTTTCTTTTCGCTCGAGAGTCAGAATCAGGTGATTCAGAATCCCAGATCTTCGTCTCGATGCCCTCTTTACGTTTAATCAACTTGAACAAAGTTTTGGCTACTGTAAAATTTGACTTTAGGCCAACTAGCAAACCGGAGCTCGTTTCTTTCGCAGTTTGAGTTTCGTTGCTTCTTTCGAGTTGTTTCTTTTTGCAAACCGGAGTTCTTAAGTTGAACTTTCTGGTTAGATCTCTTATTTGAGTTTTACCCGTGCATTAGTTAAGTACTTATTGTATGCTTGTTTGTTTGCAATAGAGTACCTGGAGTGCGCCGCTTGCTACTTTGAGTCTCTAGGTTTTGCGGATCATCAACAAGGCAAGTAACACTTTGATCATACTTTCCAATTACCCGGTTTTCATTGCATTAGTCCTATCCTCGAACACATTGCATGAGTAGGATCAATTAACTTGTGGGATTGGGAAGTAGATTGAGGTAGTACCTATCACCTGCATTACATTCAAACCTTTGGGAGTTACTTCTGCGTTTGCTGTTAGGACATGCTATGCTCGTAGACGTGGATTGGGTGAGTGTATCCATGACAGATGTGAGTTTGTTAATTAATGGTTCAACTTAAGGTGGCAACTTTAACACACGTCTGGGTGGATTGAGGCATCTGGTTATTCCAGTGATTGCCTGTTTTTCTTTTGGACGCCACCCAGGCTCAAAGGGATCACGAGATTTTTCATACTAGAAACTTCCGTGTGCAGCCACATGCCAATATGGGCTCTGGCATAGTTGAGTAAGTTGTGGGAAACCTTTCCATGATGGGCTAACAGATGTAGAGGGTTTGTAGGTGTATCGGCCTATCTATCTGGTTAAGGGGACCCCTTCGGAAAGACTATGTCTCGGTCATCCGTTTCTCAAACACCATGCAGTGCGAGAAACCAAACGGAGGCGATCGAGTCTTGTGGGGAAAAGTGCACAAACTTCTGCAGACTGTACAAACTGATCATGATTAGTCGTGTCCCCAGTTATGGACGTCTTGAGTATCTAGTACTTGGATTATCATGTGAATCTCATCATGTTACTCTAATTAATTTTGTTGGGTTTAAAGATGATTTTTAATTGGGGTTGAGAGGATGTTTATCTTCTCAACGATGTTTCAACTACCATGATAGTTAATAAAAATCTATTCCTTTGCAGTAGGGAAAAATTGGCTTTACGCAAAACAGTAACCATAGAGCTTTCCACCAGCCATATTGCATGTAGTATAGCTTTACTTTCATTGCTCTCTTGTGTTACTTTGCCAGCATATTCCATGTGCTGACCCGTTTTTGGGCTACAACGTTTCATGTTGCAGACTTTTCAGACGACGAGTAAGGTGCCCTTTTAGGTCGTGGTTCTATACTCAGTGATGTCGTTGGAGTTGATGGACTCACTTATCTTCCAAGCCTTCCGCTGTTATCGTGTTAGATGGCCTTCAGCCATATTTATTGTAATAAGTTCACCGTTGGACTATCGATGTAATAAGTGTGTGATTGCTACTCTGTTATAAATCCTTTAAGTACTATGCGTGTCAGCATTACTGATCCAGGGATGACACTGATGCACAGAGATCAGACTGTTTGAGGTCTGGTCGCTACAAGATGGTATCAGAGCACACGCTGACTGTAGGACACGACCACTAAGCTAAAGCCCTAGAGCACTATTCACTCTTCTCTTTTCTGACTCCTCATCTTTTCTACTCTTTTAGGATGGTGGATGCAAAGAACAAGTTCATGCAACCGGATGATGATACACCATTTGGACGACACCTGAAGGAATTCACTAGATATCTAAACATTGGACTACCAAGTTTCACCGGAACCTACAATGCGACTCTACCTGAGGAGGAGCGTTGGTTGATTCAAGCCCAAGTTCCAGGAAGGACGTTCGAGCCCGTCACTGCACTCATAGCATTTTCTTTTAATGCGCCTACATGGAACCTAGGCAGGAGCATGGCAGCCCACATATCTATGGGAAGGATCGGAGAAGTCTACAAGCAGGAGCTAAAGGACACCATCTACCAGATTTGTGGACGCTGAGATGAGAATTGGGATATGATCAGCACCCTGAAGGATAGATCCATTGCAGCCTACATCCAGGAGTTGAACCATCACATTCGTCGCCAGGAGCACCAGATGTGTGCAGGGATGATAGATTTGAAGAAAGCCCTAATTAGGAATTTGGAGCTAGAGGAAGAACTCAAGACTACACGGGATGGATACGAGGAGGAGATGCTAATACTTGTCGAGAAGAATGATGACTTGACACGGAAATTAGGGATACTCATGGGAGAAGAAGACGAGGAAGAAGAACCCAAGGAGATTCCACCGGAAGACTATATCATCATAGATGACACAGATTCGGAAGCTGGAGATAGCAAGGACGAAGACTATGAAGATGAAGCTGGAGCAGATATCATGGAATCCTCTGCCGATCAATATTTTTAGATGACCACCCTGTGACTAGTAATTTACCCCATATATTAGTTTTAGAGCACTTTTGTAACGTTAGTTAGATTTGTAAGATCTTACTTGAAATTGATTGGTGTGATATGATTGTGTTTGTCTCATGTGCATATGGGTAGTGATTTCCCTTAGACCTCTTTTCTATTCTAATCTCTTCCCTCTACACCCATCAGATGCCTCCAAGATGTGAATTCGAGTTTCCCCCTGAGCTCACCCAGTTGATCCAGCAGCAGAACACCCTGATGCAACTTCTTGTCCAGAACACTCAGAACAACCAGAACAACAACAACCCTCCACCACCACCACCTGTGGATAACCTGACACGTTTCTTAAGGTTGCAACCACCCGTGTTTGCTAGCAGCATCGAACCAATAGTGGCTGATGACTGGCTACGCAAGATTGGAAGGGATTTGACCACCGCCAATTGCTCGGATGCTGAGAAGGTGCGATTTGCCGCACACCAGTTGTCTGGACCAGCCGCAGCATGGTGGGAGAATTACACAGCCACTTACCCCATAGCCAATGTGACTTGGGATCAGTTTCAGCAAGCTTTTCATACCGCCCATGTCTCAACTGGAGCTATGAGTATGAAGAAGCAAGAGTTTCGCAATTTGCGCCAAGGCAACCGTACTGTGGCCCGGTACGTGGATGAGTTTAGTACCCTATCTCGTTATGCCCCAGATGATGTGGCCACAGATGCCGCTAAGCAGGAGAGATTCATGGAAGGGCTGAATGATGAGATGAGTGTACAGTTGTTGGTGGCAACTTTCAATAACTACCAGGAGCTGGTTGACCGCGCCCTAATGATTGAAAGGAAGCACCAACAGATTGAAAGTCGCAAAAGGAAGTATGGACAAGGAAAGTATAATTCTGGAGCTCAGCAGAAGCCCCGTTTTACCCCTAAAACGGCAGGACGGTTTCAACATACCCATGGAGGAGGTAGCTCGCACAACCACAATGGCACCAAGGATGGAAATGGAAATGGGAATGGAGCAAATGGTAACCAGAGCCGCCCTACACCGTCCACACCCACCAAGAGGGATTTCAGCCATGTCACTTGTTACAAGTGCGGGAAGAATGGACATTATGCCAATGAATGCCCAGAAGTTAAGAATGGGAACGGCAATGGAAGCGTCGCGAAGAAGCCCAACCCGTTCAACAAAGGACAAGTGAACCATGTGACTATGGAGGAGGTAGAAGAGCAACCAGATGCTGTTGTCGGTAAGTTTTTGGTTAAGACATTTACCGCAATAGTTCTTTTCGATACTGGTGCATCGCACTCATATATTTCAAGGGGATTCGTAAATAGACATAGGATGCCCACCCGAGTTCTTAAGACCCCCATGTTAGTAAGTTCACCTGGAGCAGATTATATGGCACACCAAGGATGTTTTAAGACGCCATTGATCATAGGACGCCATACTTTCCCCTCTGACCTAATAGTCCTGGAGTCACAAGGATTGGATGTGATATTAGGTATGGATTGGCTATCGAAGTATGGAGGTAACATTGATTGTGCCAGTAAGTCTATTTTGGTCACCACCCCGGAGGGAAAAAGGATTAAGTATGTATCTAGGCATTCGCCTATAAGGACTCAAGTACATTCTCTCACGGGAGTTGTTCAGGAGGAAGTGCCAGTAGTGAAGGATTATCCGGATGTGTTTCCAGAGGAGTTACCTGGCATGCCACCGGATAGAGATATATAGTTTTTGATTGAACTTTTGCCAGGCACCGGGCCAATTTCTAAGAGACCATATAGGATGCCGCAAAGGATTTGGAGGAGATAAAGAAATAGATTAAGGAGTTACTGGATAAAGGATTCATACGCCCAAGTTCTTCGCCTTGGGGTTCGCCAGTACTTTTAGTGGAGAAGAAGGATGTATCGTTAAGAATGGTTGTTGATTACCGAGGGCTGAACGAAGTAACGATCAAGAACAAGTACCCATTGCCGATGATCAATGATCTGTTCGATAGATTGCAAGGAGCTAAGATATTTTCCAAGATCGATCTGCGATTAGGGTACCACCAATTGAAGATCCGAGAGCAGGATATACCTAAGATGGCCTTTACCAACAGGTACGGGTTGTACGAGTATACCGTTATGTCTTTTGGTCTGACTAACGCACTGGCATACTTTATGAACCTGATGAACAAAGTGTTTATGGAGTATTTGGATAAGTTCGTCGTAGTGTTTATAGATGATATATTGATCTTCTCGAAGGATGAAGAGGAGAATGCAGAGCATTTGCATTTGGTATCGGAGAAGCTTAGAGAACATCAGTTATATGCCAAGTTTAGCAAATGCGAGTTTTGGTTGAAGGAAGTCGGATTTCTCGGACACGTTATATCTGGAGAAGGAATAGCAGTAGATCCCGCTAAGGTGGACACTGTGACCCATTGGGAAGCCCCAACAACAGTTGGAGAGATCCGGAGTTTTCTTGGACTTGCAGGATACTACCGGAGATTTATTGAGAATTTCTCAAGGATTGCAAAGCCAATGACGGAGTTGTTAAAGAAGGACACCAAGTTCAGTTGGACAGAAGAATGTGAGGCTAGTTTCCAGGAATTAAAGAAAAGATTGGTCTCATCCCCTGTGTTGATTCTGCCAGATCTTCATAAGGATTACGAGGTGTACTGCGACGCTTGATACGTCCAAAATGTATCTATAATTTTTGCTTGATCCATGCCTCTTTTGTGTGATATTGCTATGATATTTATGCACTTCCATACACTTTTGATCATATTTGGACTAACCTATTAACTCAGTGCACCCTAGTGCCAGTTTCTGTTTTCTACTGTTTTTGTATTTCAGGTTTTCCCATTACGTAAATTGCCAGAAAAATTCCGGGAAAAATATATAAAAAATCAGCATTCCGGAAACTTCCATGCGGCCAAAGTAGGGCCAGAGGGGGGCCACCAGGGCTCCAGACGACCAGAGGGGGCGGCCCCCCTCCTGGCCGCGCCGCCAGGGCGCCTGGGCCCCCCTGGCCTCCGCTGATGCCCCCCTTTGGCATATATTTACACCGCGTCCTGAAACCCTCGAGGATGGAACCCTTTTTCGCGATCTCATCTCTGTTCCGCCGCCGCCGCGCTTCCAAGATCGGGAGCACCAGGAGAACTCTTCCCGGCACCCTGCCGGAGGGGAGGATCACCACCGGGAGCTTCTCCACCACCATGGACGCCTCCCGGATGAGTTGTGAGTAGTCTCCCTTGGACCATGGGTCCATGACCAGTAGCTATGTGATGTTCTCCTCCCCTCTTTGTTCTTCACCGATTAGACCTCGTGAGCTGCCCTACATGATCGAGGCACATATGTAATCCTTATGTTGTTGCTATGATGAGTTTGCTGGGATCCGATGGATAATGAGATTATGTTCAGATTGTGTGTGAGTAATATATTTGATTTACCTCTTTTATATTTATGTTCTTGAGTAATTCTTGCATGTTCTCCGTTGTTGTTTACTGCTTTGGCCAAGTAGTAGGTAGTAACTCCAAGAGGGAACGTTATGCTTGATTGTGGGTTCATGCCCCTCGATGACTAGCTTGAGTGACAGAAACATGAGTCTAGGGGATGTGTTCTTGCCACAAGGGGGAAAACAACGGTGCTTGTACTTGCGGGTGCAAGGATTGTTTACTTTACGCAAAGTTCTTTTAATGCAGTTGTCTGTTGCTTTGAGTTTACACTATGGGTGGGACTCGCAACTTAATACCAGCGAGATGTTCTGGATAGATATCTCAAGGTGGATGATTAGTAGTAGATGCAGATGGATTTCGGTCTACTTGCCTTGGCGTACCGCCCATGCTTTTGAGCCTCTACCTTTCTTTGCAGCATAGTTAGCATTGGTTTGCGCACATAATCCTGTCAATTGCCCAGCTGTAATTCGTTTACCTCGCTTAGCTGTTTTACCGTCTTTTGGGAGAGAGACATCAGTAGTGAACATCATGGGACCCCGGTCCATATTACCATCACTGATCACATCCGTTATTTACTTCATGTTCTTATTTACTAGTTGCAATCATACCTATCACTATTATCTCTTGCGTTTGATCCTTTGTAAACGACAAGGCCGGAGGGATTGGCAACCTCTCTGTACTCGTTGGGAGCAAAGTTATTTGTATCTGTCTGCAGGTCCTGTCAGCCGCTAAATATCTGGCGCCGTTAGCAGTTGACACCTTCTTGTTGATCCTCGGAGTCTCACGGGATTCGATCCTTGGTATCTTTGCCAAGGGAAAACTACCGCTACACTGCATCTCAAACCTTCCACTTGGGGTAACCAACGAGGGTCGAGAAGCCATCAAGCAAAGTTTTCTGGCGCCGTTGCCGGGGACTCCACTCTTCAAGATAGGGGAGTTGCACGCTATCTTTTACCTTTGCTTTTTAGTCTTGTTAGTTTACCTTTCAGTTTTTGCTTTAGTGTCTTCTATCAAAAATCACAAAAATAGTTATCTTGCTTGCTTGCTGCTATGGGTTCCACCGAGAACACCAAGTTGTGTGACTTCACTAGTCATAACAACGATGACTTTATCTGCACACCTATTACTACACCTGCCACTTCAGCACCTTCTTATGAAATTAAACCTGCTTTACTGAACCTAGTTATGAAAGATCAATTCTCCGGTGCTGGAGATGATGCTGCTTTACACTTAAACAATTTTGTTGAACTCTATGATATGCAAAAGTACCGAGAAGTAGATAGCGATATTTTTAAGCTTAAGCTTTTTCCTTTCTCCTTGAGAGGAGGAGCTAAAATTTGGTTTCAGTCTTTGCCTAGAAATAGCATAGATTCTTGGGACAAGTGCAAGGATGCCTTTATTGGGAAGTACTATCCACCTGCTAAAATTATCCAACTAAGGAGTAACATAATGAATTTTAAACAATTGGATAATGAACACGTTGCCCAAGCTTGGGAACGCATGAAATCTCTTGTCAAGAACTGCCCTACTCATAGTTTGACTACTTGGATGGGTATCCAAACTTTTTATGCAGGCTTGAACTTTACCTCGCGGAACTTGTTAGATTCGGCCGCAGGAGGAACCTTTATGTCAACTACACTTGGTGCTGCCACAAAGCTTCTTGATCAGATGATGACCAATTATTCCCAACGGCACACCGAACGCGCTCCAACAGGTAGGAAGGTAAACTCTGTCGAGGAGATTTCCTCCCTAAATGAAAAAGTTGACTTGATCATGTCTCTACTTTCCAAGCAATCTTCTATTGATCCTCGTGATGTTCCATTAAATTCTTTGATTGCTCAAGATCAAGTAGATGTGAACTTTATCTCTAGAAACAATTTTATTAATAATGCTTATAGGAGTAATTTTGGTAGCAATCCTAGACCGTTCCCCTCTAATTCCTATGGGAACAACAACACTTATCCTAGCACCAAGAACTCCACTTCTGAACTAGAGATTATGCTTAAAGATTTCATCACTACCCAAAAAGCCTTCAATAAGAGTGTAGAAGAAAAACTAGCCAAACTAGATAATCTCTCTTCGAAGGTAGACAATTTAGCCCATGAGGTAGAGTTGCTTAAAATTAGAACTTCCCCTCATGAGGAGAGGAAGACCACTCCTATGAATGCTATTCAAGTGCAAATTAATGAAAACATTAGGATGTTGGCTAAACTTAAAGAGAGATGGGCTAGAGAAAAGGAGGAAGAAGATAGAATTAAGAACCTTCCTACCCACCACACTGTTGCTACTATCCAAGTTGTTGAGGATATTCAAACTCTTAGCACCCAATGCACTCCTAGTCCCATTGGACCTATTAATGGTGATGCTATGACCATAGAAACTACCAAAAAAGTGAGCCTAAAGGACACCACTACCACTTTACTTGATAGTAGTGACCTCGATTTTGATAATTGCACCCTTACCGAAGTTATTGATTTTCTTCACAAGATGTCTAGAGATCCCCGCACTAGCACGCTTAATCTTGCCTTTACAGAGCATATCACTAATGCTCTCATCAAAGCTAGGGAGGAGAAACTTAGGGTAGAAGCCTCCATACCTAGAAAGCTAGAAGATGGTTGGGATCCTATGATTAAAATTAAGTTGAATAACTTCTCTTGCTATGCTTTATGTGATGTTGGAGCTAGTACCTCCGTTATGCCCAAAAGAATATATGATATGCTTAAATTGAAACCTTTTGATTCTTGTTCTTTTGGTGTTCGTCTTGTTGATTCTTCCATAAAGAAACCCTTGGGGAGGATCGACGATGTTCTTATCATTGTCAATGA
Organism: Secale cereale; assembly: GCA_902687465.1. Taxonomy (NCBI): domain Eukaryota; kingdom Viridiplantae; phylum Streptophyta; class Magnoliopsida; order Poales; family Poaceae; genus Secale; species Secale cereale. Next base: position 159,580,014 of record LR738715.1, on the reverse strand, counting down.
CAATTACGTTCCCGTTGATTTTACTATTATGGACATTGAATGTGAACCTTCTTGTCCAATTATTTTGGGACGTCCTTTTCTTCTCACCGTTGGTGCCATCATTGACATGAAAGAGGGGAATATAAAATTCCAATTTCCTCTCAAGAAAGGGATGGAACACTTCCCTAGGAAGAAGATTAAGTTACCTTTTGAGTCCGTTATACGGGCTAGCTATTCTTTTACTCTTGATAAAACTTGATCTCTTTGCATTATGCCTAGCTTAAAGGCATAAAAGAAAGCGCTTTGGGGAGGCAGCCCACAATGATTAAATTTTTATTTTGCTTTTGTTGTGTCTTGATGTTGTTACTACAGTAGCATCATCATTCTATCTTTACTTTTCAACTTTGTGCCAAGTATAGCCTCTGATTGCAAGAAAGTTCAAAAGTTGTGACGTGCTGTCCAGGAAACAGATTCTGTCCTTGGACAGAAAAATTCGTATAAAATCACCAGATCATCTTTTTGGTCTGAATTTTTTCGACAGCGTGCTCTATACAATTGGCTTTCGGGCGTCTGTTCTGAGTTTTTTAATTAGAGTTGCAGAAGTGCCCCGAAAAAATCATTTACTACCTGCTGGTCTGTTTTTCACAGATTCTGTCCTGTTTTGCCTTTTCTTCATTTTGCAAACCTTGAGCTTGCTTTTTCTTTGCAAAAACCTTTTGGCAATCTTGAGAAACAGTAGACCTTCAAGAATATCCTTATTTCCAGCAAGGAACAATTATTTTATTATGGGTACTAACCTCACTAATCAGATTATGATGAGTTATGTATGAAGGGAGTTTTCAAGTGTGCGAGGGAAGATGATAAAAAGATTCAGGAGTGTCAAACGCTCAAGCTTGGGGATGCCCCCATGCACCCCCAAGAAATATTCAAGAAGACTCAAGCGTCTAAGCTTGGGGATGCCCCCATGCATCCCCTTCTCCATCAACATTATCAGTTTGTCTTTCGTTGCACTATATTTTTATCACTTCATGTGTTATGTGCTATGCTTGGAGCGTCTTGCTTTTAGTTTTCCTTTTTAGTTTCCTTTAGCTTTTCATAACGAGTTGGAACTCAGCTTTCTTTGTGTGGGAGAGAAACACGCTCCACTTCAACCTAGAACACAACATAGAATTTTCATGTCTATCTTTGATGTGTATGTTCTTGGTCTTTCAATAGCTACTGTCATGTTCAACTCTTAGTTTTCATGCTTATCTTTTTAAAGAGCTTTTGTTTAGTTGGTCGCTGGAACTCTCTTTATTTATCATGCTTATCTTATTAAGAGAGTTTGCTTCTGTTGCATTGGTTGATATGTCTATATAAAAATGCTACGTGCATAATGGTGCTTAGTAATTCATGTTTTCTTATGGTTAGTCTCAAATAGCTGGGGGGTTCCCAATGTGTTATTGGAGTACCAACATGATTTGTTTGCCTATGATGTGGTATGGTTTAGTGATATCTTCCTTCGAGAATTTATTTTGATTGACTTGGCGTATGCTCACGCATATTTAAGACTGTAAAGAAAGTCTGTCAAGCCTTGATGATCTTTAATTTCTGAGTAGCGATATAACTTCCATGCATGATTCAATGTTGCTTTGTCGCTCTGCATGATTATGACCGTCATTGCTCTCTTAGTTGGTCGCTCCCAGTCTTTTGCTAACCTCCACCTGTACTAAGCGGACTGACTGCTTGTGCATCCAAATCCTTTAAACAAGTTATGCCATATGAGTCCACCATACCTTCCTATACATGGTATTTACCTGCCATTCCTAACGAAGACTTTCATGTACCATGTCGAAATTATTCAAAAAATAAGCATTTCTATTTTGTGCCTCTGTTTTAGTTCATGAGGAAGTAGTAGTTAATTCATGATCTTTTTAAGTTGGACAAGCTTCACCCCGTGATTGCATGTCTAATGTGCAAACCCATAATACGAGAAGGAACTGGCATAGAGTGCGCCCGGCTCATTAAAAAATAATATAAACAAACAAACCCTCCTTCACGCTTTGTTCATGAGAAATCAGAAAACTTTGGCAGTGATAAACAAAGGAGATTAAGAGGATGTGATCGTCCTCATTCGGGAGCCGTTCCTCGAAACTTGTCCATCTTAAGAAGTAATTGAGTTATCTGCTAGCATTCGTTGACGAAACATGCATATCCAAAAAAATAATTATTACCTCTGTTTTTAAAACCAAGAGCTCTGGTACATGCTTTGTCTTTGTTTCCGACCACGGGTTTTCAACCTTGGCAACAAAAGCCACGGTTCGAGAGTCTCCACCTTCTTTAAGCACCAACTACTGAGAGCATGATTGTCATTCTGAGTGTAATGTGCATTGTCCCAAAGTAGCATTGTCTTTTGCATGATTATGATATCGTTTATTATGAAATCAATGTATCTAGTCATCACTTAAACCTTGGAGGTGCCCCTGCATTTATGTTTTGCTTCACTAAAGGGGGCAAGCGAGATATCACTTTATCATATTTGCACACCATGCTCATTACAAATCTATTTGATGTTTCAGTATCATATTGTAAAACTTTCAGTTCTTTGTGATTTTCTCATGAGGCAACTTAATTACTACAGATTCATTGTCTCAGTAAGATTTTGTCATGTGACCATAAAAATTCCTTATATGGTTAATAGCATGTCACCACAGAAATTATGCTTGTTATCATTTACCTACTCGAGGACGAGCAGGAATTAAGCTTGGGGATGTTGATACGTCCAAAACGTATCTATAATTTCTGCTTGCTCCATGCCTCTTTTGTGTGATATTGCTATGATATTTATACACTTCCATACACTTTTGATCATATTTGGACTAACCTATTAACTCTGTGCATCCCAGTGCCAGTTTCTGTTTTCTGCTGTTTTTGTATTTCAGGTTTTCCCATCACGTAAACTGCCAGAAAAATCCCGGAAAAATTATATAAAAAATCAGCGTTCCAGAAGCTTCCACACGGCCGAAGTAGGGCCGGAGGGGGGCCACCAGGGCTCCACGCGCCCTCGTGGCGCGGCCCCCCTCCTGGCCGCGCCGGGGGGCGCCTGGGCCCCCCAGGTCTCCGCTAATGCCCCCCTTTGGCATATATTTAACATGCGTCCCGAAACCCTCGAGGACGGAACCCTTTTTCGCGATCTCATCTATGTTCCGCCGCCGCCGCGCTTCCAAGATCGGGAGCACGAGGAGAACTCCTCCCGGCACCCTGCCGGAGGGGAGGATCACCACCGGGAGTCTCTCCACCACCATGGACGCCTCCCGGATGAGTTGTGAGTAGTCTCCCTTGGACCATGGGTCCATGACCAGTAGCTATGTGATGTTCTCCTCCCCTTCTTGTGCTTCACTAATTAGACCTCGTGAGCTGCCCTACATGATCGAGGCACATATGTAATCCTTATGATGTTGCTATGATGAGTTTGCTGGGATCCGATGGATTGTGAGATTATGTTCAGATTGTGTTTGAGTAATATATTTGATTTACCTCTTTTATATTTATGTTCATAAGTAATTCTTGCATGTTCTCCATTGCTATTTATTGCTTTGGCCAAGTAGTAGGTAGTGACTCCAAGAGGGAACGTTATGCTTGATTGTGGGTTCATGCCCCTCGATGACTAGTTTGAGTGACAGAAACATGAGTCTAGGGGATGTGTTGTTGCCACAAGGGGGAAAACAACAATGCTTGTACTCGCGGGTGCAAGGATTGTTTACTTTACGCAAAGTTCTTTTAATGCAGTTGTCTGTTGCTTTGAGTTTACACTATGGGTGGGACTCGCAACTTAATACAAGCGAGATGTTCTGGATAGATATCTCAAGGTGGATGATTAGTAGTAGATGCAGATGGATTTCGGTCTACTGGCCTTGGCGTACCGCCCATGCTTTGAACCTCTACCTTTCTTGCAACATAGTTAGCATTGGTTTGCGCACATAATTCTGTCAATTGCCCAGCTGTAATTCGTTTACCTCATATAGCTGTTTTATCGTCTTTTGGGAGAGAGACATCACTAGTGAACATCATGGGAACCCGGTCCATATTACCATCACTGATCACATCCGCTATTTACTTTCTGTTTTTACTTACTAGTTGCAATAATACCTATCACTATTATCTCTTGCGTTTGACCCTTTGTAAACGACAAGGCCGGAGGGATTGACAACCTCTCTGTACTCGTTGGGAGCAAAGTTATTTGTATCTGTGTGCAGGTCCAAGTTGATTGCTAATATCTGGCGCCGTTAGTAGTTAACACCTTCTTGTTGAACCTAGGATTCTCAGGGGAAATCGATCCTTGGTATCTTGCCAAGGGAAAACTACCGCTACACTGCATCTCAAACCTTCCACTTGGGGTAACCAACGAGGGGCGAGAAGCCATCACCCGCGCCGCCGCCGCACTTGTCATCGCCGCCGCACTCCGCCGCCCGCGCCGCCGCACTTCGCCGCCGCCCTCCGCCGCCGCCGCACCTTGCCGCCGCCGGACCGCCGTTCGCCGGAGTTCGTCGTTGAGGTAGATAACGGTTTGTTTAGAACCGAACGGTTTTAGTAAAACCGTAGATCTGTTTTTTATTAGATTAGATCAGTTCGGTTTTTCGTCGGTTTAGTTATTTAGCGGACGTTCGTCCGTATGTTCGTTTTAACGAACGGTTTTCGTCCGTTAGCCGCAGACAGCGAACATTCGTTCGTTAGCCTGGTCGTCCGTTTTCTTTTCGGGGTATTTATTCGCGATTATTCCGATCGCGATCTGTGCCTTGATCTTGTTTTTCGTTTTTCTTTCTCTCGAGAGTCGGAATCAGGTGATTCAAAATCCCAGATCTTCATCTCGATGCCCTCTTTATGTTTAATCAACTTGAACAAAGTTTTGGCTACTGTAAAATTTGACTTTAGGCCAACTAGAAAACCGGAACTCGTTTCTTTCGCAGTTTGAGTTTCGTTGCTTCTTTCGAGTTGTTTCTTTTTGCAAATCGCAGTTCTTAAGTTGAACTTTCTGGTTAGATCTCTTATTTGAGTTTTACCCGTGCATTAGTTAAGTACTTATTGTATGCTTGTTTGTTTGCGATAGAGTACCCGGAGTGCGCCGCTTGCTACTTTGAGTCTCTAGGTTTTGCGAATCATCAGCAAGGCAAGTAACACTTTGATCATACTTTCCAATTACCCAGTTTTCATTACATTAGTCCTATCCTCAAACACATTGAATGAGTAGGATCAATTAACTTGTGGGATTGGGAAGTAGATTGAGGTAGTACCTATTACCTGCATTACATTCAAACCTTTGGGAGTTACTGTAATAAGTTCATTGGGAAGTAGATTGAGGTTTGCTGTTAGGACATGCTATGCTCGTAGACGTGGATTGGGTGAGTGTATCCATGATAGATGTGAGTTTGTTAATTAATGGTTCAACTTAAGGTGGCAACTTTAACACACATCTGGGTGGATTGAGGCATCTGGTTATTCCAGTGATTGCCTGTTTTCCTTTTGGACCGCCACCCAGGCTCAAAGGGATCATGAGATTTTTCATACTAGAAACTTCCGTGTGCAGCCACATGCCAATATGGGCTCTGGCATAGTTGAGTAAGTTGTGGGAAACCTTTCCATGATGGGCTAGCAGATGTAGAGGGTTTGTAGGTGTATCGGCCTATCTATCTGGTTAAGGGGACCTCTTCGGAAAGACTGTGTCTCGGTCATCCGTTTCTCAAACACCATGCAGTGCAAGAAACCAAACGGAGGCGATCGAGTCTTGTGGGGAAAAGTGCACAAACCTCTGCAGAGTGTACAAACTGATCATGATTAGCCGTGTCCCCGGTTATGGACGTCTTGAGTATCTAGTACTTGGATTATCATGTGAATCTCATCATGTTACTCTAATTAATTTTGTTGGGTTTAAATATGATTTTTAATTGGGGTTGAGAGGATGTCTATCTTCTCAACGATGTTTCAACTACCATGATAGTTAATAAAAATCTATTCCTTTGCAGTAGGGAAAAATTGGCTTTACGCAAAACAGTAACCATAGAGCTTTCCACCAGCCATATTCCATATAGTATAGCTTTACTTTCATTGCTCTCTTGTGTTACTTTGCCAGCATATTCCATGTGCTGACCCGTTTTCGGGCTGCAACGTTTCATGTTGCGGACTTTTCGGACGACGAGTAAGGTGCCCTTTTAGGTCGTGGTTCTATACTCAGTGATGCCGTTGGAGTTGATGGACTCACTTATCTTCCTAGCCTTCCGTTGTTATCGTGTTAGATGGCCTTCAGCCATATTTATTGTAATAAGTTCATCGTTGGACTATCGATGTAATAAGTGTGTGATTGCTACTCTGTTATAAATCCTTCAAGTACTGTGCGTGTCAGCATTACTGATCCAGGGATGACACTGATGCATAGAGATCAGACTGTTTGAGGTCTGGTCGCTACATTAAGATTGATGAGTTGGCTAGAAACGTGGATAGAATTACTCTTGATATTGATTCTTTGAAACTTAGATCTATTCCACCTAAGCATGATATCAATGAGTCTCTCAAAGCCATGAGAATTTTCATTGATGAGTGCAAAGAAAGAACCGCTAGGATGCGTGCTAAAAAGGATAGCTTTATGAAAGCGTGTTCTTCTAATTATCATGAAAATAAAGATGAAGATCTGAAAGTTATTGATGTGTCTCCTATTAGATCCTTGTTTTCTAGTATGAATTTTGATAAAGATGGGACTGGAGATAAGTCTACTTTAGTTAAAAGGCGTCCCAATGATTCCGAGTTTTTAGATCTTGATGCTAGAATTGTTAAAAGTGGGATTGAAGAGATTAAAACTTTGCATAGTGATGAACCCACTATTTTGGATTTCAAGGGATTCAATTATGATAATTGCTCTTTAATAGATTGTATTTCCTTGTTGCAATCTGTGCTAAATTCTCTGCATGCTTATAGTCAAAATAAGGCTTTTACCAAACACATAGTTGATGCTTTAATGCAGTCTTATGAGGAAAAGGTTGAATTAGAAGTTTCTATCCCTATAAAGCTTTATGATGAGTGGGAACCTACTATTAAAATTAAAATTAAAGATCATGAATGCTTTGCTTTGTGTGATTTGGGTGCAAGTGTTTCTACAATCCCAAAAGCTTTGTGTGATATGTTAGGTTTCCATGAACTTGATGATTGTTCTTTAAATTTGCATTTGGCGGATTCTACCGTTAAGAAACCTATGGGAAGGATTAATGATGTTCTTATTGTTGCCAATAAGAATTATGTGCCCGTAGATTTCATTGTTCTTGATATAGATTGCAATCATTCATGTCCTATTATTCTTGGTAGACCTTTCCTTAGAACGATTGGTGCAATTATTGATATGAAGTAAGGAAATATTAGATTCCAATTTCCATTAAGGAAAGACATGGAACACTTTCCTAGAAATAAAATCAAATTACCTTATGAATCTGTTATGAGAGCCACTTATGGATTGCCTAGCAAAGATGGCAATACCTAGATCTATTCTTGTATCGTGCCTGGCTAGGGGCGTTAAATGATAGCGCTTGTTGGGAGGCAACCCAATTTTATTTTCTTTGTTTTTGCTTCTGTTTAGGAATAAACATAGAATCTAGCTTCTGCTTAGATGTGGTTTTGTGTTTTAATTAGTGTTTGTGCCAAGTAGAACCTTTGGGAAGATTTGTGTGAAGTTTATGTGATCATGCTGTAAAAAACAGAAACTTTAGCGCTCATGGGATTGGCGGTAATTTTTTACTGGAGAGTGCTATTTAGTTGATTATTTTTGCAGATGATTAATAGAAAAAATACTCACGTTTACCAATTTATTTCAATTTTTCTGGAGTTACAGAAGTATTCGAAAGTTACATATTACTATAGACTGTTCTGTTTTTGACAGATTCTATTTTTCGTGTGTTGTTTGCTTATTTTGATGAATCTATGAGTAGTATCGGGGGGTATGAATCATGCAGAAGTTGGAATATGGTAGGTTTAACACCAATATAAACAAAGAATGAGTTCATCACAGTACCTTTGAGTGGTGGTTTGTTTTCTTATACTAACGGAGCTCACGAGATTTTTGGCTAAGTTTTGTGTTGTGAAGTTTTCAAGTTTTGAGTATGGCTTTGATGGACTATGGAACAAAGAGTTGCAAGAGCCTAAGCTTGGGGATGCCCAAGGCACCCCAAGCAAAAATTCAAGGACAACCAAAAGCCTAAGCTTGGAGATGCCCCGGGAAGGCATCCCCTTTTTCGTCTTCATCTATCGGTAACTATACTCGGGACTATATTTTTATTCACCACATGATATGTGTTTTGCTTGGAGCGTCATGTATGATTTGAGTATTTCATTTTTATTTTGACAAAATCATCCTTGCTGGACACCTTTTGAGAGAGATAAATATGATTTAGAATTTATTAGAATACTCTATGTGCTTCACTTTTACCTTTTGAGCTAGATAGTTTTGCTCTAGTGCTTCACTTATATCTTTTAGAGCACGGTGGTGGTTTTATTTTGTAGAAATTGTTGATCTCTCATGCTTCACTTATATCCTTTTGAGGGTCTTTTAGAACAGCATGGTAATGTGCTTTGGTTATAAAACTAGTCCTAATATGATAGGCATCCAAGATGGGCATAGTAAAAACTTTCACATAAAGTGCATTGAATATGATGAGAAGTTTGATACTTGATGATTGTTTTGAGATATGAGGATGGTGATATTAGAGTCATGCTAGTGGAGTAATTTTTCATTTGAGAAATACTTGTGTTAAAGTTTGTGATTCCCGTAGCATGCACGTATGGTGAACCGCTATGTGACGAAGTTAGAGCATGAGGTATTTATTGAGTGTCATCCTTTGTGTGGAGGTCGGGATCGCGCGATGGTTAACTCCTACCAACCCTTCCCCTAGGAGCATGCGTTGGATACTTTGTTTTGATGACTCTTAGATTTTTGCAATAAGTATATGAGTTCTTTATGACTAATGTTGAGTCCATGGATTATACGCACTCTCACCCTTCCACCATTGCCAGCCTCTCTTATACCGCGCAACTTTCGCCGGTACCATACACCCACCATATACCTTCCACAAAACAGCCACCATACCTACCTATCATGGCATTTCCATAGCCATTCCGAGATATATTGCCATGCAACTTTCCACCATTCCGTTCATATGACACGTTTCATCATTATCATTCACATAGAGTCATATTTTGTTCTAGCTTCGAGTTGTAAGTAAATAGAAGTGTGATGATCATCATTATTAGAGGGTTTTCCCAGTAAGGAAAGGATGATGGAGACTATGATTTCCCCACAAGTCGGGATGAGACTCCGGACGAAAAAAAGAGGCCATATAAAAAGAAAAAAAGGCCCAAAATAAAAAAATAAAAAAATAAAAAAATGAGAGAAAAAGAGAGAAGGGACAATGCTACTATCCTTTTCCACACTTGTGCTTCAAAGTAGCACCATGATCTTCTTGATAGAGAGTCTCTTGTTTTGTCACTTTCATATACTAGTGGGAATTTTTCATTATAGAACTTGGCTTGTATATTCCAACGATGGGCTTACTCAAATGCCCTAGGTCTTCATGAGCAAGCAAGTTGGATGCACACCCACTTAGTTTCTTTTGATGAGCTTTCATACACTTATATCTCTAGTGCATCCGTTGCATGGCAATCCCTACTCACTCACATTGATATCTATTGATGGGCATCTCCATAGCCCATTGATACGCCTAGTTGATGTGAGACTATCTTCCTCCTTTTTTGTCTTCTCCACAACCACCACTCTATTACACCTATAGTGCTATATCCATGGCTCACGCTCATATATTGCGTGAAAGTTGAAAGGTTTGAAAAAAATTGAGTATGAAACAATTTCTTGGCTGAAACCGGGGTTGTGCATGATTTAAATATTTTGTGTGATGAAGAGGGAGCATAGCCAGACTATATGATTTTGCAGGGATAACTTTCTTTGGCCATGTTATTTTGAGAAGACACGATTGCTTTGTTAGTATGCTTGAAGTATTATCATTCTTATGTCAATATAGACTTTTGTCTTGAATCTTTCGGATCTGAACATTCATGCCACAATAAAGAAATTACATTGAGAATTATGTTGGTTAGCATTCCACATCAAAAATTCTATTTTTATCATTTACCTACTCGGGGACGAGCAGGAATTAAGCTTGGGGATGCTTGATACGTCTCCAACGTATCTATAATTTTTTATTGTTCCATGCTATTATATATTCTGTTTTGGATGTTTAATGGGATTTATTATACACTTTTACATTATTTTTGGGACTAACCTACTAACCCAAGGCCGAGTGCAAATTGCTGTTTTTTCCTATTTCAGAGTTTCGCGGAAAAGGGATATCAAACGGAGTCGAAACAGAATGAAACCTTCGGGAGAGTTATTTTTGGAACTCTATCTACCCAGAAGACTTGGAGTACACGCGAGGGAACGAGAGAGGCAGCCACGAGGGTCCAGGGCACGCCCCCCACCGTCGTGGGCCCCCTCTGGCTCCCTCGATGCCCTCCTTCCTCCTATATATATGCATGTACCCTGAAAACATCGAGGCAACAGAAAAAAACCTAATTCCACCGCCGCAACCTTCTGTTCCCGTGAGATCCCATGTTGGGGCCAGTTCCGGAGCTCCGACGGAGGGAGGATCCATCACGGAGTGCTTCTACATCAACACCATAGCCTCACCAATGAGTTGTGAGTAGTTTACCACAAACCTTTGGGTCCATAGTTATTAGCTAGATGGCTTCTTCTCTCTTTTTTGATCTCAATACAAAGTTCTCCTCGATCTTCGAGGAGATCTATTCGATGTAATCTTTTTGCGGTGTGTTTGTCGAGATCCGATGAATTGTGGGTTTATGATCAAGATTACCAACGAACAATATTTGATTCTTTTCAGATATCTTTTATGTATGATTATAATATCCTTGCAAGTCTTTTCGAATTATTGTTTGGTTTGGCCTACCAGATCTATAGTTCTTGCAATGGGAGAAGTGCTTGGCTTTGGGTTCAATGTTGTGGTGCCCTTTCCTAGTGACAGCAGGGGAAGCAAGGCACGTATTGTATAGTTTCCATCGAGGATAAAAAGATCGGGTTTATATCATATTGCTTGAGTTTATCCCTCTACATCATGTCATATTGCTTGAAGCATTACTCTGTTCTTATGAACTTAATACTCTAGATGCATGCTGGATAGCGGTCGATGTGTGGAGTAATAGTAGTAGATGCAGAATCGTTTCGGTCTACTTGTCACGGATGTGATGCCTATATGTAATGATCATGCCTAGATATTCTCATAACTATGCGCTTTTCTATCAATTGCTCGACAATAATTTGTTCACCCACAGTAGAATTCTGCTATCATGAGAGAAGCCACTAGTGAAACCTATGGCCCCCGGGTCTATTCTCAACATATTAATTTTCCATCTACTTTACTTTGCTTTATTTACTTTCTGTTCTTATACCAAAAATACCAAAAATATTATACTATCATATCTATCATATCTCACTTTCGTAAGTGACCGTAAAGGGATTGACAACCCCTTATCGCGTTGGCTGCGTAGTTCTTATTTGTTTGTGCAGGTGCGAGGAACTCGCGCGTGGTCTCCTACTGGATTGATACCTTCGTTCTCAAAAACTGAGGGAAATACTTACGCTACTCTGCTGCATCACCCTTTCCTCTTCGAGGGAATACAACGCAAGCTCGAGAAGTAGCAGTATCGTATCGCCATCACATCTTTATCTTTATCGTTTATCTTAGTTCGATCCTTTTGGTTATATCATGATCTAGTAGAATAAAAGTTTTTTTAGTATGATCTAGTTTTTGAGTTTTGCTTTTTGATCTATCTATGTAATCAAGTGTAAGAGTTATATAATAAAGATTAGTTTTGAGTTGAGGGATTTGCTTTCTTGCTTTGATCTTGGGAAAGTAAAAAAGAGTAAAAGAAATAAAAGGATTATATAATAATATTGTGGAAGGTGATGACTTCACATATAAGAAGTATGTGACATGAAATTTGTTGAGAGTCGATAAACATAGTTTCGGTCATTATCTATTTATATTAAAAAGCAATTGATGGGTTAACCAGAATTAAGATAAATAGATTAGAAATTTCGACGTTAATTAGAAAATACCAGCCTTTGATCTGGTGGGTCCTTAAAAATTATGAATATGTAACCGTGTAATGCCCAGGATGGAGTTATACCTCCTACGTGTCGAGGCACGACTTAAAGGCATAAGTCCATCCTAGAATGATCTCAAGTTTGGTAATCTTTGCACAACTCTGGTAAAAGAGGGGGATAGTAAACTGAAAATAGTTGGCTTACACTCGCCACGTCACAGAAATTACAGTACAAGTCTCAACATCATACATTAAGATCACTACAACCCTCTAAGGGCAAAAGCCAAATGTCAAAGTACCAAACTCAGATAAATAAACCACAGGCAGAACGAATCCTAGTAAGAGACTCCACTACTGATCGTCCGGGTAGCGCACGTAGTACCGACTACGCTCCTCGTCGTACTCCCAATCCAGCTCGGTGCCATCACCTGGATAGCTCACAGCTGGACCTGCATCTGGTGTGTGAAGTAACTGTGAGCCACAGAGGACTCAGCAATCCCGTTCCCGGGTAACAGAACTATCAAAGCCTTTGGGTGAGGGAAAGGCTGAAGAATGAACAAGTCTGCAGCAGCAACTAGCATCTAGCTTACGCAAGTGAGAGCGAGAAGAGAAGGCATCGGCGAGAAGTGATCACGAAGTGATCCTAGCTACAAGCTCCACAAACATAACCCCTCCGTGTTCAACTCCCGAATCCCTATTCGGAAATTGACAGTCACGGAACACACGCTGGTAGTGTATTAGTAACATTGTGTCAAGTTTTCTACAACCGGAATTAACAAGCTCCCATCTGCCACATAACCGCGGGCACGGCTTTCGAAAGTTCAAACCCTGCAGGGGTGTTCCAACTTGACCCATTACAAGCCCACGATCCGCGGAGTCGCAACTCCAAAGTGGGAAGACCCGAGTATCCTCGGAATCCCGTGCTCAAGATATACCGAGCTAAGGTAAGGCTAATCCAGCAAATCCTCCCGGCGTGTCGACACCCTGATCGTAGCCGCGCGTATCTAGGTCTCAGGACACGACCGGATGGGCGATTCTACGGGTGGATACCAGATACCTCGGGTTGCCCCAAGGCGGCCCCGCAGAACCCCCGTTTCGGACCAACACTCATGTGGAGCACTGGCCCGGGGTTGTTGATTAAGAAAAGAGGGTTAATTACTCCCTATGCATGTTTAGTTTGTTATTAGGCAAATAGTACCAATGTTGGGATTTGCTGGAAAAGACTTAGCACTTAGCGGTTTATCGAGGGGGTCCCATACACCCCAACCGTGTTAGGAACGCATAATCAAGGAACATAATACCGGCTTATACGGATCCTAACGGCATGAGTGGAACAAATCACCAAGCAAAAGGCTTAGCCTTCCACCCTTGCCACCCAACCAAACTTCAACATGGAGCAAGCATCTTCACTTCACCTGCAACTAGCAACGCTATAAGAAGGGCTGAGCGAAGCGTACTTAGCCAAGCAACGGTTTGCATAGGTAGGGTGGTTAAACATGGCAATTGGTTACAAGTAGGAGGCTGACAAGAAGAACATGGGCATCAAGGCAAAACTATAGATCGAGACTACTAGCAATAGGCAAAGATAGTAATGTTATCGGGGTTCGGTCATCTTGCCTGAAGAGAAGTCGTTCGGATCGTAAGAAGGGTCCTCGTGCTCAACCTCGTTGGAAACCTCGTGCTCAACTTCGTACCTGGTCTCAGCTTCCGGCTCTAAACAAAACAATCACACCAAGCACCAATCAACAAGATGCAATGCGCACTCGAAAAACATGAATGCATGATGGATGCACTAGGGATGCACATGGAGCACGTAAAACATCACTCAAGCAAAACACCTCAAAACAAGATAACAAGCTGATATTATTAATCTACATAGAAAATCAATCAAGTTTGATATAAGATTCTCTGAAATCGGAGTTACGGGCTAAAAGTTATGCCCGAAACAAGATTTGAGCGAAAGCTGAAAATTACAGCAACATAGCATCTTGGGAGCTCAAAATAATTAAGCTACAGCACCCAAAAAGCATGGCAAAGGACTTGAACACAAACTAGATATATAGAACAGCAACTAGGTCCAAAGTGCACCCCCAACGGAGTCACGGATCAATAGCAATGATCTTGGACATATTGAACTTTGCAATAAAATTCTGGCAGCAGAATTTTATTGAAACTTTAGAGCAAAAGATAAACATGCTACAGCCACTTAACTGGACATGTGAGGACATGAATGGAAAGACAACAATATATACTACAAGGAACAATCAAAATCCACCCCAAAACTATCATGCTTTGTCCTACAACATCACACGAACATGGCATCGGAACGTTACAGATTTCAGACTTAGTGAAATTTCACTAAGTCCTAAAACAGCAATATCATCATATCACACAAAAGAGCATGTTTAAGTCACCTCGAAACTAAACATGGCAAAGGGTAAGCACCTCATCAACATACACATGAAGGTGATCCCGAAACACACAAGCATGCTTCATTGAGGTGAACACAACGATTGCAACGAGCTCAACAAGATGGCATTTCATAACAAGTGAAAACACAACATGTGAACATGGCACTTTGCAACGATGATAGCAAGGAAACAATAAATCTACCATGCAACCTATCACACACAACACGTAGTTCGTGGCAAGACGAACACGTGGACATGTCATTTGCATCGTTTGGACAAACGAGCTAAAAGATATCACATGTCAAAGGTGGCACAAAAATAACACATAACAGCAGTTTATATCATGATGCACTCTTGAAACAGCAAAACAAGTGTCAAGATGACATCTAACATGCATGACAACAACAGGTAAAATGTAGAGGGCATCTCCACGAACATCTGGACATGCTACACGCGCAAAACGGAGCAACAGGCACAAAGTTACAGCAGGTCAAAGTTAGCATTTCAGACTGACAGATCTGGGACTTAGAAGGAAAACAACCTTAGGATCCAGATCTGAGGATGAACAGTACGGGCCGGCGCAGCGGAACTGGCCCGTGGGGCGAAGCGGCGCGGGAGGCGGAGCAGGCCCGCGGGAGCGGTGGAGGCGGCGGCCCGCTAGGCGGCCTGCGGGGTGATGGCGATCGGGCCTGGGGGAGGCGGCCCGGTGGTGCGGCGACTGGGCCCCGGGGCGAGCGGGCGCCTGGTGCGGGCGGAGCTGTGCGGGAGGCCCCGGCCTGGCGAAGGGACGGTCGGGCTGAGGCCCGTCGGGCGAAGCGATGCGGTGGCCTGGAGCCTCGCGGTGGGAGGCGCGGTGCGGAGGCGGCGATGGGCCGAGCCCAGCTGGCGGCGAGACGGGGAAGTGGGGACCCGGAGGCTGGCGGGGACGCTGAAGAGGCGAGGGGAGGACTGGGCCTCGGCGATCTGGTCCCCCCCAGCTCGGGATCCAGCGATCGAAAGCCTGGCGCCTCGAGGGAAAGGTCCAGGCCGGTCGGGACGGCGTTGACCCAGCGAAGCGCTCGAGGATCCCGGCGGCTGGGCTGCTGCTGAAACGAAGGATCCTCTCGGGATCCGGGCAGGAATAGTGGATCTGAAGAAAGAAAAGAAAAAAAAGGAAGGGGATCTAGAGGAGGAAGAAGAAGGGGATAGGGATGCCCAAAATAGACTAGGGGGGTCTATAAGTAGCAGTTTTTAGGGTTAGGGAGAGATTTAGGGGCGCTAGGAGCCCTCCGATCGCGATCCGACGGATCCGATCGCGGGGGTTGATTTAAAAGGCCTAGATGGAGATAAAAGAAAGCAGTAGGGGTACTTCCGGGACACGAAGCGAAGGCACTTCGGACCCACACGAACAACGGAGGGAAAAGTCAACGGAGTCCAAACGAGACGAGATTTGAGAGGCGGGTTGCACACAACAAAACAACAACACACACAACAACCTCGCGGCACACCGGTAACGTAAAACGCCCGAACAACAAAGTAGGCCTACGGGACGTCACGGACACGTGAGGGAGCTCCGGAACGCGAAACGGACAACGGGAAGAAACACGACGAACCGGAAGCAACCCACAACACAAATGCAATGCAATGCACATGTCTACATGATATGAATGAATGCCACACACTCACACAACAAAACGACGAAAACCCGAAAGACAAAGAACCCGGAATGGACATAGATGAAACCGGAGATATATTATATACCCAAAAGGGAAAGTATTACATCCGGGGCATTACAAACTCTCCTCTACTACAAAAAGATCTCGTCCCGAGATCTAGGACTGGAAAAAGGAAGGGTACTCAGAACGAAGATGATCTTCTCGTTCCCAGGTAGCTTCTCGGTCTGTGTGATGTGACCACTTGACTTTCAGAAACTTGATGGACTTGTTGCGAGTCTTGCGTTCAGTTTCTTCGAGAATTGCAACTGGATGCTCTCGGTAGGAAAGGTCTTGTTGAAGATCAATCTCCTCAAACGGAATCATGCGCTCAGGTGCCTTGAAGCATTTGCGAAGTTGAGACACATGGAAGACATCATGAACATTTGCAAAGTTGGAAGGGAGCTCGAGCTGATAGGCTAGATCGCCTCTTTTGCCAAGAATCTTGAAAGGCCCGACGTATCTAGGAGCAAGCTTTCCTTTGATACCGAATCTTTGGGTTCCTTTCATCGGAGAAACTCAAAGATAGACATGATCACCGATGTCGAAAGCCAAATCACGATGCTTGCCGTCATAGTAGCTCTTCTGACGCGACTGAGCGGCCTTGAGATTCTCACGTATGACTTTGCACATTTCTTCGGCTTCAGAGATCAAGTCATTGCCAAGAAGTTGGCGTTCACCTGTTTCGGACCAGTTGAGAGGGGTACGGCACTTTCTGCCATAGAGAATTTCAAACGGTGCTTTGCCTGCACTTGCTTGAAAGCTGTTGTTGTAAGAGAACTCGGCAAATGGAAGACAGTCTTCCCATTTCATGCCGAAGGAGATGACACAGGCTCTTAGCATATCTTCAAGGATCTGATTCACACGCTCGACTTGACCACTAGTCTGAGGGTGAAAGGCAGTGCTGAACCTGATCTTCGTGCCCATGGCGGACTGAAAGGAGTCCCAGAACCTTGATGTGAACAAGCTGCCACGGTCTGAGGATATCACTTGAGGAATGCCATGTAGGGACACAATTCTGGAAGTGTACAGCTCTGCAAGTTGAGCTGCATTGATTGATTCTTTGACTGGAAGAAAGTGAGCAACTTTGGTAAGCTTGTCAATCACCACAAAGATAGCATCATTGCCTCGCTTGGATTTAGGAAAACCAGTGACGAAGTCCATTTCAATGTGGTCGAACTTCCACTCGGGAATAGGAAGAGGTTGGAGAAGACCGGCTGGACGTTGATGTTCTGCTTTCACTCTTCTGCATACATCACATTCATTCACGAATTGGGCAATCTCCCTTTTCATGCGTGTCCACCAGTAAGACTGCTTGAGATCTTGATACATCTTGGAACTGCCAGGATGAATGGAAAGGAGAGAATCATGAGCTTCTTCCATTATGAGCTTCCTGAGATCACCTTTGGGAACAACGAGTCTGTCCTCGAAGAACAAGGTATCTCTCTCATCAACACGGAAGCACTTGTATTTTGGAGTGCCCTTTGCAATCCCATGTTTCACCTTCTTCACCATGGTATCACTGAGCTGGGCCTCACGGACTTGATCTTCCAAGGTAGGAGCAATTTGGAGATTTGCAAGAAAACCCTGCGGAACCACTTGGAGGTTGAGCTTCCTGAATGCTTCACAAAGCTCAGGCTGGTATGGCTTGATAAGAAGGCTGTTGCAATATGCTTTTCTGCTCAAAGCATCTGCAATCACATTCGCCTTGCCTGGAGTGTAATCAATGCTGGGGTTGTACTCTTGGATCATCTCGACCCAACGAGTCTGGCGGAGGTTCAGATGCGGCTGTGTGAAGATGTACTTCAAGCTCTTGTGATCGGTGAAGATGTCGACCTTTCTGCCCAACAACAGATGTATCCACGTAATCAGAGCATGTACCACAGCTGCTAGCTCGAGATCGTGTGTGGGATAGTTCTTCTCACTGGGCTTGAGCTGCCGAGAAGTATATGCCACAATTTTCTTATCTTGCATAAGCACACCACCAAGGCCTTGGAGAGAAGCGTCACAGAACACTTCATAGGGCTTGGTTTCATCCGGAGGAGTCAGAACTGGAGCGGAAACAAGCTTCTCTTTGAGGGTTTTGAAAGCCACTTCACATTCGGGAGACCAAAAGTATTTGACATTCTTCTGAAGGAGGTTGGAAAGAGGCTTGGCAATCTTGGAGAAGTTCTCCACAAACCTTCTGCAATAGCTGGCAAGACCCAGAAAACTGCGGAGCTGCTTGATGTTCTGAGGAGCTTCCCAGTTGACAATTGCTTCAACTTTCTCGGGATTAACCGCAATACCGTCAGCTGAGATAATGTGGCCCAGGTACAAAACCTTATCGAGCCAAAACTCGCACTTTGAGAACTTGGCATAGAATTTATGCTCTCGGAGTCGATCAAGAACCAGACGCAAGTGCTTTTCGTGATCTTCTTCATTCTTGGAAAACACCAGAATATCATCCAGATACACGAGCACAAACTCGCCAGTATAGGGGTTGAAGATGTAATGCATCATCCTTGAAAAGGTAGGAGGAGCATTGGCGAGACCGAAGGACATGACGGTATACTCATATGAACCGTAGCTCGTTCTGAAGGCCGTCTTGGGAATGTCTTCCTCACAAATGCGAATTTGATGATAGCCCATTCGGAGGTCAAGCTTAGAGAATACTTTAGCTCCTTTGAGCTGCTCAAAGAGTTCGTTGATGTTGGGGAGCGGATACTTGTTCTTAATCGTCTTCTTGTTCAAAGGCCGGTAGTCAACACAGAGACGCTCCGTGCCATCTTTCTTCTTGACAAATAAGACGCCACAGCCCCACGGAGATGTACTCGGTCTGATGAGACCCATACTCTCCTGCTTATCAAGCTGCTTCTTCAATTCCTTCAATTCATCCGGAGAGAGCTTGTATGGACGCCGGCAAGCAGGTTCGGTGCCCGGCTCGAGTTCAATGACAAACTCCACCTGACGGTGTGGAGGCATGCCTGGAAGATCTTCTGGAAAGACGTCTTGATATTCATTCACCACTGGAATTTGCTCTATGGCATTAATTTCACCCTTATCATTAAGAGAGAAAAGCCGAATAGTATTATCCCTGGAGGCGAAGATAATCACATCTTCATCAGAATGAGTCAACTTGACTTCCTTTTGAGCGCAATCAATGTGAGCATCGTGCTGAGAAAGCCAATCCATTCCGAGGATGAGGTCGATATCAGAATGACCAAGAATCACCGGAGAAGCCAAAAATCGATAATCACCCATGCGAATAGAAACATCCGGAGCATATAAACTGGAATGCATCTGCTTTCCCGGAGAAGAAACTGCCAACTGCTTCGGTAAAGCTGCTGTGGTCACACTATGCTTGGATGCAAACGGGCATGACATGAAAGAATGTGAAGCACCCGAATCAAATAACACTTTAGCTGGAAAAGAGTTCACTGGAAGGTTACCCAAAATGACATCAGAAGAAGCCTCCGCTTGTGCTGCATTCATCAGATTGACCCTGGCAGCCTTTGGATCATGCCTGACAATAGCTGAACTCACAGGTGGTGGAGGAGGAAGACGCTTCGGATTCGGACATCTGTTGGCATAATGACCCTTCTGGCCACACTTGTTGCACACCACTTCAGAGAGAGGACGGAAATGAGAGCCACTGGACTTGGAGCCTTGAGACTGAAACTGCTTCTTCGACTGGTTGCTTGGGTTGGGTGGGTGGGAGAAACCACGACCACTAGAGTTCTTGTTGTTGGAGTTGTTGAAGTTGCTGGAGTTGTTGTATGGAGCTCGAATCACTGGAGGAGGAGGAAGCCAGAATTTCTGTTGCTTCGAGACCATCTGAGACGATGAGGAAGAGTGAACAGCATCTCGAATTCTCTTCTTAGAAGCCTCCATCTTAAGCTGAGCTGCTTCTTGTTTCAAAGCCATGTTATAGAACTTATCGAATTCGTCTGGCTCGAACAAAGTGAGAGCAAGCTGAAGTTCATCTTTGAGACCTCTACGGAACTGATAGATTTTACTCTTTGCATCAGGAATGTCTTGCTTTGCATAGCGAGCGAGGTTTTGGAACTTGACATTATACTGATAGACTGTCATGGAGCCCTGCTTGAGGTTGCGGAATTGCTCACGCATACCCTTGATAACACTTGTAGGAATGTGATGCGAGCGGAAATCCTTGCAGAAATTCTCCCAAGAGATCACTTGACCCGGCCTTGAGTCTTTGTACTGCTGCCACCAGTCAGCTGCTTGATCTTTCAGTTGGAAGGCTGCAAACTTCACATAGTCATCTTCTTTCACGTTACTGCACTCAAAATGCTTCTTGATATCGGTTAGCCAATCTTCAGCATCAAGAGGGTCGACACAGTAACTGAAAGATTTAGGATTGTTGGCCAAGAACTGGTTGAGGGTAGCATGGTGCTGCTGGAAGAAGTTGCCTTGGTTCATTGGAACGCCCTGATTAGCTTGATTAGCTTGCATAGCTTGCATTTGCTGCATCATCTGCATCATCAACTGAGTGTTCTGAGCTGTAGTCTGCATAATTGCTCTCCAAGCCTCAGGCGGAGGAGGAGGAGAAGGAGGACGTTCTGGGACCTCTTCACCCTCTGGGTTGGCGTTCGGAACCCTTTTCGGAGCCATCCTGTAAGAGATGACCACGAATCAGCAATTGATTGACAAAAGGAATAAGCTGAATCAATGGAATGAAGTGCAACAGGTCTTCACAATAATCATTCGAACAATAAGAACGAATGAAATCATCCGAACAAGAGGGACGAATGAATTTCTTAGTTAATTGATAACATCAGTCTTCACGAGAAGCCACATAGGGATCAAAAGGATAAAATAATAAAACAACAAGGTACGGAAAGGAACAAACACAAGAGAGGAGTTTCGTTCTAACATCTTTGTGCTGAAAGCATATGAACGCGTTACGAAAAGGTTTTGCAATCCCCGGATCAGCATAGCCAAGGACCCTTTAAGATGCAACTCCTGATAGTAACCTCGGTCATATAACCCCTTCACTCAATGTCGAACCCCAAACTCACTAACCTGCATTCGTTGGAAGAATGCCTACGATCTACTGGATAAAACCCACCTATAGCTTTCCGAAAGATTCCAGTTATGCAATCAGGTGTTGGGGATACACGGGAAGCACCGCGCAATCAACTCTAACCTACATCCAGGTGTATCCATCCTTCAACACATAACCAGTCTTTCTCGGAAACTGTGTACCTCGGACCTTCGAAAAGCATCCACTATAACAAGCTATGGCAATACTCCCGAACTACCTCCCCAGTACTGGGTGATGTCGGGGTTATCTTGCCACTGGCCGTATAGGGGAGATTTTCGATGTCGGCCGTCTTAAGTATTTAGTACTGCTGCGATATGCTTGTGTCAATGATACCCCGAAGCTCAACTCCTCGGTAACAGGAGGCATCGAGAACAATATCCTTGTCACAAGAACATCGAAACAATCCCAGAATACTCGCGGGATTCCTAAAAAAAAAATTGAGCAAATTTTGAAGATAGGAGAGACAAGAGTAGACGTCAGGAGTCCTCACCAGAGAGAAAGGGGACGAGAAGCAAAGAAATCCTACTCTCCGATATAATATAGGACTCAAAAAGTTTTCAGTGTGTGCCTAGACTCAACCGTCAACGGTTCGATCAAACAATGGGGGCTCCTAGGTCGGAGAAGGCTCTGATACCAACTTGTAATGCCCAGGATGGAGTTATACCTCCTACGTGTCGAGGCACGACTTAAAGGCATAAGTCCATCCTAGAATGATCTCAAGTTTGGTAATCTTTGCACAACTCTGGTAAAAGAGGGGGATAGTAAACTGAAAATAGTTGGCTTACACTCGCCACGTCATAGAAATTACAGTACAAGTCTCAAACATCATACATTAAGATCACTACAACCCTCTAAGGGCAAAAGCCAAATGTCAAAGTACCAAACTCAGATAAATAAACCACAGGCAGAACGAATCCTAGTAAGAGACTCCACTACTGATCGTCCGGGTAGCGCACGTAGTACCGACTACGCTCCTCGTCGTACTCCCAATCCAGCTCGGTGCCATCACCTGGATAGCTCACAGCTGGACCTGCATCTGGTGTGTGAAGTAACTGTGAGCCACAGAGGACTCAGCAATCCCGTTCCCGGGTAACAGAACTATCAAAGCCTTTGGGTGAGGGAAAGGCTGAAGAATGAATAAGTCTGCAGCAGCAACTAGCATCTAGCTTACGCAAGTGAGAGCGAGAAGAGAAGGCATCGGCGAGAAGTGATCACGAAGTGATCCTAGCTACAAGCTCCACAAACATAACCCCTCCGTGTTCAACTCCCGAATCCCTATTCGGAAATTGACAGTCACGGAACACACGCTGGTAGTGTATTAGTAACATTGTGTCAAGTTTTCTACAACCGGAATTAACAAGCTCCCATCTGCCACATAACCGCGGGCATGGCTTTCGAAAGTTCAAACCCTGCAGGGGTGTTCCAACTTGACCCATTACAAGCCCATGATCCGCGGAGTCGCAACTCCAAAATGGGAAGACCCGAGTATCCTCGGAATCCCGTGCTCAAGATATACCGAGCTAAGGTAAGGCTAATCCAGCAAATCCTCCCGGCGTGTCGACACCCTGATCGTAGCCGCGCGTATCTAGGTCTCAGGACATGACCGGATGGGCGATTCTACGGGTGGATACCAGATACCTCGGGTTGCCCCAAGGCGGCCCCGCAGAACCCCCGTTTCGGACCAACACTCATGTGGAGCACTGGCCCGGGGTTGTTGATTAAGAAAAGAGGGTTAATTACTCCCTATGCATGTTTAGTTTGTTATTAGGCAAATAGTACCAATGTTGGGATTTGCTGGAAAAGACTTAGCACTTAGCGGTTTATCGAGGGGGTCCCATACACCCCAACCGTGTTAGGAACGCATAATCAAGGAACATAATACCGGCTTATACGGATCCTAACGGCATGAGTGGAACAAATCACCAAGCAAAAGGCTTAGCCTTCCACCCTTGCCAATATATAGATGATTTCAATTAAAGCATTAATATAGTGTGATATAACCCAACCAAACTTCAACATGGAGCAAGCATCTTCACTTCACCTGCAACTAGCAACGCTATAAGAAGGGCTGAGCGAAGCGTACTTAGCCAAGCAACGGTTTGCATAGGTAGGGTGATTAAACATGGCAATTGGTTACAAGTAGGAGGCTGACAAGAAGAACATGGGCATCGAGGCAAAACTATAGATCGAGACTACTAGCAATAGGCAAAGATAGTAATGTTATCGGGGTTCGGTCATCTTGCCTGAAGAGAAGTCGTTCGGATCGTAAGAAGGGTCCTCGTGCTCAACCTCGTTGGAAACCTCGTGCTCAACTTCGTACCCGGTCTCAGCTTCCGGCTCTAAACAAAACAATCACACCAAGCACCAATCAACAAGATGCAATGCGCACTCGAAAAACATGAATGCATGATGGATGCACTAGGGATGCACATGGAGCACGTAAAACATCACTCAAGCAAAACACCTCAAAACAAGGTAACAAGCTGATATTATTAATCTACACAGAAAATCAATCAAGTTTGATATAAGATTCGCTGAAATCGGAGTTACGGGCTAAAAGTTATGCCCGAAACAAGATTTGAGCGAAAGCTGAAAATTACAGCAACATAGCATCTTGGGAGCTCAAAATAATTAAGCTACAGCACCCAAAAAGCATGGCAAAGGACTTGAACACAAACTAGATATATAGAACAGCAACTAGGTCCAAAGTGCACCCCCAACGGAGTCACGGATCAATAGCAATGATCTTGGACATATTGAACTTTGCAATAAAATTCTGGCAGCAGAATTTTATTGAAACTTTAGAGCAAAAGATAAACATGCTACAGCCACTTAAATGGACATGTGAGGACATGAATGGAAAGACAACAATATATACTACAAGGAACAATCAAAATCCACCCCAAAACTATCATGCTTTGTCCTACAACATCACACGAACATGGCATCGGAACGTTACAGATTTCAGACTTAGTGAAATTTCACTAAGTCCTAAAACAGCAATATCATCATAGCACACAAAAGAGCATGTTTAAGTCACCTCAAAACTAAACATGGCAAAGGGTAAGCACCTCATCAACATACACATGAAGGTGATCCCGAAACACACAAGCATGCTTCATTGAGGTGAACACAACGATTGCAACGAGCTCAACAAGATGGCATTTCATAACAAGTGAAAACACAACATGTGAACATGGCACTTTGCAACGATGATAGCAAGGAAACAATAAATCTACCATGCAACCTATCACACACAACACGTAGTTCGTGGCAAGACGAACACGTGGACATGTCATTTGCATCGTTTGGACAAACGAGCTAAAAGATATCACATGTCAAAGGTGGCACAAAAATAACACATAACAGCAGTTTATATCATGATGCACTCTTGCAACAGCAAAACAAGTGTCAAGATGACATCTAACATGCATGACAACAATAGGTAAAACGTAGAGGGCAGCTCCACGAACATCTGGACATGCTACACGCGCAAAACGGAGCAACAGGCACAAAGTTACAGCAGGTCAAAGTTAGCATTTCAGACTGACAGATCTGGGACTTAGAAGGAAAACAACCTTAGGATCCAGATCTGAGGATCAACAGTACGGGCCGGCGCGGCGGAACTGGCCCGTGGGGCGAAGCGGCGCGGGAGGCGGAGCAGGCCCGCGGGAGCGGTGGAGGCGGCGGCCCGCTAGGCGGCCTGCGGGGTGATGGCGATCGGGCCTGGGGGAGGCGGCCCGGTGGTGCGGCGACTGGGCCCCGGGGCGAGCGGGCGCCTGGTGCGGGCGGAGCTGTGCGGGAGGCCCCGGCCTGGCGAAGGGGCGGTCGGGCTGAGGCCCGTCGGGCGAAGCGATGCGGTGGCCTGGAGCCTCGCGGTGGGAGGCGCGGTGCGGAGGCGGCGATGGGCCGAGCCCAGCTGGCGGCGAGACGGGGAAGTGGGGACCCGGAGGCTGGCGGGGACGCTGAAGAGGCGAGGGGAGGACTGGGCCTCGGCGATCTGGTCCCCCCCAGCTCGGGATCCAGCGATCGAAAGCCTGGCGCCTCGAGGGAAAGGTCCAGGCCGGTCGGGACGGCGTTGACCCAGCGAAGCGCTCGAGGATCCCGGCGGCTGGGCTGCTGCTGAAACGAAGGATCCTCTCGGGATCCGGGCAGGAATAGTGGATCTGAAGAAAGAAAAGAAAAAAAAAGGAAGGGGATCTAGAGGAGGAAGAAGAAGGGGATAGGGATGCCCAAAATAGACTAGGGGGGTCTATAAGTAGCAGTTTTTAGGGTTAGGGAGAGATTTAGGGGCGCTAGGAGCCCTCCGATCGCGATCCGACGGATCCGATCGCGGGGGTTGATTTAAAAGGCCTAGATGGAGATAAAAGAAAGCAGTAGGGGTACTTCCGGGACACGAAGCGAAGGCACTTCGGACCCACACGGACAACGGAGGGAAAAGTCAACGGAGTCCAAACGAGACGAGATTTGAGAGGCGGGTTGCACACAACAAAACAACAACACACACAACAACCTCGCGGCACACCGGTAACGTAAAACGCCCGAACAACAAAGTAGGCCTACGGGACGTCACGGACACGTGAGGGAGCTCCGGAACGCGAAACGGACAACGGGAAGAAACACGACGAACCGGAAGCAACCCACAACACAAATGCAATGCAATGCACATGTCTACATGATATGAATGAATGCCACACACTCACACAACAAAACGACGAAAACCCGAAAGACAAAGAACCCGGAATGGACATAGATGAAACCGGAGATATATTATATACCCAAAAGGGAAAGTATTACATCCGGGGCATTACAAACCGTTCGATATGCGTAACATATATAGCATTGTGACAACACACCATGAGGTCGTAATATATGCACCATTCATTCATTATTTCAATCGACAAAATATCCCTAGCCTGCGCTACCCAACTCTGAATAAAATAAATCACTAACGTGCTCCTTCCTTCAAGAAAAAAAGAATCCCTAACGTGCTCTACCCAAACTCTGAAAAAAATTGTGCCCCAACTCTGAATAAAATAAATCACTAAGGTGCTCCTTCCTTAAAAAAAACCTAACGTCCTCTACCCAAAATATGTAAAAAAAAATGTGCCCTACATGTATCTCACAAAATCTCAAATCTACCCAGGCCTCTCTCTTTCGGAAGTGTCCCTCCATCAATGATCCCAGGAAACTAGAGAACTGCATTTGGTGAAAGCTGCGATGAGGCGGTGGAGACATCCTGCTCCTCCTACCTATGGCTGAACAACCGGATGCATCGAGGACTGAGAAGTTGCACAACGCATAGATTGCGGAGTTGCCGTCACAGGGCACCCTAGCACGCAGTAGAGGTCCCTAGCCGTTGGCTCTCAGCTGACATGTGGTGTTGTTCGAGAGACACTACAGTGAGAAGCTAGCTTCGTGTGCCTTCGTGATTCTCTCGGGCGCTGATAATGAACGAGGCCACCACCATGCAAAAATCATACATGAGCGATGTACAAGATGGGGACCATGCCAAGTTGCTAGATTGGAGCGTGGAATGACCCTGGCATCTAGCTAAGCTGAACTGGTAGGTAATTCCTCCTTACATGTGTGATTTTCTATGAACTGGAGCTGGCTTCAACACGTGTACGTAGCAAGGGTGAAGAGGAGTTTAGTGTTTGTCTTGCAAATAACAGCTAAAAGTACTGTGAAAGGTCTATCAGTGAGAAGCATGAGCGTCCAGCTGGACACATCCATGCATCGATGGGCAATTTATTATTGATATGGAAGTCTGATCTCTACACCATGTACAGTAATACAGTTAAATATATCTCCATTCATAGTTAATAAATAAACATATACAAGTCATCAGATGCGCCGAGAAGATAAAAGAACAAAACGCTAATTTCATATGCATTACCACATCGTGGAACCAAAGAAACGAGTGAAGCGAACATACATGCACACTAATGGAAAATAACATAACTCTTCATATGTATAGATTTGCAATTCTAATCCACCTGAGAGTTCCTTATTTCTCAGTTGGTGAGAGTTGTCCATCCAACATTGAGATTTATGTAAGATTCAACGCTTTTGTAACTATGAAAAATTCTTTACACTTTCTTTTTTACATGATGTATAAATTAATGAATCAACATGACCATTTTTAGATATGTATGAATAAATTTGTAAATTCAGCTGATAGATATTTTTTTCCTCGGCCGTCCAACCATAGTCAGATCCTTCTACCCTTTTGTACGATGAATACATTATTATACCAAGATGAACACTTTTTAGATAGGTTTTGTATCAGCTAGATCAGTTAGGCGGACCCTTATATTATAATCACGCATTGTTCTTAGCATAAATTAATAGACTACAAAATTACAATATTTGAATGACTTTAACACAAATATATTTCTTTTTTGAATGGCATACCTTCATATAAAGATTTATTTACTTCACATCAAACATTATTAAGAAAAATATATATAAATTTATGGCAATGTGTTTTACTCACAGTTTGGGATCCAAGTTTTAATTTCACATGATAACATACTGTCAGCAAGAAAGTACAAATGGGTTGCCATCTCAATACTATCGTTTGCATTAATACGTTGCACCTTTGCTTTGTTGATTGGCTTTACGAACTATTAACGACATTACTTAATTTTTTCTGTCTTATATATTTGCATGGGTGTACTGGCTAAAGAAAGAGATGGGACTACATGATATTAACATCTCATGTATAATATATATCTCCCGACCTGGATATCCAACTATACTTCATTGTACTTATCGGAGGTACAGAATCTATAGGTATACTTCCATCATTTGCATCAAATTAGTTTCTAGGTTTACCAGTGTTCTTGTATCATGCTTAAAAATTAGTTTATATTAATTATTTTCTTTGTATATACTTATGGTGCTTTCTAATACACAAGTTGTTAAAATGATTTGTATTTATTTTCAATTTAGATTTACTTTCTTTTTCTTTTTTGAAAGGGTTAGTATGCATTTACGGCTGTCACAAAAATGACTATAATGAATATACTTGATAAAATTGACAATATGATTCATATTGGGTAACCATAATCATAATTACGGTCCACATTGTATGTACATATGTGACCCAAAACATAACCTCGGGTATTTTTGTATAGTTACTATACAAACTAGAATGAGGTATTTTAAATAGTATATATCATCAATGACTCACATGTCATAATATTTACATTGTAACTCATGGGCAAGAAAATCATACCCGCACCATTCAGAAGAGGGTTGGATATCCATATGTAACAAATCCCATGGTCAAATTTGGAAGGTTTTCGTGTTACCAATGGCAAAATATTTTTTAATTTCACTTCACAAAAAAATTGGATGGTAGAATCATCACAACATTGTTTTGATTGGTCAAGTGGATGAGACACTTAAGGTACCCTCGACCGGAATGTTAACATCCATACCAATCTAACATAACAAAAGCACTAAAAGCTAGCTTCTGGCCCAAACTTTATCTCTGTCCAGTGATCTAGTAGCACAAGTACAAACATGTGATCAGTAAGGTGCTTATAGAAAATCCCTAATTAATAACCATTTACCTGAAAAAGTAAGCATAATTAACTACCTTTCTTGAATTATGTTAGGTTATTTAGGATAATATTAGTTGTGGTTATACATTTGTATTATTTCCTACCCATATTGAGAACATGTAGAAAATCATTAATTCATTTTACATTCACTTTGAAGTTCAAAAAATTCAAAGAAGACACCCTCGCATATGTGACGGTCACTCTGCTTCAGTCGCGCTATAAAGTACATGAGTTTTCCATATTTCAACAATAATATATAGATATCTCACAAAGGTAAAAAATTATTTGGTCATATTAAGAGATTTAGTATGTACCAGATTTGCATTGATTAAAAACAAAACCTATGTATATTATATAAATAAATGCATGCCGACTCGTAATATTAACAGAGTTTGTACGACATGCATAATTAGAAGGTAAATGACAACGGGACACCATATATTCATATATAAATAAATACCTAATACAAAATTATGCTTGCAAAAGTCTTATATTTGCAAATATCATCATAAATGCCTCAATTTTTCTTTAGATAACCCAAATATTATATAGGTTATACTTATTAAAATTTATAAAATGCTAGCCCGCGCATCGAGCGGGCCACTCTGCTAGTTGCAATTAATAGGAGGTAATAAAGAAAGAGAGGTATCACACATAAATATACTATCTTAGACATCTTTTGTGATTGTGAGCACTCATTAAAATATTATATGCTAAAAAGTTGATGTTGGACAAGGAAGACATCATAATGTGTTATGGTCCCTTATATCTGAATATAAGTTATATTGTCATGGATCCTCCAACATGTTGAGCTTGTTTCTCATCCTATGCTAGCCAAATCTTTTGCACCAAGTAGAAATACTACTTATGCATCCAAAAAAATTCAACCTAGTTTTTCCATGAGAGTCCACCATATCTACCTATGGATTGAGTAAGATCCTTCAACTAAGTTGTCATCGGTACAAGCAATAAAAATTGCTCTCTAAATATGTGTGTCCTTTTAATGTGAGGAAAATAAGCTATGTACGATCTTGTGATTGGGAATAAATAAAAGCGACGGACTTCATAATAAAGTTCTCCATCACAAGTGGCAATACAAAGTGGTGTTCTTTTGCATTAAGATTTCGTGCATCCAACCAAAAAACGCATGACAACCTCTGTGAAGGGCATATATTTATTTTAATGTCTGCCTTAATATTAGAGTCATGGTGATCTTCACCCTTCCTTTTACTTTCCTCTTTTGGCAAGCACTATATGTTGGAGAAAGATCTCTCTATCTCTCTCTCTCTCTCTCTCTCTCTCTCTCTCTCTCTCTCTCTCTCTCTCT
>LR738715.1:159527224-159549802 GCA_902687465.1 Secale cereale | reverse complement strand
TATATATATATATATATAAATACCTATACGGATGTAGGATATCATAAACTATTATTGTTGGCAAAACTATAAGCCCCTATCTTTCTATGTGTCTGATTGAAACTTTGATTTCATAAGTATTGCATGAGTGTTAGCAATTATGGAAGATCAAAAGATGGCTTAGTATGTGAACTTTCTATATAAAAGCTCTTGATTGACTCTTTTCAGTGTTATGATAAATTACAATTGTCTCAATGATTGAGATCATAGTTTGTTATTTTTTAATAAAGTTTTTGTTTCATACTTTACCTTGTGAACAAATTATCACCTTGGCATAAGAAGTTATATGACAATATGTTGTTGTTCTAAAGATGATCATGATACCCTCATGACCGTATTTTATTTTATTGACATCTCTATCTCTAAACATGTGGTCATGACTATCGATCTCGGTTTTCGCTTGAGGACAAGCAAGGTCTAAGCTTGGGGGAGTTGATACGTACATTTTGCATCATGCATTTATATTGATATTTATTGCATTATGGACTGTTATTTCACATTATGGTACAATACTTATACCTTTTCTCTCTCTTTTACAAGATTTACATGAAGAGGGAGAATGACGTCAGCTGGAATTCTGGACCGGAAAGGAGCAAATCTGAGATACCTATTCTGCACAACTCCAAATGTCCTAAAATTTACGGAGAATTGTTTTGTAATATATAAAATATATTGGGCGAAGAAATAGCAGAAGGGGACCCACCAGGTGGCCACAAGCCTGAGGGCGCGCCCCAGGGCTTGTGGGGCCCCTGGCCATCATCTGGTGCCCATCTTCTGCTATATGGAGGGTTTTGACCTAGAAAAAAAATCTTAAGGAAGATTCGGGATGAAACGCCGCCGTCTTGAGGCGGAACCTGGGCAAAAGCAATCTAGGGCTCCGACGGAGCTGTTTTGCCGAAGAAACTTCCCTCCGGGAGGGGAAATTGAAGTCGTCGTCATCACCAACGATCCTCTCGTCGAGGGAGGGTCAATCTTCATCAATATATTCACCTGCACCATCTCCTCTCAAACCCGGGTTCATCTCTTGTATTCAATCTTTGCTTCAAAACCTTAGATTGGTACCTATGGGTTGCTAGTAGTGTTGATTACTCCTTGTAGTTGATGCTAGTTGGTTTATTTGGTGGAAGATCATATGTGCCGATCCTTGATGCTACTCAATACTCATCTGATTATGAACATGAATATGCTTTGTGAGTAGTTACGTTTGTTCCTGAGGACATGGGAGAAGTCTTGTTATAAGTAATCATGTGAATTTGCTATTCGTTCGATATTTTGATGAGATGTATGTTGTCTTTCCTCTAGTGGTGTTATATGAACATCAACTACATGACACATCACCATGATTTGGGCCCAGGGGAAGGCATTAGGAAGTAATAAGTAGATGATGGGTTGCTAGAGTGACAAACGCTTAAACCCTAGTTTATGCGTTGCTTAGTAAGGGGCTTATCATGGTTTTGTCATTGCCCTTGTGAAAGGACTTAGGTGCGAGGCCATGGCCATGGTGATTAGCTTAAAGGGGTTGAATGGGATGATAGACACAAGTTTACCCAGGTTTGGCCCCTCACCAATGAGGTAAAAGACTACTCCTGCTTTGTGTTGTATTGCTTGATTACAAGGGAGTGGAATCGCTTAACCTAGCTCTCGATAAGTTCTTTCTTGTCCCTAACCCGTCGCCGGGTCTCGCCTTTGTATACACAGGCCGAGGCCCAGCGGCTTACAAGAGTCATGGTCGGGTCACACAACATAACTGACTCTCATTCTAAGTCACCATGCCTTGCTAGGCAAGTTACCATCGGGCGGCTCACATCTTCGGGTCTTGGGTCACCTCCGGGTCTTGGGCCTTCTTATAAGCCGCCTCTGGTCTTCATATCTTGTCTCCATGGGCCTACTTGGGCCTCTGCTTATGAGTCACCAACGGTGTAACCCGACCCCTCCTTGGAGGGGTCATACCAAAGGGTTATATCCCCAGCATTAGGCCCCATATTGATTTTAACCTATTCATGTCAATCTTCATCCTCCAGTTGGCGAATTTCTTAAATTCTTCTCAACATTTGATCTTGACAAATCTTCATGACCCGCCATGACAAAAGATGATGTCACATCATTAACTTCAGGAAAAAAAATCCCATGACGTCATAACAGATCTTTGCATTAACCATCCATTCTTAGAATCGAGGCGCCTCCACTATTGAGATAATCATGACATCCTCTTGATTTCCGTGCCTGCCATTTTAATATTTTGCCTTTTCCTTATAAATAAGGACGGGGTTCCCCTTTTTCACTTTTACCCTCGCCGCTCTCTCTTCTTCTTCCTCGCGCCGTCCGTCGCCACTGCCGCCGAACTACGTTGACAACCTTGTTGAGGTCGTTGCATCACCTTGTTCGGACCAGAAAACCACGGTGCTCATCTGCTCTTCACCCAAATCATCAGGTAACTTCATTCTTCCTTCATAGATCTACATTGGGGCATGCAAGTTATTGGCATTTGATCGGCATTCGCTCCAATTCCTCCATGCTTTATTTAGATCCAGTATTTCAACATGAAAACAATCTCAAAGTAGTGTGGTAGTAATCTTATCTCTTATTTCGCATCTTAGATAGGTCCCTCCTCTTACAAATCAACGCCCAACTTGCTAGTTCTTCCACTGCCACACTTTAGGTTTAGAAATAGATTTTATTTTTGAGCTGCCGCAGATCCATAAATATAGCTGCATCCTGTGAAACTTGTTTGTCAAATACTTAGCGGAAATTTTTGCAATCCTGAATCCATAGGCCACTGACTCGCCATAGTTTGTACATGCGACTTAAATAACAACATTGTAACACAACATCATCTAGACGGCTTAACCATAAATTTTAACCCGCCACCACTTGGTTGGCTTAAACTGTTCACCACTTGATCTACTGTAGTTTAATCAATTTGAAACACGCCTTACCCTTTAGAATAGGGCGGCTTATAATATCTTCATGCTTCCTCATAATGTCATTATAATCTTATATGTTGTTTAGTATTGCGTTGTTAACCCACCGCACTTTTATTCCTTGGTCACAACCCATCACTTCTGGCTCATCATGACAAAAGCACCCACGACTTGTGACTGGATTCCTTCCCGAGTTATCGAGGACATACTCAATGATTATGTGACCATGGGGGTTTTAGCCGCCAAAGAAGTCATCCATTGGCGGGTTCCAGGCTCTGAATGCCCTCCTCAACCTCGAGAAGGTGAAGTTGTAGTATTCACGGACCATCTACTCTGTGGCTTTTCACCGCCCGACTCAAAATTCTTCCGACATTTTGTGTTTCTATAATCTTCATCCACAAGATATTGGTCCCAATTTTGTCTCCAACATATGCAACTTCCAAGTGTTATCTTAAGTATACCTTGGGGAAGAACCTTCTATTTATTTGTTCAGAGATTATTACTATATCAATCGCCAGACTGAGATGACCGATGGGCTTAGTCTTGAGCTTGGAGGCGTTTCTATTCAAAGGCAGAGGGATGTAACCTTCACCGGTACGCGTCGGTGCTATACAAATGCTTTTTAACCCCTTTCCGCGACGACATTTGCAACCGTCGCCAAGTGAGTGTGGGCGATAGGGGGGTCCTTCCCACACGACTGATACGTCTCAAACGTATCTACTTTTCCAAACACTTTTGATATTGTTTTGACCTCATTCTTGCATGATTTGAACTAAACTAACCCGGACTGACGCTGTTTTCAGCAGAGCTGCCTGTATGGTTTTATTGTGTGCACGAAAACGGATTTTTAGGTATCTCAGAAAATTCCACGAAAAATCACAGAAAATCCACGCACCCGAAGGAACCTGGTGCCAGAAGAGGGGCCAGAGGGGGGCCAGGGGGCTCCAGGCGCCCTGGTGGCGCGGCCCACCCCCTGGCCATGCCGGGAGGCCGCCTGGGTGGGCCCCGCCTCCCCTGGTGCCCTACTTTGACCCGTATTTTAGCTCATGACGGAGAAATCACAGATCAGAAGTTCTTTTCCCAGTTTTCGTCGCGGAGCCGCCTCCACCCTCTGTTCTTCTTCGGGGGGCTAATCTGGAGGCTGATTTGGCCTCCGGAGAGGGGAGATCGTCGCCATCGTCATCATCATCACCACTCCATCCTCCCTCCATGACTTCTCCTTCCATGTGTGAGTAATCCCCTGCTGTAGGCGAAGGGGATGGTAGGGATTGGATGAGTTAGATCATGTAATAGTTTATCAGATCGTTGGGGGCATGTTGCCTATCATCTACTATGGTGTTTATCATCTTTGCTTCAACTCGTTATTCTTAATGCTTGTCACTTAGGGCCCGAGTGCCATGATTTCAGATCTGAACCATATGTGTTTGCATGAATATATTTGTGTTCTTGATCCTATCTATGAGTTGTTTGCACCTATTACGGTTCGGAACCGGCGATCCCAAAAGTGACAGCTTGGGACACCAAAGGGGATGGTCCGTAGTTTGAGGATTACATGTATCCATTGAATTTATTGCTTTGTTCCGGTGCTCTTTGACAGGAGCACCTTAATCTCCATAAGTTCCTTTTGGCCCCGTTCGTAGCGGGATGGTAGGACAAAAGATGTTGTGCAAGTTCTTATTGCAAGCACGTACAACTACCTACGGGATACATGCCTAATGTTTGATATTTGCCTAGATGATCATTACTTTTCCGTGTGCCTTGCCCCAAGTTGGAATCATGATATATCTCATCCATGCAGCGCCCGACCATCCGTCTCCCTAGCCTACAGTGTTTTAAATCCTGCTGGTTACTAGTTGCTACTTTTGCTATTTACTTTTGCTATTTACTTTTACTATCACTATCATCACTATCATATCACTGTTACCACTTATCTTTTGTTGCAAGTAAGTATATTTCAGGTGCGGTTTTATTGACAACTCAACTGTAAAAGCTTATAAATACTCTTTGGCTCCTCGTGTGTCGAATCAATAAATTAGGTTATTCTTACCCGCGAAGACTATCTCGATCCCTTACGGTTGAGGGTTATCAAGTACCGATTCTTGGCGCCGTTGCCGGGGAGCATAGCAATATTTACAAGTCTACTTGAAGTATCCTACCTGCTGCACTTCATCCGCTATGGGTAAGAAAGGTGACCCTAAGGTTCCGATCTTACTATCCACTACAAGAAGAGGTACTGTTCTGAGCACTAGTGCTACACTTGATTCACCTTCTGTTATGAGTAAGTTTGCCTCACCGCCACCACATGATGCTCCTACTGAATCTGTTACTATGTCCGATACTCTTGATGATGCTTCTACTACTCTTGATGATATTAGTTCACTTGGTTATGCTCTTGAGAAACAGATCGCTGCTGCTGCAAAAAAATCTGGAATTGAAATTCCTGTTACTCGCTACCCTATTGGTGAAACTTACGATTATCCTGATTTGAGTAAACTCAAGGAGAGAATCCTTGATGATGATTACTATATGCTTGATGAAGATTTATGCAGGGAACTGACAGAGTTTGCCGGCTCTGACCCTGAAGTTATTAAGAAGCTGTTTGAAAAACACTCTTTGAAGAACAAAACCGTTCCTGATCCTGAATTTGCTACATCTCCTATATGCATTGATGATCCTGATTATGATTTCTCTGTTGATCTTTCACTTATACCTATGGTTGAAGTTGACCCCTTTTATGGCAGAGAAAATGATGATGCTATTGCACACCTGACTAAACTCGGTGAGTTGGGTGGCCTGTTTACCACGGATGAGAAGATACGATACTTTTATGTGACCAAGCTTCTTCCTTTCTCTTTGAAGGAAGGTGCTAAAGCATGGTATGATTCACTCCCATGCGGTTCCATTAAGAGTCCTCAAGACTTAGCTCACTCTTTTGTTGATAAGTACTTTCCTGCTCACATGCAACATGCTGCTTTACAAAGAATTTATAACTTCAAACAGTTGCAGGATGAGCACCTCCCTAAAGCTTGGGGGAGGTACTGCGGTCTGATTCGGGCTAGACCAGGACATGAAATCCCTAAGAACGAATTAACCGATATATTTTATGCTGGTCTAACTGATGAATCCAGGTCCTATTTGGACAGTTTTGCTCGTTGTGTTTTCAGGAAAAGAACACCGGACGATGCAGAGGATTTGATGGGCAGGATTGCCAAAAACCATGAAGATTGGTCCGTCCCTGAACCACCTCCACCACTAAAGAAGAGGGGCATGTTTGTTCTAAGCCCCGAAGATATGCGAGAAGCAAAGAAGTCTATTAAAGAGAAAGGTATTAAAGCTGAAGACGTGAAGAATCTACCCACTATTAAGAAGCTGTGTGAGCCTACCACTCACCCTCCTATGGTAGAGGTACACTCTCTTTTAGATTTCAACGCAAGTGACATCCCTCATGGTAAGCCTCGTGATCAATGTTTAGAGGAGTTTGATAATTTTATTATGAAACAAAATCATTTTAATGAAAGGATACAAAGTCAATTGCATGATAATTCCCTTGCTATCAAAAGTTTGCTTGATGTTTTAGGTAGAACAGTTAATGATGTTCAATGTCTTGTGAAGCATTTTCATATGGTTCAAACTCAGCTTGAACAAATTTCTAACGTGCAAAAAGATTTGCTTGCTAACAATGTCAAACAAGATGATTTGCAGGCCTTCGGGATTAAGACCCGAGGAGGAACTAGCACTCAAGATCCTCTCTGTCCAGAGGGGCATCCGAGGAGAATCGAGCAAGATTCTCAAATGCAGGAAGAAGAAATTGTTGGTTCTCCAAAAAAGAAGAAGAAGAAACATAAGGAGACTGACAATTCCAATGATCCTATTACAGATGAAGAGCCAGCTGTTGATCCCAACAGTGTATCTATCTCCGATGCTGAGACTGAAGACGGTGCT
Organism: Secale cereale; assembly: GCA_902687465.1. Taxonomy (NCBI): domain Eukaryota; kingdom Viridiplantae; phylum Streptophyta; class Magnoliopsida; order Poales; family Poaceae; genus Secale; species Secale cereale. Next base: position 159,542,900 of record LR738715.1, on the reverse strand, counting down.
GAACCTGAAGGTAAGGATAATGAGAATGATCCGCCTGAAGTTCGAGAAGAAGAAGCACCTGACAAACGTAAGAGGTACACTAGAGAAGACTTCATCGCAAGAAAACATGGGAAGGAAAGAGAACCATGGATACAGAAACCAATGCCCTTTCCAGGTAAGTCCATCAAATCTAAAGAAGAAGAGCATTACAATAAGTTTTGTGAGTGGATTAAACCTCTTTTTCTTCAAATCCCTTTGACTGATGCTATTAAGTTACCTCCCTATTCAAAATATATGAAAGATATTGTCACTAATAAAAGAAAAGTTCCTAATGAAGCAATATCTACTATGCTTGCTAACTACTCTTTCAGTGGCAAAATTCCTGAGAAGCTCGGTGATCCAGGTATACCCACCATTCCTTGCTCCATAAAGAATAATTATGTCAAAACTGCTTTATGTGATCTTGGAGCAGGAGTGAGTGTTATGCCTCTCTCTCTCTCTCTCTTTACAAGAGGCTTTGTCTAGAGAAACTAATTCCTACAGATATCTCTCTTCAGATGGTTGACAAGTCAACCGCCGTTCCGATAGGTATTTATGAGGATGTTCCAGTAGAAGTTGCTAATTGTTTGATTCTTACTGATTTTGTTGTGCTTGACATGCCCGAGGATGGGAGCATGTCCATTATTCTTGGTAGACCTTTTCTTAACACCGCAGGTGCTATCATTGATTGCAATAAAGGGAAGGTTACCTTCAATGTGAATGATAAAGAACACAAGGTGTATTTTCCAAAGAAGACCGACAGGAGACATGGCCTCAACTCTATAGAAAATATCGAGACCGTAAAGATTGGAGAATGGGACTGTCCACTACATGTGCATCACAAATACAAAACTATTATGGTGGGGACAATGTCCATCAAAGTAAAGGTTCAGTGATTACTTCGTAAGAGGTGATACTTTTTGCTCTATATATCACCTGTTTGTTGGTAAGACTTGATCAACCTTACTAGTAAACATGTTTTATATAGATGAAAAGTTGAGCTTGTTATGTTTTCATTTGTTTTAGTTTTTGTTCTCCTTGCTGTACCAAGTGTTTATGTTTTGAAGCTTCACAATACTAATCACTGCCTTAAGTTTTCAGAAAGTTATTCAGCTTTTTGAACTTCGAAAAAATTTCAACAGTGAAGTTTTCAGAAAAATTCCAGAAAAATAAAAATAAAAATTTCCATGTCGGGAGTGACCCAGAGGTACCTGGGGCCAGCCAGGGGGACCCACCAGTGGCCCAGGCGGCCAGCTGGCGCGGCCTGCCCCCTGGCCGCGCCCACAGGGCGCCTGGGGCCCACAAGGCCCCCCTCCAGGTAAGTCTTCTTCCTCCCTCTCTCTTTCTCTCCAAAAACACGAGTTCTCCACTTGTTCTTGTGTTCTTGCTGCTCTTGGAGGCGATTCTTCGATCTCTCTCTACAGCCCATCATTTGAGCTGAGATTTTGAACAAATACTCCCTGGTATGTGACTCCTCCACCCCTCCAAGTAGATTTCTGATTGGTGGCTTCATTTGTGAGTATTTAGTAGTTCTTGGTGCTGTATAGATGAGCCTGCATGCATGTGTAGAAAGTTATTTTCCAAGTTTTGATGCAAGTTTATGCCTTGGGCAAGTGAGTTGAGTAGTTTGCCTTAACCCACCTTGTTTTAATCCTTGTTTTTGTAATTTGTCAAAAATTTCAGAAATGAGTTTGTTAGGAAGGGCAAAGGGGTGGCTTGAGAAGAGGAGGCCCACACACTCCGATCGAGTTACTAGAGCCGCAGCTTCACCCTCGACTGCTAGGGTGAGCTACAATGAAGATCATGTGCCCCTGGAGTTGTTGGAAGACACAAGTCCAGCACGTGCTATGACGTTTCCATGTGATGAATTCCTTGAAGCTGCGGGAATCAAGGATGAGTTTTATAATCTTTGTGCTAATGCAGGTCTGACACGGCTCGTCACGTGCCGTGTTACTCAGTATCAAAAACTCACCTCCAGTTTCATTAACAGTTTTAGATATAATCCTGATTCAGGTGCTATTGAGTTTAAAATTTACAATGATCTTATCACCATGACTTTGGGAAAGTTTTGTGAAATAATAGGTGTGCCGAACGTTGGGAGGACGGCTAGGATGACCTCTCAGCCCTCCGAGCTGAAAACCGTCTTTAACTCTCTCTGCAGCATAGGTACGAGGGATATTCATCGGTCAAAGATCTCCAGCATCTTATTCCCTCACCTCAGGTATTTTGCATATTATGTTGCTAGAGGGGTGCTAGTTCGTGATAACACGAGCAACACTTCTGCGCCGGATATTGCTATCCTGGCAGCCGCCCTCTCAGGGAGGTCTGATTATAATCTGGGTGCCTTAATTGCTCGACGCCTTGCTATGAACGGTAACAAGGGAGACTTATATGGTGGCGTTTATGCCACACTTATCTTAGAACATCTTGGAGGCACCCCACACCCTGATGATAATCCTTTTACTTATTTAAGCTTTGATCTTGCTGCTATAAAAAGGCATAAGTTTGTTACCATGACTTCTGAGCTTGATAATCTTGTTTATATCTTGCGTTTCGGAACTACCGCGGAACGCGAGATCCGTCTACCTGCACCTCTTTTGTTTGATTTTTCTCGCAGGAACGGATGGTCCTTTGATGTTATCCAGTTCGATGAGTTCATGGCCCAGCATCAATTTCATAACCCCATGGAGGGGGTTGTGCCCGATGAGGAGGAGCACGGTGAGTTACCACCTTTTCAGGAAGAAACCGCCACCGAGTTTGGTGAAGGGTCTTCCTCTGCTTGGCGTACGGACCCTTCCTCGTGGGAGACTCCGAGGAGTTCGGTGTACGCGCCAGCATCCTTCTACAACCCTTGGACTCACCACCATACCCCCGGAGCAGGAGGCTCCTGGGGGCAGTAGCTGCTACCAACTTAGGCCAAAAGCCTAAGCTTGGGGGAGTACGTGCCCCTCTCACTTTTCCATTGTATTATCCGTTTTATTCGCTTGGATCTTTTCGAGGTTTTTGCCCGTTCTTCTTTATTATTTCTTTCTTTGCAAAAACAACAAAAAGATTTTCTCTTTCTTTTGCTTTCGTTCAACCTTTGAAATAATCCAAAAAGATTTCCTTTTTCTCTTTAGTTTGCTTTGTTTTCAGAGTTTAGCTCGAGTCCGTGATGGCATTTAATTATATTTCCTACGTTCGATCGTGCAAGTGACGAGGCAGTAATGACGAAGATCGACTGAAGGGAAGCAACAAGGAAGACCGGTATGAACTCTTCTTGTTTCTACTTTTGTACATATGCCTGTACTTATGATCTAGAGACCAGCTTGTAGCGACATAGTGCTATGTTTACAATGCTCTTCCAGTGGTTCATGCTTTCCTTGTGGCTAGTCTCGAATAGCTAGAGTATATAATGTGTTATTGAAATGATTTACATGCATTGCACTGCTCATAGTCTGGTATACTAAGGTGGTATTTCCCTTTGGAGAATTTTTGGATTAACTTGGCACATGTTTACACATGTTTAAGATTAAAAAGTCTGCTCTGCCTTGATGATCTTTGAGTTTTAGAATAGTTATATCACTTCCATGCCCGATTCAATGTTGCTTTGTCGCTCTGCATGATTATGACCGTTATTGCTCTCTAGTTGGTCGCTTCCCAGTCTTTTGCTAACCTCCACCTGTACTAAGCGGACTGACTGCTTGTGCATCCAAAATCCTTAAAACCAGTTATGCCATATGAGTCCACCATACCTTCCTATACATGGTATTTACCTGCCATTCCTAACGAAGACTTTCGTGTACCATCTCGAAATTAATCAAAAGCATTTCTCTTTTTGTGCCTCTGTTTTAGCTCATGAGGAAGTAGTAGTTAATTCATGATCTTTTTAAGTTGGACAAGTTTCACCCCGGGATTGCATGTCTAATGTGCAAACCCCTAATACGAGAAGGAACTGGCATAGAGTGTGCCCGGCTCATAAAAGATAATACAACAAACAAACCCTCCTTCACGCTTTGTTCATGAGAAATCAGAAAACTTTGGCAGTGATAAACAAAGGAGATTAAGAGGATGTGATCGTCCTCATGCGGGAGCCGTTCCTCGAAACTTGTCCAGCTCAAGAAGTGATTGAGTTATCTGCTAGCATTCGTTGATGAAATATGCACCTCTCAAAAACATTTTTTACCTCTGTTTTTAAAACCAAGAGCTCTGGTACATGTTTAGTTTTTGTTTCCGACCACGGGTTTTCAACCTCGCCATCAAAAGCCACGGTACGAGAGTCTCCACCTTCTTTCTTCAAAGCACCAACTAGGAGAGCATAATTGTCATTCTAAGTGTAATGTGCATTGTCCCAAAGTATTACATTGTCTTCTGCATGCTTGTGATATTATAGATTCTGAAATTCTTAGTTCTAGTCTCCTTTAAAACTCTGAAGGAGTTTCTGCATTCATGTTTTGCTTCGCTCATGGAGGCTAGCGAGATACCACCCTAATATGCTCAAGCTATGTGCAATGTAATCTTGTCTTGATTTTCAGTAGTATATTATTTACTTTTAGGTATTTGTGATTGGTCACTTGAAAGAAGGATTGCTCCGTGCATTGTCTTCATAGCATTGTTTCAATACTTGCTAGACACTTCTCGTAGTACATGCTTATATACATCTAATGAAGCAAAAGAGTTTGTCAAAGTTTTCTTTGTCGCCTCCAGTTCGTTGAACTGAATTGCTTGAGGACAAGCAATATGCTAAGCTTGGGGGAGTTGATACGTCTCAAACGTATCTACTTTTCCAAACACTTTTGATATTGTTTTGACCTCATTCTTGCATGATTTGAACTAAACTAACCCGGACTGACGTTGTTTTCAGCAGAGTTGCCTGTATGGTTTTATTGTGTGCAGGAAAAGGGATTTTTAGGTATCTCAAAAAATTCCACGAAAAATCACAGATAATCCACGCACCCGAAGGAACCTGGTGCCAGAAGAGGGGCCAGAGGGGGCCAGGGGGGCTCCAGGCGCCCTGGTGGCGCGGCCCACCCCCTGGCCGCGCCGGGAGGCCGCCTAGGTGGGCCCCACCTCCCCTGGTGCCCTACTTTGACCCGTATTTTAGCTCGTGACGGAGAAATCTCAGATCAGAAGTTCTTTTCCCAGTTTTCGTCGCGGAGCCGCCACCACCCTCTGTTCTTCTTCGGGAGGGCTAATCTGGAGGATGATTTGGCCTCCGGAGAGGGGAGATCGTCGCCATCGTCATCATCATCACCACTCCATCCTCCCTCCATGACTTCTCCTTCCATGTGTGAGTAATCCCCTGCTGTAGGCGAAGGGGATGGTAGGGATTGGATGAGTTAGATCATGTAATAGTTTATCAGATCGTTGGGGGCATGTTGCCTATCATCTACTATGGTGTTTATCATCTTTGCTTCAACTCGTTATTCTTAATGCTTGTCACTTAGGGCCCGAGTGCCATGATTTCAGATCTGAACCATATGTGTTTGCATGAATATATTTGTGTTCTTGATCCTATCTATGAGTTGTTTGCACCTATTACGGTTCGGAACCGGCGATCCCAAAAGTGACAGCTTGGGACACCAAAGGGGATGGTCCGTAGTTTGAGGATTACATGTATCCATTGAGTTTATTTCTTTGTTCCGGTGCTCTTTGACAGGAGCACCTTAATCTCCATAAGTTCCTTTTGGCCCCGTTCGTAGCGGGATGGTAGGACCAAAGATGTTGTGCAAGTTCTTATTGCAAGCACGTACAACTACCTACGGGATACATGCCTAATGTTTGATATTTGCCTAGATGATCATTACTTTTCCGTGTGCCTTGCCCCAAGTTGGAATCATGATATATCTCATCCATGCAGCGCCCGACCATCCGTCTCCCTAGCCTACAGTGTTTTAAATCCTGCTGGTTACTAGTTGCTACTTTTGCTATTTACTTTTGCTATTTACTTTTGCTGTTTACTTTTACTATCACTATCATCACTATCATATCACTGTTACCACTTATCTTTTGTAGCAAGTAAGTATATTTCAGGTGCGGTTGAATTGACAGCTGAACTGTAAAAGCTTATCAATACTCTTTGGCTCCCCGTGTGTCGAATCAATAAATTGGGTTATTCTTACCCGCGAAGACTATCTCGATCCCTTACGGTTGAGGGTTATCAACGACCCAGAAAACCGTCCGGGGTTATGCCTTCCTGGCACACACGCTCGGCAAAATGAGGTCGTGTGCAATTGGCGAGCGATCAAATACGGTTATACGTACAATAGTGCTAAAAATACAATTACACGGGCGAAATTGTTTCTGGTCGTAAGTACATCCCACACAGTAAGTATGTGCTAAACATTTTCGTTCGTACATACATCCCACACAATCGCTCCAAGGAAGGTATTTGCAACTTTAGGTCATTGTCTGTGGATGATTGACCGTCCTCCTTCGTCCTCTTCAGGAACACTTCAATGTTGAACTGTGGGTGTTGTATGAATACCTTCCTCGCCTCCTGACCATACAGGTGGTTTGAGAGGTAATCATCAGTGAACTGCTTTGGAAAGGCCTGAAAACAAGGATGTGCATAAATATCTTCTCTATATTGGAAATGGGGCAAAGGAATAAAAAAGCAAGGTATAATAGTTAGTACCATCATGTAGTGAACTGATGTCTTCTTCATTGTGCACACAAAGATCTTGTTGTTTTTTGTCGCTAATTTCTTTATCCTAACAATCTTTCTGAGTTTCTTGACTTGACTGATATTGATGGACAACTCATTTCCCCATATGCAAAAAGGGTCGAACGGTGGGTCAAAACCTTTGACAGCAGGACCTACATGTGCAAGACCAAATTGTTAAAAAATAAATATTAGAATGGTTCCTGCAATTGCACAATAATATGCTATAGACAAAGGACCATGCACGTGCTAACCTCGATTGTAAACCTCAGTGCTTCCCATTGTTTACCTGCAACACATATAAGGTAGTGAGTCATCATGTTAAGTAAGGGTTCGCATGCTATCAGTACAATATGTTGATCAAAGTAAGCACATTGTAGATTCATCTGATTAATTCAATCCACATGGAAAACCCATTTATCCAAACCAAGCAAGATTAAGAACTAGGAAATATAGCACTTGTATATGTTTCCCATGTATTAAGTACAACAAATTTGATTTATTCCTCACATGCACAACAATACAAAATTCTACCCACGACAGTTGGACATTGCATTGCAGAATTGAACCAAGAAGTTAACTAAACACCACAACAAATTAACCAAACATTAATTGAGCACCACATTGCACAATATAACATACTCCTAATAGAAGATCAAACAGTTAACCAAACCAAGCAAGCTTAACAACTTGGAAATATAGCAATTGTATTTTTTTCTCATGTATTTACTACAGCCAAATTCAATTTATTCCTCACATTGTATACATTAAAAGAATGCACTCACAACTATTGAACATCACATTGTAGAATTGAACCAAACAGTTAACTAAACACCACAACAAATGAACCAAATGTTAACTGAGCACCACATTGCACAATATAACATACTCCTAATAGAAGATCAGAGAGATAACCAAACCAAGCATGCTTAACAACTTGGAAATATAGCAATTGTATTTGTTTCTCATGTATTTAGTATAGCCAAATTTGATTTACTACTCACATGGTATACAATAACAGAATGCACCCACAACTATTGAACATCGCATTGTAGAATTGAACCAAACAGTTAACTAAACACCACAACACAAATGAACCAAACGTTAACTGAGCACCACATTGCACAATGTATAACCAAACCAAGCATGCTTGACAACTTGGAAATATAGCAATTGCATTCGTTTCTCGTGTATTTTGTAAAGATAAATTCGATTTATTTCTCACATGGAAGACAATACAAAATTGCAGCCTGAAGAATTGAACATCACATTTGCAGAATTGAACCAAACAGTTAACTAAAGACGATAACTAATTAACAAAATAGTTAATAAGTGAGCACCACACTACACGACATATAGAACATATACACTAGAGCAACAGATTGCATGGTAAAATTAGATAGCACAATTCACTAGAATTTGTTAAGAAAAGGCAGGAGCAGCACACGCAACGGGTAAACCGAGCATGCTTAACCGACGTAGCTAGCAAATGGCAAGGTGCTCCTCGAATATCTGGGGGTCGACACGAATGACAGTCATCGCGACCTCATCCGTGTGTCGGCCGCGATTTGCTTCTCCGCTGCCAAATGCTCCTTGAGATCTTGGCCATACTGCATGCACCATGGCTGAGGGCGGCGCTTATTTGGTGGAGGGGTCGGTGATTTGGGTGGAAGGTGTCGCACTCGCACCGGCAGTCGGGGCATGTGGGATGTGGAAGGAGGAGGAGGATGGGGGTCGGGTATGGATTACCTGCCTAGATAGACGAGGCTGAGCAGCGTGAAGGAGGGTCACCGACGAAGAGGCGGCGCTGCAAGCAAGGAGTGAAGGTTTCAACTTGGAATGGAAGGCGGGAACGGGAAATGTGGCTTTTGGTAAGGGGGGGCGGGGAGGTAGATATTTTCGCGGAAGCCGAAAATTTGGAATCGCTTCAGCGAAAAAACTGGCGCGCAAAGTGTCATCAGACACGGTCCCTTATTCAGAACTGTGTACGATGTGTGAACATCACAAACGATTCAGATAGCTTAACCCGTGTGTGATGAGTTCGAACGTCAAAAAATTTGGTCCACGTCCCCATCTTTCACCGATGATGATTGAACAATGAAATGATATTTGAGAAGCGGGCTAGTGTGCTTGACACTCCGACGGTGCTCCAAGATATTTTGTGTTGCATCTCACACAGTTGGTGATAATAAACTATCTGTGATCTACTTGATTTTTCTTCTTGATTTGAATTACATAATGAGGTCACAACTGCAAAGGATGGTGTTTGAATTGCTAGAACTTTTATCTGCAGTGAACATGCAACAATAGGTGCGTCGTCAAAAAATTAGAATTATTCAGGGTTCGTTTGGAAGTTTTTATACATTAACTTGGTTTTGTAGGCATTTCAGGTGCATAATTTAAATTTGAACTACATACACATGCTCCAGTGCATATAAATGGGTTGAAAAAACAAAGTTGTGTCCTTGGTTGCATGCTTAGGTCCCATGCAAGAAATGGGAATGGATGCCAAACTCCCTGCCACCGTCACAAACCAGAGCTTCTCACAACTCCGTTGCCTCTTATTGCTTTCAAAAATATTCTAGTGTCAACATAGAACAATAGGAGTGTTGTGTTTAATTTTGGAATTATTCAGAGTTCGTTTGGACGTTTTTATACATTAACTTGGTTTTCTAGGCATTTTATGTGCATAATTCAAATTTGAACTACATGAACGTGCTGTAGTGCATATAAATGGGTTGAAAAATCAAATATGTGTCCTTGGTTGCATGCTTAGGTCCCATGCAAGAAATGGGAATGAATTTCAAACACCCTGCCACTGTCACTAGGCCGAAAACATTGAGATACCTGGTTTTTAAATTCTAGTAAATCCTAAACTCGTCTGAAATTCATGGAACTTGGCATGCTATCATGGAGCGGCATCAACATGTGGTAAAATTCTTGTCCCATTTGGGGCAGGTTTGGGTACAAGATTCTCACAAACTAGAGCTTCTCACAACAAGCGTGACAGTTTCAGTAGGGAACGTGCCACCTTTGGGAACGAAATGATATCCGTTGCCTCTTATTGCTTTCAAAAAAATTCTGGTGTCAACATAGAACAACATGAGTGTTGTGTCTAATTTTGGAATTTTTTGGGGTTCGTTTGGATATTTTTATACATTAAGTAGGTTTTCTAGGCATTTTATGCGCATAATTCAAATTTGAACTACATGCACTTGCTCCAGTGCATATAAACGGGTTGAAAAATCACATCAGTGTCCTGTGGTGCATGCTTAGGTCCCATGCAAGAAATGGGAATGAATTTCAAACACCCTGCCACCGTCACTCGGCCGAAAACATTGAGATACTTGGTTTTTTAATTCTAGTAGATCCAAAACTCGTCTAAAATTCATGGAACTTGGAATGCTATCATGGAGCGGCATCAACATGCCGTGGTAAAATTCTTGTCCCATCTGGGGCAGGTTTGGGTATAAGCTTCTCACAAACCGGAGCTTCTCACAAAAAGCATGATGGTTTCGGTAGGGAACGTGCCACCTTTGGGGATGAAACGATATCCATTGCCTCTTATTGCTTTCAAAAAAAATTCTAGTGTCAACATAGAACAACAAGAGTGTTGTGTCTAATTTTGGAATTTTTTGGGGTTCATTTGGACATTTTTATACATTAACTAGGTTTTCTAGGCATTTTAGGTGCATAATTCAAATTTGAACTACATGCACATGCCCCAGTGCGTATAAATGGGTTGAAAAATCAAATATGTGTCCTTCGGTGCATGCTTAGGTCCCATGCAAGAAATGGTAATGAATTTCAAACACCAGGGCACTGTTGATTGCCCGCAAAATTTTGAGATACTTTGTTTTTAAATTCTAGTAAATCCAAAACTCGTCTCCAATGCAGGATTTGTGCAGCTCTTGATCGCAAACGTTCTAGTTAGAACACCTGTATGAAAACCGACAGCTTCCCCGGGAAGCCAAGAGAAAATGTGCCGAGCAGGATTTCTGTAGCTCTTAATCGCAAACATTTTAGATAGAACACCTGTATGCAAAGTGAGAGCTAAGGTATTCCCCCTTAAGTCGAGGGAAAATTCGTAGCGCAGGATTTGTGCATCCATTCAACGCAAACGGTTGTTTTAGATGAGCCATGTGCAACCACATACAAATAATTTGTCAATCCTTGCAACACTGCGATTTGTCCAAATATGCAGCTAAAAATCACTAGCACCATCTAATTTTTGCAACTAAAATTCGGTAATTAAGCATAGATTTCATTCATAGATTAAGCAGTCGTTCTTAATTTATACAAACAGTTCAACTCGACCGCTGAACCGACCAAACTTTTCCCCAATTGTTGCCAACCACGTACTGAAATAGCTAGTTCAACTATATATACTAGCTAATTTTAAGTACATTGTACGTTCCACCACATCTATAGTCAGATGAACTGAACAAAATTGCCCCTAAATACTACTCCCTCCATCCCAAAATTCTTGTCTTTGATTTGTCTACATACGGATGTATCTATTCATATTTTAGTGTTAGATACATCCGTATCTAGATATATGTAAGACAAGAATTTTGGGACGGAGGGAGTACTACTACGGAGGGGCTTTCTGCTACTTCCGGCAGCCGATCTCCTCTGCCGAGCGTGCTCAGTAAGAGGCAGAGGAGGAGGAGGAGCCTACCGACGAGCTGGACAACTGCAATACGGTGCATGTCGCTGTTGCATGTTCAATGATGCTCGCCAGATCGAACGCCCACTGCCGCTCGAGATGACCCCTCTCGAAGCGGCCTGACTGCTCGTAGATATCCTGATTCCTTGCCTCTGCGTCGGCGTGTGTTGCGGCCACGACTGCGGTAAGGCTCTTTGCGTGCTCTACGAGGTGCTCCTCCTCCTCCCGTAGAAACTCGATGTAGCGCACAAGGTCACTGACGCATGTGCGGGCCTCCACCTGCGCCTCCCTCCGTCGGGCGGCGGTGGCGGAGCGGGTGATGATCCCGGCGGTCGACGATGGCATGGCGGCCACGGCGGCTGACGATGGGGTGGCGGCCACGACGGCCACCTCCCGCCTTCGGGCCACGGTGGCTGAGCAGGTGATGGCCGGTAGTGGGGTGGCGGCCACGACGGCCACCTCCCGCCTTCGGGACGCGGCGGTGGAGTGGGCGATGGCCCTGGCTTTCGACGGTGGTGTGGCGGTAACGGCGGCCAGGAACAGCTGCCGATGGGCAGCGGCGGTAGAGCGTGTGGTGGGTGTTCCGCGCACATCCAACAGGGACACCACACGCACTACACTACACCGGGGACTGCACCGCCGCCGCGGTGTAGCCTCCCAACTGGAGCTGTCCTCTGATGACGGTGGAGTGGGTGAGCGACGACGATGAACCGGTGGCATTGGCGATTGTGGGAGAAGCAAACTGTGACGCCCCCGATTTGATCGTACACTAATCATGCACGCAAATGTGTACGACCAAGATCAAGGACTCACTGGAAGATATCACAACACAACTCTAGACACAAATTAAAATAATACAAGCTTTATATTACAAGACAGGGGCCTCGAGGGCTCGAATACATAAGCTCGAAAACACAAGAGTCAGCAGAAGCAAAAATATCAGAGTACAGACATAAGTTAAACAAGTTTGCCTTAAGAAGGCTAGCACAAAAACAACACGATCGAAAAGGCAGGGCCTCCTGCCTGGGACCTCCTAACTACTCCTGGTCGTCAGCTGTCTCCACGTAGTAGTAGGCTCCGTCGGGGTAGTAGCAGCCGTCAAGGGTGGTATCTGACTCCTGGGATCCGTCATCTGGTTGCATCAACCAGAAAGAAGAAAGAAGGGGGAAAAGGGGGAGCAAAGCAACCGTGAGTACTCATCCAAAGTACTCGCAAGCAAGGATCTACACTACATATGCATCGGTATCAATAAAAGCGGGTAGTATTTGTGGACTAAGCTGCAGAATGCAAGAATAAGAGGGGGAGAAGCTAGTCCTATCTAGGGGTGGAATAACGAGCTGCTCGGCTCGTTAAGCTTGTACTCGTTAAGCTCGTGCTCGTTAAGGCTCGGCTCGTTAAGCTCGTTAAGATTAACGAGCAGAAAACCCTGCTCGGCTCGATTCATTTGAAGCTCGTTAATCTCGTGAGCGCTCGCGGGTGCTCGTTAACAGATTTTAATGTGTTACAATCTACATTGTGAGTGCATGTGTGTGGTTTTTAAGATGAATAATGGTGGCTACGAAAAGAAATATACTAGTTTGTTGACTCCTATGTTGATTAGATTGAATAGGAGAGCTAAGGTGCTACAAAAGTTTGTCACGTAAGATGAAATATGTGTTTTGTTATTACTAACGAGCTTAACGAGCTACTCATGAAACTCGTTAGCTCGCTCGTTAAGCTCGTTAAGTATAACGAGCTAAAATCAGTGATTGGCTCTGTTCATTAAGAAGCGAGCTACGAGCTTAACGAACCAAACTATCGAGTGCTCACTAAGCTCGCGAGCTACGAGCTTTTGGTCCAGCCTACTCCTATCGAAGACTAGCATCTTCTGGAAACCACCATTCTTGCAACACTAGAAGAGAGTACAGAATAACATATTATAATTATTAAGCATGTTGTAGCATTAACGCCCAGAGATCCTTCCTCGACTTCCTGCGAGGAAGCAATCCCGGAGCCACATATCCATTCATGTCTCAGTATCCAGTTCTAGTTGTATCGATCGGGATACAATTCCAAGTGTCCGTTACCGTAGGACAGGCTATCGATAGATGTTTTCTTCCCTGCAGGGGTGCACCAACTTACCCACCACGCTTGCTTAACTCCGGCTGGACACACCATAAGGTCCTGCCCGCCCTCGGCCAAACAATACGCCGCAAACCGACCTAGGCTTAATAGAAAGGTCATGCACGTTGGACTAAACCCTATGCCCCCAGGGGTCATGGGCCAATCACCTCGGGAACTCCTGAACGTTGCGTACGCTGCTAGTGAGCAGACCTGGGCTACCTCCTTAAAAAGGCAGGTGCTTACGCGGTCCAACCCGGCGCATGCCGCTCAGTTGCAATGACGTCAGTTAAGCTTCGGTTGATGCATACGACGCAGAACGCCCATACTATGCCCACGTGATGGTTAGCGCTATCAGGCCAGAGGCCCCTTGGATCAAATATCCAAACCGTTTAGTGTCTTGGGAACGCGGTAACGAGCAGAGACTCACGAAAGACGTGACCCCGTCGCCCCATCTCAAGGACTTGCGGCAAGGGCTAAGAGTGCCCGGCCACGCCTCGTATTCAACTCTCGTGTACCCTCCAGGTCAACCCGTCTCCGCATCACTCGCAATTAAGCTCGCGCGGGTACCCCTCCGGGTTGACCAGTCTTTAGTAACAAGGTTCAGTGTAAAGTCATAGTAACCAATGTAAATGTGGGTCTAACACCAAAGGGAAACCTGAGGAAATCATCCTCAATAGAATCCCACCTGATGTTTATCTTCATGATGAACGAAAGAGGAGTCACCCTCGATGTCCACTCTTGAGGAGTTGCACGACAGTGTCGTTATCGGGAGTGGAGAAGGAGGAAATCACCCTCGATGACCATAACCGATGAACTAACCTACAAGGTTAACATCAGAAGTGATGATGAGGTCTCACCCTCGGCACTCGATAGTAACCCAGTAGTGTCGAGCAACTAAGGGGAAAGTGATGTGCAGTGTTGGGGCCTGGTCTTCGATCCCGTTGATCGGGTCTTCTGATAGTCCAGCGCGGCAGACGGGACAAAGTGGGGGAAGGGATCTCTGATGGATCTCTAACCAGCCTATACTAAGCAGTTTAGTATAAACATGTAAGGTATTAAAGCAAGTATCAACAACAGGCTATGCATCAGAATAGGATCGTACGAAAAGCAATAGCAGTTCTAATGCAAGCATAAGAGATAAGAGAGTGGGTGATATCGGAATGATCAAGGGGGGTTGGCTTGCCTGGTTGCTCAGACGAGAAGGAGGAGGAGGAGTCGATGCAGTAGATCACCAAGGTAGCATCAGTCTCGTGGTCTACCGGAGAGAAGAGGGGGAAGAAACAATAAATACAAAGCATACAGATGCAACAGAGAAGAACGACATGTCAACACGCAGTGCTAGGGTGGTCTAACGCGGTGCTACACAATACCGGCGTGGGGGTAACATCCGGGAAAGTATCCTCGGTATTTCGTGTTTTCGGACAGATGGATCGGAGGGGGAAAGTTGCATGTTCGCTATGCTAGGGATGTGTGGCGGACGAACGGACCGTGTATTCGGATTCGTCTCGTCGTTCTGAGCAATTTTCATAAACAAAAAATTTTCATCCGAGTTACGGATTATTTTAAGTGATTTTTCAAAGATTTAAACAATATCTAGAATTAACATATTTAATTAATTACAAAAGGTATTATGACATCGGCATGATGTCATCATGACATCATCAGTCAACAGGGAGGGAGATAAGCTACAGGGAGGGAGGGGAAAATGCGACGCAGGACTCGCCGGCCGTGAGGGTTTATATAGCAGGCCGGTAAGCATTGGGATTTCAGGGGATTTCACCGAGTCGGGCGGGAAGCTTGCACGGGAACGGGCTCACCGACGATTCATTGGCGCCACCGTTTGGCTAATAGAACGCCCCGGCACGCTGCACAAGCTTGCGTTGTAAGCCGTCTGCGGCATCGGGGTGACAAGACGTGCGAGAGGAGGACGAAAGGACACGTACACATACGGTTAATACATAAAAAACGTTTGCGATTTAATTACCTACTATACCCCCGTCCTAGTTTATAAGTAGGATTTAACTAATAAAATACGAATGCACATCGCTCGCACAGTTTGTCTTATTTGCTACGTATCACTATGCCGGCCTCTGCTCGCGTCCCTCGACAAGCTCTGCTCACCGTTAGGCGCCGCAGCGCGTTGTGCTCGCCGTTAGGGGCCGCGGCGTGCTCTGCTCGCGTCCGCCGGCGCGCTCGGCTTGTGGAAAGCTTTTCCTTGCGTGTTCAACTACTATATGTATATA
>LR738715.1:159509884-159526967 GCA_902687465.1 Secale cereale | reverse complement strand
GTGTGTGTGTGTGTGTGTGGTTGCTCGCCGTTGAGGTGACCGCGGAGCGCTCTGCTCGCGTCCCTTTGTGCGCGCTCTGCCAGCGGTTGGGCGTGCACACAATCCCGTCGGGGGCCCCATATGCATGCGGCTGCGCTACGCGTGTTGCCACATGATGCAGTTACGTGCGGCATGATGTAGTTACGCGCTGCAAATTAGAACTGCCATTAGGGTCTGCCGATATTCCTGGTCGTCCGGCTTCTCCTTTAATTCCCGCGGCCATTATAACCTTAGTCTCTTCAATCTTTCGATCGCGGCCCACATCACAACAAGCACACCCACGACGACACATAGAGAGGGGATGTCTAGCGGCGCTCCAATGGAGTTCGGCGAGCATAAAGTGGAGACCCACACGAGGGAGACGGATCTCTCAATGGTGTACACCATCAACCCGACCGTGGTGGACGACTACATCAACACCGTTGAGCAGTTGCTTCCCGGAGACAAGTACAAGGTGGTCGGCATCAACCTCTAGTACACCTTCGGTCGTCCCGACAAAGATCAGAAGATTGTCGCTGCCCAGTTGTGTGTGCGCCATCATGTCCTCATCTACCACTACTGCATGGCCACAGAGCCTTGCTACTGTTTCAACAGGTTTTCAGCAGCACCGACTACAAGTTCGCCATGGTGGAAACCACCATCGATGTAAAAGCGCTCAGAGTTACGGGCTTGGCCTGCCAGAACCTTGTTGAAATCCGTGAGCACTACAGGTCTGGGGCAGCACGAACTAGGACTCCCTGGTTGAACTTGCCTCGGCCATCATCGACCCCTACTACGAAAAGATGAAGCGGGATGCCAAGAGAACAAGTCTCGTATTCTATCACAGGGCCTGGATGCGGCAACTCGATGAACCTCACCTCGGGTTCGCGGCCAAGAGCATGTAACATGCTAGGAGATGCACATGCGGATCGTTGACATGAGGAAGTGCCTTGATACCCAAATCGTCGAGCCCGAATCAAGCCACAAGCAGAGCAAGCGTCCCAAGAAGTAGATGATGATCAGATGATCGTTTATGCTAGTTGATCATGCATGTAATATATCATTGGGTAGCGTAGCATGCAATTTCAAAATTTTCCTACGCTCAGGCAAGATCTATCAAGGAGATGCATAGCAACGATACGGGGGAGAGTGCGTCCACGTACCCTCGTAGACTGAAAGCAGAAGCGTTTAGTAACGCAGTTGATGTAGTCGAACGTCTTCATGATCCAACCGATCCAAGTACCGAACGTACGGCACCTCCATGATCAGCACACGTTCAGCACGATGACATCCCTCGAGCTCTTGATCCAGTTGAGGACGAGGGAGAGTTTCGTCAGCATGACGGTGTGGTGACGGTGATGATGAAGTTACCGGCGCACGGCTTCGCCTAAGCACTATAACGATATGACCGAGGTGTGTAATTGTGGAGGGGGGCGCCACACAGGGCTAAGAGATTGTCTGTTCTGCTTTTGGGGTGCCCTTGCCCACGTATATAAAGAAGGGAGGGAGAGAGGTCGACCTCCTAGGGCGCGCCAAGAGTAGGGAGTCCTACTAGGACTTCCAAGTCCTAGTAGGAAACCCTTTCCTATTCTAAGTAAGAGAGAAGGAAAGAGGGAAAGAGAGAGGGAGTAGGAAAAGGCAAGGGGGGCGCCACCCCCTTCCCCTAGTCCGATTCGGACCATGGGGGGCGCGCGCGCACCTCCCCTTGGCCTGCCTCCTCCTCTTCCCGTATGGCCCAATAAGGCCCATTACTTCTCCCGGTGTATTCCTGTAACTCCCTGGTACTTCAGAAAATACCTGAATCACTCGGAACCTTTCCAATATCCGAATATAGCCTTCCAATATATGAATCTTTACCTCTCGACCATTTCGAGACTCCTTGTCATGTTCTACGAAGATCTTTATCGGTCAAACCGCATAACAACATATGTTGTTCCCTTTGTCATCGGCACGTTACTTGTCGGAGATTCGATTGTTAGTATCATCATACCTAGTTCAATCTGGTTACCAGCAAGTCTCTTTATTCGTTCCGTAATACATCATCTCATGACTAACTCATTAGTCATTTGCTTGCGAGGCTTATTATTATGAGTATTACCGAGAGGGCCCAGAGATACCTCTCCGATACACGGAGTGACAAATCCTAATCTCGATCTATGCCAACTCAACAAACACCTTCGGAGACACCTGTAGAGCATCTTTATAATCACCCAGTTACGTTGTGATGTTTGATAGCACACAAGGTGTTCCTCCGGTATTCGTGAGTTGCATAATCTCATAGTCAGAGGAACATGTATAAGTCATGAAAAAAGCAATAGCAATAAAACTAAACGATCCTTATGATAAGCTAACGGATGGGTCATATCCATCACATCATTCTCCTAATGATGTGATCCCATTCATCAAATGACAACACATGTCTATGGTCATGAAACATAACCATCTTTGATCCATGAGCTAGTCAAGTAGAGGCATAGTAGGGACACTTTGTTTTATCTATGTATTCACACATGTACCAAGTTTCCGGTTAATACAATTCTAGCATGAATAATAAACATTTATCATGATATAAGGAAATATAAATAACAACTTTATTATTACCTCTAGGGCATATTTCTTTCAGTCTCCCACTTGCACTAGAGTCAATAATCTAGTTCACATCGCCATGTGATTTAACATCGATAGTTCACATCGTCATGTGATTAACACCCAAAGTTCACATCGCCATGTGACCAACATCCAAAGGGTTTACTAGAGTCAATAATCTAGTTCACATCGCCATGTCATTAACACCCAAAGAGTATTAAGGTGTGACCATGTTTTTCTTTGTGAGAGAAGTTTAGTCAACGAGTCTGTCACATTCAAATCCGTATGTATTTCGCAAATTTCTATGTCTACAATGCTCTGCATGGATCTACTCTAGCCAATTGCTCCCACTTTCAATACGCATCCAGATTGATACTTAGAGTTATCTGGATTAGTGTCAAAGATTGCATCGGCGTAACTCTTTACGACGAACTCTTTATCACCTCCACAATCGAGAAACATTTCCTTAGTCCTCCAGTTACTAAGGATAATTTTGACCGCTGTCCAGTGATATATTCCTGGATCACTATTGTACCTCCTTGCCAAACTCATTGCAAGGTACACAACAGGTTTGGTACACAACATGGCATACTTTATAGAACCTAAGGCTGAGGCATAGGGAATGACTTTCATTCTCTCTCTATTTTTCTGTTGTGGTCGGGATTTGAGTCTTACTCAACTTCATACCTTACAACTCAGGCAAGAACTCCTTCTTTGATTGATCCATTTTGAACTACTTTGAAATCTTATCAAGGTATGTACTCATTGAAAGTCTTATCAAGCGTCTTGTTCTATCTCTATAGATCTTGATGCCCAATATGTAAGCAGCTTCACCGAGGTCTTTCATTGAAAAAACTCCTTTTAAACAATCCTTTATGCTTTCCAGAAAATTCTACATCATTTCCGATCAACAATATGTCATTCACATATACTTATCAGAAATGTTGTAGTGCTCCCACTCACTTTCTTGTAAATACACGCTTCGCCGTAAGTCTGTATAAAACCACATGCTTTGATCACCTTATCAAAGCATATATTCCAACTCCTAGATGCTTGCATCAGTCCATACATGGATCGCTGGAGCTTGCACACTTTGGTAGCACCTTTAGGATCGACAAAACCTTCTGATTGCATCATATACAACTCTTGTTTCATAAATCCATTAAGGAATGTAGTTTTGACATCCATTTGACAGATTTCATAAAATGCGACAATTGCTAACATGATTCGAACAGACTTAAGTATCGCTACGAGTGAGAAAGTCTCATCGTAGTCAACTCCTTGAACTTGTCCAAAACCTTTTGCGACAAGTCGATCTTTGTAGATAGTGACATTACCATCAGCGTCTGTCTTCCTCTTGAACATCCATTTATTCTCTAAGGCTTGTCGATCATCGGGCAAGTCAACCAAAGTCCACACTTTGTTCTCATACATGGAGCCCATCTCACATTTCATGGCCTCGAGCCATCTTGCGGAATGTAGGCCTATCATCGCTTCCTCGTAGTTTGTAGGTTCGTCATGGTCTAGTAACATGACTTCCAGAACAGGGTTACCATACCACTATTGTGCGGAACGTACTATGGTTGACCTATGAGGTTCGGTAGTAACTTGATCCGAAGTTTCATGATCATCATCATTAACTTCCTCACTAATTGGTGTAGGCATCACTGGAACTGATTTCTGTGATGAACTACTTTCTAATTCGGGAGAACGTACAATTACCTCATCAAGTTCTACTTTCCTCCCACTCACTTCTTTCGAGAGAAACTCCTTCTCTAGAAAGGATTCATTCTTAGCAACGAATATCTTGCCTTCGGATCTGTGATAGAAGGTGTACCTAACAGTTTCCTTTGAGTATCCTATGAAGACACATTTATCTGATTTGGGTTTGAGCTTATCAGTTTGAAGTTTTTTCACATAACCATCGCAGCCCCAAACTTTAAGAAACGACAACTTGGGTTTCTTGCCAAACCAAAGTTCATAAGGTGTCATCTCAACGGTTTAGATGGTGCCCTATTTAACATGAATGCAGCTGTCTCTAATGCATAACCCCAAAATGATAGTGGTAAATCGGTAAGAGACATCATAGATTGTGCCCTATCTAATAAGGTATGGTTATGACGTTCGGACACACCATTACGCTGTGATGTTCAAGGTGGCGTGAGTTGTGAAACTATTCCATATTGTTTTAAATGAAGACCAAACTCGTAACTCAAATATTTGCCTCCATGATCAGATCGTAGAAACTTTATTTTCTTGTTATGATGATTTTCTACTTCACTCTGAAATTCTTTGAACTTTTCAAATGTTTCAGACTTGTGTTTCATCAAGTAGATATACCCATATCTGCTCAAATCATCTGTAAAGGTTAGAAAATAACGATACCCGCCGCGAGCCTCAACACTCATTGGACCACATACATCTGTATGTATTATTTCCAATACGCCATTGGCTCGCTCCATTGTTCCGGAGAACGGAGTTTTAGTCATCTTGCCCATGAGGCATGGTTCGCAAGCATCCAATGATTCATAATCAAGTGATTCCAAAAGTCCATCAACATGGAGTTTCTTCATGCGCTTTACACCAATATGACCTAAACGACAGTGCCACAAGTAAGTTGCACTATCATTATCAACTCTGCATCTTTTGGCTTCAATATTATGAATATGTGTATTACTACGATCGAGATTCAATAAACCATTCACCTTTTGTGTATGACCATAGAAAGTTTTATTCATGTAAACGAAATAACAATTATTCTTTGACTTAAATGAATAATCGTGTTGCAATAAACACAATCCAATCGTGTTGATGCTCAACGCAAACACCAAATAACATGAATTTAGTTTTAATACTAATCCCGAAAGTACAGGGAGTGTGCGATGATGATCATATCAATATTGGAACTACTTCCAACACACATCGTCACCTCACCCTCAACTAGTCTCTGTTTATTCTGCAACTCCTGTTTTGAGTTACTAATCTTAGCAACCGAACAGGTATCAAATACCCATGGGCTACTACGAGCACTAGTGAGGTACACATCAATAACATGTATATCAAATATACCTTTGTTCACTTCGCCATCCTTCTTATCCGCCAAATATTTGGGGTAGTTCCGCTTCCAGTGACCATTTCCTTTGCAGTAGAAGCACTCAGTTTAGGCTTGGGTCTAGCTTTGGGCTTCTTCTCGGGAGTGGCAACTTGCTTGCCGTTCTTCTTGAAGTTCCCTTTCTTTCCCTTGCCCTTTTTCTTGAAACTAGTGGTCTTGTTTAACCATCAACACTTGATGCTCTTTCTTGATTTCTACCTTCGCTGATTTCAACATCGCGAAGAGCTCGGGAATCGTTTTCATCATCCCTCGCATATTATAGTTCATCACGAAGTTCTAGTAGCTTGGTGATAGTGACTAGAGAACTCTGTCAATCACTATATTATCTGGAAGATTAACTCTTAATTGATTCAACTGATTGTAGTACCCAGACATTCTGAGCACATGCTCACTAGCTGAGCTATTTTGTGACACCCCGAGACCGATGCTCTAGGTGTCTTCCAGTTATTCGCTGCCATTTCCATGTCATCTTCTTGCGTGTTGCATCCTACCATGTCATCATGTGCATTGCATCTTCATGTTTTCAAAACTTGTATTCGTTCGTAGTTGCCCGATCCCTTGTCCTCTCCGTTGTCTGTTCTGTGCCCAAACACACTCGCACGCACCCGCGACACCTTCGAATATTTATTTTATGAGTGGCCGAAAAATGTTCTTGGAATGGGATGAGACTTGGCGTGTGGTATTAATATAGTGTAGACAGACCGCCTGTCAAATTTCGTCGCATTCAGAGCTTGTTTGATAGCCCAACCGTTAAACCTATAGCGACAATATAGTCGGACAAATGCCGGACGTTTCGGTCTCCGAAACTGCCGCCGAGCCTCTCTTCTCTCCTCTCATCTCAGCCCACACCTCTTTTACACAGCCCGCCACAGCCCACCTAGGCATCCTAGCTTTCCCCCGCGATTGGATCCGTCGGATCGCGATCGGCGGGCTCCGAAACCCTCAAAACCCTAGTCCTAACCCCTCCCCCTTCCTTATATAAACACTCCCCCATGTCATTTTTGGCCTAACCTACTCCTTCCCCTACCTCTAGCCCCCCTGCCTCATTTTCCGCGCGCAGTCAATCCCTCCTCCTCAAAATCCTGGTGCAGCCACCTCATTCTTGCCACTTGGTGGCGCCCTATAGGCCAGCCGCTGCCCCAGGTCTCCTCCCAGCCAACGGGGAAGCGCCACTTGGCCGCCCCACGTCGCCCCCGCGCCCCCCTCTCCTGCAGCCACCGCGGCCCGCCCAGGCCCGGGCACGGCCCGCGAAGCCTATCGCCCACCGCCGATGTGAGCCTGAGCCGCCTCCCGCACGGCTACCTGCTCCGCGCCCCGCGCCTCCCTGCACCTCGCCTCCATAGTAGTCGGCCCCTCGCCGCCGGCATCTCCACACCGACCTCGCCGCCTCCTCGCATGCCACCGCTGCCAGCCGCCTTCATCGACCAAGCTCAACGCCCGAAGCGCGCCGCCTCCGGCCATTGCAGCACCGCGCCGCCGACGACTCGCTGCTCCGCCGCCGCCCTGGAGTGCCCTGCCGGTGACCTGTTCCTCCCCAGGCCCCGTCCACCTCGCCTGTCGTCCTACGACTCCAGCCGCCGTTCTCCTCGATCCGATCGAATCGGGAGGAGAGCGCCTCCTTGCTCGCGGACGGGCCACCACGTGGAGCCGGCCCACTAACCCCAGCAGGCCGCGGCCCATCTCCCCGCGTCGGCCTGTCTCCATCTGCCTCGACCCACTTGCCTTGCTCAGCCCAATGGTGAGGCCCGCCTAAACCTCGCCTGAGCGACTTTTAGTTATCTCACGTCTGTGTGTTTTCTGCTAAGTCTGGAGATAAAGTACTTTATGTATGCATCTTGTGTGACTCGTAACTTGGTGCACGTAGATCCAAATTGAGCATCTTATATATCAAAATGTTCGTCTCTGATTGCTCTACATGTTAGTTGCATTTTCATGCATGTTACTGTTCATCTTGTTGTCTTAATCTTCGATGCAAAACTGCTATGTGATGTTACTACTCAGCCTTGGTTGTCTGTCAACAATATGTTAGCATGTTTGAGAGGTCACATCTTTGTGCATGTTAGTCCAAATGGAGTGTATGATATGTCAAATTGTTCATCTAATGATGCTCTACATGAGGGTTGCATTCGCATACATGTTGGAGTGCATTATGCCATGATTATCTCTGCTGCAAAAGTGCATGTTGTTGTTAAGTGCTAAAAACTGTTATAAGATGCTGATTTGTCTTTTTCATATCTTTATGTCTGATTTTTGTTTGAGCATCATGCCAATATGTTTTAGAAGCGCAATCATGCCATCTTTGCTGTGGTGAAATCCATTTTTCATTATATGCTTTGTGGTGAGTGCAACAAGCTTGTAAAGTAGCCTACTCGATGTTTGTTGTTTCCTAAGACTTGTTGAAAACTACTAAGTCTGAAACTGTTATATTGTGATGCCATGTTTGCTTGATGCTATAGTCAAATCCATGCTTGTTTTGGAATGTCCAATGACCATGTCTTGATGTCCATGTTATGCTCTATCCATCCATGTCCTTGTTTGCAATTATAGGTTGATGTAGCTTGTTTATTTCTTGCTCTCAAATTGCTATAAAATGTTTCTGTGAGCCTGTTAACAGTAAGTTCAGTTTTGTCATGTGAATAGCTAGTTTTCTATGCATCTTATGACCATATTCTTGCCATGAGTAGCTGCATAAACATGTCTTCTTGTTGTTGGTTATATTCACATGCCATGATATGCTTTGAGATGAGTTGCACAAGCCTGCAAACATGCCTACTTGTCGTTGTTGCTGCCATGTTCAGTTTATTTTCACTAAGTATGTGAATCTGTTATCTTTTGCAATCTTGCCATGATGTTTTGAGCATGTTCTAGTGGTGTTTGGCAGTAGCTCAGTGATCATGCTTGTAGTGCTTCACATGTACATGCTTGCCATGCCCTTTGATGCCATGAAATGTTCCTGTAGCATGTTGTTTTGATGATTGCAAAGTGCCTAGTTGCTTTTTTTGGACAGCTTGTTGTTAAATCGTGTTTCATGTGTATGTGTTGAACCGTTGCTCCGTTTTGAGCGTGTCCTATATGAAACTTGCTTGTTTTGCATGTAGATGCATAATATCATGTTGTATACATGCTTGGAGTGTGTTTGCTTGTTGTTTGAATGCATCTTGCATCTTTGCCATGCTTAACTTGTCTTGCTCATATCTTCTTGGCCGCAGCTCCAAATTAAATGAACTTTATATGTAACTTGACTAGAATTTCGAGTAGATCATCATGGTGCATGTTAACTTGTTGTTTAACAACTTTAACTTAAGGTTTGTTCAGATATGGACCAATATCAAAATTTTCATATGAGGGCTTACCGGAATTGTTATATGTTGTTTCCGACCTCATTTAAACTTGCCTTGTTGTGATGTTCTTGTATGCATTATCTCTTGCCATGAGTAGCTTCATGTAGCCTTGTCATGCATCATACTTGGTTGAGCATCATGTCTTGTTATGTGTTGTGTGTTTACCGTGTTGCTTGCTTCTTCTCGTTAGTGCTTGTTTCGTTGCGATCGTGAGGATTTGTTCGACTATGCTTGGTTCGTTTTCGCGGCTTCTTCTTCGTCTTCTTCATGGACTCGTTCTTCTTCCTTGCGGGATTCCAAGCAAGATGACCGTCACCTTGGATCTCATTACTATCATTGCTATGCTAGTTGTCTCGATGCTATCGCTATATGTCGCGCTGCCTATCTATTTATTGTCAGCCTCTCATTATTGCCGTGAAACACCCTCTAACCTTTGACACCATCCCAACAAATCGTTGTTTGGCTATGTTACCGCTTGCTCAGTCCCTCTTATAGCATTGTTAGCTGCAGGTGAAGATGAAGATTGCTCCATTTTGGATCTTGGTTGTTGGAATATCATAGTATCTATTATTATAATTAACACACCTATATATTTGGCAATGGGTGGAAGGCTTGGCCTTTTGCTCGGTGTTTTGTTACACTCATGCCGCATTAAGAACCGATAAACCGGTGTTATGTTCCTTGATTTTGCGTTTCTAACGCGGTTGGGTATGTGGGGACCCCTTGACAGTTCGCTTTGAATAAAACTCCTCGAGCATGGCCCAACATTGGTTTTAATTTGCAACATAATAAAAACTTAATTAATTAATTAAATTGCATAGGGGGTCGCGTCCTCGGGGATTATTTTCTACATACAGGGAGGGGCCAGTGCCGATTGTGTTGGTCCCGAATAGAGCAGCATGCAGTGCCGCCACTTGGCAACTTGGGGTGTCTGGTCGCTGTAACCATAGCTCATCCGGACGTGGCCTGAGATGAGATACGCGCGGCTACTATCAGGGTGTCTGCACGCCGGGAGGTCTTGCTGGACTTGTTTTACCATTGTCGAAATGTCTTGTGCACCGGGATTCCGAGTCTGATCGGGTTGTCCGTAAGATAAGGGCTATTTTTACCTCTGCTGATCGTGAGAGCTTGTGATGGGCTAAGTTGGGACACCCCTGCAGGGTTATGATCTTTCGAAAGCCGTGCTCGTGGTTATGTGGCAGATTGGAATTTGTTAATGTCCGGTTGTAGAAAACTTGACAGAGGATCCGAGATAAAACACACAACCGCGTGAGTAACCGTGACCGTCTCTCTTCACTTTGAGAAGAGAACACGGTGGGGTTATGTTTGATTTGTAGGTAGTTTCGGATCACTTAGCGGTCATTACTAGTTTGCGACCGTTTGCGTAGATGCTCATCTTATTCTTGTACTTGTAAGTTAGCCACCATATATTGCTTAGCTGCAGCTGCAGCCTCACCACTTAACCTCTCCATACCCTTTAAGCTTTGCTAGTCTTGATACCCATGGTTATGGGATTGCTGAGTCCTCGTGGCTCACAGTTACTACAACATCAGTTGCAGGTTAAGGTTTCCCATGACTTGACGTGAGAGCGATACTTTTGTTGGAGTTCTTTCTTCTTCTTCTTCAGTCTTGGGATAGGTTCCTGGTCGGCAACCTGGGATAGCAGATGGATATCGTTGTGCTTTTCATGTTTTCATCCGTAGTCGGATGTCTTGCATATGATGATGTTGTATTCATGTGACTTATATGACTTGTATGTATCCCCATGTATTTATGTAATGGTACGATGTAATGATATCCATCTTGCTAAGCGCCCGAAATGCGGATGTGCCCCAATCACGAGGTGTTCACATGATCGGGATAGAATCGCATCTTGGGCGTGACATATTCTCCTCCATCTTGTAGCAAAGTATTTGTTAGAGGTCTCATACCTCTAGACATGGGCATGAGTCCGAAATACCAATTTCAGCTCTTGGAACATCTCATATGCTCTGTGGCGTTCAAAACGTTTTGAAGTCCCGGTTCTAAGCCATAAAGCATGGTGCACTAAACTATTAAGTAGACATCATATTGAGCTTTTCCAAACGTTCATAACGTTTGCATCTGCTCCTGCAATAGGTCTGTCACCTGGCGCTGCATCAAGGATATAATACTTCTGTGCAACAATGAGGATAATCCTTAGATCATGGACCTAGTCCACATTATTGCTACTAACATCTTTCAACTTAGTTTTCTCTAGGAACACATAAAAAACATAGGGGAGCTATAACGCGAGCTATTGATCTACAACATAATTTGCAAATACTATCAGGACTAAGTTCATGATAAATTAAAGTTCAATTAATCATATTACTAAAGAACTCCCACTTGGATAGACATCCCTCAAGTCATCTAAATGATCATGTGATCCAAATCAACTAAACCATGTCCGATCATCACGTGAGATGGAGTAGTTTTCAATGGTGAACATCTTATGTTGATCATATCTACTATATGATTCACGCTCGACCTTTCGGTCTCTAGTGTTCCGAGGCCATGTCTGTACATGCTAGGCTCGTCAAGTTTAACCCAAGTATTATGCATGTGCAAAACTGTCTTACACCCGTTGTATGTGAACGCAGAGCTTATCACACCCGATCATCACGTGGTGTCTCGGCACGACGAACTGTAGCAACGGTGCATACTCAGGGAGAACACTTGTACCTTGAAATTTTGTAAGGGATCATCTTATAATGCTACTGTCGTATCTAAGCAAAATAAGATGCATAAAAAGATAAACATCACATGCAATCAAAATATGTGACATGATATGGCCATCATCATCTTGTGTTTTTTATCTCCATCTCCAAAGCATCGTCATGATCTCCATCGTCACCGGCTTGACACCTTGATCTTCATCGTAGCGTCGTGGTCGTCTCGCCAACTATTGCTTCTACTACTATCGCTAACTCATAGTGATAAAGTAAAGCAATTACATGGCGTTCACAATTAATACAACAAAGAGACAACCATAAGGCTCCTGTCGGTTGCCGATAATTTACAAAACATGATCATCTCATACAATAACGTATAACTCATCACGTCTTGACCATATCACATCACAACATGCCCTGCAAAAACAAGTTAGACGTCCTCTACTTTGTTGTTGCAAGTTTTACATGGCTGCTACGGGCTTCTAGCAAGAACCGTTCTTACCTACGCATTAAAACCACAACGATTTTTCGTCAAGTGTGTTGTTTTAACCTTCAACAAGGACCGGTCGTAGTCACACTCGATTCAACTAAAGTTGGAGAAACAGACACCCGCCATCCACCTGTGTGCAAAGCACGTTGATGTCTACACACGCTTCTATTCTTGTAGACTATGTTGGGCCTCCAAGCGCAGAGGTTTGTAGGACAGCAGCAATTTCCCTCAAGTGGATGACCTAAGGTTTATCGAACTCAGGGAAGTAGAAGTTGAAGATGGTCTCTCTCAAGCAACCCTACAACTAAGATACAAGAAGTCTCTTGTGTCCCCAACACACCTAATACAACTAGGAGTTGTATAGGTGCACTAGTTCGGCGAAGAGATGGTAAAATATGGATGATAGGAGTGGCAAAGCAAAGTAATATAAATCTGTAATAAAAAGTGCAGCAAGCAAACAAGTGGTAAACGTGAGCACAAATGGTATTGCAATGGTGGAAACAAGGCCTAGGCTTCATACTTTCACTAGTGGCAACTCCCAACAACATTAACATAGTCTAATCACATGATATTTCCCAAAAACATGCAATGGAGACGCACTCAGAGGTCATTCCTTTGTGGTCAAGAGAGGACGAGAATTATGTAGGGCTACAAAAGCACACCTCAAAGTTCGTAGTTCTCAATCTATGGATTTCCCAATGTCACCGCGGCCATCCAAAGAGAGTACCACAATCACCACAACATATCTCAAGGATAGTCAAAGACAAGCACCAAGAGACTCTCAATCTTCAATCAACACACAAAAGAGGAAATCACTCAGGAAAATACTCTTCTAATCCATGTCCAATAGACCGCTGTCACCTTGGTCTCGGGGATTATACTAGATAAAGACAAGTGAGTACATCAATCCAATACATAGAGGAAGGGGAAATATCATGGGATCACCCTAGATTAACATAGCCTATGATCACAACGAAGATCACATCATGGGAGAGAGAATTGACCACATAGCTACTGGTAGAAACCTCAACCCCGAGGAGGAACTACTCCCGCATCATGGAGGGAGGAAGAAACGTCGATGGAGATGAATCCGGGGGCACTTCCCCGTCCCGGCAGGATGCCGGCACAGGAATTCTGGTCCCCCGAAACTTGGTGGCGATGGCGGCGGAGATCGGAATTGCTTCTGGAGAAAAGGGTTCTGGAATCAGGGTTTCCGCGACGAGAGAATAAATAGGAGGCCAAGTAGGGCACCAGAGGAGGTGGGAGCCCCCCAGGCGGCCCCCCGGCGCGGCCAGGGATGGTGCCGCGCCATCAGGGCGCCTGGGGCCCCTCTGGCCCCCCTCTGGCCCCACTTCTGGCACATGGAAGCTTCTGGAGCGCTGTTTTTTTATATATTTTTCCCGAAATTTTTCTGGCAATTTAAGTAATGGGAAAACCTGAAATACAAAAACAGCAGAAAACAGAAGCTGGCACTGGGGTGCACTGAGTTAATAGGTTAGTCCAAATATGATCAAAAGTGTATGAAAGTGTATCAAAAGCATAGCAATATCACCCAAAACATGCATGGAGCAAGCAGAAATTATAGATACGTTTGGGACGTATCACACGTCGGTAGAACCAGTCTCATGAACGCAGTCATGTAATGTCGGTCCGGGCCGCTTCATCTAACAATACCGTCGTATCAAAGTATGACGTTGGTGGTAAGCAATATGATTATTATCGCACACAACTCTTTGTGTTCTACTCGTGCATATCATCTACGCATAGACCTGGCTCATGATGCCACTGATGGGTAACATAGCATGCAATTTCAAAAATTTCCTACGCTCACGCAAGATCTATCTAGGAGATGCATAGAAAAGAGACGGGGAGAGTGTGTCCACGTACCCTCGTAGATCGAAAGCGAAAAAGTTTAGTAATGCGGTTGATGTAGTCGAACGTCTTCACGATCCAACCGATCCAAGTACCGAATGTACGGCACCTCCGTGTTCAGCACATGACATCTCTTGAGCTCTTGATCTAGTTGAGGACAAGGGAGAGTTTCGTTAGCACGACGGTGTGCTGATGGTGATGATGAAGTTACCGGTGTAGGGCTTCGCCTAAGCACTGTAATGATATGACTGAGGTGTGTAACTGTGGAGGGGGCCACCGCACACGGCTAAGAGATTGTCTGTTGTGCCTTTGGGGTGCTCGCTGCCCTCGTATATGAAGGAGGGAGGGAGAGAGGTCGGCCTCCTAGGGCGCGCCAAGAGTAGGGAGTCCTACTAGGACTTCCAAGTCCTAGTAGGAAACCCTTTCCTATTCGGAGTAAGAGAGAAGGAAAGAGGGAAAGAGAGAGGGAGTAGGAAAAGGCAAGGTGGGCGCCGCCCCCTTCCCCTAGTCAAATTAGGACCCATGGGGGGCGCGAGCCACCTCCCCTTGGTCTGCCTCCTCCTCTTCCCGTATGGCCCAATAAGGCCCATTACTTCTCCCGGTGAATTCCCGTAACTCCCCGGTACTCCGAAAAATACCCGAATCACTCAGAACATTTCCACTATCCGACAATATCCTTCCAATATATGAATATTTACCTCTCGACCATTTCAAGACTCCTTGTCATGTCTGTGATCTCATCCGGGACTCGGAACAAACTTCGGTCATATCACATAACTCATAATACAAATCGTCATCGAACGTTAACCGTGCGGAACCTACGGGTTCGAGAACATTGTAGACATGACTGAGACACATCTCCAGTCAATAACCAATAGCGGAAACTGGACGCTCATATTGGCTCCTTCATGTTCTACGAAGATCTTTATCGGTCAAACTGCATAACAACATACGTTGTTCCCTTTGTCATCGGTATGTTACTTGTCTGAGATTCGATCGTCGGTATCATCATACCTAGTTCAACCTCGTTACCGGCAAGTCTCTTTACTCGTTCCGTAATACATCATCTCGTGACTAACTCATTAATCATTTGCTTGCAAGGCTTATTATGATGAGTATTACCGAGAGGGCCCAGAGATACAGCTCCGATACACAGAGTGACAAATCCTAATCTTGATCTATGCCAACTCAACAAACACCTTCGGAGACACCTGTAGAGCATCTTTATAATCACCCAGTTACGTTATGACGTTTGATAGCACACAAGGTGTTCCTCCGGTATTTGGGAGTTGCATAATCTCATAGTCAGAGGAACATGTATAAGTCATGAAGAAAGCAATAACAATAAAACTAAGCGGTCATTATGCTAAGCTAATGGATGGGTCATGTCCATCACATCATTCTCCTAATGATGTGATCTCATTCATCAAATGACAACACATGTCTATGGTCAGGAAACATAACCATCTTTGATCAACGAGCTAGTCAAGTAGAGGCATACTAGGGACATTTTGTTTTGTCTATGTATTCACAAATGTACCAAGTTTCCGGTTAATTTAATTATAGCATGAATAATAAAAATTTATCATGATATAAGGAAATGTAAATAACAACTTTATTATTGCCTCTAGGGCATATTTCCTTCATATATAGTTTGCTTTATTGGTGTGTGGAAATGTCATGTGTGTAGTAGCCACCTATGTAATTATGCATGTAATAGTTTACTTTGGTTTGTGCAAATGCCATGGTTGTATAGTAGCCACCTATGTAAGTGTATGTTTAATTTTGTTGTGCAACCATGTCCTTATAAGTGTGTGTGTGTGCGTGTGCGTGTGCGTGTGTGTGTGTGTTCGTTCTGTAGGCAATCCCATCGCACAACACACACATCTTATTAGCAGCAACCGTCTGTGTTATTATGGGTCTTAACACACATTTTTGATTATAGACATGTTTGCTGCATATCACACACATCTTCTTATATTGAACCGTTTCTGTTCTTTTGTCTCAACACAAACAGTTCATCGGAGTGAACCGCATGCCGTATGTCGCACACACCTTGATCTAGCTGACCGTTTCTTTTGTGTTGCCTAATCACAAACAGTTCATCCGATTCCGACTGAACTGTATGTTGTACATCACACACGCCTTCATCTGGCAACCTGTTTTTTTGTTTCTCCTCATCGCAAACAGTCAATTGAACTGAACCGTATGCCCACCATCGCACACGCAACCTAAATCTGAACTGTGTTTGATGCATCCTCCATCGCAAACGTTTTGCCCCTTTTTTGACGGGTTTTTTACACCCCCGTTTGCGATTATGGCATAGCACACAGTTTCGTCGAAGGGTATCTGATCGTAGTGTCGTGTTAGCAGCATCCTGCAGTAGTGAGTTTCAAGATTTTATGGACTAATGTTAGCTACTTGCTTCTTTAGCTAATCTAATTAAGAACAAGCTCTTTGTGTGGTTTATCCTCTTAAAATTGTTACTACGGGGATGAACTGATCACATGCCTTTGTTTTGGCCTATAAATCTACCATGCAATGTCATATATAATGATGTGTATGAGCAACATACCTAAATATATGTTTCCTTATGCTTCAAGGATGTTATGATCGGTCTCTAAATATTCTTACTTTCAAGGTTTTAATACTTGGTTCCCTCTCGATCTTTGCGCCATCGGCACAACGGGTCATCTAGTCACAAGAACTTAGGATGGGCACCGTTGGCTAGTACGTATGTGATGTTGGTCCAATCCCAACGTCGAGTGCTTACATACGGGTAGGTTTGGTCTTGTACTTGTACGTGTATAAATACACACCCTACCACTTTGTATGTTCTTGTACGTTATATTTGGTTGAACGATCCTATCAGCTTTGTATTCCTTTGAGCTATGAATAAACAATAAAGTGGGGTTGTTTCCAAAAATAAAGTATGCACGTAATACTGGAATTAGGCTCAAACACGCGCATA
>LR738715.1:159451618-159509853 GCA_902687465.1 Secale cereale | reverse complement strand
GCCCCCCCCCCCCCCCAAAGCTATATAATCGGGCAGCACAAGCTTTCTACTCTTTTTTTCTATGATTTTGAGGAAATTCTAGAACCTTCTTTAGTTGATATTATTTACCTTATCCATGTATTTTCTCTTACGATTTTATTTTGATTTTTTTATTTTTTTCCTTTTTGTAATTTTTAAAACATGTAAATTATCAAATTTGTGGATATTTGTTGCAATTTGCTAACATTTTTTTAATTTTGTGAACTTTCAAAAATCAGAATGTTTTTATAAATGTTTATTGTTAAATGCTATTATATTATCACTTTTGTATGATTTATATGTCATTTTATATTATTTTTCTGGACTAACATATTAATTTAGTGTCTAGTAGTTCATGTTTTTGCATATTTTTGGTTTCACTGAAAATCCATACCTTGGAAGGTCCAAATGCGATGAAAATTTACGAGATTTTTTTCTGGAATATACGCAACACTAGAAGCTTCAAGTAGAGGACAGAAGACCCATGAGGCTCCCACTAGCCTAGGACCGTGCCGGCTAGGCTTGTGGGGCCCACGAGCACCTGTTTGCCCAAATTATTTGCCTATAAGTTATGTGATTTCCTAAGCCCGAAATAATTTTATCGCTACCGCAAGCATCTGTTTCGAAGTGATCCCATCTAGAGTTCTTTTTCGGTGCTCCACCGGAGGGGGGATCATTGGGGAGGTCATCTTCATCTACCGTCCTGCCTCCATGGTGATGTGTGAGTAGTTCCACCAGGACTCTTTTGATTCTCAATACAATGATCTTCTCTAAGATAATCCGATGTAATATTTTCCAGTGTTTTTGTTGGAATCCGACTAATTGTAGGTTTATGATCAGATTATTTATTTATTTCTATTGATTCTCTGGAAGTTTCTCTCTTGTGTAATTTTATAACTATGTATTATTTCCCATCTATGTGTCTTTTCTGGCCAATTAGATGAGTAGGTCTTCACAGGAGTCGTGCATCGTAGTGGGTTCAATCTTGTAGTGATCTTGCCTTGTGATAGATGGGGTTTGGTCCTATTGATTGATCTTTTCCCATCTATATTATGTCATCTTTCCTATTGTGTTACTTTGTTTATCATGAACTTAATACTTTGTGATGCATATGTAATAGTAGTACATACAGTTGGATTAATGGTCAGCTTTGTCACATATGTAATGCGTACGTGAGATTAGGTTATGAATGAACACAATTATAACTATGCGCAATTATGTCAATTGCCCAACAATAATTTGTCTACCACATCGTTGATATGCTTCCGAGAGAGATGCCACTATTGAACCTATGCCCCCCAGGTCTATTCTCCATCAATACAAAATCTTCTACAATTGCTCTTTCTACTCTTTTACTTTTTGCCTCTTTGCCTATCACTGCAATCGGTGATGAAAAATGTTGTGACATTTTTCCGGTTAATGACAAATGACGCTGCAACCTGTGTGACTAAATGAAACAAATGATACAGTCGTCAATGACGGGTGTAGCGGCTGGTGAGACGACATGCTACGAACGACGCGGGCAGATGTTGTGACCGGTGAGACGACATGCTGCAATCAGCAATGACACATGTTGCAAGCGAGAGAAATATATGTTGCAAACGGTGATGCCGCGACGCTTGTCCTTCCTCCGGGCACACTACACAATGTCAACAAGCTTGAGCGGGCATTTCTATGGGCGGGTTCGAACAAGACCACCGGGGCTAAGTGTAAGGTCAACTTGGAGGTGGTTTGCCGTCCGATTCAGTATGGAGGTCTTGGGGTGTCGAATACTGATAAATTTGATCGAGCCCTGAGATTGCGCTGCCTTGGTTTGAATGTAAGGAACCAGGCAAGATGTGGGTGGGCACCGAAAACCCATGCGATGAGGCCGACCTTGACTTCTTCTATGTCTCCACCACCATCATTTTGGGGAATGGGGCTAGAACGTCATTCTGGACTCCTCATGGTTGCTAGGGCGCAAGCCCAAGGAGATTGCACCGCTCATTTACGAGGCATCCTCGAGAAAAATCTAGAAGGTGTGGGAAGCTATTAAAGACAATGCTTGGATTTTAAAGATAAGGCCAGACACTATGGTATTTGTTAACCACATAAGTGAATTCTTTACCCTTTGGATGTTGTTACATGACGTCAATCTTGATGATCACTCCGAGGACGACATCGTCTGGAAGCACACGACTAATGGGCAATACTCGGCCGCCTCTGCTTATAAAGCTCAATTCTTGGGCATGGTTAACTCTCCCATGGAGCAAATGGTGTGGAAGGCTTGGGCACCGCCAAAAGTCAAGTTCTTTGCTTGGCTTGCTTTCCAAGACCGGATTTGGACGGCAGATAGATTGGACAAGCGTGGGTGGCAAAATTGTGGTCATTGCCCTCTCTATGGGAGGGAGCAAGAAACAGGGGCTCACCTTTTCTTCAAGTGCCGCTTCACCAACAGGCTATGGAGACTGGTCATCGACAAGCTGAGTCTTGACCATATGGACCCTTCTACTTGGCACCTAGAAGCCTCCGTCAGGGAATGGTGGGCGAACATGACTGGCTTGGGTATTCCTAACAGGAAGGCGATGGCCTCCCTCACAATGCTCGTTTCATGGACCGTCTGGAACGAGAGGAACGCACACATCTTTCGTCACAAGAGCGCCCCGCCATCGATCCTTCTCAACAACATTCTTACCGAGGCTAGACTTTGGGTGACGGCGGGAGCTAAGAAACTAGGGGACATTCTAGTACGTGGGTAGTTGCGAGGTGGCATGTTATCGTGGGTTGTAAACAATCTAACTCTACTCCTCTCTTATAATTAATTAATGAGGCCAGTCTTTTGCCTCTGTTTCGAAAAAAAAGGGTCCATTGAATGATGCTTAGTCCAACACAAACCTCCAAGCAAAAATCAACAGTTGAACAGCCGACTGGACTTGATTAAATCTCGGTCTACTGAGTTTTAGGCTTTTAGCAAGCCCGGTATATAAAAGTAGAGCGAAAAGATAACACAAAAGACTGTCGCGTCTCATGCTAGTATTATCCATTGCAGCTGGAAACCGCAACAAAATGTCATCTTTGGTCCACAGAGTAAAGCAAAGCACTGCAGTAAATTACAGGTGACACACATTCACAAAATGAACCAAATTACTGCACGCACCACCCAAACTACGAACTTCCTAGAATTAGTCGCTAAATTCAGTTCTCTTCCGGTCTCATCTGGCTGCCACTTCATTGACAATCCCAATGTTTTCCTCCGAGCTGGGCTGCCATAGCTTCTCGAACGCGTCGCCCACCGGTAATGGCTGCACCAGCATCGAGAGGCTGAACACGACGTCGGCCATCTTCGGCCGCCGCGCCGCGTCCTCCTCGGTGCAAGCCCTCGCCATGCCGGCCAAGCTGAGTGCCGCGTCCAAGTAGTACTCGTCCCCAAGGGCGGGGTCCATCCACTTCCTCAACCTGGCGTCCCTCTTGTCCCCGGCTTCCAGCACCACGCGGATGTCCCTCCACAGCATGCCGATCTCCGCGCCCACGCGCGCCTCCATGGCCGTCCTGCCGGAGAGAAGCTCGAGGACCAGTAAGCCGAAGGCGAACACGTCGCTGCTCGTCGCCGCGGCGTCGGCCATCGCCGGCGTGGCCACGGAGAAGTTGGATATCCTGGCCCTGAAGTCCGCGGTGAGGAGGATGTTCCGTGCGCGGACGTCGCCGTGCACCATGCTCGGCTGAGTGTGCTCGTGCATGTAAAGCAGGCCGTTGGCGACGTCGTACGCGATGCCCAGCCTCTGGTTCCACGAGAGCGTGTCCACTGATGAGCTCGACGACGGCAGCGAGGACGGAGGCTTCTGGTACAGCCACTTGTCGAGCGAGCCCTTCTCGGCGAACTCGTACACCAGGAAGGTGTAGTCCCCGTCCGCGCCGATGGATATGCCGGCCAGCCTGATGAGGTTGGCGTGGTTGACCATCTGCATCATCCTCAGCTCCCCCGACACGTCGCCTTTCGCCGGCTTCACCGCGAACACCTCGCCTTCTAGCTTGGCCCGGTAGTAGGAGCTGCCGATCCTGCACCGTTCGTCCAAGTTCATCGTCGCTTCCATGATCTCCGCTGTGCCGAAGATGACAGGCTTGTCGATGAACTGCGACACGCTGGTGAGCAGCTTGTCCCCTCCGTTCATCATGCGAGCGATGGAACTGCTGGTCTGAATCCCGTAGGCGTTCTGGTTGAAACAAAACCTCGGGCTCGCGAACCTGGACGCCGAGTGCACCGTGGCCTTCTTCTTGCGGTACCTCCGGTACGCGAAGATCGCTGCGTACAAGGCGGCGACGGCGACGAGAGACCCCGCGATGCTCGCCGCGACGGTGGCGCCCGAGAAGCCCTTGCTAGCTCCAGAATCGCCGGTGCTCGCGCTCGCAACATAGCGGAGCGGAGGTAGCACCGGCGGCCGCGCCACCGGGACCAGCATCGGCAGCATCGTCGTGGATGTGAAGTCGGCGCTGACGTTGTTGGCCGCAGCGATGGCGCTCGCGCTGGAGTTCATCAGCTTGGTCACCTCGGACATGGTGTCGACAGGTCGCCACATGTAGGTGACGAGCAGCTGCACCCCGCCGCTCCGCTCGGCCGACGTGGGGCACCGGCAGAAGAGCGGCACGGTGACCACCTGCGAGACATTGAGCTTGTTGAAAACCGCCTGCGGGTTGAGCTCCTGGATGATGTCCGGGGTGGTGAGGTTCTCGAAGCCGGTGAGCGCGAGCGCGTAGAAGGTGTCGCCGGAGTGGATGGGGTAGGTGACGTTGACGAAGGAGCGGTCGCCGGTGCAGCCGCACCGGACGGGCACGAGCAGCGGCTGGTCGGGCAGCAGCGCCGCGTCCTCGGCGTCGAGGCTGAGGCCGTTGGCGCTGGCGATCATGGCCCGGCTCACGCCGAAGAGGTCCGAGATGGCGCCGAGGTCGAGGGACCCTGGGGACTGCGTGCGGTACAGGACGAACGTGTCGCACGGGGCCGGCACGAGGCAGGCGAAGCGCCCGGCGGTGCCGTTGCCGGCGGCCTGCGCGTCGCAGCGACGGAAGGCGAGGGCGAGGGCGAGGGCGACCAGAAGGCAGCAGAGGAAGCGGCGGGAGTCCATTTGGCGCGCTCCGTGTCACGCACGGCCAGGGTTCGTGTCGTGTCGTGTGCCGCGGAATGGGAATGCAGTGGTGGAAGTGAGCTAGGTTTAGGTTTAGTATATGGCGAGCGTGCAGGGCGGCGGCTGCGTCCGGTTGCTCGAGTCAAACCGAGGTGGCCTTTTGTCGCGGCTCTGGGGTTTTTGATTCGGCTCTCCAATTCCCGCTGAGCGACTCAGATGCCGTCCCCTCTCCTGCCTGCATTAGACCCGATTAGTTTTGCAAGCAAGCATGATTTGATCCTGGTTATTAAAACACCGGCTTGATTACTGCCTGCGACGATGACGAGAGATGAGGCTGCTATGGACTGCACGTAGCGTCTTCAGGCACTCTATTAGGCAGGCTGCTAGTGCTATATTCTGCAGGCAGCCATGTTTGATTGATTACACTTTGTTAACTTGGAGGCGGTAGCTTTCGTGTGTGATTGATTTGCACTTGCAGTGGGAACAGCGGAACGGGTCCGCCGTCTCCTTGATTGGAGAAAGTGTATGCCAGATGATAATACTACCACGGTATCGTTTTTAGAGGGAAAAGATATCAGGATTATACATATGCTAAGCAGTAAGGAAAGGGAATGGCTATGAGGCAGTCGACTGAAATCTCGTTTTGAGTCGGTCGATCTGGTCTCGATGAATCTGAAGCGTCGGATACAAAATGAACAGACTAGATTGTGTCTTCCTCGTCCCAACAGATGGGATGTTCTTCTTCCTCAGCCGCCACCACGGACCACCGGCCGGACCGTCGCCCCGCCCTCCCCAGAACCACCCCTCACCGCTGGTCTCCCACCGCCCCGGCCATCCCTTTAGGCCCCGCCGCACCGAGTTTTTTCTCTGGCGAATCTCCACACCACCTCCCCCACCACGGCCGCCCACCACCGCCCCACCCTGAACCCTAAGATATACACCGGGGTACCCTGCCCAACGAGCTTCTTCCTCCCCTCCGGCGAGTTTCTTCCTCCCCCTGGCTATTTCTCCCTTCGACCAAAATCGACTGACCCATCTGTGAAAATTCAGTCGACTGAAATGCATCTATTGCGGTAAGGAAAAGAGTAGGCTACACGCTAACCAATAAGTTATTGATACGCCTGTGTGATCTTTACGTAGTACTCCCTCCGTTCGGAATTACTTGTCTCGGAAATGGATGCATCTAGAACTAAAATACGTCTAGATACATCCATTTCTGCGATAAGTAATTCCGAACGGAGGGAGTATTTAGCAGCAAAGTATATTGCATTGGTCATATACAGTGTAGATACAACGTGTAGATATCTGGCTGCCGAGTTGATCAGACTTGTCCGGTACCACTGTTGCTGCATTGATAAGATAAACCAGTCCCGGTATCGTCACCGAAAGACGTATGATCCCATGGGCTCTGTTCAAAGCATAAAACGAGGATCGCGACAAGTGGTCCAGGTTACCATTGTTTTCACTAGAGTCTACAAACATCTAAATAAACGAAAAATAAATGTGTGTGGCTAGGTCTCAGTCGACCGAGATTTAACCAAGGAGCACTGCTACACAGACGACGATTGACAAACGATTTCATCACGACAATCCATATCGCACCATCCATTCAAAACGCTAATGTACAGTAAGTCGTTGGATTAGGCATCGGCCCAGGATCGTGCAAGCGCATGTCGTCCTTGAAGTAGTTTCGTTAACCAAGTCTCAGTCAAGTAATATAGTAACATACAAGAGAGAAAGAGAAAAAACTAAAAAAAAAATTATATGGATCTCAATGTAAGATCTTACGGATAAAACATTGACTAAGACTTAACGAGATTGGAAAGAAATCAGCCACAAAGAGAATGAATGGCTCTATCTTCTTTCTCTCTTCTCCAACAAGATGATGCCCAGTGCATTGCTAGAGGAATTTGTAAAAATATATTTAGATGGTATTTGGTCGTATGGATTACAAATTTTAAATTCATAAGTTAAAACTAAAATTTAAGATACATGCTATTTACTGTATTTAACTATTGAGTTGTATCTTTTCTGGTGCATACTTGCATGTTGAGGTGGGCCTACCCATTCATGTTTGTATCATGAGGTGGCATATGTGCATGTTGAGAGAAATAAGAGTTATTGGGTTGAATTTTTTCCCATACATATTTGCATGTGGAGTTGGGCCTTGCCCATTCATGTTTGTATCATGAGGTGAGACTAACAATTTAGATATAGAAGACTCAACATAAATCCTACTTAGGATCTCCAAGAAAGTTCTCACAAAACACACACTATGATTTTGTGGGCATCTTCATAAAAAAATGTCCACCATCTTTTTCAAAGCCCGACATAAAAATCTAGAACTTAGGCTCGACATGTTTCAAGGTCAAGCCCAACAATACATAAATTTAGTCTTTATAAATGGTTATTTAATCATTGCCATAATAGACTAAGGTATTGCAGCCAATTATGAAAGAAAATACAATATCTATGCATTTTGGTATTTTTTGACTTTTCGGATGGCCATTAAGCAAAATACTTGAGCTCAAACCTAGCCAAGCCAAACATCAGATTTTTCAGTTAGGGCTGATCATGGCAACGTTTATCATTTTTGACCCCCACCCCCCCATTCTCCTCGCCAAGGGTCACAAAAGTAACCATATTTTTTGCACACGCGTATTTTGTTTTGTTTCATGCCAATGTTTGTGGTGTTACAACTTTGACTTGAGTGATGACTTTAGAGCATCCACTTTCCAAGAGATTTTTGTTGTTCTGTGTATACAACATTGCTGCGAACATGTTTCTCCGCGGCCCAACAAAGCACGTGCAAAAGCATATGATGCAGAGAGGTGACAGACCCTAGTCATTCGGCGACCCGACCGATGCCTAGTGTTCGTGATAAATATTAAATATGAGATCCACAATCCCACATCCGGGATTTGAAGCCCTGATGTTCACCTTTTTTGCAAAACTCTTTCGGTTGTAAGTGGCATACCGGCCCAGTCCACAATGAGTCGCTTATGGTGAAATGTTCAATGTTCAGGCTCCATGCATGGGTCTAATAGTTTCGTTAGTATTTTCGTACATGCATGTTGTGATGTGCATATGTTTGCACCTACCTGGTGTTCCTAAATAAAACAATAACTTCAAGAAAATAAGAATGAGTTTGACACCACACCGTACCATCACATGCAATATTTTGTTCAAATGGAACACAACAAAGTCGGGGGAAATAAACATAGGCATGTCACTCGTGACAATAAGAACGAAACAAAATGACCAAGGAATTGATATATGGTTGGCCAAATGAGTATGCCTCATGATAAGACGAAAAATGGCAACAAAAATCTCTGCATGCCAGAGGATCTTGAGCTAATTGGCTGCCTCTTTTTTGTCTTGCTCATTTCGGCTCGAGCAGAAAGCTCACTCTATTGTTAAATTATCGTGTGGCACTTTGCGAATGATCTGTTTTGTCTCTTTGGTGGATATGATTGATATCAATCATTTTAATACTCGTCTTTGGCTCACCTTTTTTGTACGGTTCTGCTAATCCCAAGTCATCTGAGATTTTTTATGTTTAAATCGATTCTTCTAAAATTCAACTTAGATATATAAAAAATCTCAATCAAGAACATTCTAGGCTTATCGCCATTCTTTATTTTTGTGAGAAGCTTACCCTTCATACTGTCACAGTCAACATAAGAACACATGACTGTCCGAAAGAAACATAACAATATTCGAGTTCTTTGTTAGGCCTTTAGACAACACACGGGCTAGCAAAGTACTATTGGGCCTAGTAAATCCACGAGAAAATTGATGAAGCGGGCACAATGGGCCCTATGCCCACACCAGTTTGCCACAAATGGACAAATGTCCTCCCATTCATGGATAAAAAATTAAGAACAAAGTGAACTCCATGAATTTTAAGCATGCACGATGGACTGATTGCACGACATTATTTTCGAGTCTACAACAAGCACAATGTGGGTTAAGATCGATGCGGATGGTGCTTTTAGTTCTGATGTTGAGAAGTGCAATCAGCGCCATCGCCATCACAAATGAAACACGCATGTAGAAGCGTAACCAACGGTATGGGCGTGATCTCAAACTTGCAGCGAAATGGGTCCGGCAACCTCTATTCGAATCAGACCCGAGCATTGGTTGTTCGTCAGTTAGCTAATGGATGTCAAAGAATGTCAAAGTTGTTTATACAAAAAGCTATTGCGTGTGGTGTCTTGAGAGAAAATTGCACGGCACATGAATCAGCACACCAAGCAAGGTGGACTAAGAATGGAGTTCAGTGAGCGTAAACTCTCGCTGTCCATCCATGA
The DNA here is from genome assembly GCA_902687465.1 of Secale cereale. Classification (NCBI taxonomy): domain Eukaryota; kingdom Viridiplantae; phylum Streptophyta; class Magnoliopsida; order Poales; family Poaceae; genus Secale; species Secale cereale. The sequence goes on along the minus strand of LR738715.1, from coordinate 159,500,426 downwards.
GGTCTTACCTTGCCTTCTAAGCCCAGCCTGCCACACAGGCCCAAACTCACAGCTGGGCCGAAGTAGGATGCCTACGGTGGTACCACAGGCGTAGGTGTCTGCCAACTGCCAGCTTTCCCCATTAAAAAAATCAAAACGGTGCCTGGCATTTTTTCACTTACCCCCTTCACCCTTGGCAGCAGCAGCCGAAAGGCGCAGCCCTTCCCCAATTCCGGCCACGCCCCAGCGCCTCCGCCTCCCCCCTTTCACTCCCCTCGCAGCTCCTCCGCCGCCCCCGTCCCCGTCTCCTCCGCCGCGCCCCTCCGGCCCGATATCCACCCGCGCGCTTCCTCCCCACCCCACTTCCCCGGCGCCGCCGCCTCTTCCACCAACCCCATCCGCCAATCTAGAAAGAAACCCCTATTTGTTTGCGCTGCCGTCGCTCGTTTTGATTCGGCTGATCTGATCGGTCGCTGAGCCGATGGGCCGCGACGCCGAGGAAGTGTCCCAGCCGGCGTCGTCGCCGGAGTACGAGCAGGACGACGACGACGAGGACTGCTACCTGAGCGATCAGGAGGACGATGCCCTAGAGGAGTCCGTCCTCCAGGTCCTCGAGGACGGCAACCTCGAGGACTGCCATTGGTCCTCCTCCTCCGTACGCGCCTCGCTTGCCCGTGTTCCTCCGGGCCTCTCCGCCCATTGGCGCCTCCGATTGCTTCTCTCACTGACGGATTATTTCCTTGCTTGTGCTTGCAGGTGATCACCAAGGAATATCTCTTGGCGGCGCAGGTGACTATATGGCCCGAGGGCTCCTCCCAGTTCTGTTTCCAGGCTGTAAGCGATTTCCGGATGCTGACGCTTTGTTTTGTAAATTTATTCTGGCCGATTGGGGTCTGTAGAGGGAGGATCTGAGGAAGGTGATGGAGCTGCTAGGGTTAAAGGAGCACCACGCAAGGACGCTTCTAATCCACTACCGCTGGGATGTGGAGAGGATATTCGAGCTGCTTGACCAGAAGGGGAGGGATAGGCTCTTTTCCGAGGCTGGTATTCCTCTCGGAACCGCTAATAATGCTGGCTCGGCCTCTGCGACGGAGGTCACCTGCAATGTTTGCTACGATGATGTGCCCCTCTCGGCCGCTTCCCATATGGACTGCGGCGACAACTACTGCAATGAATGTGAGTACTGGTCGTTGAGAACACGCAAGTGCTTGTTATGTATATGAAGCTTTGCATATGTGCTGGCTATATCTTTTATGTGCCAGTAGAACGATCGCATGATTGCATTTTCGGATCAATACTTTGCTTTTTGACCACTGTGCTGATCAGCAGTGTGATATTCGTGTATTAGGAATGACAAATCAACAAACATCTTATTATCCTACTTACGAAGAAAATGGCGCAACTAATCATCTTTATTTAGCTCTGTATTATTGCGGACCATCTGTACTTGTACTTCAGGCACAAAATTAACCTAGGGAAGCAAGGGATATCACTTTCTAGTCGCAAGAATAATCATTATGTTACTTCATGTAATCTACTCCCTCCGTTCCTAAAAATAAGTCTTTTTAGAGATTCCAATACAGACTACATACGGAGCAAAATGAGTGAATCGACACTCTAAAATGCATCTATATACATCCGTACGTAGTCCGTATTGAAATCTCTAAAGGTCTTATATTGAGAATCGGAGGGAGTACTAGTCTCTTATTACGAATTTTGGCTCTAAGTACTAGCGAATAATATATCAACTACGCAAGTTTTTTATACTCCCTACCTTCACGCCAACCGCACCCTGTGAATTAGCATTGCTATATCATTTATTCCTGGATAGCCACTAATATGTGTGTTTCATCAGGTTGGACAGAATATTTCATTGTGAAAATAAATGAGGGGCAGAGTCGGCGTGTCAAGTGCATGGCTCCAAAGTGCAATGCCATCTGTGATGAAGCATTAGTCCGGAAGTTAGTAAGTGCAAAGCGCCCAGATATTGCTGAGCGCTTTGAGAGATTTTTACTGGAATCTTATATCGAGGACAATGATACAGTCAAGTGGTGCCCCAGCACACCACATTGTGGAAATGCTATACGTGTCAAAGGTGACATTCATTGCGAGGTGGAATGTACATGTGGACGCCAGTTTTGTTTTAATTGCTCCTCAGAAGCACATTCCCCTTGTTCCTGCGTCATGTGGGAGCTCTGGATCAAGAAATGTCGTGATGAATCAGAGACTGTGAATTGGATAACAGTAAATACTAAGCCCTGTCCCAAGTGTCACAAACCTGTGGAGAAGAATGGTGGCTGCAACCTGGTTGCATGTATATGTGGACAAGCATTCTGGTGAGATTTCGTATTCCTCTTGACCATTTATGTTTTATTACATACCTTTCCATTTGTTGGCAGCTAATGATGCACTGTTGTTATATTGATGCCTTCTTTTATTTGTTATATTGGTACCTTCTTTTATCTTACTTGATACTTGTCCATACAAACTGAAAGCACCACATATGTCTTGTCTGCTTCTTACTTTCCTCTTTTATGTAAGCGTGAGCATACTTTCCAATAAGTAATGATGTTCAAATGAATCGTAGAACAGAATGCGGTACAATGAGATAGAATGCAGTGGAAATAGAAACAAAAATAGGGAACATATTTCCTACCCCTAAGGGTCAAAGCAAGTCTTCAGTTCAGTTTGTTATTCTTACATAAAGGAAAAATCAAATCTCCCCATGTAGTATTGGAACGTTCGACCAGTCAGTTAACAGTTGACTACTCTACCACTGAGCTACTGAGGAACATGGGGGGATTCGAACTCCAGAGTTGAACTCCCGCTCTCAGCCTATGAACAAACTTGCTGGAATGATTGCCCCAGCCCTTTATCTTCGGGATGCAGAATAGGGGATCGTTTGACACATGTTAGCTAGGACTCAGAACCAGTGAAAACCCACCTTGGGTAAGGCGAAGTTCAGTTTGGAGATCTAACGATTCCTTATATCGTGTATCCTTGATTGATGCAGCCTCAGATGCTTCAATTGTATTTGTAGAGTATTCAGATATACCGAGTTACCAAATCAGCTCGGTCAGTACTACACTACTACTAGGATACTATCGTGATATAATTGTATGGTGGGCAGATAGTACTCTGATGCTGGTGAAGTACATACTGTTCTCTCTTTGATACCGATTGCTCTTTTGTAAGGACAGGTTTTCATACATATTTATAGCCCCATAATTTTTCTATTAAGATACAACCACCTAGACTGTTAATGAAAATTTGTTGGTAGTTGGAAATAATAAGTTAGGTATCATGCTGTTAGCTTGTTAGTCTGTTACCAGTAATTCATAGCATATGGAGGAAAGTCTTGTAATGGTATAGGCGTATAGCTTATCAACCTTAGTATGGAAGTATTCTATCCATCATTCATAGCTCCTGCCCTGATCACGCATGCTAGGTACGACTTATGGTGTGGATATAATAGCAAAAGTTGTGGTCTGCCAATTGTGTAATGAGAGACAGAGAATTATTGTTTCCTATGCAAGAATGCTCACTGCTAGAGGTAATGCAAGAGACACTGCAGACTTCATTTGTACTGTCAAGGGTCATTACAGGCCTTTATTAGCATGTGCCTGACAGGTTATAAAAAATATAGATATTGTAGACCGTAGTAGGGTAATACAAGAGACACTGCAGACTTGATTTGTACTGTTAAGGGCATTACAGGCCTTTATTAGCATGTGCCTGACAGGTTATAAAAAATATTTTAAGTTTAGTGTGTCATTCATGCTGCGCCACAAGTTACATGCTACGCTGACTAAGATGTTCTCCGCTCTTGTTTTTCTTTCTTGGTTTTTTCCTCTTCACCCCACTTGTTCTTAAGTTTGAGTTTTATTTTGCTGATTTTATGTATTTTGGATGCAGTTGGTTATGTGGTGGTGCTACTGGTAGAGATCACACATGGTCAAGTATTAGCGGCCACAGTTGTGGCCGATTCACAGAAGATCAGTCAACGAGAACAGAGCAAGCAAGGCGAGACCTCTATCGATATATGCACTACCACAACAGATACAAGGCACATACTGATTCTCTTAAGCAGGAAGCAAAGCTTAAGCGCGACATCCAGTGGAAGATATCCATTTCTGAAAATAAGGATTCCAAGATAAAAGATTACTCTTGGGTGATAAATGGACTGAACAGGCTTTTCAGATCAAGGCGTGTTCTTTCATATTCTTATCCTTTTGCATTCTACATGTTTGGTGATGAGATTTTCAAGGATGAGATGACTCCCGAGGAAAGAGAACTCAAGCAGAATCTGTTTGAGGATCAGCAACAGCAATTAGAGTTCAATGTTGAAAGGTTATCTGGTTTCCTTGAGAAGGATTTTCAAAATTTTAGTGATGAGGAGGTTATGGATACAATGAAGCATGTTATCAATCTGTCCAATGTGGTAGATAGGCTCTGCAAGCAAATGTAAGAACTCCGCTCAATAAAATCCCTGTCAGTTACCTTGTGATATATGTTTAGCGAGTGTTTGTGCAAAGTAAATTGTACCAACTGTGTATTGCTTTGCAGGTATCAGTGCATCGAGAATGATTTGTTGTACCCTCTCCGCACGCCTCATAATATTGCCCCATACAAATCCAAGGGTCTTGATAGGGCCTCGGAGCTCCATATTTGTTTGGACTCTGCTGAACAAAGTTCGCCATCTATGAAGTGTAGTCAGGATGAACACAAGAGTCAACCTGGTTTATGTGGCGAACCAGGTATTTAACTGGCAATATTTCCTTCATACCAAGGCTTAAATTCATATGATAAGCATCACCATGTCCATACTAGAAGTTAGTTATTAGCTGTTTCTGGTTACTTATATTTTAATTGAGATTAGCTGTATCTGGTTGCTGATGCATATTTTACTATCTGCCCTAGGCTCATCTCTTACGGGAAAGCGACCTATTATTCAGTTGCACGGATCAAGTTCTGACAACAGTGGACGCCCGTCTCACAAGAGAGAGAGAAGAGATGCTCATGGCGGCGGTGCTCTTTTTGATCTTAACGTGCCAGCTGAAGTGGCGGACAAGATCTGAAAGTCCAGTATCTGACGGAACATTCCGCTGCAACTGTACAGCTGACCTGTGCTTCTTCAGCTACATAAAGGAATTTGTGTTCTCTTTTGTTGCCCTAGGGGCGCTTGCATGCGCCGCAACCTCGCCCTGGGGCTGTGATCCCGACCCGACCAATAGAGCAAACTTTCAACTTATCCTCTTGTATATCATGACATGACATGATGCCGTTGTGCATAGTTCGTATAATGCCAAATCTACCTGTTGAGCAAGAAGATGACTTTTTTTGGGGGAGATAACTCTAGAGATGTTCTACTATGTTTATCTTGCAAAATGCAAATTTGTTGTAGTGGAAGTCGCTGCTTCAAGCTCTTTGGGACGCTGACGAACTAGAATTCCAAAGCGAGCACTACAAGCTGGTTAAAAGATGGGACTACATCTTGTGGTGGTAGTCAACCAGATGAAGATTTTTCAGGTCAGCTGATTGACCCCCATTCAAACTCGCAAAGTTTGAATCCTGGGAATGCGTTCCCGCTGAGAAATTTAAGATACTGCCTGTGGAGGATTTCGGTGCTAGATGCAGAGCAGCATGTCTGTCGTTGAGGCGTGTTTCCTCAGAGATTTTGTCAGCTCTGATAGCTTGGAACATACTGCCTTCGAAGTCAAGCTTTGGATTACGTGTTGAAACGAGCCCCTAGCCGCTGTAGCTTTCTACTCCACTTATGACCCGATGGTACCGAGGATGCATTTGTACGATGCGCACCACCTGAGAATCTACCGGTGCGTGAAAGAACACTCCATGGTTGTCCTCTCCCGTGTTTTCCTTTGGATTTGTGTTGTATTGTCCCTCCTCTCTATTCGCTAGGTATAGCTATCTGATGGAAAAATGCTCGAGCTCAGCACGCCCATTGACTTCCAGATAGGGCGCCGTTGCCACGGCCGTAGTCGTTGGTAAACTCTAGGCGTTTAGCGCGCGCTCTGACAGCTTGGAAGACCGATGAGAAGAATCTTTCCCGGATCTCCAACTGACGCTTCAGTAATCAAATCCCACCGGAGATGGTTTCCTATGTGCGCGCATCACGCTGCATCGGCGTGGTTCCTTTCCTTGCTTCACCTGCTCTTTCCAGCGGCTATTCTACTACCCTTCGGCACCGGTCGAAGGGCACATGAAGCCTCCGGCATGTCTGTCGCTGGGATGTTTCTTTAATCACTCCACTGAGATCTGAATAGTTTCTCTTAATCGAGGCCGCTTTTGTCGTTATTACGTAAGTACAGGGGCAGCTCCCCTCCCCTTGTTGTCATTGACAGCACCATTGTAGATGGGGAGCGTACCTTATCTTACTGATCATGCATTACATGATCATTGTGAACCAAGTGGGACAAGGAACCAGCAACGACGTCTGTCTCCTTTCCTCTTACTCTCCCTCTACTTAAGCAGAGATCGACGCCTTAACATAACTATTACTATCTCCGTCTGAAATTACTTGTCACAGAAGTGGTGGTATCTAAGATGTATTTTTAGTGACAGACACGAGCATTTCTATCCATTTCTGCGACGAGTAATCTGGGACGGAGGGACTAACAAATATTCGGAAGTCCTTCATTTGCCAACTGATGGCAAAAAACCAGAGAGAGCAAAACTTACCACTAGTGGAGACACCGAGCGTACCTTCTCCGTTAGCCATGAAGCCTCTGTTGTGCGATGCGATAAATACTGCCAGTGCAGAAGCAAGTACCATCTCCTGTATCCTACACACATAGCACGATGCACAAAAGATTGGCCCAGCAGAACGAATAGTCGTGCGAGGAAAAAAATGCCCTGGGCCAATAATGCTCTCCGGGTACGTGCACCGTGGTGGCGCGTGCGATTGCGATTGCGATTGCGACGTGGGGGGCGCCGGGCCGGATCATGCTGCTTGAGGAACAGTTGAGGGGGAGGCCGAGGCTGCGACCAAACCCACAGCGAAACTGCAGTGGGATTCCGTGACAAGCAGCTACATGACATTCGGGGCCCGGACGCCCGGTTAGGGCTGTACCATGAGGGAGGAGGGGATGGGGTTGGCCGGCAATCCACGGAATCCAGCCGGTGCACACCTCCCGTCCCATCCCATCCCATGTAGCGTTTGGCGTGTATGCTGCTTGCCCCAAAGCTCGACCAGCTCTGGGACAATCGACACGATCCAACCAAAACCAAGTGTGTGTATGCATCCATGTAAGCGCTCACATACGGAGCTGGGTCATCAATGGTCGGTACTGTAATAGCTACTCCCTTCCTTCACGTTCCGAACTTTTTCTAGACACGTTTCAGTTTTTGTTCATTCGTTTCAGTCTGTATATAGTTTATATCAATAAAATATATGCGAAACGTCCTGTATTTGTGGATGGAGGGAGTGGTAAAAAACTATTTTTGTGGGTGTGCACGTAGGATTGGTCTTAGCGGGACACGGCCCCGGTCGCTGTGGATATCTTGTGAGCCTGACCGCGGGGTAGTACTGGTGTCAGCGAGTAGTAGGATACTACTACAGCAGTACATGTGGTGAGCGTGTCACATGACCTGCCAAAGTTGTTTCTCACGGAGGTCAAGCAGCAGCAGAGGGAGCAGCGCATGAGGGCAAAGGAGCGCCTGTTTCGAGGTGAAAAGAGGACAGATTCACCGCAGTCAACAGTGGACGTGTGCCTGTGCCTGCCCATTTTCTTGGCCACTTTCTCCGGGGTTTTGGACTCGTGGGCTATCCTCTTGCTCCCTCCCTCTCTCCCTGAGATCTCCACCGTCCACACCCTCTGCTCGCTCGTGTCTGGTGCGTAGACACACAGGACGACTTCCATCAATGGGCTCGGCAGAGAGCAGCGTCTTCACATTCACAGGCAGGTCAAAGAAACGGACGGAGCCATGCATGTTACTGTGCCTGCATGCTGACTTGCAGCGCTGTTTTTCTTTACCTCCCCTGCCATATCAGCTCATCATTACCACCCTTCAGGCAAAACCTGCATAATACTACTACGCACGTACTACGTACCAGAATGCAATTGCAACCGTATCGTCCTTTTCATCGGGAGCAAAAATCTTGAGTTGATTATCTTATGTGCTTAAGAGCATGTCTAGTAGAGCCATCAAACCCTTAAATCTAAAACTAATTTTAAGGGTTGAGAATTGGTCATTTTTAACACTTTTAAGGGTTGAAAAATAGGAGCAAAGACTAGAACCCTCAAATCCAACCCTTCCGTTATAAGGGTTGGGTTTGAGGGTTCTAGTCTTTGCCCCAACCCCAACCCTTAAAACTGTCATTTGACATATCATAATTTTCATCATCTCAATAACGCCGAATAGTACTTTCAAACACATAATAATCATTCAATTTATTACAACAGTGTTTTGAAGCAAATTATAATAATTGTTCGAATCAAATATGACATAGAAAAGTAAACAAAGGTAGATCATGGGCCTTGGCGCCGCCCAGCCAACTGCCACTGGTGCTCTACTAGATCATCCCGGAGCTGACCATGAGAGTTTGCATCCTCAATCTGGCGATGTGCTTCAAGAAAAGCTTGTACGCGACAAGGGTTTCTTTCCGGTTGCACACGACTACCAACATTGTCATAGAAATAAGGCAGTTTTAACCCTATCTCATCCTCGATGATCATGTTGTGTAGAATCACACGACTTTTCATGATGTTCCCCAATGTTTTTTTGTCCCAAAAATGAGCTGGACCCCGAACTATGGCAAATATTGCTTGCAAAACACCGAAAGCTCTTTAAATATCCTTGCGGGCTGCCTCTTGTGCCTTGGTGAAATGTGCCTCTTTTCTGGTTAAGGGCGCCCCATTTTTCTCCTTGATGGACTTCACAAGAGTTGCCCAATCGGGGTAAATTCCATCGGTGAGATAGTATCCCATTGAGTACTCATTGTCCATTATTTTGTAGTTGCAAGTTGGAGCATCACCAGAAACTAATCTTTTGAACAAAGGAGATCTATTGAGCACATTGATATCATTGAGTGTTCCCGGCAAACCAAAAAATGCATGCCAAATCCATGTGTCCTCCGATACCACGGCCTCAAGCACAATGGTAGCATCACGACTTTTACCGCAATACATTCCTTGCCATGCCTTTGCACAATTTTTCCGTTTCCAATGCATGCAATCAAGACTACCAAGCATCCCCGGCCATCCCCTTTTCTTATTCATCTCCATCAATCTCTTTGTATCTTCCTCGTTGGGTGCCCGAAGATACTCATCACCATACAACCGGATGACTAATTTTGCAAACCTACGAACGGACGCCGTGGTTGTATCTTGTCCAATGCGAAAATACTCGTCCGTATAGTCCGCGGGTATGCCATAAGCGAGCACCCGCATTGCAGCCGATATCTTTTGGTACGCACTAAACCCCATGATACCGGTGGCGGATCTACGACGCTTGAAGTAATCTGAGGGGGCCTCACAATCGGTGACAATTTTCACAAACAAACTACGGCGCATTCGGTACCTTCTTCGAAAGAGGCGAAGTGGGTATGTCGGTACCTCCGTGAAGTAGTCTCGCATGAAATGTTCGTGTCCGAGACAACGGTTCCGGTAGATGGTGACTCGCCCCATCTTCGACCCTCTCCTCTGACCTATCAGCTTCACGCGGTCTTCAAACTCTTGCACGTCGAGGAGGAGGCCCATCATCTCGACGTCATCGTCTTGAAGCAAGTTCTCAATGTCCGAATCGTCCGATGACGACTAAACGGAATCATCGGACAACGCATCCATCTACACAACACAAAACAAAAAATGCAGTGTTGCTCTGTAACAAAAATACAGGAAATAGGGCCGGCCAAAGCTTGCTGTGGAGGAGGCCGGAGGTGTGGAGACAGAGGGAGGAGGAGCAAGGGAACTCACCTTGGACGGCCCGCGGTGGAGGAGGCCGACGATGTAGAGGAGCTCGGGGCGGTGGAGGAGCTCGGGGGCGGCGGTGGAGGAGCTCGGGCGGCAGTGGCCCGATATGCGGCCGGCGGCGGTGGAGGAGCTCGGGGGCGGGACGGCGGCGGCGGCCCGAGATGCGGCCGGAGGCGGCTTGGGTCGGCGCGGGGGCAGGACGGCGGCGGCGGCCCGAGATGCGGCCGGCGATGGCTCGTGAGAGGCGCAGGAGGAGGTTGGGGACGGGAAATTTTCCTCCCGCGCGCGACCAGATCGAAGTGAGGGTTTGGGGTAGATTTTGCCCCCCAATTCTCACTACTACAGGTTGGGAGAGGGTTTGTAGGCCCGATCCTTAATTTTTTAAGGGTTTAAGGATTAAGGGGTTCTAGTCTACGCGTTTTTTCCCCAACCCGTAAAAAATGATTATTTTTGTTTTTTTAGGGTTTAAGGGCTCTACTAGACATGCTCTAAGAACAACTCTACCAGACCCCGCATCCGGCCGGCCCGCAAAACGCGTTTGTAGTTCGCGCAAAACAGCTTTTGCGGGCTGGCTCGGGCTGGCACAGATGCAGACCCCCCAAACGGATCCGTAAAAAAGTATATTCGCGGAATATGCTTTTTTACAGGTCAGGTATGCGGGTTCTGCTCTTTGCGCCGTTGCATCCCGCATATCATCAGCCCGCAAATATCAAATCCAACATAATTCAACAATCGAAAACAAACTGAATTATTCGAATCAAACATAATACAATAATCATCCGCATTACAAATAATTATTCAAATCACCGTAGCAAACTTAAATAACGCAATACAAAAGTTGTCATGAATACAAATACAAATGAATACAAAAATTAGTCACTGTCCAGCCCTTTGCCAATGGTGCTCAATGAGATCTTCCTGAAGTTGAAAGTGTGTGTCTGCATTTTCAATCTCCTTGTATGTCTGAAGAAAAGCTCTAATGCGGTTTGGGTCTTGTCAGGGATATTACTACCAGGTATAAACCGCCCAGGAGGGGCAGGTTTATGTTATCAAGATTATTTTATCAAAAGCCCAGCGGAGCGTGAAGTAGAAGATTTCAGCCCAAGAGGTTTAAAGCCCAAGTGTTAGGGCCCATGATTTGTAAACCGCCATACTATGTAACGTGAGATGTAAGATAGAAAGAGTAGAGACCGAGGCGGACACGTTTATGAGCCGGCCTCGGGACTCAGTAAACTAGACCGGGCGTCACCTCTTATATAAAGGGATGACCCGGCGACGGTTCAGGACAAACAACTACAGATCGAGACACAGGCAAAGCGGATTCACTCCCTGGTCATCAACCCCTAGCAATACACATCAAACTAGACGTAGGATTTTACCTTCATCGAAGGGACCGAACTAGTACAAAATTCCTGTGTCCTTGTCCGCTTTAACCCCTTTAAGCTAACCCATAGCAATGGCCTCACGACTAAGTCCTTTTGTTAGGACATCTGCCGTGACAAAACCACGACAGGTCTCTAGCTGGTTTGACACGACTACCCACATTGTCGTAAAAGAATTCTAAGTTCATTCCTCTCTCATCTTCAAGAATCATATTGTGCAGGATAACACATCATATCATGATGTTCTTCAAGGTTTTCTTATCCAAAAAACGAGCAGGACCATGGATAATGGCAAACCTAGATTGCAACACACCGAATGCTCTTTCAATGTCTTTTCGGGTTGCCTCTTGCACCCTTGCAAATTCACATTGTTTTTTAGTTGTGGGTTCTTTGATGCTTTTGACAAATGTGCACCAAGGAGGGTATATAACATCTGCAAGATAGTACCCCTTTGTGTATTCATGCCCATTGCTAGTGTAGTTGCAAGCAGGAGCATAACCACTAGCAAGCCTAGCAAACAAATGAGACCGTTGCAACGCATTGATATCATTGAGAGTTCCCGGCATACCAAAGAAGCAATGCCAAATCCATAAATCCTCAGATGCTACAGCCTCTAGCACAATTGTTGCATCACGAGACTTGCCACAATACATTCCTTGCCATGCCTTTGGGCAATTTTTCCATGTCCAATGCATACAATCGATGCTACCTAGCATGCCTGGCCAACCTCTCATCTCATTAGATGCCATCAATTTCTTTGTGTCATCCTCGTTGGGTGCCCGAAGATACTCAGGATCAAAGACACGAATGATCACTTTTGCAAACTCTACGCACTGACTCAATTGTAGTATCTTCACCAATGCGAAGGTACTCATCGGCATAGTTAGCCGGAACGCCATATGCAATGACCCGCATAGCCGCCGAGATTTTTTGATATGCACTAAATCCTTTTAAGCCCGCGGCATTCCTTCTTTGAGGAAAATACCGGCAATTTGCCTCGCAAGCTTGAACAAGTTTCACAAAGAGGGATCGACGCATTCGGTACCTTCTCCGGAAGAGGTGCGGAGGATACGTAGGATTCTCCGCGAAATAGTCTTGCATCACCATCTTGTTCCCAAGATGGCGATTCCGAGGAATGCACAGACGCCCGACAATAGATCCTCGCCTCCTCTTCCGGTGCTCGTCTTCATGCTCCTTCACGGCAAGCGCCATAACTAATGTTTGCTGCCGAAAGGTCGCAAGCATGGTCTCAACTTCCGAGTCGTCCGAATCGGACGAATCGGATAGCAAAAACTTCTCGCACGGGGTCAACTCCATCTACACGCACACCGACGCGTCAGTCCACTACACAGCTCGCAAAAACCACAAAAAAGGGACTAACCGACGGCAGGGTGGTCCCGGGCGGCAACGGTGGTCGATTCCCGGCGGCGGCTGCGACGATGGGGGGGGGGCTCTTCTCGCCGGATCCCGAGGGGGGGTGCAGCGGCTCGGCGCAGGAGGGTGTGGCGCGGCCCCGCGACGCAATTCCGCACGCAGATATGGCTAGAATCGTCGGCGGCGGGCGGGCGGAAGCGAGCGGGCGGCGACGGAATGAGTGGGAAAAGAGCGCGGGGCTGAAATGTCCCTCCCGCCAACTGCTTCTCTGTGATGCATGGCATCGCAGGTCCGCAGCAGCGAGGGGGAAACCCGCGTTTTCCCGGGTTGGGGTCGGGAATTTGCCACGCCTCCCCCACTCATAAAATTTTGCGGACTAGAGCAGGATGCGCGGTCTGGTCGGGCTGGTTTTCCGGCTCGTACCCGCATTTTGACGGTTATTTTGCGGGTCGACGGCGGACGCGGGGTCTGCTAGAGTTGCTCTAAGGTGGCCATCCGCTCTCAACATCTGACGTGTAACAAGGGAGTAAAAAGGCGGGCAGCTTTGCATGGAGTAAATCAGCAATGTGGGGATAAATAAATAAATAAATAAATAAAGAGTTTCCAGATCTGGATAGAGTAGAGTAAGTAGGATCTCAAAAAAAAAAAAGAGTAAGTAGAGTTGTGTGGAGCCCGGAGCCCTAAGCTCTTTCACCTCACCTCTAGTAATAAAAACTTTTGCATAAAAGCCCGGAGCCCTACGAGTAAGTAGAGTTGTTTGTATGTAGTTACTATAAATATACACGATATATCATCAATTTACAAATTAATTTAAATGATTTTAGCCATAATAATACGGATAGAAGGTTTCAGACGAAATGAATCACCCCATTGAAGTTGCTCTAATTAATTAATTAAATAAAGAGCTTCGAGATCTGAATAGAGTAGAGTAGACTTGTGTGGAGCCAGCCCCGAGCTCTCACCTCACCTCTAGTAATAAAAACTTTTGCATAAAAAAGGAGTGAGGTTGGTAAGTTTTTGGTCAGGCATAAATATACATTGCCACCATAAACAAAGCATCGGAATGGCCGGGCAGAGCAGAGGACCGATCGGAGTAGGCGTACGATTCTCATAGGAGCAGTACCCTCCTCTAGGCTCTCTAGCACTTACCCACTGCACACCCCCCTCAACAAGTTCATCCGTCGCCCTCATGCTCCACGCACGCACGCGGCCACGGAGAGAAGAAGAAGCAGCTCCGGGACAAGAGAAGGGAGACATTCAGAAGGCAGCCCAGTCCAGTGGTTCCGTTGGTTAGGTGATCGACTCCTCGGCAACAACTCCGAGAAATCCCGCCTCCTTGTGCACGATCTTTCTGTCAGGTGAGATTCCTCTCCCTCTCCATTATACAAGAGCGCTTCTCATCACCCACCTCTCTTTCGTCGGGCCTCTGTGCTACAGATTTCAGCTCTTTACTTGGCTGGGCTCACCCTGCGAGATCAGCGGCGGCGGAGTGGTGGCCGCTCTGCGGGATAGCTCCTTTCCGGGCCAGCAATGAGCCGCAGCTGCTCCAAGAGGTTCGCACCATGTGGCATTATGGGGTTGCGACTTGCTTGTGGTTTCTTTACAGCGCCCTGTTTGGATTCTGGACTGGTCTCGTGATGTGATTCTGCATTTCTTAGGTAGAAGAAGCGCTTGTCGGCGAACTCGCATCGGCGGTGGTTTTATTCTGCAAGAAGTAATGCTCAGGATGGAGAGCGTAGATTCGCCCTCTCCGAGGTGCCATGCTCAGCGTCAACAGGTAAATTGCCAGTTGCAGAGATAAAATGGCGCCACAGTTTTTCTCTCTTAATGTGCATAAGCAGAGTCAGTTCAGCAGGTAACCAAGGGGCATTTTTCTCTGTCATTTCCCTTCCTGTAGAAATTCTCCATCTTTGAACCAGTTTGTTCTGCCATGGATCAAAACCGTCTTGGTTACTGTATCTGCTAGATGCTTTTGGGGGGTGTATGTGTTTTTACCGCAAATATCTCATATTTCTCCATGCCTCACCATTTTCTGTTTTTTTTTAACTTTTTGCAAGAATGCTGGGGACTCGGAGGATCATAAGAGCACCAGTAAGAGGCAGCCGCACAGCACCGAGATTCCATGCTCTTTGGTACAGGAGGTAAAAGATTGACATCAACAATAATCGCATTTTGGCTCACTAGTATTATTTCAATGGCATATGGCCCATGTCAGACCTCTCTTAATAACTGCTTTCGACTTACTTGATTGTTTCTTAGTTGCTCGTGATTCTGCCTTGTCCCTTTTCTCTTAAATGCCACATCCATGGGCTAATTCGACCAATTATACCAATTTCCGTAGGAAAATGTCAATTATACAAATTTTGAGATCCAGGTCTTGTTCATCGATCACTTGTGTCCATACTTGGTAGACAATATTACATGAAAAAATTACTCAGTTGCGGTGAGTAAAAAATGAATTCCAAATTTGAGAAATTTAAGGTGTAGGGTAGACATTGTTGCGCACAAGCTCGTTATCCCAGTACAGTGTAGGACCGGAGAATCAGTTCGACTGTATGTTTGTTGACATATATGGTTGTACTCCAATTCTGTTCTGATACTCATGATGATGTTACTTCGGCAGGTCCAACACCTCGAGAAGCGACTAAATGATCAGTTTGCCATGCGGCGCGCTCTAGAGAAAGCATTAGGTCACAAGCCCCGTGCTACCCATTTGTCGAAAGACTGCTACATTCCAAAGGTATTTTTTCCCCTGATGTACTGATGCCGGAAGAATCAGAAAATTCAGAGTTAATGTTGTATACAATTTTTTTTTGGAGGGCAGTATTTTTGAATTCTTGATTCTAAAAAACTATCTTCCATGTCATGTCAGCCTGCTGAGAAGCTCATAAAGGAGATTGCGGTACTGGAGCTAGAAGTCATATGCTTGGAGCAGCATCTCCTGACGCTCTACCGGCAGGCGTTTGACCAACAATTGTGCAGCACGGTTTCTGCCTGTGACACGGAGAGAAGAAACAGGCAATCGGCAAGGTCGTTTTCAGGCACACTCTCTGAAACTTCGGCGCACGATTTCTCAACCCCAAAGAAGCAACAGTTGGTGCAGTCCAGTCGCATGGTTCAGGCACGCAGGTCGACAACGGCAGCGCTTAATACTGAACCCGGCATTTCGCAGCAGAATGACAGCAAGACTGCTATCGGGCGCAGCCATTCGTCGCTCCTGCCGCGTTCCATCTGCTCGGCTAGAGTATCTCCTTCAGCGAACAATCTCGCTAGAGCTCTTAAACCATGTCATACTTCGCCTCTAACGTTCGTCGAGGTACATAAAAATGCCTGAAAACTCTTATCATGTGTAAGCAGCTTATATGATCTTGTAGCAATGTTGGTACTAACATGGCTTTCATGACCAGGAGGGCAAGTGCATGGATTCCAGTATTGTAAGCTTAGCAGATATCCTGGGTACCAGGATTGCCGATCATGTTCCTCAAACGCCTAACAAGATATCCGAGGACATGATCAAATGCATTGCTGGCATATACATCAGGCTCAGAGATGTTAGCGCCGTGCAACGCGCCTTCTTCCCCTCACCGTGCTCGTCCTTTTCATCGGCGAGTGGGATCTCTTCCAAATTTACTAGTGATATATGGAGCCCCAGATGCAGGAAAGAGAGCTTCATCGAGGCATGGCAGGATAGTTCATTCAGTTCTGGTGATTTGGGTCAGCAATGTGATTCTGTAATTGAGGTGTCTGCCCTCTGCAAGGGGGCTCAGAGGTCTGCCGATGTGAAAGACATGTTGTGTAAATACAAGTGAGTGTTTTTTTTTCATGCCATATGGATGTGTTTCAGTCCATATATTGAGCAAATTATCCATACGTCTGCCTGTATTTGACTGACTGTCATGTTGTCACTCTGCAGAGCACTTGTTCAGCTGCTAGAAACGGTCGATCTCGGTGGAATGAAGAACGAAGAAAAGCTCGCTTTCTGGATCAATGTGCACAATGCCATGATGATGCATGTAATGCAACTAGTTTCTTACCTGTGCTTCTTTATCTGACCATTACAAGAATATTTTTCAAATTGATGAAATGAAATGATGGACTTCAATCCTAACATCTTTATTTTTCAGGCCCATATTGAATACGGGATCCCGCAGAGCAACAGCAAGAGAATGCTGCTTACTAAGGTCGTAGCGACATCGAACCTGAACCTGTTTAGATACAACATCACCTACTCTCAAAAGTTTAACCTGGCAACCACTTGTGCACCACAGGTATCCTACATCATCAGTGGCCAGAGAGTAAACGCGGAGTTGATAGAGTACCAGATCTTGTGCTGCCGAGTGCACTCTTCCGGACAGGTCCTCCAGAATTCTACACTCTCTTTCTCAATTTGCGAGCTCCATTTTGTTTTGCTGGTTGGCATCGCAAATAATGGTTCTGATCTGCTCTGCTTCCTTTCGAATTCTTCAGTGGTTCAGGCTGCTCCTGTACCCGAAATGGAAGCCCAGGGACAAGGATGAGCTGCAGGGGTTCGCCGTCGACCGGCCCGAGCCTCTGGTGCACTTCGCGCTGTCCTCCGGAAGCCACTCGGACCCAGTGGTGCGGCTGTACAGCCCGAAGCGGGTGTTGGAGCAGCTGGAGGCGGCCAAGGAGGAGTTCATCCGCGGCAGCGTGGGCGTGCGCGGGTCGGGGCGCAGCAGGAGCAGGGTGATCCTCCCCAAGGTGCTGGAGTCGTACGCGAGGGACGCCGGGCTGGCCGCGCAGGAGCTGCTGCGCGTGGTGGAGCCGTGCCTCCCGGAGGGCCTCCGGGCGGCGGTGCGGCAGCAGGGGAGGCCGCGCGGCGGCGTGGAATGGAGGCCCCACAACATGGCCTTCAGGTACGCGCTGGCGCGGGAGCTCGCGGGGTCCCCGGCCGGCGTGCAGGTGCGGCAAGCGGTGACGCATTCGGCTGCATGATCCCACGAACCATGATGATGGTGATGATGATATGGCCTGGTGCTTGGCTGCTTGCTCCGTGCAAGAGTCCAAGAGATGCGGCGGGAGATTCAGATCTGCAGTCATCTTCTGGGCCTGGGCGTGATCTTGTTGGATGTACAGGGAGAATGGTGGATACGGGGCATACAGCAAGGCACAAGGGCTGCATGCGTGTCGACGACGTGTCGTATCTGTTGCGACTGCGATTTCATTCGTCGATACGCGCCATTTTCGGTCGGGTACACGGAGAAAACTCAAGTAGCAGGGAGCCTCTTTGGATGACGACTACTCCCTCAACTTTGGAAGGCAATGTATGTGGAAATGAAATGAGTTCCTCAATTCGCTAATCCCAGCAAACCCCACTTAATAGTAAGGTTTCTCCTATGACTCAAAATCAACCGATTCTTTTCAAGCCACCGAAGAACACCGTCTTTTGTCCTCTTTGAATAGGGTGTCACCGAAGTCCGTAGACCATAAGAGATACCATGACGTAAACTTAACAACCGACATTAGATCTCGCTAACCCTATTGTTATTGCACTCAAATCGTAATTGAATGTCAATGCACTTTCAATCTTCCTCTTTTGGCGAATTAATGACAATAAAATTAGCACATGACAATAGTAAGATGAAGAATAAAATGTATTGTCATGCAACCCTATTAATCTAGGAAGCTCCCCCTTTATTTGTGCATATATATAACAATATGCTAGGATCCATACCCACGGAATAAGAAGGCTCCCCCGTGATTGATAGACAAGTGCAATGAAATGAATATGAGTGATAGGAGCACATTGCACAAGCTAGTTTGTGATCAAATAAAACATAGTTACAACGATGTCATGGATCACAAACTAGAGATGTTGTGAGAGCAAAAATATGTGAGAGACTATAGTATAAGCCATAATGATAACAATAAAAGATATAACATAGCATGATCGCATATCATTGAACGGGAAGATAGCCACACAAAGTCTCGCATGATAAAAGATAAAGTAGCTCACAACCGAAATACCGAAGTATGAAAAGATAAATAAAACTTACTACAAGCCCATATACAGAAGAAGCAAAGATGAACACGAGGGCATGCAATGTCTCCAAGCACGTGATCCTAAAGGGAACTCTTCTCCCCCTTTGGCATCGAGACAACAAAAAAGAAAAAAAAACCGATGCTAACGCGAGGACCTAAACCATGGGGGGGGGGGCAGTAGTGGCATCATTATCCTCTCGCACATAGGCTAAGCAAGGGTTGGAGTAGTCTGGGGCTACACTGTAAACATCCTCACGCCTAGCTGGCTGAGGCTCTTCAGTGTTCTGTGCCTTGAGCACCTTCTGCTCCCTCCGCATCTTCTTGTCCAAGTTGACATATCTGCTGTGGCGTTCTTGATTAGACTTCCACAACTTGAACAGGTTGTTGAACCCACGAAATAACATGTTCTTTCCCCCTCTTGCTGAACGAAGAAGAGGAAGAATCGTCTGAGGAAAACCAGTGGGATCAGGTGCAGTAGGAGAAGCACCCCGCAAAGAGGAACCACCCACCTTAGCACAACCCTACCAGAAGCCTAGGAGTTGGGAGTACGCCCGCACGACAACAATGTGGATTGTGTACATCGAGAGGCGACCGCCTGGGGCTGGGGGTACTGTACGCATCAAGAGGCCTTGAGGGAGTCATGGACTAAGGGGTCCTCAGGGCGACGACCCATTGTACACGGGCCGGACTGGTGGAGCCGTACTATGACAGGAGTTCTATGAAGCCGTGGTGTGCCCTCCAAGTCAAGAAGGCGCATGATCTTCTTTATTCCTTATTGTAATCTATCTTTAGTAACCCTAACCGAAGGGTGTAGTCATTAGAGGAGGAGCTATTCTTCATCCCCCATAGCCTAGGGTTAGCTCATAATGATCTCGAGGTAGATCTACTCTGTAAACGACGATATACAATCAATACAATCAAGTAGGACGTAGGGTTTTACCTTTTCGAGAGGGCCCAAACCTGGGTAAACACTGTGTTCGTCGTCCCTTGTTACCATCGATTCTAGATCCACAGCTCGGGACCCCCTACCCCGAGGTCTGCCAATTTTGACACCGACATTGGTGCTTTCATTGAGAGTTCCGTTGTTGGATCTCCGAAGGAATCGATGGCTCAATCGATCATTAGAGATCATGGCTGCATGGAAGCATCTCCCGCCCCCGGCCATCTCCTTGTGTTCGGCAGCGTCCTTCTGCGCGCCAATCACACTAGCGGCCTCGACCAGATCGAAGGTTCCGCTCCCATGATGAAACTTACAGGCTCAAGGGCATCAATCCTTGGGCTAACGGGCTCACCAGGATCAAACACCCTTCAGAGCCCGGCCCTAGAGCCAGGCTCGGGTAGATCGCTCACGAGATCCCCTCCCAAATTATCGGAGTGTTCGACACCTCCCTGTACCTAGACAATGGATCACTTGGTAAATTTGTTCCATGCGATGGGGATCTCTATTACCAGGCCCACGGCTTACGATCAGATCGGGCTTAAAACCGACGACCGTGAAATCAACACCTCTCCGGTCACGCACCTCGTCGCTACCGTCGAAGAGGCCCAGGAGGGATCGCAACCTCGTAAGCCGAGGACAATGTACACTCGAGCATCTAGCTCGGAGTCGGACACCAGCTCGGAGGCACATCCAGACTCAGACCCCAGCGTCGAATCTAGCCTTGAGCCAATTCAACCGCATATAAGTCCGATCCGAGCCCCGCAAAGATAGAACCAGATGTGGTCCAACACCATCAAGGATAGTCCGGGTCCACAACAGGAAGGGATCCTCGAAATTTTCCCACCCTCCCACCACGAGGAATACTATTCGGATTCTAGAAGCCCAGACATATGGGACCTCTTGTATGTCAAACAGCTGCCAAACGAGACAGTCCACCACTATTGGGCTAGATTTCTCCTGGTGAAAGACAGGATGGCATCTTGCTGTGACAAAGAAATAGTTAAAGCTTTCCAGTTTAACTGTAGAGACGAGGGCCTCCTAAATGCCCTCAATCGTCGTCGATTTCAGGAACTCACAGAACTATCCGACATGGTACACAAATATTGCGCCATGGAGAACACATGGAGAGCGCAACAGATGAACATAGAGCCACACCTCGTCGCACACCGGGTAAGGCCCTGCTTCAAGTGGCCCCGCACAAATCGGTCACCGGAGCGTGAGCCTAATGAAAAGAAAACAAGACCCAGATCGGTGTTAGACGAAATGTTGGATAAGCCGTGCCCAATACACTCGGTCCTACTAGACGCAAATCCAACTCACAGACTTCGAGCCTGTTGGGTAGTAAGACAGGTGGACAAATACGGTGAGCCAATCTTGGGCCTTACACTCCGAAACAAACAAACCTCGCTTACACCACAATACTACAGCGTCCTTATGGTATACGAGACGTTCACCTCAAACAATAGAAGGAAAAAGACTCTTCAAGAGCTCAACCAATATACCAGGTAACGACTGCACAACAATGTGCAACCACACCTATCACATTCAACGAGAAGGATGAGCCAAGCCACCGTAACAGCCACGCATCAGCCGCACTAGTACTCAACCCCATTGTCGACGGTTTCCGTCTAACTAAAGTGCTGATGGACGGAGGCAGCGACCTCAACCTCATTTATGAGGACACTCTAGACAAGATGCAGTTCAACAGGTCTCGAATTGAACGCAGTCACACCATGTTTCGGGGTATAATACCTGGAAGGGAGGCACACTGCTCGGGACGCGTGACACTGGATATTGTGTTCGGAACACCCGAGAACTACATATCCGAACCCTTGATATTTCATATTGTGCCCTTCCGTAGCGGATACCACACCCTTCTAGGACATGAGGCGTTCTCTAGATTTCAGGCAATACCACATTACGGGTATATGAAACTTAAGATGCCAGGGCCCAACGGGGTGATCACTCTTCAAAGCAATCCAAGCAAGGCCTTGCGAGCCGAAATAAAATGGCATCACTCGCCCTAGAGGCACTATCCGAAGCCCTCGCGGTCGAAGAATTGACAACAATACACACTACAGTCGACAGGGAGGATGTGGTCCTGAGTAAAAGACCAAGGCCCACATCATTTAAACCAACAGACGACTCAAATTTCAAGTGCATCCAACGGACCCCCATAAAATGGCATCCATAGGAGCATAACTGGACCCCGCAGTTGACGAGGTGCTAAGGACGTTCCTGCATGAAAACTGGGACATATTCTCCTGGCACCCATCAGATATGCCACATGTACCACGAAGGCTAGCAGAGCACAACCTTAACATTCTAAAGGGCTTTAAGCCAGTGAAACAAACTTGTGCCGATTTTCCGAACCCAAACGATAGGCCATGGGCGAAGAGCTTGCAAAACTACTAGAGGCCGGATTCATCCGCGAGATCAAGCACCCTGAGTGGTTAGCAAACCTGGTTATGGTACCCAAGAAGGATAAATCATGGCGGCTCTGCATCGACTTCAAGGATCTCAACAAAGCTTGCCCCAAAGACCCATTCCCTCTTTCGAGGATAGACCATATTATCGACGCCACCGCCAGACACGACTCGTTATGCTTCCTCGACGCATACTCCGGATACCATCAGGTCAAGATGAAGGAGTCCAACCAGGCAGCAAACACATTCATCACCCCATACGGCCCCTTCTGCTTCAACACCATGCTGTTTGGATTAAAAAAAGCGGGAGCCACATACCAACGCATGATTGAAACATGCCTCGAAAAGCAAATCGGCAAAACATTCGAAGCATACATAGATGATGTAGTTGTCAAAACCAAAGATATCAACCAACTAATCAATGACCTGCGTCAAACCTTCGACAACCTGCAGGCCTACGACATACGGCTCAACCCAAAGAAATGTGTCTTCGGAGTACCTGCCGGAAAGCTACTCGGATTCATAGTTTCCCGTAGAGGAATTGAAGCAAATCCGGCCAAGATTAGAGCACTATCTCAGCTCGCAATACCAACGGAGCTTAAGCAAGTCTAGAGGTTGGCAGGATGCGTGGCCGCCTTGAGCCACTTCACATCCCGACTTGGAGAGAAAGCATCGCCACTCTACAAACTTCTCAAAAAGACCAAGAACTTCCAATGGAAAGACAAAGCAACCACGACGCTCGAAGAGATTAAGACACTCCTCGCCGGCAATCCTGTCCTGACCGCTCCCGGCATCAGCAGATCTATGCTACTCTACAATTCGGCCACCAATCAGGTGGTCAGCGCGGTGCTTGCCGTAGAACGGGAATCCAAGGGCCACAAGTCCCAAGTCCAAAAGCGGGTCTACTACATGTCCGAGGTACTTACGCCATGCAAATCGTGATACCCACACTATCAAAAGATAGCCTACACGGTTTTCATGGCGTCCCGGAAGCTATGACACTATTTCTAAGAGTGTTCGGTTACAGTGGCATCCAAGGTCCCTTTGAATGACATAATTAACAACAGGGACGCCACTGGTCGCATCACCAAATGGGCCATTGAGCCCCTTCCTTTCGAAATAACATATAAGCCGCGCCGAGCTATTAAATCTCAGGTGTTGGCTGACTTTATAGCCGAGTGGACCGAGGCCGAACTACCCAGGGAGTACTCCACATACTTGTACTAGACTATGTACTTCGACGGATCAAAGATATTGGTCGGACTGGGAGCTGGGGTCATCCTCATCTCCCCCACCGGTGACACGGTTCGGTATGTCCTCCAAATAATGTACACAGACTTGAACAACGCAGTAGAGTATGAAGCATTACTGCATGGTCTTCGGATGGCCACTACTCTAGGCATTCCGCGCCTAGAGGTAAGAGGAGACTCAAATCTGGCGATCTCTCAAGTCAACAACGAATTCGACGCCAAAGACCCCAAAATGGCGGCATATAGAAACGTGGTTCTCCAGATATCTGCTCGATTTGAGGGCCTAGAATTTCACCATGTCGCTAGAGACAACAATCAAGCAGCCGCTGTCCTTGCTCGCATGGGCGCCAAGCGCGACCCGGTCCCTAAAAACACCTTCCTCGAACGGCTCTTTAAGCCCTCTGTGGTATGGCAGGGCGACGTCCCTGGCGCACTACCTGATGAACCCGCTCAGAATGCCTTGCCCGACAACGAACAAAACAATCAGGTCATCGGCGGCTCCGCACTCGAGGGGACACCCTCCACACATGATATTATGGTCGTAATCCCACCCTGGACAGAACCTTTGCTGGCCTACCTCACACAACACCAACCTCCGGAGGACCAAACCGAAGCTCCATGCATAGTCCTCTGCTCCAACATTTTTACGCTTGAGCTCTCCTCAAGCATCCGCGCACATCCTCACCCTTATTTGTTTCCCTTTTTCTTTCAATTTTGACATAGAGAATTGATACGTCTCCAACGTATCTATAATTTTTTATTGTTCCATGCTGTTATATTATCATTCTTGGATGCTTTATAATCAATTTATAGTCATTTTATATCATTTTCGTACTAATCTATTGGCATAGTGCCAAGCGAGTTGTTGTTTTCTGCATATTTTTTACATCGTAGGAAATCAATACCAAACGGAGTCCAAACGCAGCGAAACTTTTTGTGGATTTTTCTGGACCAGAAGACATCCAGTGGGTCGGAGAAGCTCATGGGGGTGCTCCGAGGGGAGCACAACCCACCAGGGCGTGCCAGGAGGCCCAGGCGCGCCCTGGTAGGCTGTGCCCACCTCGTGTGCCCCCTGAACCGCCTGTTTGCTCTATAAATACCCAAATATTCCAGAAAGCATAGGGGATTCGAGGAAAATCAATTCTAGCCACAGCAGAGTCCAGAACCACCAGATCCAATCTAGACGCCAACATGGAGGGGTTCACCACTTCCATTGGTGCCTCTTCGATGATACGTGAGTAGTTCTTTGTAGACCTACGGGTCCGTAGTTAGTATCTAGATGGCTTCCTCTCTCTCTTTTGATTATCAATACAATAGTCTCTTGGATATCCATATGATGTAACTCTTTTTGCGGTGTGTTTGTTGGTATTCGATGAACTTTGAGTTTATGATCAAATCTATATTTTTATATCCATGAAAGTTATTTGAGTCTTCTTTGATCTCTTATATGCATGATTGCTTATAGCCTCGTATTTCTTGTCCGATATTTGGGTTTTGTTGGGCCAACTTGATCTATTTATCTTGCAATGGGAAGAGGTGCTTTGTAGTGGGTTTGATCTTACGATGCTTGATCCCAGTGACAGATGGGGAACTGACACGTATGTATCGTTGCTACTAGGGATAAAACAATGGGATATATTTCTACATAAATAGATCTTGTCTACATCATGTCATCATTCTTATTGCATGACTCTGTTTTTACATGAACTTAATACACTAGATGCATGTTTGATAGCGGTCGATGTGTGGATTAATAGTAGTAGATGCAGACAGGAGTTCGTCTACTAATCTTGGACTTGATGCCTATATAATGATCATTGCCTGGATATTGTCATGATTATTTGAAGTTCTATCAATTGCCCAACAGTAATTTGTTCACCCACCGTTTGCTATTTTCTCGAGAGAAGCCACTAGTGAAACCTACGGCCCCCGGGTCTCTTTCTTATATTATTTTCCTTTGCGATCTACTTTTCATTTGCTTTTATTTTCAAATCTATTAAACCAAAAATACAAAAATACATTGCTGCACTTTATCTTATTTGGCGTCCGATCTATCAATATTTGCAACTCTCTCACGTCCGTTTGCCTATCTCTTGGCGCCGTTACCCGAAAGGAATTGATAACCCCTTTTATACGTCGGGTTGCGAGTATTTGTTATTTGTGTGCAGGTGCTGTTTAAGTTGTGTTGCTTGGTTCTCTAATGACCCACAAGTGTAGGGGATCTATCGTAGTCCTTTCGATAAGTAAGAGTGTTGAACCCAACGAGGAGCAGAAGAAATGATAGGTAGTTTTCAGTAAGGTATTCTCTGCAAGCACTGAAATTATCGGTAACAAATAGTTTTGTAATAAGGTAATTTGTAAAGGGTAACAAGTAATAAAAGTAAATAAGGTGCAACAATATGGCCCAATCCTTTTTGTAGCAAAGGACAAGCCTGGACAAACTCTTATATAAAGGAAAAGCGCTCCCGAGGACACATGGGAATTATCGTCAAGCTAGTTTTCATCACGCTCATATGATTCACGTTCGTTACTTTGATAATTTGGTATGTGGGTGGACCGGTGCTTGGGTGCTTCCCTTACTTGGACAAGCATCCCACCTATGATTAACCTCTATTGCAAGCATCTGCAACTACAAAAGAAGTATTAAGGTAAACCTAACCATAGCAAGAAACATATGGATCCAAATCAGCCCCTTACGAAGCAACGGATAAACTAGGGTTTAAGCTTCTGTCACTCTAGCAACCCATCATCTACTTATTACTTCCCAATGCCTTCCTCTAGGCCCAAACAATGGTGAAGTGTCATGTAGTCGACGTTTACATAATACCACTAGAGGAAAGAGAACATACATCTTATCAAAATATCGAACAAATACCAAATTCACATGACTACTTATAGCAAGACTTCTACCATGTCGTCAGGAACAAACTTAACTACTCACAAATCATATTCATGTTCATAATCAGAGGGGTATTAATATGCACAAAGGATCTGAACATATGATCTTCCATCGGATAAACCAACTAGCATCAACTACAAGGAGTAATCAACACCACTAGCAACCCACATGTACCAATCTGAGGTTTTGATACAGAGATTGGATACAAGAGATGAACTAGGGTTTGAGAGGAGATGGTGCTGGTGAAGATGTTGATGGAGATTGACCCCCTCCCGATGAGAGGATCGATGGTGATGACGGCGGTGACGATTTCCCCCTCCCGGAGGGATGTTTCCCCGGCAGAACAGCTTCGCCGGAGCCCTAGATTGGTTCCGCCTCGAGACGGCGGTGTTCCGTCCCAAAAGCTTCCTTCTGATTTTTTCAAGGGTAGAAGACACCTTATACCAGAAGATGGGCATCGGGGGGCTGCCAGGTGGCCCACGAGGCAGGGGGCGCGCCTAGGGGGTAGGGCGCGCCCCCACCCTCATGGACGGTGGGTGGCCTCCCTCTGGTGCTTTCTTCGCCCGATATTTTTTATATTTTCCAAAACCGACTTTCGTGGAGTTTCAGGAATTTTTGAGTTGTGCATAATAGGTCTCCAATATTTGTTCCTTTTCCAGCCCATAATTCCAGCTACCGGCATTCTCCCTCTTCATGTAAACCTTGTAAAATAAGAGAGAAAAGGCATAAGTATTGTGACATAATGTGTAATAACAGCCCATAATGCAATAAACATCAATATAAAAGCATGATGCAAAATGGACGTATAACCTCCCCCAAGCTTAGACCTCGCTTGTCCTCAAGCGGAAGCCGATATCGAAAAATATGTCCATGTGTTTAGAGATAGAGGTGTTGATAAAATAAAATACGGACATGAGGGCGTCATGATCGGGTATGGAGTTTTAACCGGACACAGAGAAAGATAGGGGCTTATAGTGTTGCCTCCCAACCTTTTACCTCAAGGGTAATGTCAACAATAATAGTTCATGATAGCTTACATCCAATTGGGTATATATGTCAGGATCTTTCCAGCACAATGTGCTTGCCAAAGGATAAAATGTAAAAAGGAAAGGTGAAGATCACCATGACTCTTGTATAAGGTAAGAACAACAGATAGGCCCTTCGCAGAGGGAAGAAGAGGTTGTCATGTGCTTTTATGGTTGGATGTACAAAATCTTAGTGCAAAATAACATCACTTTATATTACCACTTGTAATATGGACCTTTATTATGCAGTCCGTTGCTTTTATTGCTTCCATATCACAAGATCGTATAAAGCTTATTTTCTCCACAATAATAGATCATACATATTTAGAGAGTTGCAACAATGACAACTTACTTGAAGGAGCTTACTCAATCCATAGGTAGATATGGTGGACTCTCATGGCAAAACTGGGTTTAAGGATATTTGGAAGGACAAGTAGTATCTCTACTTGGTGCAAGGAGTTTTAGCTAGCATGAGGGGGAAAGGCAAGCTCAACATGTTGGATGATCTATGACAATATACTTTATTTTGGATATAAGAAAACATAACCCATTACGTTGTCTTCCTTGTCCAACATCAACCTTTTAGCATGTCATATTTTAATGAATGCTCACAATCATAAAAGATGTCCAAGATAGTATATTTATATGTGAAAACCTCTCTTTCTTTATTACTTTCTATTAATTGCAACGATGACCAAAACTATGTTTGTCAACTCTCAACAACTTTTATTCATCACACTCTTTATATGTGAAGTCATTACTCTCCATAAGATCAATATGATCTCTTTCATTCTTTTTATTCTTTCTTTTATTCCCTCATGATCATAGTGAAATAATCAAGCCCTTGACTCAAAACTAATCTTTATTATATATAGCTCACTGACTCGATTACATAGATAAAGATCATAAAGCAAAGCTCACAACTAGATCATACTAAAATTTATTCTACTAGATCAAGATATTACTAAAAGGATCGAACTAAGAAAATAAGTAAAGATAGAGGTGTGATGGTGATACGATACCGGGGCACCTCCCCCAAGCTTGGCAGTTGCCAAGGGGAGTGCCCATAGCCATGTGATCATGTCTCTTTCTTCGGAAGTGGTGATGATGGAGTTGTTGATGATGTAGGATTCTTCCTTAATTTGCGCTTGATGATAGAATTTTGCTCCCTTAGGTCATTGTTGGTGTCAAAACCGGTAGATCTCGGGTAGGGGGTCCCGAACTATGCGTTTGAGGATCGATGGTAACAGGAGGCAGGGGACACGATGTTTACCCAGGTTCAGGCCCTCTCGATCGAAGTAAAACCCTACTTCCTGCTATATTAGTATGAGTGAATATGTGTACAAGAGTTGATCTACCTCGAGATCGTAATGGCTAAACCCTAGGTCTAGCCTATGAGGATATTATGATTCTTCTCTAGCCTCTATGGACTAAACCTTCCGGTTTATATACACACCAGAGGGGCCTAGGGTTTGTACATACCATCTTGCAGAGGAAGGAAAATATACACCCGAGCCTAAAACTTGCCGTTTACAAGAATCCAGGAGTGCTATCCAGATACGAGAGATGATCTTCTATAATAATCTTCACGGCCCACCAGTCCGGCCCACCAGGAGTTTTTCCGGCCACCTGAGGACCCTCTCGATCTAGGACTCCCTCTGTAGCCCCTGAACCTATCTTCGATGACGATGAGTTCGGCTTCCGTATTGTCTTCGGCATTGCAAGGCGGGTTCCTCCTCCCGAATATATCTTCTGCAAATAGATGGATTGTGTTCGGCTCTGCAAGATTAGTACAACCCTTAGCCTCGAAGGCAAGGCTTTTAGAGAAAATGAATAATGTGTCTCTACTAACAACTTTTGGGTGAAGCGTCGCGTCCAACCCACTAACATATTGAACCGTTTTATTTGGTCATAGTTTCGCGTTTCGAGGTATATCCTCATTGACACGTCCCATCAGAATAGAGATCGTGCCCGCTTATTGTGAGATTCTTATCATTGTGACGTGAGCACCCACGCCGCGCATTACGCACGACCGCTTTGGGAACCGGGGAGTTTTATGGCTAAGGTGGGGGGACGCTCTATATTCGCAGCGTTATAAAAGGACACCAATCCCTTTCATCGGCCCCACGCCTTCCTCAAGCTCGAGCTCTCCAATCTCCCTTGCCCCCGTATTCTCATCTCCTGCACCCATAACTCCTCGTTCCTCAACCACCATTCCTCTTCCCAGCAATGGCTGGATCCGGTGCCAGAGGCAAGTGGGAGGCTTCCACGGTCACCGAAAAGACCATGGAGGATCTATGGAGCGTGGGGTATCTTGCCGGCGACATCGCACACCGAGTCCCTCCTAAGGGCCAGGTGATCCCCGTTCCTAAGGCAGGCGAGAGGGTAGTTTTCACCTCTCATTTTGTTAGGGGCTAGGGTTTCCACTCTACCCGTTTGTTCGGGGTCTTTTGTTCTTCTACGGGCTAGATTTCCATGATCTAGCCCCGAACTTAACTCTTCACATATCCGCTTTCATAGTGATGCGTGCAGCCTTTCTCCGCATCCCCCCACACTTTGGCCTGTGGCTTAAGACCTTCAACGTGAAGCCGAAGGTGGTAGATAGGGAGCACGTGGAGTGCGAGTGCGTCATGATCAGCAAGCTCCCGAACGCAACTTGCCCCAAGGGCTCGTTCGTGGAGATGAACAAGGTCTGGCAGCAGGAATGGTTCTATATCACCAAACCCCGCGACACCAAGTGGGCGGAGGAACCTACTTTCAGATCCGGACCCCCAATGAGGTTGACCTCCTGGACCAAGAAGGGTCTGGACTGGGGGTCGCACACTGAGGTAACGAATCTCGTGGGTCATGTGTCCGGCGTGATATCCAAGGGGCACCTGCTCTCCTCCGTGATCCAGGTGATGCTGACCTGGCTTGTTCTCCCTTGCCAAAGCCGGGATTCCTCCCTATGGGAGTTCGATCCGGTAGGAGACAAGCCGTTGAAGCATCTCTTCGGCTCTACACACAAAGAGATCTGGAAGCACCTCTTCAAGAGCCAGAAGGAATGGCCCAAAGAGGACGAGGATGCCGGCTTCAGCACTGAAGTTTCCGCCACAGAGGTAATAATGATCCTTGCCGAACACATACCCTTTCCCTTATTTAATGATAATAGGAGTTGGAATTTTTATGTGATATACAGGGCTTGACGAAGAAGGCGACCCAGATTAAGTGTCCGACACCTTTGCCCGAAGAGCCAGCACTGCCTCTACTGACGGCGATGCTGGTTCCGGCGCCGTACAAGGCGCTGACCAAGAAGCCCAAGAAGTCAAAGGGCAAGGGGGCCGGAGACAGCCCCCGTCCTGCGGGCAAGAAGCCCGAGGACCTCCACATTCTCTCCTCCGACAAGGCGGAGGAAGATGATGAGGAGGAAGAGGAGGAAGAAGAAATGCCCCCTACGCAAGGCAGGGGGAGGAAGAGGGGGGCCGTCGCTGACGCGGGAACGGCCGTGCCCCGGAGGAAACTAAACCTCGGAGCTAGTTCGAGTTCATCCGAACATAGCTATATGATGCAGCCCAGGGAAAAACCCCTACCCACGACATAAGTTAGTCCAGACTCAAGTGCTGCATCTTTGTTTATTCAGTTTTTGTGGCATTTTACTTAATATTTTTCTCCTGCTGACCTACAGCCCTCCTGGTGTAAACCCCGATGTTACATCATCGGAGGGGAACTCTCTGGCGCCTGGGGAGATGGAGAGTGACCCGCCAGTCCGGGCTCCATCGCCCGTAATCGACGGGGACACCGAAGTGTCGTCCCAGTGGGTTCTCTCCGCCCAAGGAGATGAGGGCGGGGCAGGTGATAGAGTGGCTGAGGGTAATACCTCGGCGGCCGCTGACCATGGGGAAACGGCCCCCATGGAGACCGAAGACGTGGGGCCCAAACAATCTGGGGCCCCACCGAATAGCATCCCGGAACCTGGCGCAGCTCTAGGGTCCGAAGACCTGGCTCCTCAAGCGGAGGAGGATACGGCGGCGCCCGGAGTTAATTCCGAGGCGCCGGATTCTATGGAGGGAGCACTGCAAAGTGCTCTCATCATTGAAGAACAACGCACCGTGATGGGTGCGGTGATGAAGAAGATTCAGTCCGTCAAGGGCGGACTGAATGAAGCCTTCAACAACCTTTTAACCGTCTTTGAGGTAAGCAATGTAATGCTTTTAAGAAATTTTATTTGTTTCAAATACACATATATAACCAGTAGCCCCTGATGCTTTGTGTGATTCTGAAAAGAATCGGACGAAGTATCCATAGAGTAGCATATTTACAGAGCTGAACTATTGTGCATGCTTCCTTAGTTACGGCGACTACACGAGACATAGAGGTTGCCGAACTAAATCGGAAGCTCGGGGTGGCTAACGTGGACCTCAACCGCATCAACCGGCGTTTTGATGAAATGCAAGGTATGCAGATTTTTTTATTTAAATGTCAATAAGACTTAATTGATTGAGTATGAGTACAAACTCTAATATTGTATTCTGTTTAACACAGTTGGCGCCGCTGAGCTCGAGGCCCTCAAGGGCGAGGTTGCCAAGGCCAAGGAGGAGGCCAAGGCGAACAAGGCGGCCGCTGATAAAGCGGTTGCTGATTTGGAGGCCGAAAAGGCGGAGTGCGAGAAGCACAAATCTTGGGTGTCCGAAGTCGAGGTCGAGCTCCAAGATGCCATCCGTAAGTGTGAGGCATCGGAGAAGAAGGCTTCGGAGCAGGCGACTGAGCTGTCTGCGGCAGTGAAATCTGCCCAGGATGCGCGAGGCGAGTCACGCAACGCCGTCAAGAAATCGAGGAGGCACGACAGATAGCATCTGGTAAGATATTTCTCTTACAGAGCATCTTTGGAGGGCGGAAGTATGTTGGGCTGACATGATTGTGGAGTTCTCCAGGCGTGTTTGCTGATCTTCCGAGGAGCAGCGCGGACGCCACCCAGTATTTCCGAGCCCTAGAGGGGAACAACACAGAAAAGCTGTTTTGGTCGCAGTTCGAGGCGCCAAAACATCCGGTGCCCCTCAGCGACCAGATGAAGTAGTTGGTCGAGCTGCACAATATAGTGGGTTCGGCCATGAAGGACTTAATAGTCCGGCTATGGCCCGCTAAGCCAACCCCGAGTAGTTACTTCGGATTGGTGAAGCAGCTCATCGAGGCAAGTCCGCGGGTCGACGCACTAACGCGTTTAGCCTGCATAGAAGGTGCTCGGATGGCCTTTGCTCACATCAAGGTGCACTGGGCAAAGATGAACGCGGTGCATATAGCTACTGTTGGCCCGCCCGCAGGCAAGGAGCACCGCAAGCCGGAGAAGTACTTCGAGGACATCATCGACGGCGCCCGCCTTGTAGAAGGCCAGTGTTCGAAGGATGTTGCCTTCGAATGATTGTATCCGGATGTAAAGACTAGGCTTATGAATCCGATGTATATATAACTTTTGCGCTATTTATAATATCAACATTTTTAACCTCCTGTGTGACTGTTTATCTTAAATCTGAAAGTTTCCAGTCGTCGGCTTCAGCCCCCCAGGTACATAGTACTGGGGTGTTCGGTCATATGCAAATACACTCTTTATCCAACGTCTTGGTCCATATAGGAGGTGTATGCGGAGCGAACCAGGCAATCAGACTATGCAGCGTTATTCCTTTCACTTAGTCGTAGGAGTTTGACAAGTGGGGCTAGGTACTAGCCCCTGGTGCAAATGAAGTATCCAATTGCACTTGGCTGGGTGAAAAACCAACCCTTCGTATAACACGTGGTAGATCTTTATCGATCGTAGTATAAAACTAAGCCACCGGATTGCAGACCAGGTTCTCGCTTATCATGACAGCCAGTTTTCGACTTTCTCTACTGAGGTACTTGACCGGACTAGCTAGAAGTACTATCACAGTAGTTCTCCCTTTAGACCCTAGCCGAACCATCGGGAACATAGGGGTAAGCACAGGAGCCGGGAAACCCAACTATTGACCCAAGACATGATTCAGAACTGATGCATATAATGCAAATATCCAGGACGCCAAACACTCCCTATAGGTGTTCGGTCTTTTCAGCATATACCAGGGCTGACTATAGCCCCTGGTAGTAAACCCTTATTGACAAGGCACATATGGCAATCTGATGCGGGAACAGAACATTCCATGGTGAGTGAATAAAACTCTGGACATAATACGAGTAAAACTGTTCTATTAATATCCCTCTATAGTACAGCGAGCCGCAAACTTTACAGATAATGCCGATGACCTTTTTTGGACATTTTACATGCCAAAAAGCTATATATCAAGAAAGAGAAAAAAGGTTTACACAGGGTCTTAATCTAAAAAAGAAACCTTAGAGCGGGTCCCTGCTGCACGTCTGCGCCGTTTCCTCATCTGTTATGTGTCCTTGAAGGTGTGAGTATGATGGCTGTCTGTAGAAAGGAAAAGGTAAACCTGGACAAGAATAAATCGATCCGGTGTGGCCATAACAAGTCTGGTTCGTTTAATGAAGCTAAATAAGGTAAGTTTCAAGTCCGAATAGGATCTAACCGAACTATGGACTATATGCAGGTGCCCCCGGTCGTCGCCCAAGGAATTTTTAAGGCATAAGTATGTACTCGAGGCACATATGCTATCACCTTATGGGGCAATCGATGAGGGCGTGATGTCGACACACGCTTCTACTCTTGTAGACTATGTTGGGCCTCCAAGCGCAGAGGTTTGTAGGACAGCAGCAATTTCCCTCAAGTGGATGACCTAAGGTTTATCGAACTCAGGGAAGTAGAGGTTGAAGATGGTCTCTCTCAAGCAACCCTGCAACTAAGATACAAGAAGTCTCTTGTGTCCCCAACACACCTAATACAACTAGGAGTTGTATAGGTGCACTAGTTCGGCGAAGAGATGTTAAATGGCAAGTGATATGGATGATAGGAGTGGCAAAGCAAAGTAATATAAATCTGTAATAAAAAGTGCAGCAAGCAAACAAGTGGTAAACGTGAGCACAAATGGTATTGCAATGGTGGAAACAAGGCCTAGGGATCATACTTTCACTAGTGGCAGCTCCCAACAACATTAACATAATCGAATCACATGATATTTCCCATAAAACATGCAAAGGGGACACACTCGGAGGTCATTCCTTCGTGGTCAAGAGAGGACGAGAATTATGTAGGGCTACAAAAGCACACCTCAAAGTTCGTAGTTCTCAATCTAAGGATTTCCCAATGTCACCGCGGCCATCCAAAGAGAGTCCCACAATCACCACAACATATCTAAATGATAGTCAAAGACAAGCACCAAGAGACTCTCAATCTTCAATCAACACACAAGAGAGGAAATCACTCATGAAAATATTTTTCTAATCCATGTCCAATAGACCGCTGTCACCTTGGTCTCGGGGATTATACTAGATAAAGACAAGTGAGTACATCTTACATAGAGGAAGGGGAAATATCATGGGATCACCCTAGATTAACATAGCCTATGATCACAACAAAGATCACATCATGGGAGAGAGAATTGACCACATAGCTACTGGTAGAAACCTCAGCCCCGAGGAGGAACCACTCCCGCATCATGGAGGGAGGAAGCAACGTCGATGGAGATGAATCCGGGGGCACTTCCCCGTCCCGACAGGGTGCCGGCACAGGAATTCTGGTCCCCCGAAGCTTGATGGCGATGGCGGCGGAGATCGGAATTGCGTCTGGAGAAAAGGGGTCCGGAATCAGGGTTTCCTCGACGGGTGTTAAATATATGCCAAAGGGGGTCGCCAGGGGAGACCTGGGGGGCCCAGGCGCCCCCCCCGGCGCGGCCAGGAGGGGGGCCGCGTGGGCAGGCCGCCTGGAGCCCTGGTGGCCCCCCTCCGGCCCTACTTTGGCCGCAAGGAAGCTTCCGGAACGCTGATTTTTTATATAATTTTTCCGAGATTTTTCTGGCAGTTTACGTGATGGGAAAACCTGAAATACAAAAACAGCAGAAAACAGAAACTGGCACTGGGGTGCACTGAGTTAATAGGTTAGTCCAAATATGATCAAAAGTGTATGGAAGTGTATAAATATCATAGCAATATCACACAAAAGAGGCATGGAGCAAGCAGAAATTATAAATACGTTTTGGACGTATCAACATCCCCAAGCTTAATTCCTGCTCGTCCTCGAGTAGGTAAATGATAACAAGCATAATTTCTGTGGTGACATGCTATTAACCATATAAGGACTTTTCATAGTCACATGACAAAAGCTTACTGAGACAATGAATCTGTAGTAATTAAGTTGCCTCATGAGAAAATCACAAAGAACTGAAAGTTTTACAATATGACACTGAAACACTCAATAGATTTGTAGTGAGCATGGTGTGCAAATATGACAAAGTGATATCTCGCTTGCCCCCTTTAGTGAAGCAAAACATAAATGCAGGGGCACCTCCAAGGTTTAAGTGACGACTAGATACAATGATTTTAGAATAAACGATATCATAATCATGCAAAAGACAATGGTACTTTGGGACAATGCACATTACACTCAGAATGACAATCATGCTCCCAATAGTTGGTGCTTTAAAGAAGGTGGAGACTCTCGAACCGTGGCTTTTGTTGGCAAGGTTGAAAACCCATGGTCGGAAACAAAAACTAAACATGTACCAGAGCTCTTGGTTTTAAAAACTGAGGTAATAATTATTTTTTAGATATGCATGTTTCGTCAACGAATGCTGGCAGATAACTCAATTACTTCTTGAGCTGGACAAGTTTCGAGGAACGGCTCCCGAATGAGGACGATCACATCCTCTTAATCTCCTTTGTTTATCACTGCCAAAGTTTTCTGATTTCTCATGAACAAAGCGTGAAGGAGGGTTTGTTTGTTATATTATTTTTGAGCCGGGCGCACTCTTTGCCAGTTCCTTCTCGTATTATGGGTTTGCACATTAGACATGCAATCCCGGGGTGAAGCTTGTCCAACTTAAAAAGATCATGAATTAACTACTACTTCCTCATGAGCTAAAACAGAGGCACAAAATAGAAATGCTTTTTTGAATAATTTCGAGATGGTACATGAAAGTCTTCGTTAGGAATGGCAGGTAAATACCATGTATAGGAAGGTATGGTGGACTCATATGGCATAACTGGTTTAAAGGATTTTGGATGCACAAGCAGTCAGTCCGCTTAGTACATGTGGAGGTTAGCAAAAGACTGGGAGCGACCAACTAAAAGAGCAATGACGGTCATAATCATGCAGAGCGACAAAGCAACATTGAATCAGGCATGGAAGTTATATCGCTACTCAGAAACAAAAGATCATCAAGGCTTGACAGACTTTCTTTACAGTTTTAAATATGCGTGAGCATACGCCAAGTCAATCAAAATAAATTCTCGAAGGAAGATATTACTAAACCATACCACATCATAGGCAAACAAATCATGTTGGTACTCCAATAACACATTGGGAACCCCCCAGCTATTTGAGACTAACCATAAGAAAACATGAACTACTAAGCACCATTATGCACGTAGCATTTTTATCATAGACATATCAACCAATGCAATAGAAGCAAACTCTCTTAATAAGATAAGCATGATTAATAAAGAGAGTTCTAGCGACCAACTAAACAAAAGCTCTTTAAAAAGATAAGCATGAAAACTAAGAGCTGAACATGATAGTAGCTATTGAAAGACCAAGAACATACACAACAAAGATAGACATGAAAAATTCTATGTTGTGTTCTAGGTTGAAGTGGAGCGTGTCTCTCTCCCACACAAAGAAAGCTGAGTTCCGACTCGTTATGAAAAGCTAAGGAAAACTAAAAAGGAAACTAAAAGCAAGACGCTCCAAGCATAGCACATAACACATGAAGTGATAAAAATATAGTGGAACGAAAGACGAACTGATAATGTTGATCGAGAAGGGGATGCACGGGGGCATCCCCAGGCTTAGACGCTTGAGTCTTCTTGAATATTTCTTGGGGGTGCATGTGGGCATCCCCATGCTTGAGCGTTTGACACTCCTGAATCTTTTTATCATCTTCCCTCGCACACTTGAAAACTCCCGTCATACATAACTCATCATAATCTGATTAGCGAGGTTAGTACCCATAATAATATAATTGTTCCTTGCTGGAAATAAGGATATTATTGAAGGTCTACTGTTCCTCAAGATTGCCAAAAGGTTTTTGCAAAGAAAAAGCAAGCTCAAGGTTTGCAAAATGAAGGAAAGGCAAAACAGGACAGAATATGTGAAAAACAGACCAGCAGGTAGTAAATGATTTTTTCGGGGCACTTCTGCAACTCTAATCAGAAAACTTAGAACAGATGCCCGAAAGACAATTGTATAGAGCACGCTGTAGAAAAAATTCAGACCAAAAAGATGATCTGGTGATTTTATACGAATTTTCTATCCAAGGACAGAATCTGTTTCCTGGACAGCACGTCACAACTTTTGAACTTTCTTGCAATCAGAGGCTTCACTTGGCACAAAGTTGAAAAGTAAAGATACAATGATGATGCTACTGTAGTAACAACATCAAGACACAACAAAAGCAAAATAAAATTTTATTCATTGTGGGCTGCCTCCCAAAAGCGCTTTCTTTTATGCCTTTAAGCTAGGCATAAGACTTTAATGATGCTCTCGTAGGAATAAGGGTTGAAGAACAAAAGAGAGCATCAAGAAGCAAATACCAAATACATTTAAGCCTAACATGCTTCCTATGCATAGGAATATTGCAATAGAATAATTCATTCAAGCACAAAGCAATAAGCAAAGGAAGACAAAACAAGTGCAGCTTCAAAACCTTCAACATAAAGAGAGGGAACTTGATATTATTGAAATATCTATAAGCATATGTTCCCTCCTCATAATAATTTTCAGTGGGATCACGAATAAACTCAACAATATAAGCATCACATAAAGCATTGTTACCATGATCCACATGCAAAAAGGTACTCTTACTCTCCACATAAGCATAATCTTTCTCATTGGTAATAGTGGGAGTAGGACTATCATAAACAACTTGAACACTATAGATTAATTGTGTATTAGGAAGATGGTGTTCAACAAGGGAGTAATTCCCTCCAAGATTATGACAAGTTTCATAAGGATAATTTCTCCTTATGTCATAGGTACCTTTATAATCACTATAGATTGGAGTTATAACATCATCATAGTAGAGAAGAGCATTATCATTGCTAGCAACTATATTTGTAATCATGTTGTCTTTATTCTTACTAGCAAAAGAATTATCAATTGTCACATCACTAGTGGGTAAAGGATTTGCAATCCTATCATCCCCAAGCTTAGAGCTTTCAATATCATCACTTTCAGAGTTGGTACCAAAAAGATTTTCAAGATCATAAGTAGCATTATCATCATTTTCCCAATCACAATAAGTAACATGCATATCATAATCAAAATCATCTTCAATAGTACCTACGGACGTATCATCAAGATGATAATTAAGGCAATAAACTTAACCTTTTTCTTTAAACTTACAACCGTTAGGATAAAAGTTGATGGGAGGAATATGCTCAGGCCAGGTTGATACCCATTCTTCTTCCTTCTTGCTCCTCTTCCTCCTCCTCTTCTTTTTCTTCTTCACCTTAGGAGGGAGTGGTTGGAGATGAAGCTTCTCCACATATCCTGGTTTATCATTAGAAACAATAGGGGAAACTTGGGAGATACTCTCCTTTTTATTAGCAAAAATATAAGAGACATTTTTATACTTTGGTAAAGTTCCCTCCTTTCTAATCTTACTTATGTAATCATTTTCATGGCAATTAACAACACAATAGAGATGGCAATTTTGCAAAGTGTTTTTTATTCCTATGGCATTAACATCTAGCCAAGAAGTCTTTTCTGTTAACTCTTCACACATAAAAAATAACATAAGCTCATCATAAAGATCAGAGGTGATCATGTTATCACACAACTGGTTAACAGTTATGTTTTGAAAGTTCATTCATTGAAAATTAAAGTGCCCCTCTATATGGCAAAGTTCACAAGTAAAAGGATAAAGGTCACACAATTCTCTATCAATTTCATTTAAATCTCTGACCCAAGTGATTGTTCTTTCATGCTTATGTTGCTTACAATACTTCTCTTCTTCGATCGTAGGCCTTTCACAAGGTCTATCCACTCCACAAAAATTAACATGCTTATATAAAACTTCATTTTTAGGAATTGGATCATGCATGTTGCAATCATCATGAACAATTTCATTTTCTTTGCAAGTCTCTTTAAAAGGTTTATGATACTTGATCCAATCCTCCTTAGGCATATTAAGATGTGAAGCAAAAAAATTGAGGAAATCAACAAGGAGTTGAGAATCAAGCCCAAACTTAGCACTAAACTTATTAAAACTTGTAGTTTCAACAAAGGACTTAATGCAATCATACTCATAAATTATACCTGACTCTTTACCTTTGTCGATCTCCCAATCTTCAGTGTTGCGTTGAATTCTTTCAAGGAGTTCCCATTTAGCATCAATCTTTTTGTTTGTGAAAGAACCCATAGAGGAAGCGTCGAGCAAATCTTTATCCTGTCGAGAAAGCCTCGCATAGAAATTAGTAATAATCATATCTTTGGGGAGCCCATGGTTAGGACATTTTAGCATTAACGTTTTCAGTCTCCCCCAAGCTTGAGCTATGCTCTCTCCGTCATGAGGATAGAAATTATAAACATAATTCCTATTCTCATGGACTTCATGAAGAGGATAAAACTTGGAGTAAAAGAGAGACTGGATCTCTTCCCAATCCAGCAGGTGAGAGTCATCTAGTAGCCTATACCATTCCAATGCTTTTCCTTTCAGGGACAAGGCAAATAATTTCCTCATGACAAACTCCCTTGATACACTTGCAAGCTTAAATAATGAACATAATTGTGACAGATATAGCAAGTGTTCACCGGGATGTCTGTCTCCTGTATAACGGTTAGCCAAAACATAATCGATAATACCAGCTGGTATTTTATAGGGCACAATTTCAGTAGGGGGAGGAGCAACCACCACAGGTGTGGGGCGTCTTCCCGCAAGCAACGATCCAATAGCAAGGTTGTCCATAAGCATAACTAGTGAAATAAAAACAAGAAAACAAAAAGATTTAATTGCAAGATCTAAAGATATACCTTCAAGCACTCACCTCCCCGGCAACGGCGCCAGAAATAGCTTGATGTCTACACACGCTTCTACTCTTGTAGACTATGTTGGGCCTCCAAGCGCAGAGGTTTGTAGGACAGCAGCAATTTCCCTCAAGTGGATGACCTAAGGTTTATCGAACTCAGGGAAGTAGAGGTTGAAGATGGTCTCTCTCAAGCAACCTTGCAACTAAGATACAAGAAGTCTCTTGTGTCCCCAACACACCTAATACAACTAGGAGTTGTATAGGTGCACTAGTTCGGCGAAGAGATGTTAAATGGCAAGTGATATGGATGATAGGAGTGGCAAAGCAAAGTAATATAAATCTGTAATAAAAAGTGCAGCAAGCAAAAAAGTGGTAAACGTGAGCACAAATGGTATTGAATGGTGGAAACAAGGCCTAGGGATCATACTTTCACTAGTGGCAACTCCCAACAACATTAACATAATCGAATCACATGATATTTCCCATAAAACATGCAAAGGGGACACACTCGGAGGTC
The DNA here is from genome assembly GCA_902687465.1 of Secale cereale. Classification (NCBI taxonomy): domain Eukaryota; kingdom Viridiplantae; phylum Streptophyta; class Magnoliopsida; order Poales; family Poaceae; genus Secale; species Secale cereale. Next base: position 159,459,616 of record LR738715.1, on the reverse strand, counting down.
ATTCCTTCGTGGTCAAGAGAGGACGAGAATTATGTAGGGCTACAAAAGCACACCTCAAAGTTCGTAGTTCTCAATCTAAGGATTTCCCAATGTCACCGCGGCCATCCAAAGAGAGTCCCACAATCACCACAACATATCTAAAGGATAGTCAAAGACAAGCACCAAGAGACTCTCAATCTTCAATCAACACACAAGAGAGGAAATCACTCATGAAAATATTTTTCTAATCCATGTCCAATAGACCGCTGTCACCTTGGTCTCGGGGATTATACTAGATAAAGACAAGTGAGTACATCAATCCAATACATAGAGGAAGGGGAAATATCATGGGATCACCCTAGATTAACATAGCCTATGATCACAACGAAGATCACATCATGGGAGAGAGAATTGACCACATAGCTACTGGTAGAAACCTCAGCCCCGAGGAGGAACTACTCCCGCATCATGGAGGGAGGAAGCAACGTCGATGGAGATGAATCCAGGGGCACTGCCCCGTCCCCACAGGGTGCCGGCACAGGAATTCTGGTCCCCCGAAGCTTGATGGCGATGGCGGCGGAGATCGGAATTGCGTCTGGAGAAAAGGGGTCCGGAATCAGGGTTTCCTCGACGGGTGTTAAATATATGCCAAAGGGGGTCGCTAGGGGAGACCTGGGGGGCCCAGGCGCCCCCCCGGCGCGGCCAGGAGGGGGCCGCGTGGGCAGGCCGCCTGGAGCCCTGGTGGCCCCCCTCCGGCCCTACTTTGGCCGCAAGGAAGCTTCCGGAACACTGATTTTTTATATAATTTTTCCGAGATTTTTCTGGCAGTTTACGTGATGGGAAAACCTGAAATACAAAAACAACAGAAAACAGAAACTGGCACTGGGGTGCACTGAGTTAATAGGTTAGTCCAAATATGATCAAAAGTGTATGGAAGTGTATAAATATCATAGCAATATCACACAAAAGAGGCATGGAGCAAGCAGAAATTATAGATACATTTTGGACGTATCAGGGCATAGCTGTCAATATTGCTCAGGTTCATCTGAGCTGCCGCACTGAAGCGTGTCCGGACACGTTTAGCTGTGTCCGCTGTTGATAGATTATCTGGCCTGAATAGGCCGCATTGGACTTCGGCCGCTAAGGCCGCAGTGTCCTCCTCCGTACGTAGAGAGCGCTCCATATTCATTAACCGTGATAACGCCACGTGGTCCAGGCATCTTGAGCTTTAAATAGGCATAATGCGGGACTGCATTAAAGCAGGTGAAGGCCATTCTTCCGAGTAGAGCGTGATAGCCACTTCTGAACGGAGCTATGTCGAAGAGTAGTTCCTCACTTCGAAAGTTGTCGGGAGAACCGAATACAACCTCTAATGTTAAAGAGCCTGTGCAGCGCACTTCAACGCCCGTTATCACTCCTTTAAAGGTCGTGTTGCTTGGCTTGATTCTTGATGGGTCGATCCCCATCTTGCGGATAGTGTCCTGATATATCAGATTAAGACTACTGCCGCCGTCCATAAGGACTCGGGTTAGATGGTATCCATCTATTATTGGGTCGAGCACTAAGGCAGCCAAACCCCCATGCCGAATACTAGTTGGATGATCCCTGCGATCGAAAGAGATCAGACAGAAAGTGATCAGACAGGCTGACCATGGGTTGAATTTTGGGGCGACAGGCTCAACGACATAGACGTCTCGAAGTGTGCGCCTGCGCTCCCTCTTTGGGATATGAGTGGCATATATCATGTTCACTGTTTTGACCTCCAGTGGAAATTTCTTCTGTCCCCCTATATTCGGCTGGCGAGGTTCATCCTCGTCTTCGCTCTGAGGCTCCTTCCCCTTGTGTTCGGAGTTTAGCTTCCCGGCGTGCTTGAAAACCCAACAATTACGGTTGGTGTGATTGGCAGGTTTTTCTGGGGTGCCATGGATTTGGCAGGGCCTGTCTAATATCCTGTCCAAACTTGACGGATCGTCTTTGTTGCCTTTAGATGGCTTCTTCCGTTGACCGGGTCTGGAGCCACTGAATCTGGTGTTTACCGCTGTATCATCTGGGCTTCCAGAATTGTTTCGACGTTTGTTTTTCTTACGTCATCGCTTTCCATTGCCATCCCTGGCTTCGGATGTTCCAGGGTCACTGGTGCTGCTACGAGCTAACCAACTATTCTCACCCGCGCAAAAGCGAGTCATGAGTGTAGTTAGGGCTGCCATTGTCCTCGGCTTTTCTTGTCCAAGGTGTCTGGCTAGCCATTCGTCCAGGATACTATGCTTGAATGCGGCTAAAGCTTCGGCATCCGGACAGTCGACGATCTGGTTCTTCTTAGTGAGAAACCGGTTCCAAAGCTTGCGGGCTGACTCCTCGGGTTGTTGGATGATGTGACTTAAATCGTCAGCGTCCGGGGACCGGACATAAGTCCCTTGAAAATTGGCCCGAAAAGCGTCCTCAAGTTCTTCCCAACTCCCAATGGAGTTTTCTGGGAGGATGTTTAGCCAGTGTCGAGCTGGTCCTTTTAGCTTGAGGGGTAAATATTTGATGGCGTGGAGATCATCTCCTCGAGCCATGTGGATGTGAAGAATAAAATCTTCTATCGAGACGGCAGGATCCGTCGTTCCATCGTACGCTTCGATCTTCACGGGTTTAAACCCTTCTGGGAAATCATGACCCAGCACCTCATCGGTAAAGCATAGAGGGTGTGAAGCTCCTCTGTATCTTGCTATATTGTGGCGTATGTCCGATGGTTGTGGTGCTCGGTATTGACCCCGAACTGGTATGTCACCGGCGCGATTGGCTTGATAGCCGTCGTCCCGTGCGGTAGCTCGGTCTCTGGGTCTGAATATAGACCTGGTCTTGCTAGCTTTTTTGTTTAGGTCCTCACGCAGATCGTGTTTTCGGACTTGGGCTGCACCCTCCTTTCCTTTATGGGGTGGGGGCTTGTTTACGCCATTGCTAGCAACTCTATCCCGTCCATGAGGTGGTCGGTCCGGCTTGTTGGCGGTGTTATTTTTCGGTGGGACGGGCGCAACGGCCTCGTCGTCGAATTCGGGCAGCAGCTTGCGCTTGGGTTAGCCTTTGGTTTGGCCGTTAAAGCTATGTTTCTGTTCACCGTCTAGCACCTCATTCCATCTATAATTGAGCGTATCTTGTGTAGCTCGAAGCTGTCTCTTCTGCTTTTTTAAGCTCCGTGCAGTGGGTATAAGCCGCTGATGGAAGTGTTTTTGTTCGGAGGGTTCTTCTGGGACGGTATATTCATCATCATCCAGGATAGCCTCTTCCTTGAAGACCGGTTCATAGTCACCGTCTTCAGAATCGCTGTCATCGAACTACGGCTTCGGACTCTGTTCGCCGTCCTCTCGCTCCTCCTGCTCTATCGCTGGACGTGCGGGGTCTTCGGCTTGTTCCGAAATATCACCGTCATTAGTCACGGTGTTGCTGTCCTTTCCTTTACGGGATTTTGTTCGGCGTTTTGGATGCTGACGCTTGGGAGGTTCTTCGTCGGGTTTATCCACTACGGGATTGTTTTTGCCGTTGCCTTCCGCCTCTTTGGGTGTATCGACCATATACACGTCGTATGAAGACGTAGCTTTCCACCGCCCTGTTATGGGCCGGCTTTGATCTGTATCTGCTTCAGCTTCGAGGTCCATCCCGTCGTAGTCTTCTGGAGCGTAGTCGAGTAGACTGATTAGATCTTCAACCGTGGCTACCAAGTGGGTGGTGGGTGGGGAACAAAATTCTTCACCCCCTGGGTATAGCGCGGTTGTTCATCAGCCTCCAGTTCGAATCGGATATAGTGTGGTTGTGTGCTCTCATCCAAGGAGAGAGATCTTAACGACCTTAACATGTCGCCAAGTGGTGAGTGCTGGAAAATATCCGCAGCACGGAATTCGGCGATAGGTGCCTGACTGGATTTGAGGGGCGCAGTTACGCGCAGTTCGGAATCAGAGACCGGAGCCGAGTCCGGGGTTCCGGTAACACATACCTCATTAGTTGGGTCCCTGTGCGGCTCTAACGTCGTAGAGTCTATGGCTCCCGTGGTGGGATTGAGCTTCCCATCTTTGGGTGACGCAATCTCTTCTGGATATAGGGACAGAACTGTTGCAGGTGCTATTTCCTGATCCGATGACAGAGTTAAGTCATGATCATCGTGGTGGCAGAGAGGGGTTGCCGCTGGCTCGAATCCGATGAAGATCGAGTCTCCACGGATATCAGCAACATAGTTCAAGCTACCGAATCTGACATGATGGCTAGGGGCGTAGCTCTCGATCTGCTCAAGGTGGCGTTCAGTGTTGGCACGAAGCGCGAAGCCGCCGAACACGAAGAGTTGGCCGGGAGGGAAAATCCCCTCGATGTCGCTGTTGCAATTGATGATGTGATCCATCAGTCCTTTCGTCGACGACATAGTGGAACTCTCAATAAAAGCACCAATGTTGGTGTCAAAACCGGCAGATCTCGGGTAGGGGGTCCCGAACTATGCGTCTGAGGATCGATGGTAACAGGAGGCAGGGGACACGATTTTTTCCCAAGTTCAGGCCCTCTCGATCGAGGTAAAACCCTACTTCCTGCTATATTAGTATGAGTGAATATGTGTACATGAGTTGATCTACCTCGAGATCGTAATGGCTAAACCCTAGGTCTAGCCTATGAGGATATTATGATTCTTCTCTAGCCTCTATGGACTAAACCCTCCGGTTTATATACACACCGGAGGGGCCTAGGGTTTGTACATATCATCTTGTAGAGGAAGGAAACTCTACACCCGAGCCTAAAACTTGCCGTTTACAAGAATCCAGGAGTCATATCCGGATACGAGAGATGATCTCCTATAATATTCTTCACGGCCCACCAGTCCATCCCACCAGGAGTTTGTCCGGCCACCAGAGGACCCCCCGATCCAGGAATCCCTCAGTCATCGATCTCCTGCTCAAGACTTAATATATTTTTGCATAGTTCCTGTTTGTTCTCCTGCAAGAGGCGAAAAGGAATAAACTCGATCTTAGGTTTCTTTGCTATATCAGGGAGGCTTGACTTTTTGAACACCACATGCATGTCCCCAGGTTGAGGTAATGGGACTTCGTCCTCATCTGAGCTCGTCTCCTCCTTTCCCCTAAGATCATAGTCTTCTTCTTCCTCCGCGGTCCACCCACAATGCTCCAAGTCCTCGTAGACCTTAGGGTCTGCAAGGTAATCAACCACATAGCTTTCTCCCTCCGAATCCTGGGATGACATATTGCTCTAATCTGCTACAGAAACAATCGAAACAAAAACAGAGGATTTTGTCGTGGTGTCGTGGTCAAAACCTTTGGGAGGTTATATAATGAATTTTTACCGACTAAAAGAAGTATCGTGCAAGAAAACGGAGTCCGGAGGGCACATGAGGTGCCCACGGGGCAGGGGGGTGCGCCCTCCACCCTCGTGGGTGCCTCGTGTCCCTTTCAGACTACTTCTTATTTTCCTATTTTCTTAAATATTCCAAAATGGAGATAAATTGCCATTAGAACTGTTTTGGAGTCGGTTTACTTACCGTACGACATAACTCTTCCTTTTCGGAGTCTGAATCGTTCTGGAAAGTGTCCCTTATGTATTCCTCCGGGGTTACGGTTTCAATGACATTGGTTTCAACATTTATAGGATTACCTGAGATATAATGTTTGATTCTTTGGCCGTTTACCACCTTTGGATGTGTGCCTTCGAAGTTGTTGATTTTTATGGCACCAGAACGATAGACCTCCTCGATAACGTAAGGACCTTCCCATTTAGAGAGAATTTTTCCTGCAAAAAATCTTAAACGAGAGTCGTATAGCAAAACATAATCACCTACGTTAAACTCACGCTTTTGTATCCTTTTGTCATGCCATCTTTTAACTTTTTCTTTAAACAGTTTGGCATTTTCATAGGCCTGGGTTCTCCATTCATCAAGTGAGATAATGTTAAATAACCTCTTCTCACCGGCAAGTTTGAAATCATAATTGAGCTCTTTAATAGCCCAATATGCCTTATGTTCTAGTTCGAGAGGTAAGTGACATGCTTTTCCATAAACCATTTTATACGGAGACATGGCCATAGGATTTTTATATGCAGTTCTATAAGCTCATAATGCATCATCAAATTTCTTGGACCAATTCTTTCTAGATCTATTAACAGTCTTTTGCAAAATTAATTTTAGCTCTCTATTACTCAGTTCTACTTGACCGCTAGACTGTGGGTGGTATGGGGATGCAACTCTATGATTAACATCATACTTAGCAAGCATTTTGCGGAAAGTACCATGAATAAAATGTGAACCACCATCAGTCATTAAGTATCTAGGGACTCCAAACCTCGGAAAAATAACTTCTCTAAGCATCTTAATAGAGGTGTTGTGATCAACACTACTAGCTGGAATAGCTTCTACCCACTTAGTAACGTAATCAACAACAACTAAAATATGTGTATACCCATTAGAGGAAGGAAAAGGTCCCATATAATCAAAGCCCCAGACATCAAATGGTTCAATAACAAGTGAATAGTTCATAGGCATTTCTTGACGTCTACTAATATTACCAATTCTTTGACATTCATCACAAGACAAGACAAACTTACGGGCAACCTTGAAGAGAGTAGGCCAATAAAAACCAGATTGCAGTACCTTATGTGCAGTTCTATCTCGAGCACGGTGTCCTCCATAAGCCTCAGAGTGACACTTGCGTAGGATCTGTTCCTGTTCATTCTCAGGTACACAACGTCTAATAATACCATCTACTCCTTCTTTATAAAGGTGCGGGCCATCCCAGATGTCGTGGAATTAGCACGGCAGATGTCCGGTTTAACGGACTTAGTTGTGGAACCATCGCACGGGTTAGCTTGAAGAGGTTAAAAGCACACAAAGGACACAGAGGTTTATACTAGTTCGGACCCTTCGATGAAGGTAAAAGCCTACGTCTAGTTTGGTTTGGTATTGCTTGGGCGTCGATGAACAGGGAGCAGATTGCTTGCCTGTCTCTCAACGGATCGTTGCTTGTCCTTGAACCGTCGCCGGGTCGTCCCTTTATATAGGAGGCAACGCCCGGTCAGGTTCACAGAGTCCCGAGGCCGGCTCATAATCGTGTCCGCCTCGGTCTCTACTCTTTCTCCCTTGTATCTCAAGTTACATGATAGGACGGGTTACAAACCGTAAACTCTACACATGGGCCCTAAGCCTTCATGGGCCGTATCCTCTACTGAGTTTTTAACTACACATCTACATTACCATAATCCGGATCTCCCTAGCCGGTTTATACCTGCTAGTAATATCCCTGACATTAGGCCCCAGAATGATTTGAACTTGTTCATATCAGTCTTCTAAACCCTGCACAAATTTCTTCCCTGTATCTTCTCTGTTTTGTAAACCGGCTATGACGTCATCCCTGGAAATCATTTGATTCGATCATGACATCACCTCCGCATTTATTGCGCACAGCTGTTTGTTACCTTTGTTTAAAGGCTATCCCGAAAATCGAGGCGACAGTCGAATCTTTATCCAATCTCTGACCTCCTCAAATCCCGCGCTTGCCGTTTCATCTCTCAACCCTTATAAATACCGCCGCGCCTTTGTCTTTCTTCCTTCCGCTCATCTTCTTCCTCCGTCGCCCGAAGCTTCTCTGTTATTCTCGAGCTCGTCGCCGTCATCGACCAGGCCGCTGCATCAACCTAAAACGCATCCAGAGCCACTCCGCCGCCGTCTCCTTCTGCCTCAGGTATTCCCCTTCTCCTGCTGTAGATCCATAATCTAGGGTTCCTCCATTGCTTCTGATACGTCCAAAACGTATCTATAATTTCTGCTTGCTCCATGCCACTTTTGGGTGATATTGCTATGATATTTATACACTTCCATACACTTTTGATCATATTTGGACTAACCTACTAATCCAGTGCACCCCGGTGCCAGTTTCTGTTTTCGGCTGTTTTTGTATTTCAGGTTTTCACATTACGAGAACTGTCAGGAAAAATCCAGAAAAATTATATAAAAAATCAGCGTTCCGGAAACTTCCTTGCGCCCGAAGTACAGCC
>LR738715.1:159418910-159451262 GCA_902687465.1 Secale cereale | reverse complement strand
GTTGTTATTTATTGCTTTGGCCAAGTAATACGTAGTGACTCCAAGAGGGAACGTTATGCTCGATTGTGGGTTCATGCCCCTCGATGACTAGCTTGAGTGACAGAAACATGAGTCTAGGGGATGTGCTGTTGCCACAAGGGGGAAAACAACGGTGCTTGTGCCCGCGGGTGCAAGGATTGTTTACTTTACGCAAAGTTCTTTTAATGCAGTTGTCTGTTGCATTGAGTTTACACTATGGGTGGGACTCGCAACTTAATACCAGCGAGATGTTCTGGATAGATATCTCAAGGTGGATGATTAGTAGTAGATATTGATGGATTTCGGTCTACTTACTTTGGCGTACCGCCCATGCTTTGAACCTCAACCTTTGTTGCAATGTAGTCAGCATTGGTTTGCGTTCGTGGTCCTGTCAATTGCCCAGCTGTAATTCGTTTACCTCACATAGCTGTTTTATCGTCTTTTTGGAGAGAGACATCACTAGTGAACATCATGAGACTCCGGTCCATATTACCATCATTGATCACATCCGCTATTTACTTTTCACTTTTATTTACTATTGCAAAACATTATCTATCACTACTATCATTTGCTTTTAATCCTTTGTGAACTACAAGGCCGGAGGGATTGACAACCTCTCTGTACTCGTTGGGAGCAAAGTTATTTGTATCTGTGTGCAGGTCCACGTTGATTGCTAATATCTGGCGCCGTTAGCAGTTGACACCTACTTGTTGAACCTAGGAGTCTCTGGGGATTCGATCCTTGGCATCTTTGCTAAGGGAAAAACTTCCACAACACTGCATCTTACACCTTCCACTTGGGGTAACCAACGAGGGGTTAGAGGCCCATCAAGGAGTTTTTCTGGCGCCGTTGCCGGGGACTCCACTCTTCAGGATAGGGGAGTTGCACGCTATCTTTTACCTTTACTTTTTAGTCTTGTTAGTTTACCTTTCAGTTTTTGCTTTAGTATCCTTTATAAAAAATTACAATTTTTTTTATTTTGCCTTCCTGTTAGTAGTCCTATCTGTTTAGCTAAACATGTTAGGATATGGTGCTTTGAGGGAATCAGAAGTTCTAGATTTCCATCAAAGGGATGGAGAAAATATGAAGAAGGCATGGGACAGAATTTCTGATGCACATAGGAGAACTATGCCTTGGATACCTATAAAAATTGTGCTTAGAAATTTTTACCAGGGTCTTTTTAAATGGTGTAAACACTCTCTTGATATTATAGCCGAGGGAGATTTCCGAGATGTGATGAAGCTAGAGCTCTTGAAATTATACATGGTCTATCTAGTTACTTTGTTTATGATCATAATTTTGATACTGTCATAGATAGACTTGCTACTATTGAAAACAGAATGGATGCTCTAGACTTAATGAAGGTAGAGAAACCCAAACCCAATAAGAGAGATATTTTGGAAATAGATAATGACTGGGAGCCTCTTGTTAGGATTAGCATCTTTAATCAAGACTTCCTTGCTTATTGTGATATTGGATCTATGGTTTCTACTATGCCAAAAATTGTTCATGATTCTTTAAAATTTAACATGGATAAATTACCATCTTATCATGAACACACTAATGGAGATATTTCTGAAATCCAGGGAAGAATAAAAGATGTGCCAGTTAAATTCCTTAAGGGGATTGCAATGGTTGATTTCTTCATCATGGAGCCAAACCAAGGAAATATAGTGCTTGGAAGGGACTTCCTCCGAGCGGTAAAAGGCTTCATCGATATAGGTAAGGGACAAATCCGCTTACGTGGGAAGGCAAAAGGTGTGTACCCCTTTCCTAGAAGGAACAAGAGTGAACTTGTTGAGGAACCATATGACTCAATTTATAACTCCGATTATTATGATGGTTATTGATTCCTCTATGCATTTTGCCTAGCTTAAAGGCATAAAAGAAAGCGCTTTTGGGAGGCAGCCCACATGGATAATTTTTTTGCTTTTGTTGTGTCTTGATGTTGTTTACTGCTGTAGCATCATCATTGTATCTTTGCTTTTCATATTTGTGCCAAGTATAGCCTCTGATTGCTAGAAAGTTCAAAAGTTATGAGGTGCTGTCCAGGAAACAGATTCTGTCCTTGGATAGAAAAATTCGTATAAAATCACCAGATCATCTTTTTGGTCTGAATTTTTTCGACAGCGTTCTCTATATAATTGTCTTTCGTGCGTTTGTTCTAAGTTTTTTGATTTGAGTTGCAGAAGTACCCCGAACAGATCAATTACTACCTGCTGTTCTGTTTTTCACAGATTCTGTCCTGTTTTGCCTTTCGTTCATTTTGCAAATCAAGAGCTTGCTTTTTCTTTGCGAAAACCTTTTGGCAATCTTGAGAAACAGAAGAACTTCAAGAATATCTTTATTTCCAGCAAGGTGCAATTATTTTATTAAGGGTACTAACCTCGCTAATCAGATTATGATGAGTTATGTATGAAGAGAGTTTTCAAGTGTGCGAGGGAAGATGATAAAAAGATTCAGGACTGTCAAGCGCTCAAGCTTGGGGATGCCCCCGTGCACCCCCAAGAAATATTCAAGGAGACTCAAGCGTCTAAGCTTGGGGATGCCCCCGTGCATCCCCTTCTCCATCAACATTATCAGTTCGTCTTTCGTTCCGCTATATTTTTATCACTTCATGTGTTATGTGCTATGCTTGGAGCGTCTTGCTTTTAGTTTTCTTTTTAGTTTTTCATAACGAGTCGGAACTCAACGTTCTTTATGTGGGAGAGAAACACGCTCCACTTCTACCTAGAACATAACATAGAATTTTCATGTCTATCTTTGCTGTGTGTGTTCTTTGTCTTTTAAATAGCTACTATCATGCTCTGCTCTTAGTATTCATGCTTATATTTTCAAAGAGCTTTTGTTTAGTTGGTTGCTTGAACTCTCTTTAATTACCATGCTCACCTTATTAAGAGAGTTTGCTTCCGTTGCATTGGTTAATATGTCTATGATAAAGATGCTACTTGCATGATGGCGCTTAGTGGTTCAGGTTTCCTTATGGTTAATCTCAAATAGCTGGGGGATTCCCAATGTGTTATTGGAGTACCAACATGATTTGTTTGCCTATGATGTGGTATGGTTTAGTAATATCTTCCTTCGAGAATTTATTTTGATTGACTTGGCGTATGCTCACGCATATTTAAGACTGTAAAGAAAGTCTGTCAAGCCTTGATGATCTTTTATTTCTGAGTAGCGATATAACTACCATGCCTGATTCAATGTTGCTTTGTCGCTCTGCATGATTATGACCGTCATTGCTCTCTTAGTTGGTCGCTCCCAGTCTTTTGCTAACCTCCACCTGTACTAAGCGAACTAACTTTGCAATACATAGCTCATGGGAAAGTAGCTTAAAAACTATTGTGGTAAAGAATATGTTGCCTATGTATCTTATTTCTTATAAGTTGCTTGCTGAGCGGTAACCATGTTTCTGGGGACGCCATCAACTGTCACACTTTTGTTGAATATCATGTGAGTTGTTATGCATGTTCGTCTTGTCTGAAGTAAGGGTGATTTGCCGTGGGTTGAATGAGTATGCATATTGTTAGAGAAGAACATTAGGCCGCCAACCAAAGCCATGCATCATGGTGGAAGTTTTAGCTTGGACATTAATCCTCAATCTCTTTTGAGAATATGCTTATGCATTGAAGAGGAGTCCATCATCTATTTTTTATGTTGTCCCGGTATGGATGTCCTCAAGTTGAGATCTATCAAAAACGAGAAATCAAATGCGATTTATCTCCTTGGACCTTTGTACAGGTGGCATAGAGGTACCCCTTTGTGACACTTGGTTGAAACATATGTAATGCAATGATAACCCATGGAAATCCGAGCTAATTAGGACAAGGTGCGAGCACTATTGGTATTCGATGCATGAGGCTTGCAACTTATAGGATGTCTTATGCATGACACATATGAAGTACTACTACCGTTGACAAAATTGCTTCTATGTTTTCAAAATAAAAAAATCCACCTTCTTTCTTTTAAAGCACCAACTACTGAGAGCATGATTGTCATTCTGAGTGTAATGTGCATTGTCCCAAAGTAGCATTGTCTTTTGCATGATTGTGATATCGTTTATTCTGAAATCATTGTATCTAGTCATCACTTAAACCTTGAAGGTGCCCCTGCATTTATGTTTTGCTTCACTAAAGGGGGCAAGCTAGATATCACTTTATCATATTTGCACACCATGTTGATTGCAAATCCTTTTGATATTTCAGTTTCATATTGTAAAACTTTCAGTCATTTGTGATTTTCTCATGAGGCAACTTAATTACTATAGAATCATTGTCTCAGTAAGCTTTTGTCATATGACTATGAAAAAGTCCAATATGGTTAATAGCATGTCACCACAGAAATTATTCTTGTTATCATTTACCTACTCGAGGACGAGCAGGAATTAAGCTTGGGGATGTTGATACGTCCAAAACGTATCTATAATTTCTGCTTGCTCCATGCCACTTTTGGGTGATATTGCTATGATATTTATACACTTCCATACACTTTTGATCATATTTGGACTAACCTACTAATCCAGTGCACCCCGGTGCCAGTTTCTGTTTTCGGCTGTTTTTGTATTTCAGGTTCTCACATTACGAGAACTGCCAGGAAAAATCCAGAAAAATTATATAAAAAATCAGCGTTCCGGAAACTTCCTTGCGCCCGAAGTACAGCCGAGGGGGGGGGGGGGCACTAGGGCTCCAGGCGCCCTGGCGGCGCGCCCCCCCTTGGGCCCCCCGAGCCCCGTCTGGTGCCCCCCTTTGGCATATATTTAGAGCGTCCTTCGAAACCCTCGGGACGGGGAACTCTTTTTCGCGATCTCATCTCTGTTCCGCCGCCGCCGCCGCTTCCAAGATCGGGAGCACCAGGAGAACTCTTCCCGGCACCCTGCCGGAGGGGAGGATCATCATCGGGAGCCTCTCCACCACCATGGACGCCTCCCGGATGAGTTGTGAGTAGTCTCCCTTGGACCATGAGTCCATGACCAGTAGCTATGTGATGTTCTCCTCTCGTTCTTGTGCTTCAGTAATTAGTCCTCGTGAGCTGCCCTACATGATCGAGGCACATATGTAATCCTTATGCTGTTGCTATGTTGAGTTTGCTGGGATCCGATGGATTATGAGATTATGTTCAGATTGATCTTGAGTAATATATTTGATCTACCTCTTTTATATTTATGTTCATAAGTAATTCTTGCATGTTCTCCGTTGTTATTTATTGCTTTGGCCAAGTAATACGTAGTGACTCCAAGAGGGAACGTTATGCTCGATTGTGGGTTCATGCCCCTCGATGACTAGCTTGAGTGACAGAAACATGAGTCTAGGGGATGTGCTGTTGCCACAAGGGGGAAAACAACGGTGCTTGTGCCCGCGGGTGCAAGGATTGTTTACTTTACGCAAAGTTCTTTTAATGCAGTTGTCTGTTGCATTGAGTTTACACTATGGGTGGGACTCGCAACTTAATACCAGCGAGATGTTCTGGATAGATATCTCAAGGTGGATGATTAGTAGTAGATATTGATGGATTTCGGTCTACTTACTTTGGCGTACCGCCCATGCTTTGAACCTCAACCTTTGTTGCAATGTAGTCAGCATTGGTTTGCGTTCGTGGTCCTGTCAATTGCCCAGCTGTAATTCGTTTACCTCACATAGCTGTTTTATCGTATTTTGGGAGAGAGACATCACTAGTGAACATCATGAGACTCCGGTCCATATTACCATCATTGATCACATCCGCTATTTACTTTTCACTTTTATTTACTATTGCAAAACATTATCTATCACTACTATCATTTGCTTTTAATCCTTTGTGAACTACAAGGCCGGAGGGATTGACAACCTCTCTGTACTCGTTGGGAGCAAAGTTATTTGTATCTGTGTGCAGGTCCACGTTGATTGCTAATATCTGGCGCTGTTAGCAGTTGACACCTACTTGTTGAACCTAGGAGTCTCTGGGGATTCGATCCTTGGCATCTTTGCTAAGGGAAAAACTTCCACAACACTGCATCTTACACCTTCCACTTGGGGTAACCAACGAGGGGTTAGAGGCCCATCAGCTTACTCCATTAGACCTCAAAGCTTTTTGCTGTTCATCCTATCCGCTATGTCCGCAGTGGATTCAACCTTGGATTAGCTTCAAACTCGCTCCTGCTCCGTAGCTTTATGCTTAGATTCATATTTCTAAGTTCGCCCTTAGATTCATTTGCTCTGTAGAAAATCCTCTGCAGTTCTTCTGTGGTAGATCTATGTAAATTTCATATTTTTATTACCGCTCAGATCTATTTTACCTTAGCCTCTTGTAGAAACCTTGTTTCTTTGTCTTTGATAAGTCTGCAAGTTATTTGCCGGTTTAACTAACTATATATTACTCCCGCAACACATCAACCATGAAACCGATGGTTTAGCTTCTTCTTTTTTGTTATCATAAACCGGAAGCAGTTCAACTCCCATCTGCTTCCGGGTTGTCAATGCCATTAGCCCTCCATCTAAACCGTCGATATACTTTGTTGACACACTCCGGTTTATGCTTCATCACTTGAATAATCCGGATTTTGCACTTTACTTTTTCTGCACTTTCCTTTTGCTAATATGTCTGCCAAGCAGTTCGTTTCTTGCAACTGGGTCCCTTCCGTCATTACAGAAGAGGACTTAGCTAATGCTGCTGCAATTGGCACTCTAGGCCCTCAAGCAGTTCTGAAATTGCGGGCCCCAGGAAATGAATGCCCACTACCCCCAAAGAAGGAGAAGTTATTGTTTTCTTTGATCATATGGCCCGGGGCTTTAGTCCTCCCGATTCAAAGTTCTTCCGGGACGTGCTTGCCGCTTTTCAGCTTCATCCTCAGGACATAGGTCCAAATTCCATATCAAACATCTGCAATTTCCAAGTTTTCTCCGAGGTGTACCTTCAAGAGGAGCCATCAGTCGACTTGTTCCGGGATTTCTTCCACTTAAACCGGCGGACAGAGTTTACTGCCGGACCTCATCAAGAACCGGGTGGGGTTAGTATTCAAAAGAGAAGAGATGCGGTTTTTCCTCACGCTGCTCTCCACACACACCCCAAGGATTGGAACCAGTCCTGGTTCTACTGCCAAGATACTTCGCCTGAAGGAGAGAATCCACTGCCGGGTTATCGCGAACATCGTCTCCCTGAAGATCATCCACTGCCGCAGCGTCTTAGCTCCTCGGAACGGCCCCGGTTCGCCCCTCAACTCGCCAAACTCAAAGCCTTTATGGCCAACAGATTGACTGGAGTTGATTTCGTGCGGTGTTGGCTTGCCTGGAGTATCCTCCCTCTGAGCCGGAGCTCCGGTTTGATGCATCAGTATACCGGAAAGCCGGATGATCCTCAGCGCCATACCGACATAGTGCTTCCTGAGAAAGAAGTTATTGAATCTGCTAAGAAAATGCTCAACATCCCTTTGGAGGAATGTAGCCAAACCAGATTGGCTCCATTTTATAAGAAGAACAAACTGCCAGCAGTAAGCATCAATCTCTTCTGTTTTCTTTTAATCCATCCATTTAAATTATCTTCCATTTATCTTTCATCTTCTACACAGGCCGATGATCCTTTTTGGAAAAGGAAACCTCAGGATAAGTCAGGCAAACAGCCACGCCGGAAAACCTTCGCTGTTAAGAAGAAAAAGGCAACTGCTGGCTCCGGTTCACATGCTGAGGAAGATGATCCGGATTCTGAGGTATGAATTGATCTTGATATGCTTTGATCTCTTTTATCTAGATTTATGTTAATAGTGTCTTTCCGCAGGACTTGGCTGAGGCTGATAAAGCGGCAGAAACTGAGGTAATCACTCTTTCTTCAGATTCTGAACCGTCGGTGCCCAAGATTCGTAAAGCATCTCGGAAGTACCCTTTTTCTCATCCTTACGCTCAACTGGACCCCAATTTTCATTTGAAGAAACAGCAACACGAAGCCCGCCGGACTACACGCCATAGTGGCCATGTAGTCGAGTCTTCCGGAATATCTCTCACTCCGGCACGGAGGCGCAGCTCTGAGGTTTTACTTTCTCCAACTCTTCTTCATCCCAAGGACGGACTTATACGCAAACCACTTAAACCGTCTGATCCTAATCATCAAGAGACTCCTTTATCATCTTCTGGCGAATCAACTGCCACACAGGTCCCGGTTCTGAAAACTGTCCCTGGGTAAGTCCTTCATCTCATCCGGTTTATGATTGTATTTGCTTTTGTGACTCTGATTTCTTTTTCAATTCCTTTCAGCAAGCCTAAGCCTAGCAAAAAGGCAAAGGCCAGCAAAACGGCTGCTGAAACTGCTACTGCTGATCCGGTAGCTGATCCGGACGAGGTCATCCCTTAGGAAAATGAACCTACGATTCAGCTTGACGATCCTGCTCCCATGGATCATGATTACACTGCCGCTCCTGAAAGTAAAAATACTGAAGATGTTCTTGAACCGACAAATCCTGTCCGGGCTAGCCCTCCTCGGAATAGCCCGGCTCCTGCTAGCCCGCCTCGTACTTCTACTCCACAACCGGCCGCTGCCTCTTCTTCGGATATTCAAATAACCGGTACAGGTTTTACCGCTCCTGCTGAGCCTATTGTTTTAGCCAAGCATACTGCTAAAGCGGAGAAGCTTCAACAAGAGAAGGGTAAGTGGAGCACAGACTTATCCAATTATGCCGAACTGAGTGCCCAGGAACTTTATTCCGGGTATTTGAACCGGCTTCATACCAGCCGCGACTATGAACAGGGCTTGGTGAATATGATGAAGGATAAATATGAGGTACCTTCCTTCACTTATCTCTGCTCTTGCTTTCTTTATATTTCTGTCTGTCATGGTAGCCCCCAAGTTCCGGTTTAGCTTTGTTGGAGGTGAACCGGTACTTCCAAATGTGTGCCAATGATCTTACATTAGCCCCCAAGTGCCAGGGGCATAACTCGTTTTATGTGCCTGGGACTTGTCTGGATCTCTCTTTCAATACTTCAACTGCCCATTAGCCCCCAAGTGTCAAGTAGATAACTTGCTTATGTGCTTGAGACTTTATCTTTAGTTGTCTTCTTTTGATACTTTAATTACTCATTAGCCCCCAAGTGTCAAGTGGATAACTTGGTTATGTGCTTGAGACTTGTCTGAACTGTCATTTATTCCTCTTGATTTTCTTTGCAGGCTGACTTGACCCGGAGGGCTGAAGAAATAACTGAGCTCCGGAATAGACTTGCTGAGACTGAATCTGCTGCTGCCAAGGCCAAAAAAGATCTGGCGCTGAGCTTAACCACTGCTGAACAATTGAAGAAATATTTTGAAGCGGAGCGGACACCCTGGGAAGTGCAGAAGAATGCTCTTGAAAAAAGAGCAAAGGATGCTGAGGAAGCTCTTAACCCGGTGACACAAGAGCTGACCGGTTTAAAGCGGTAAATAGAGGTTATGACTTCTGCCGTCTTTGGTAAATACTTAACTTGCATGTGTTTTCATCTCTGCAATCTTTAGTCCGTTCCATCTTAACTGTGATAACCATATACAGGGCGACGCGTCACCCATCTTGGGGATGACCTCCGGAAGAAACTGAAAGCCTCTTATACTCTGGTTGAGCAGCTGTATTCCGGCACTCAAAGGATTATAAGTGCGATGTCTTTTAATAAACCGGCCCCCACCACTATCCAAGGCACTCTGGAGAAGCTTTCTATCTTGCCTGTACGCTTGGAAGAGGTGAAGAAGTCTGCTGCCCGAGCCGGTTCTCTTGTAGGGCTGACCAGAGCCAAAGCGTGGGTTCCGGACTTTGATCCGGAAGAAGCCATGAACGGGTACCCCAGCACCAAGGAAGATGGATCGGCCTTCTCTGGCAAAGATCTTCATGCTTTGACGAAGGAAATGCGTCCTCTTGCCAGCAAGCTTGCTGATGAATCGGACTTGACCAGGTATCATCCGGCGTATGATTTAAAGAATGAGTGGGTGGATCGGCCGGTTTATGATACCTAAAATCTAATCCCACCAGTGCGCCCCCACACTTTCGCCCCAGATGTTGATCCGTCCGATCTCATTACTGAAGAGATGTACTTCCGTGCTTTATCAAAAATCGACTGGCGCGTTCCTGACTTTCAGCCGCTTCAAGAAGACGAAGAAGCTCCGGAACAGGTCGATCCTCAGCCTTCGCAGCAGGAAGAAGCATAAGCCGCTCAATCTAACTTTATAGCTGCTGTACTCTTTTGTTGAGAAAAACTTTAATACGTTCAGGATTGCTGTGCCTTGTAATAGGATAGCTCGAAACATTGCTGTTTTAATCCGGATGTCCCAACTTTGCTTTGGCGTCTGCCAATTCGAATCCTTTGTCTGCTATGGTTTATCTTTTATACTATCTGTATCTGCATAGATAACACTAAAAAGATGTCCTAGCGGTTTACCGCCGGACCGATTAAATCATTCTCATATATATCAAATGAGTGTCTGTGTTATACCAAAAAGAACTTCATACCTTTGATTAAGTATGCTTGATATCCTTAATCCGGCGAACCTTGCAGTTTCTGAGGAAGCTCTTGACTCTGTTCGGATAGACCCAATAATTATTCCGGGTTTACAGGAACTACCGGTTTAAATAATGCTGGAGCTCTGTGTCCAGACTTTTGAAAATATGTGGTCAACTTTGAAGTTGTCCCGCTTCGGATAAAAAAAAACCATAAAAAACACATGAAAAATCACAAACACAAAAAACAAAGATTTGCAAATAAGACCATGTAGTCGAGGCTTTTTGCGAGCTGCCAGGCTCCCTATGTGCCAATCAAAGGGTGCGACCCAAAGGGCTATGACTAACAGTACTCCTAGGGACAAGAACTTTGCCATCAAAGGATGTACTCTTTTGCCATCAAAGGATGTACTCCAAGGGACAGGAAATATTGCATCTGCCATCAAAGGATGTACTCCTAGGGACAAGAACTTTTCTTTTGCCATCAAAGGGTATGTATCTTCCAAGGGACATGAATATTACATCTGCCATCAAAGGAAGTACCCTAGGGAGAAGAACAGATTTTCTTTTGCCATCAAAGGGAATGATCAACCAAGGGACAGGAATATTACATCTGCCATCAAAGGAAGGTTCCCTAGGGACAAGAACAGTTTTTTTTATTTTGCCATCAAAGGGAATGATCAACCAAGGGATAGGAATATTACATCTGCCATCAAAGGAAGGTTCCCTAGGGACAAGAACAAGGTTTTTTCTTTTGCCATCAAAGGGAATGATCAACCAAGGGACAAGAATATTACATCTGCCATCAAAGGAAGGTTCCCTAGGGACAAGAACAGGGTTTTTTCTTTTGCCATCAAAGGGAATGATCAACCAAGGGACATGAATATTACATCTGCCATCAAAGGAAGGTTCCCTAGGGACAAGAACTTTTCTTTTTCCATCAAAGGGATTTGGTCCACCAAGGGGCAAGAATTTTTGCATTTGCCATCAAAGGTGGATCCCTAGGGACAAGAACATTATGTAGACCGGACCAGAAAAGACTTTATCGAAGATTCATATGTGATCCGTAGCCCCCTAGTTTGGTCCCTTCTGCATAAAATAGTTTGTTCAAAATATCTGTAATAATTTCACAGGATATATACTTAGAAGAAAAAAGGCTGATCCCCCGGTTTACCGAGGGTGCCGGTTTATTCATTAATCATAATATATACATAGGATACAGCAGAGCTCATGGCTCAGGTGTAGTAGGGCCGCAGGAGCGCGATGTTCCACGGCCTCTTTGTCTCTTCTTCTGATGTCCGTGAGTCTTTGTGCTCTCGAACGTCCACCAGATAATATGAACCGTTGTGTAGATTCTTACTGACCACAAAGGGCCCTTCCCTAGGCGGGGATAGCTTGTGCATATCTGTTTGGTCTTGGATGAGCCGGAGTACCAAATCCCCCTCCTGGAACGTCCTAGTTTTGACCCGGCGGCTGTGATATCTACGCAAGTCCTGCTGATAAATCGCGGATCGTGCTGCTGCTATGTCACGCTCTTCATCTAGCCGGTCTAAACTGTCCTTTCTTGCTTGTTCATTGGCTGCTTCAACATAAGCCGTTACTCGTGGTGAATCATGGCGGATATCGCTTGGAAGGACCGCTTCAGCACCATACACCATAAAGAAAGGTGTATATCCCGTGGACCGGTTCGACGTAGTATTGATGCTCCAGCGGACAGAAGGTAACTCCTCAACCCAGCACCCTGGTGTTCTCTGCAAGGGAGTCATAAGCCGGGGCTTGATACCTCGCAAAATCTCTTGATTGGCCCTTTCAGCTTGACCATTGGATTGAGGATGAGCTACAGAAGACACATCTAGGCGAATATGCTCCCGCTGACAAAACTCTTCCATCTCTCCTTTAGATAAATTGGTGCCATTGTCTGTGATGATGCTGTGTGGAAAGCCAAACCGGAAAATTACCTTTTTGATGAATTTAACCGCTGTTGCCGCATCACAGTTGCTCACAGGCTCTGCCTCAATCCACTTTGTAAACTTATCCACAGCAACCAGCAGATGAGTTTTTTGATCTTGGGATCGTTTAAAAGGCCCAAACATATCGAGCCCCCAAGTCGCAAACGACCAAGTAATTGGTATCATCCGCAGCTCCTGTGCCGGAACAAGAGCACGTCGTGAAAATTTCTGGCACGCATCACACTTTCGGACTAGATCCTCCGCATCAGCATGGGCTGTCAGCCAATAGAACCCATGTCGAAAAGCTTTAGCCACCAAGGATTTTGAACCGGCGTGATGACCACAATCCCCTTCATGAATCTCTCGAAGGATGTCACAGCCTTCCTCGGATGACACACACCGCTGAAATACTCCAGAAACACTGCGATGGTGAAGTTCTCCGTTTACAATTGTCATGGATTTGGATCGCCAGATTATCTGTCTTGCTTCAATCTCATCATCTGGCAACTCTCCACCGCTTAGATATGCCAAGTAAGGGAGTGTCCAACTCTCCACGGCAGACAGTCAGGGTGAGTGCTTATATTTTCTTCCCTGCGGGGGCGCGTCAGCGCACCCGCTGGGTGTAGTCCCCGAGTTGCGAGCCGGCTGCTGAGCAGACGGCTTGGAACTCCAAGGTTATCTTTTTGCTGATGCTGACATTTTTTCTTCTTCTTCTTCCCTTGCCAGCGGTCACAGCCAACCTCCGCAACCAGTTGGGCGAGGCCCAGTCGGAGCTTGCTGCCAAGGAGCGAGAGCGCGATCTTGCCACCCAGGATCGTGACCGCCTAGCCAAGGAGCTGGCCGACCAGGCGGCAGCCCACAAGGTTGAGCTCGGGAAGATGTCAGACACCGAGGCACTTCTTCGGGCAGAATTCGAGGCCGAGCGCTCGAACTGGGTTGAGAAGGAGGCGACCCTGCAAGACGGCTATGGAGCCATTGCGGACATGGTCGATGGTGAGAGGCCTGCCCTTTCTTCTTGCACCTGTCGTCTATTACAGTTGCCTCTCTTTTCTTCTGATTCTTCTTCTAGCTTTTGCAGAGTTCTTTCCGGGCCACTCCGTGGCCGCCAGCCAGGCCATCGAGGCCCAGCGTGACGAGAGGCGCAAGGCGGGCTGGGTGATCGCACCCAACGCGCCCAGGACTCCAGCCAAACAGCTTCTTGCTGTCAAGGCGTGCCTCCAGCCAGTCCATTGCCTGCTTCGCCGCCTGCAGCGCGCTGGTGCCCAAGTGCTGGCCGCCCTCTGGCCGAGCGCTCTAGTACTCCGCATTCCCAGTCGGACTGCCGACTGGCTGGAGGCAGCCGGCCACCGCTTCGAGGCCTAGAAGGGTGCCGCAGCGAGAGCTGGTGCGCGGACCGCCCTGGAGTTTGCCAAGGGCTGGTACCCGGACTTGAACCTCGATCAATTGAGGACCTTCCGTGTGGAGGCTGAGCCTGAGCTGGCCGCGGTGCAAGGGGACCTCGCCAGATGTGCCGCCGCCCTTGCCGAGTATGTCGACACCTCCATCTTCGTCCCAGAGCTAGATGAGAATGGCCATGTGGTGCCACCCAGCAACTTCGGGCTGGACTTGGCGGCGTCGGAGGAGCTGGACGAAGAGATCGCCTCCAGCGATGAAGGCGGGGAGGAGGGAGACGGTGACGAGGAGTCCAGCTCCCAGGAGGCGGATCCGTCTGCTGGCCATCAGCCTGACCGATCCTCGACAAGCGGATCCAGCGTGGCGGCTCCGCCTGCTACAAGAGGAGGCCAGGCCGAGACTCGTCAGGCGGTCCCCCCAGAAGCTAGCTCCGTCATGCCGGCCGCTCCGCCTGCTGCGCCCTAGGCTTTTATTCTTGTATCTTTGGATTCCTGTTTCTTTGTAAGACTTGGTAGGATTAGTCCGAACAATTCCACCCGCTGGGTGTATAAGTGGGCTGCTACTGGAAGGCGGCCCTTGAGGCCTATTTTGATGTAAATATTCTTTTAACGCTGCATGGTGTTTATGCGATTTGGCCAGGTTCTGGGATTAGCCCCGCCCTTGGTTCCTTATGGCGATTTTCTTTTGCTGTCTCCTTTAACTGCCGTCCTGCCAGCCAGACACCCACTCTATGGTTCTGTGGCCGGGTCAGGTACTTAGCTGTTTTTCGGATGGGCAAGTATCCCGGCCTCTGGAAGGCGGCGTGGCTAAGCCCGAAGCCGGCCGGCCGGCTGCATAACAGTCGGCTGATTTGTATGAAGGGCCGTTTTGCCCTATGTTTGTTTTCCTAAGCCATTTTTCATGTGGGCACCGCTTCTTGCCTTTGGCTCCTGCCAGTCGGAGAGCCATGTTCTGCGAGTCTGTGACTGAAGGCTGGAGAGGGCTTGGATGGCATCACATTACATGTCCAACTATTTTAAGGAGAAGTTTCAAACATAGGGCTAGGAGGCCAGTCCCCGGGCCGTCTGCTAGGCTCCGGTGCCGGACAAAGGAATGAACAACACTCATTCATAGGCATAATTCTTATCATATAGATAAAGGGGGTGGGCAGTCCCCGAGAACTCCTCGGGGGTCCCATTGGTTCTCAAAATAAAATAGATAGCGCGACACATACTGTCTTTTAGCTATAAAAGCGACGAAGTAGGTTTGCGTTCCACGGGCGCTCCGACTCCTTGCCCGAGTCGTCTCTCTTGCGTGCTCTTGGCTTCTGGGCATCGATGAGATAGTAGGCATCATTGCCTAGTACCTTGCTGATGATAAACGGTCCTTCCCAAGGAGCCGAGAGCTTATGCTGGCCGGCTGTTCGCTGGATCAGCCGGAGCACAAGGTCCCCCTCGCGGAAGGAGCGTGGCTTGACTCGCCGGCTGTGATAGCGGCGGAGGCCCTGCTGATAGATGGTGGAGCGGCTGAGTGCTACCAGCCGAGCCTCCTCCGGTAGGTCTACGCCATCTTGTCATGCTTCTTTGGCTTCGGCTTCTGTGTACATGGTGACGCGAGGCGAGTCAAACTCAACATCTGTTGGGATGACGGCCTCGGCCCCATAAACGAGGAAGAAAGGAGTGAAGCCGGTGGATTCGTTCAGAGTAGTTCTGAGGCTCCAGAGGACGGACAACAACTCTTCAATCCACCAGCCGGCTGATCGTTCCAAAGGTTCGACCAGCCGGGGCTTGATGCCAGACAAGATAAGGCCGTTGGCGCACTCAACTTGGCCGTTGGACTGTGGGTGAGCAACGGACGCTAGGTCCAGTCGGATGCCCTGTGTTGCACATAAACGGGCCAGTGCGCCTTTGGCAAAATTTGTGCCGTTGTCGGTGATGATGCTGTGCGGTATGCCATACCGGACTGTGATGTCTGTGATGAATGTCACAACAGTTGGGCCGTTGAGTTTCTTGATTGGTTTTGCTTCGATCCACTTGGTGAATTTGTCCACTGCCACGAGTAAATGTGTCAAGCCGCCTCGGGCTGTCTTGAAGGGGCCCACCATATCCAGCCCCCAGATGGCAAATGGCCAAGTGATCAGAATGGTCTTGAGTGCAGAAGCCGGCAAGTGTTGCTTGGAACTGAAGCGCTGGCAGCCGTTGCATTTTTTTACCAAATCTTTGGCGTCGTCCAAAGCAGTCGGCCAGAAGAAACCGTGGCGGAAGGCTTTGGCGATGAGAGATCTTGAGGCCGCGTGATGGCCACATTCCGCTTGGTGAATGTCCTTTAGAATAGCCAGACCCTTTTCTGCTTCCACGCAGCGCTGGAAGACACCTGTTGCACTTCTTCTTACAAGCTCTTTGTTGACTATTGTGTATGCTGAAGCTTGGCGTTGAACTTGCCGTGCCAAGGTTTCATCTGCTGGCAGCTCTCTTCTGAGCAGGAAGGTGAGGATTGGTTGTGCCCAAGATGGTGCCGAGACTCCTGTTGCTTCTGCCAAAGAGACCAGGGTGGTTGGGCTGGGAGGCGGAGGGATGGGTGGAGCCGCCTGCTGTGCTTCCAAAGTCCCCGAGCGGGCTGCGCCAGTCCCCGGGCCGTCTGCTGGGGCTGTTGCCTCCTGGCTGTCTGCTGGAGCTGGCGCCTCTTGGCCGCGTGCTGGAGCAGTCCTCGGGCCAGGAATCGGCATAGTGACTGTTAGTCCGTGTGCTGGAGTTGGAGTATCAAGGCCGCCTGCTGGAGCAGTCTCCGGGCCGGCTGCTGAAGTTGCCGGGCTGTCTGTTCCAGGATCGGCTGGTATGAAGATTGACTCCGATTCTCGTGAAGGCTTGATAGACGGCTTGCGCAGGCATTGAAGAGACACGCCGGCTGGTATTGCTTGGCGGGTGGAGCCAATTCGTGCCAAGGTGTTGGCTTGCATGTTGTCGGCTCGTGGTACGTGGAGGAACTCGCAGCCGTCAAAATGCCCACTAATCTCCTGGACGAGGAAACGATAACTTGCCATATTTGCGTCCTTGGCGTTCCAATCCACAGATGACTGCTGGACAACTAAGTCTGAGTCACCATAGCACAACACTCGGCAGATGCCAATCTCTTTGGCCATCCGGAGTCCATGGATGAGTGCCTCATACTCGGCCACATTGTTAGAGGCGGCGAAGTGGATTTGCAGGGTGTATTTAAGCTTGTCGTCCTTGGGGGAGGTGAGGACGATGCCGGCTCCCAAGCCAGTGCGCATCTTTGACCAGTCAAAGTGCATCCGCCAATGGGTTGAGTCTGGAGCAGGCGGCAGGTACTGGGTCTCGGCCCAGTCGACGAGGAAATCGGCCAATGCTTGCGATTTGATGGTGGTGCACGGCTGGTAGAAGATGGTGAAGGGGACCAACTCGATGGCCCACTTGGCCACTCTTCCTGAAGCATCTCTGTTGCCCATTATCTCAGCAAGCGGGGTCGTGCAGACGACCATGATCGGATGTTCTTGGAAGTACTGCTTGAGTTTCTTGGCGGTGAAGTACGCGCCGTAGCACATCTTCTGGTAATGGGGGTAGTTCTTCTTGGAGACTGACAGCACCTCGCTCAAGTAGTAGATCGGCCACTGGACAGGCAAGGCTCTGCCGTCTTCTGGGCGCTCGACCACAATGACCGTGCTAACCACCCGACTGGTGGCGGCTATGTAGAGGAACATGGGTTCCTTGTCTGTTGGCGCCGCTAGGACAGGCGGAGTGGTCAGCAGTCTCTTGAGCTGCTGGAAAACTTCGTCTGCCTGGTCGTTCCACTCGAAGCAAGTGATCTTCTTCATCAGGTGGTACATGGGGAGTGCCTTCTCTCCCAGCTGGCTGATGAAACGGTTGAAAGATGCCAGGCACCCTGTGAATTTCTGGACATCTCGCACACGAGTTGGCCGCTCCATTCTCTCAATGGCCTTGATCTTTGCAGGGTTACACTCGATGCCGCGTTCAGATACCATGAAGCCAAGGAGTTGGCCGGCTGGTACCCCAAAGACGCATTTCTCCGGGTTTAGCTTGATCCTAAAGCGGCGCAAGTTTTCAAATGTCTCTTGGAGATTCTCCAAAAGGGTTCCTCTCTTCTCCGTCTTCACTACGATATCATCCACATAAACGTGGGCGTTTCTGCCAAGTTGCTCGAGGAGACACTTCTGCATGCAGTGCTGAAAGGTGGCACCGGCGTTTCTCAGGCCGAATGTCATGGTCAGGTAGTAGAAGGCCCCAAATGGCGTCAGGAAGGCGGTCTTCAGACGGTCAGCCTGATCGAGTTTGATCTGGTGGTACCCGGAATAAGCGTCAAGGAATGACAGCAACTCACATCCGGATGTGGAGTCAATCACTTGATCTATTCGCGGTAGAGCAAATGGATCTTTAGGGCAAGCTTTGTTGAGGCTGGTGTAATCAATGCACATGCGCCATTTGTTGTTCTTCTTTAGTACTAGGACTGGGTTTGCGAGCCACTCTGGGTAAAAAAACTTCCATAATGAAACTGGCTGCTAGCAGGCGGGCAACTTCTTCCCCAACAACTCTTCTCTTATCTTCTGACAGGCGGCGTAGCGGCTGCCTGACAGGCTTTGCATCTTCTCTCACATGGAGTTTGTGCTCGGCGAAATCCGTCGGGACACCCGACATGTGTTTGGGGGACCATGCAAAGATGTCCCGATTCTCACGGAGGAAATCAACAAGCTCGATTTCCTATTTGCTGTCTAGGTTTGACCCTATGACAGCAAATCGCTCTGGGTGAGATGGGTCCAAGGCAATATTCATTGTCTCCTTGGCCGGCTGGAACGAGCCTTGTGGCTCCGCCTCCCTGGGATCGGCTGGTATGGCTGGATGCTCGCCGGCCATTGCCACCAGCCGTTCCAGGCGGCGCTTCTCTTTGGCTACGACAAGAGACTCGGCCAGACGGCTGTTGGCTATTGCACATGCGATGGACTTATCGTAATCCCCAGCTATGGTGATTATTCCCTTGGGGCCCGGCATCTTCATATTGAGGTAGGCGTAATGGGGTACTTCCATGAACTTTGCAAGAGCAGGCCGGCCCAAGATCACGTGGTAGGGACTTTCCAGGTTCACCACTTCAAACCAGACTGGCTCCCTCCAGAAATGCATCTTGTCACCAAACATGACATCAATCTTGGCCTTGCCGATTGGTGAGGAAGAGAGGCCTGGCACAATGCCGTGGAACGTAGTCCTGGTGGGCTGAAGCTGCTTTTCTTTGATGCCCAACTTCTCCATGGTGTCGTGGTACATGATGTTGATGCTGCTGCTGCCGTCTACCAGTACTCGGGAGAAACAACAGGCCTGCCTGTTGGTGGAGAGAGTTGCATCCAGAACCAAGGCGTAGGCCCCTGGTGATGGCATGACAGCCGGGTGATCTTCTCGGCTCTAGCTGACGGGCTTCTCAGACCAGTGCATGAATTCTGGGGCTTTGATGGCAACGGTGTTGAATTCTCTACACTGCTGGCGCCGGCTGTGCCTATCGTTCGCTTGGCTGGTGAAGACGACATAGGCCCCGTTTTCTTCTGGGAATTCGTCTTGGACCTGGCCGCCCAGACGAGCAGCCGGCGGATTGGGAGGCGGGGCCGCCTGCCCAGCAGGCGGCGGTGGCAGAGCTTCTCCCCTGGCAATCCTTGTGAGCCAATGACACTTTCGTGTGGTGTGGTTGGAAGGCTTCGCGCCACTGTGGAACTTGCATGGGGCGTCCAGAGCTTGGTCGAAGGAGAAAGCCGGCTGCCAGGCTGGCTTGCCGTCCTTCTGGCGCCTGGGTCCTACTTGAGCTTCTGGCTACTTGCCATCAACTGCTGCCACCAGCCGGCTGTTGGTAGCCGGCGCGTGGGTCTTGCGTTTATGATCGTTCGGCTGCTGGCGTCGACTGGACTCTCCAGCCGGCGTTTTGGGGGTTGGAGGAGTCATCTTGCCAGAAGCATCCACTTGCAGCTCGGTCTTCATGGATCAGTCGACGGTGGCGTACTTGTCTGCGATGCTCAACAGCTCGTCCAACGTGGCAGGCTCGTCACAAAGGAGTTTGTGCTGGAGCAAGGTGCCTTCTCTGCACCCGGCCGTGAAATACTCGATGGCTTGTACCTCGTGCACTCCCTCGCAAGAGTTTCGCAGCTCCGCCCAATGCGTCAGATAATTGCGGGCCGACTCATCTGGGCCTTGGACGCATAGGGAGAGCTGGCGTGGCTTGGGAGGACGCTTGTAGGTGCTGGTGAAGTTGCGAGTGAAGGCGTCCGTGAAGTCCAACCAGCCGTTGATGCTGTTGGGTTTGAGGCTGTTCAGCCATGTCCGGGCCATGCCCTGGAGCATAAGTGGCACGTACTTCACCGTAACACGCCTGTTGTCGGTGGCTATGCTGGCGGCTGTGGAGTAATCCACCAGCCAGTCCTCCGGCTTCATCGATCCGTTGTACTTGGGGGTATCTCTGGGGAGCGAAAAGCCCTTGGGGAAAGGCTCCTTGCGGATGCGGGGGCCGAAACAGGCCGGACCGAGGTCATCCTCTTCTTCTTCGACCGCCTGGGACCGAGCTAGTCGGTCTAGGCGGTGGCGGGCGTCGTTCTCCCCAACCCCCTCGTGGCGGCCCAAGCGGCCTGCCAGAGAGGGGTGGTCAACAGGCGGAGGAGACACGTGCCTCTCCCGCCTAGGAGGAGGCGGGTGTTCCCCTCACCGCTCCACAGCCCTTGGGCGGCCGTCTTCGTCGCGCTCGATGGTGATGCGAGTCTGCCGGCTGCGGCTAGCAGCCGGCTCTGAGTCTCACCGGTTGGAGGCGCCGACTGTTGGAGAGCGAGACGTGGGTCCTTGCTCCCGCTAAAGGGGGCGGTTGTCAGCGTGTGCGCCGGCCTCCGATACCCGGCGACGGGCCTCCTGCTGCGCGGCAGCAGCGTCGAGGAGTTGGCGGGCGCACTGAGTCACGCAGCGAAGTTCTTCTCCCTCCAAGTGGCCCATCTCATCGACTTCCGCTTGGGAAGCCCTTAGGTTCTCCGATGGAGTGAGGTACACGGGCCATGGGGCCCCCAGCATGTTTGCTAGCAGCCCGCCATGATCGCGAACGACGCCAGCCCGGCTAGGCTCGCCAGCAGCCGGCGTGCCGCAAATGGCACGGTCCATCTCGCGGCAGTAGGCTTCAGTGAGGCGTCAGGACGCGGCCAGCTTGTTGGCGCTGTGGAGGAGCGAGACGCGAAGTGCCTCCAATGCCGCGCCGTCTGCTCCCGCCGCAACAGGCGCGGCGAGGTTCTGCAGAGCGGCATGAAGCGGGTCCTGGGCCAACCCGCCGGACGGTTCATCGTGGTTGGTGGCGAACACCTCTGTGGCGGTGCTGGTGGTGCCGCTACCCGTTGGAACATGGAGGGGGTCGTTGATGATCACCACGTGCTCGGGGAAGGAGTCGACAGGCTCTGTGTCAAGGTCGATGATCATGTCTACTGGTGGGTCAGAAGAGCCCACTAACTCCACGTCAGAGGCGCGCTCGTCGATAATGTGGAGCTTGTCGAGGAGCTCGATGAGGCAGCTCTCCGGAGTTACTGGCTCGGCCGTCGGAGAGGGCTCGTCATGAATATGGACGCCGCCGAGAAGGTCGGCGAGTCCGCTCGCGGCGCATGCGGCCTCAGCGCCGCGAAGCATCCTGGTTTCCACGCCTGCAGGCGTGCCAGGCTGGCTGTGCTCACTAGGGAGGTACAAAGTTCCCGTCCAGAACATGTCTCCGGACGACGGTGCACCTGACCCCATGGTGGGCGCCAAATGTCAGGGTTTTGGGGCGACATATGCCAACGGATGGCTTATCATGCATGGGGACAATAGAGCATCCCAGGCCCTGGAAGCGGGATAAGGCGGAACTTAGGACGCCTACGAATCTTACCCAGGTTCGGGGCTCTCCGTGGAGATAACACCCCTAGTCCTGCTCTGCGGGGACTCCGCGTCATGACTAATGTCACTATGGTAGCTACAAGGTCGCTCCTCGAGCTGTGTCGTCTAGAGGAGGAAGATGAACAGGGCTAAATCACTACCTTCGCTCAAGGGAAAATGGGGCGGTTGCTAGGATTTCTTCCTCTCTTTCTCTCTGTGTGCTCTCTTTCTTCTAGGATTTTATCTTCCAACCCCTCCTCATGGAGGACCCTGGGGGGTTTATATAGGCCTACCCCTAGGGGTACAATTGTAATCTCGATGGAGCGGCCCCCGGCTGTCAGCGTCCTCTGGTGCCGGCTTCGCCGTCTGTCTGCTGGGAACCGCCGCCTGCGGGCCCATGTGATTGCCTTTCACTGTAGGCGCGCCCTGCTGACGGCAACATCGTCAGGGGGGGGGGGGACGGCTACAGTGCCGCCGTCTCCTGCCGTACACTGCCGCCACACCCTGTCTTGTCATCTTAATGAGGTTCAGACTTCTAGGGCAGGATTCTCCACCTGCTACCAGGCGGCCGCCTCCCCTGGCCGCCTGCCAGGGGCGGCTTGTTTATGACTTACCCACTGGCCGGTGGGGCCAGCTGCCTGCTGGCCCCGCCACCTGCGGGTAGTGGGATCGTGGCTCCCTCTGACCGAAGCTTGGTCACTGGCAGTGTGGCTACAATGACTCGCCGCTTAAGAGACGACCATAAGGTACGCATTCACTGTAGCCACGCCCTTATAGATTCCCTAAGGACGTGCTCAACTGTAGCCATGTCTCAGCCGTGAGGTGGTCCCCCAGCATGCATCCCGAGGGAGGGGTGTAGGACCGTCTGCAAGTTGCTGGCCATGGAGCTGCCGCCTGTTTGGGCCCTTGCCGCCTGCTGGCAACCGCCTCCTAGGGCAAGCTATCCTAGGAGTCGGCCCGATGAGCAGACGGCCGGGGGGTAATAAGCGGCCCCAAATTGTCTTGAAATACCATGGGTGGTCGCTGAGGACACCCGTGGTCAATATCTCCGACATTAAGATATCCTACTCATGCAATGCGTGAGGGTTGAACTAATGCAAAAAAACTCGGTAATAAAGGGGCATGATCAAAGTGTTACTTGCCTTGCTGACGATTCGAAAAACCTAGGGACTCGTAGTAGCACGCTTCGCACTCCGGGAATTGTATCACAAGCAAACAATAGCACACATAAACAATCAAGCAAAGATGCACGGGTAAAACTCAAACAAATGATCTAACCAAAAAGTTCAACTGAAGAACTCCGGTTTGCAAAAAGAATCAAATCAAACGGAGCAACGAAACTCAAACTACGAAAGAAACAAGATCCGTTTACTAGATTGAACTAAAGTCAAATTTTACAGTACCAAAACCTTGTTCAAGTTGGTTAAATGGAAAGAGGGCTTCGAGACGGAGATCTAGGCGCTTGTTTCGCCTGATTCCGACTAACGAGCGAAAAGTTAAACTAAAACGAAGATCAGGGCAGAAATCGCGATCGAAAAATAATTGCGGAAAAACCTTGAAAAAGAAAACGCGACGAACAGGCTGACGAATGAACGTTCGCTAAAAGAAACTAACGAACGAAAATGTTCATTAACAGACCTAAACGAACGAATGTTCGCAAATTAGATCCGAACGAAAAATCCGATCTAAAAAAACGAACTAGGGTTTCATAAAAAAAAACAACGGTTTTCTCGCGAAAACCGGCGGCGGCGGCTATACCTTTGGCGGGATCGGGTCCGGCGGCGAGGCGGCGAGGTGGCGGTGGAGCGGATCGGGCGGGCGGGCGGCGTGACACGCTAGGGTTCGGGGGCGGGCGCTGGGGTGGGTTGAGGCGCCGGCTCGGGTGGGCTTTAAAGGGGCCCCGGGCGCAGTGTCCTAGC
The DNA here is from genome assembly GCA_902687465.1 of Secale cereale. Classification (NCBI taxonomy): domain Eukaryota; kingdom Viridiplantae; phylum Streptophyta; class Magnoliopsida; order Poales; family Poaceae; genus Secale; species Secale cereale. Next base: position 159,427,705 of record LR738715.1, on the reverse strand, counting down.
CGGACACGCCCCGGTAGGTCGGTTACTTTTTTTTATAAACAATCCCGACGCAGCAAAACGGACAAAAGAAATACTAAACGGACTTGAAAAATTCCGATATAAATTTTCACCGTCCTCTAATAATATTTAGGACAAAGTGAACATTTTTCCCGGACCTAAATGCAATTTTGAAAACCACGTATTTTTCCTATGCAAATAAAATAAAATAATTGATTTTAATATTGTTCCTCCAATATTTCTTTTGTTTTGGAGAAGTCATATTATCTCCGCTCACATATTTTATTATGAAATATTTTTGGAGAGAAAAACAATTAAAACTAAAGTGATCCTCGTACCAATATTTGAGAAAACTCAAATATGAAAACGGTAAAATCCCCAACTCTCTCCGTGGGTCCTTGAGTTGCTTAGAATTTCGAGGATCGCAACACACAAATGAAAATAAAAATATGATATGCAAGATGACCTATGTATAACATTCCAAATTGAAAATTTGGGATGTTACAAACCTACCCCCCTTAAGATGAATCTCGTCCTCGAGATTCGGGTTGGCTAGAAAATAGGTGTGGGTGGTCCTTGCGTAGATCATCCTCTCATTCCGAGGTGGCTTCATCTTCGGTATGGTGGCTCCACTGAACTTTGAAAAGCTTGATAACCTTGCTGCGGTTGACTCTGCTTGCAAACTCGAGGATCTTGATCGGTTTCTCCTCGTAAGTTAGATCACTATCCGGTTGAATTGCTTCCAGGGGCACTGTATCTCTGAGAGGAATATCGGCCATCTCCGCATGGCACTTCTTAAGCTGGGAAACGTGAAACACGTCATGAACTCCTGACAATCCTTCGGGTAACTCTAACTTGTAGGCAACCTCTCCCATGCGTTCCAAAACATGGTATGGCCCTATAAATCTCGGGGCTAACTTTCCCTTAACACCAAAATGTTTAACACCTCACAGAGGTGACACTCTGAGGTACGCTCTGTCTCCGATTTCATAGACTACTTCCTTGCACTTTGAGTCTGCATAACTCTTCTACCTGGACTGAGCTGCCCTTCAGTCTATCTCAAATCAGCTTAACCTTCTCTTCTGACTCTTTGATCAGATCTGGTCCAAATAACTGACGGTCTCCGACTTCATCCGACATCAATGGAGTTCGGCATCTCCTCCCATACAACGCTTCAAACGGTGCCATCTTCAAACTGGCCAGGTAACTGTTGTTGTACAAGAATTCCGCGTAGGGCAAGTTGTCATCCCAACTAGATCCATAATCTAGCACGCAAGCTCTCAACATGTCCTCCAGAATCGGATTGACTCTCTCGGTCTGTCCATCAGTCCGCGGGTGAAAAGTTGTACTGAACTCTAGCCTCGTACCCAAAGTCTGGTGTAACTGATGCCAAAACTTTGAAGTAAACTGTGTTCCTCTATCTGATACGATGGTCCTCGGAACTCCGTGCAGACATACGATCTTGGTCATGTATATCTTGGCAAACTTCGCACCGGTATAGGTGGTTTTTACGAGGATAAACTGGGCTACTTTGGTCAAGCGATCCACTACTACCCAGATTGAGTCATATCCCGATCGGGTCCTGGGTAATCCGTTGATAAAATCCATGCCAAGCTTATCCCACTTCCATTCCGGTATCAGCATAGGTTTTAGTAATCCTGCTGGCTTCTGATGTCCGGCCTTCACTCTCTGGCATACATCACATACGGCTACATACTCGGCAATGTCCTTCTTCATTCCCGTCCACCAGAAACGTTCCTTCAAATTCAAATACATCTTAGTGTTTCTGGGGTGTATCGAGTATGGTGAATCATGTGCTTCCTGTAGTATCAACTTCCTGATCTAGGCGTTGTTGGGCACATAGACTTGGTCCTCAAACCACAAGGTGTCGTGTTCGTCCTCACGAAAACCCTTGGCTTTTCCTTCACTCATCTTCTCCTTTATTTCTGCAATTTCTTTGTCATCCTTCTGAGCTTCTCACATCTTTCCCAATAATGTTGACTGAACCTCCAAGGCCGCAACAAAACCTCTAGGGACTATCTCCAAACGAAGCTCCCTGAGATCTTCTGCTAACTCCTTTGGCAATCCTCCATTTACTAGGGTATAGACATAACTCAGTGACTGCCTGCACCTTGATAGGGTCTACTGCTATACCTTCTTCTGATATAACGTGTCCTAAGAATCCAACTTCCTTCAACCAAAACTCACATTTGCTGAACTTGGCATATAACTGATATTCTCTGAGCTTCTCAAGGACCAAACACAAATGCTCCTTGTGTTCCTCTTCGTTCTTCGAATACACCAAGATATCATCAATGAATACAATGACAAACTTATCCAAGAACTCCATGAACACCTTATTCATCATACTCATGAAATAGGCAGGGGCGTTAGTCAATCCAAATGACATAACTGTATACTCATATAGCCCATACCTTGTGGTGAAGGCTGTCTTAGGTATATCCTTTTCTCGGATCTTCAACTGGTGGTATCCTGATCGTAGATCGATCTTGGAGAATACTTTAGCTCCTTGAAGTTGGTCGAACAAATCATTGATCATCGGCAGTGGATACTTATTCTTAATCATCACTTCGTTCAGTGCCCGATGTTCGCACACGAACACGTCACCGTGTACCTCCAACGCCGAGGGTGATGCACCGCAGCTCACGTCGAAGGAGACCCGTCCAGAAGCGCGATACGCAAGCAAACCGGCCGGCGCTTTTGAGGACCCGAAACCCCACACGCCCGGGAGGGACCCCGTCAGGGCGCGCGGCGGCTATGGGCTGCCCTAGGTCGACCTGATCGCCCCTAGGGCCTCGAGGTTCGCCGCCCTGCAATGAAGAAGAACGAACGAAGAACGAGGAACAAAAAGAACAAAGGGAGAAGATAAAAGTAAAGGTAAAAAGTGGTAGATGATTTGTTCGATTGTGTGTTGTTCAATCGGCCGTCACCCCTTAGGTATATAAGAGGCGGCTGGACTTCCCGTGCAAGGAAAAGGCTTGGATTCACGTCCAAAACCCTAGCCAAATTCGGATTGGTTTTGTCCGAACTTTCCAAAACTGTTCGGTTTAAACTGGCTGTACCTTGCGGGTAATTTTTCAGGTGGTAAACGATCTCGGATGGAAAAGAGCCCAAAAGCAATCTTGACCGTTTCGACGATACGAACAACTTTCATGTTGAACGTTTTTTTGATTTAAAGCCATCTTCTAGGCCAAAACGGTCACGCAATACAGGCTGTTATTCATGCTATCCATCAGACACGTGGCTGGTGGGGCGCGCCACTTATGGCTCTGTGACAAGGCTGTGTTCGGATGGCTGTAACTTTTGCATACAAACTCGGTTTGGGACGAGTTTTATATAAAAATCGACCGTATCGACGATACGAAGACAATTCATCTAGAAAGTTTTTTCATATGAGGCGGTCTTGGGGGTGTAATCAGCAGATTAGTGTTCTGAATACAAAATCTCAGTATTTTGAACACAACTTCGGCCTTCGAGATGAGATTGGATGGTGATGGCCCAAACATCAAAGTTTATCCTTTTGATGATACGAAACTTTCTCACTTTGAGAACTTTTCCATTTGAGGCTGTCTTAATTAAGTTCTTGACCGTGCCAAAATTTGGTGTCAACACATGCCCCCCTGTTTTTCGGCAAACTTGTGTGTCGAAAAATAACTTACACGATGTTTTTTCTAAGGACGATGTCAACACTCCATCGGCCATTTATATGCTTAGGGCGATAATTATATATCGGCCATATGGATCAGCAACAAAATGCTGCTAATCAAACGAATGATGATGTGGTAAAATCCTTGCATGATGTAAGAAGTTATATTGCGTCCATGGATCAAAATAAGTCCGTGGAGGGTAACCAGTCATACCTGAGGATGAATTCCATGTCATCAGCATAAATGGCATAATTGAAGAATGTGTATAATGTGTGCACCGAGGACGTTGAAACCTTCGGCTTGATCGTTCATAATTTTCACTATTTTCCTTCTTTACCTTTGTCACACTTCTTTCGATGGAACCTTGCACACCATTCTTCTTTTGAGTACTTCCTTTGGGAACCCATGCCATGTTTCTCTTTTCAAGCTCTTGTGCACTAAGTTTTTGTAATTTCTTCTTTTGCCAATAAGATAAGCCGAGTGGGCACCCCGGCTGCGAATTTGTTTGAAGCAATGGCAATTCTTGTTCTACCTTGTGCACTCTCAACTCCTTTTCTTCAGACTTGGCACTTTGATCTTCAACAGTTGATTGCTTTACTTCTTTGACTTTTGTAGCCAATGTCAACACTTTAATTGACTCTTTGTCATTTGAGATCGAATCTGAAGTAGCATACTTACGACCATCTTTCTTGACCCGGTATACTTGCTTGACCACCTCGTTCTTCGTCCATCCGCTCCGGACCGATTCCTTTTTATTGAAACGGTCTTTAACATGTGATTGTTCAAATGTTGAACTTCTCGGAGCTGCATAATATTGATGAGATGGTTTAAAATAAGATGGCCAATGTGCCCTTGTATCATACCTGTCCCATGATGGATATGGATCTACATGAGAATAGAGAGGCATCCACGATATTGGCATTGGCGACCCAAAATAACGATACGAATATGTTGCATGAAAATTCTCACTTTGCCAATACCGGTCCTCACATTTGCGCCTTGGGGGTGATCCTGGTTTCTTTGCATGATTTGGCCGACAACCATTCTTATGTTCACTCTTCTTTTGATATTTTTCCAAGAGTTGAGTGAAAGTGACTTTCGGCCTTTTACCTTTGTGCTTACCTCGGCCTTTGCTTTTTATTGTTTTGTTTTCATAGATCATTGACTTTGCTTGCTGCCCCCCAATTCTTGGCGTCTTCATTGTAGCTTCGATGAAATTCTCGCCCTCAAGTTTATGTTCATTATGCTCTTCAACAACTTCTTTACTTGAAAGCTTGATCCCGTCAGCTGCAACTTTTACCTTCTCTTTAAATGGATCGGCTTGTATTAGCCGATGCAAAAACCTTTTGCCAGCAGGACCAACCGGAATAGATTGGTCATCTCTTGGTATCTCAACAAATTTCAATCGTCCTTTATCAATGGACGATTTAACTATTTGACAAAACATGTTGCAATCCTCAAGATTATGCTTGGACGAATCATGCAACTTACAATATATTCGTCCTTGGACTAATGGCTTGACATGGTGATCAAGAATTCTAATGTAATTATTTTTCAACAACAAATCAAAAATTTGACCACACATGTTTGAATCGAAGGTATACATTTTGTTTTCTAGCCGATCTTGGTGTGCAAACGGCTTTGGAGGTAAGAAAACGAATGGTTCAGATTAGAATCTCCCCATTCGGCTATGCATTGTGTTTTGCACTCTATCTCCGATGTCTTTGAAAAGGAAATTATACCATCATCGGTTTTCTCAACAGAGTATAACCTTGGCTTTAAATTTCTGAAATCAAAGTAGTTAGAACATACATGTCTCAATTGAGGCCATGCGTAAGCCAAGTATGAAGCAAGCAAAGCTACCCAATTAGATATGAATTTTAAATAAAGCAATGGGAAAACCTTTGGCTGCAATAATAAATCACTATCGGTCTTTGTAAATGGCACAATAGGTTGACCGATATGTTCTATAACAATTTTATTGCTAACAAGTAAATTACCCTTCTTCATTGGTCTTTCAAAATTACTTATGAGGATTTTTCTTATAGAAGCATCAACAATAAAGTTGTGACCAAATCGGAGGATAGGTAAATCACTTGCTAGACATACCTTTTCAAACACGTTGGGAAAGCATGATGGTTGCGTTACTTGAACGGTATGTTGTTCCTCATTTGAATAGCTCCCCAACACCTTGTTGTCCTCTTTTCTACAACAGATTCAGCATACGTAATATTTGTTTCGGTCTTTTCAATAACCGAATTAACTTTGTTATCCGAATCACCACTCTTTTTGACATAATCTAGCTTGTATTGCAGAAGAATTAATAGGCTTTCCCTCTTTTATTAATTCATTTAGAACAACATTGCATTCGTCCCAAAAAGACGCAAGATTTTTCTTAATGACCCAATCTGGATAGAATTGCCCCCGAGACTTTTAGACTCTTTTGGTAACGAGGTGTCGCCAAAATTCTGTAATTGTGCAGGAGAAACATTGTATGCTATGGTACTAGGTGAAGGCACATGTGATCCTATAGAATTTTCAGTTATTCGGCTATTAGCGTGAAGGTGCAAAGCCGAATTATGAATACCTATAGTTGCATATGGTGCCAAAACATTAGAAGCATGAGGTGTAGCATATGATGGTTGAGGGTAATTGACCGGATAACTAGTAGTAGCATGGCCAATTCCTCTATCCACCGGCATGTTTGGATTAACATATTGCAAGCTAGTTGCCGATGAATAAAAAGGTGAAACACTTTGTTGCATACTATCAGAAGTTCCCGTGTGAGGTGTTTCAACTTGATTAACCGAACTCATCATGTTGTTCATCGGCATAAGGATTTCTGGGGCTGCCGATGCATGGGAGTTGGAATACATATGTTGCATGTTGCTAAAATTATATGAAGTAGAAGCATGAAGATTTTGTTGCATTGGCTCTTGCACATAATTAGATGCATGATTGACAAAGCTAGGACTAGCCGATACATTATGCTCATTAGACGATCTAGCAACAACATATGCATTATTTGCATCTACATAAGTGAATTCGGTATTCATGTTACCTTTGTAGATTGCAAACCCTAGATGACGATCTCTTTGTAGCAAGAACGGGCCGGAGATCGTTCAAAGCTTCGTCCCCAGCGGAGTCGTCAAAAAATGTGTTCGCACATGAACACGTCACCGTGTACATCCAACGCCGAGGGTGATGCACCGCAGCTCACGTCCAAGGAGACCCGTCCGGAAGCGCGATACGCAAGCAAACCGGCGGGCGCTTTTGAGGACCCGAAACCCCACACGTCCGGGAGGGACCCCGTCAGGGCGCGCGGCGGCTATGGGCTGCCCTAGGTCGACCTGATCGCCCCTAGGGCCTCGAGGTTCGCCGCCCTGCAATGAAGAAGAACGAACGAAGAACGAGGAAGCAGAAGAACAAAGGGAGAAGATAAAAGTAAAGGTAAAAAGTGGTAGATGATTTGTTCGATTGTGTGTTGTTCAATCAGGCGTCACCCCTTAGGTATATAAGAGGCGGCTGGACTTCCCGTGCAAGGAAAAGGCTTGGATTCACGTCCAAAACCCTAGCCAAATTCGGATTGGTTTTGTCTGAACTTTCCAAAACTGTTCGGTTTAAACTGGTTGTACCTTGCGGGTAATTTTTGAGGTGGTAAACGACCTCGGATGGAAAAGAGCCCAAAAGCAATCTTGACCGTTTCGACGAGACAAACAACTTTAATGTTGAACGTTTTTTGATTTGAAGCCATCTTCTAGGCCAAAACGGTCACGCAATACAGGCTATTATTCGCGCTACCCATGAGACACGTGGCTGGTGGCGCGCGCCACTTATGGCTCTGTGACAGGGCTGTGTTCGGATGGTTGTAACTTTTGCATATGAACTCGGATTGGGACGATTTTTATATCAAAATCGACCGTTTCGACGAGACGAAGACAATACATGTAGAATTTTTTTTCCATATGAGGCGGTCTTGGGGGTGTAATCAGCCGATTAGTGTTCTAAATACAAAATCGCAGTATTTCGAACACAACTTCGGCCTTCGAGATGAGATTGGATGGTGATGGCCCAAACATCAAAGTTTATCCTTTTGATGATATGAAACTTTCTCACTTTGAGAACTTTTTCATTTTAGGCCGTCTTAATTAAGTTCTTGACCGTGCCAAAATCTGGTGTCAACACCCGATAATCAACGACCATCCTTAAAGATCCATCCTTCTTCTCGACCAAGAGCACTGGGCTCCCCAGGGTGATGAACTTCGTCGAATGAATCCGATATGGTCTCTTCGATTTTGGTCCGGTGCCTGGCAATAGCTCTATCAAAAACTCAATGTCTCTATCTGGCGGCATGCCTGGTAGCTCCTCGGGAAATACATTCGGGTAATCCTTTACTACAGGCACTTCCTCCTGAACAACTCCCGAGAGAGAATTTACTTGTGTCCTCCTAGGCGCATGCCTAGATACATACTTGATCCTTTTTCCCTCCGGGGTGGTAAGTAAAATCGACTTACTGGCACAATCGATATTCGCTCCATACATCGATGGCCAATCCATGCCTAATATCACATCCAATCCTTGTGACTCCAAAACTATCAGGTCTGAGGGGAAAACATGGCGTCCAATGGTCATTGGCATCTGAAAACATCCTTGATTTGCCATATATTCAGCTCCTGGTGAGTTTACTAGCATAGGGGTTATAAGTACTTTGGTGGGCAACTTATATCTATCCACGAATCCCCTTGAAATGTATGAATGCGATGCACCATTATCAAAAAGAACTATTGCGGTAAATGACTTAAGCAAAAACTTACCGACAACTGCATCCGGCTGCTCTTCAACCTCCTCCACGTTCACGTGGTTCACCTGTCCTCTATTGAAAGGGTTGGGCTTCTTCCTAGCGCTTCCATTGCCGTTCTCAGCATCTATGCAATCTGCGGTGGTTAACTCACTTCCAATCTTGCGTAGCCAGTCATCAGCAACTATTGGCTCAACGCTACTAGAAAACACCGGCGGATGCAACCTTAGAAAACGGGCTAGGTTGTCCACTGTTGTTGTTGTTGTTGTTGTTGTTGTTGTTGTTGTTGTTGTTGTTGTTGTTGTTGTTGTTGTTGTTGTTGTTGTTGTTGT
>LR738715.1:159359892-159418276 GCA_902687465.1 Secale cereale | reverse complement strand
TGTTTGGGCCGAAGGAGGTGGCTGCTGCGGCCAGGGGGATGGGCCTGGAGGGCCAGAGGGAGGAGGAGAGAAGAAAAGAAGGAGGCCCAAAGGGAGGTGGGCTGCTGCTCCCTTCTATTAACAAAACTGCCTGCTGATTACTGAAAAAAACAGAAAAACAACAACAAGAAGAAAGAAGGGAGGTGCTAGGAAAAGGAGTTAGGGCAAGGGGATAAAATTCCCGGACTCACAAAAATGTCAGGATTTAGAATAAAATAGAAGGAGGGTTTTTTGGAGGAACCTCGAGCAACGAGAAAAGAATTACCGGCAAGATTTTTGGAGGTGAAACTTGAAGTGAAATAACATGGGGAATTATGCAAGTGTGTTGCAGGTAATTCCAAACGAATGGAATAATTATTAATATAGCTCCATAATATTGAGAGGCTTTTATATGTTATAAAGAGAAGACATCTTCCCTCGATTTAAATGGACCGAAGGTCCACACGAATTATTTGGTTGAGATGCAAAATAAAATATGACATGATGGCATGATGACATGCAAAAATAAAAACACAAGCACAAAAGAACACACGGGCAACCCTGAACATCCGGAACCTTCGGGAATCTTCTGGAAGCTTCTGGAATCTTCTGGGACGTCGATCTCGGGCGTCACATGTTGCTGTTGCTGCTGTTGTTGCTGTTGCTGTTGCTGTTGCTGTTGTTGTTGTTGTTGTTGTTGCTGTTGCTGTTGCTGTTGCTGTTGCTGTTGCTGTTGTTGTTGCTGTTGCTGTTGCTGTTGCTGTTGCTGTTGCTGTTGCTGCTGTTGCTGTTGCTGTTGCTGTTGCTGTTGCTGTTGGTGTTGTTGTTGTTGTTGCTGTTGTTGTTGTTGTTGTTCTGATTGTTCTGGTTCCGGACAAGAAGTTGCATCAAAGTGTTCTGCTGCTGGATCAACTGAGTGAGCTCAGGGGGAAACTCAAATCCGGGCTCACATCTCGGAGGCATCTGATGGGTTTAGAGGGAAGAGATTAGAATAGAAATGAAGTCTAGGGGGAAATTCACTACCCATATGCACATGAGACAAACACAATCATATCACAACAATCAATTTAAAGCAAGGGCTTACAAAAGATCTAAACTAATGTTTACAAAAGTGGTCGAACTTCTACTATATGGGGAAAACTACTAGTCATATGGTGGTCATCTAGAAATTTTGATCGGTGGATGATTCCATGATATCCGCTCCAGCTTCATCTTCATAGTCATCATCACTATCATCAGGGTCTGAGTCGGTGTCGTCGATGATGATGTAGTCCTCAGAACGAATCACCTTGGGTTCGTCTTCTTCTCCTCCTGGCGCGGGATCTCCCATGAATACTCCTAGCTTCCTTGTTAGGTCGTCATTCTTCTCCACAAGTATTGCTATTTCCTCCTCGTATCCGTCACGTGAAAACTTGAGTTGCTCTTCTAGCTCTGTGTTCCTGGTTAACGCCTTCTTCAAGTCTATCATGCCTGCGCACATCTGGTGCTCTTGTCGACGAATGTGCTGGTTTAACTCCTGGATGAAAGCTGCAATGGACCTGTCCTTCCTGGTACTGATCATGTCCCATTGCTCATCTCGGTGCCCGCATATCTGGTAGATAGTGTCCTTCAGCCCTTGTTTGTAGACTTCTCCAATTCGTCCCATTGCAATGTGGGCTCCCATACTCTTACCTAGGCTCCAGGTTGGCGCATCAAAGGAAAACTCTGTGGGCTCAGTGACTGGCACAAATGTCCTCCCGGGAATTTGAACTTGAATATTCCATCGCTCCTCTTCTAGTAAAGTGGCGGTGTAGGCCCCGGTGAAGCTTGGTATTCCGATGTTCAGGTACCTAGTGACTTCCTTCAAATGTCGTCCAAAAGGTGCGCCTTCATCCTGTTGGGTGAACTTGTTCCTTGGGTCCACCATCCTAAAGTGTAGAAAATGGAGAGGAGTCAGAAATGAGTAGAGAAGAGTGACTTATGGTTCATCTTAGTGGTCGTGTCCTACATTCAGCGTGTGCTCTGATACCATCTTGTAGCGACCACAATCCGAATGGACCGAAGTCTCTGTGTTCTGTGTCATCCCTGGATCGATAATGCTGACACACACAGTACTTGAAGGATTTATAACAGAGTGTCAATCACACACTTATTACATCGAATGTCTCAAAAGGGAACTTAATACAAAATAATATGGCATAAGGCCATCTAACACGATAACAGTGGAAGGCTTGGAAGATAAGTGAGTCCATCAACTCCAACGGCATAGCTGAGTGCATGACAAACGACCCATCGCACCTTACTCTTCTTCTGAAAAGTCTGCAACATGACATGTTGCAGCCCGAAACGGGTCAGCACATGGAATATGCTGGCAAGATAACACAGTAGAGCAAGTAACATAATAAAGGCTAACACTACATGCATATATGGCTGGTGGAGGCTCTAAGGTTAAAGTTTCTGCATAAAGCCAATTTTTACCTACAACAAAGGAATAACTTTTATTTTAACTATCATGGTAGTTGAAACATCATTGAGAAGGTTCCTCCAACTCAATCCCAATTAAAGCCATCTTATTTAACCCAACAAATTAGTTAGAGAGTAATGAGATCAATCCAATAATTCAAGTACCAGATACTCAAGATGTCCATAACCGGGGACACGGCTAATCATGATTAGTTTGTACACTCTGCAGAGGTTTGCGCACTTTTCCCCACAAGACTTGATCTCCTCCGTTGGATTTCTCGCACTGCATGGTGTTTGAGAAACGGATGACCGAGACATAGTCTTTCAGAAGCATTTACTCTTTACCCCGGGTGGACCCGTACACCTACTTTCCCCTACATCTGCTAGTCCACCACTAAAAGAGTTCACACATCAAACTCAACTATGCCAGAGCCCATAATGGCATTATGGCTGCACACGGAAGTTTCTAGCATGAATAGTCTTGTGATCCCTTTGAGCCTGGGTGGCATTTCATAGAATAATCACACGGTTCCTCCGGGATTTCCTAGGACAACACTGGATTCTCCAGGTGCCCTGCAACCAATCCACCCAGATGTGTATTAAAGTAGCGACCTTAAGTTGACCCATTAATTAACAATCTCACATCTATCATGGAAACTCTCAAACCCAAACCACGTCTACGAGCATAGCATGGCAACCTAAGCATAACGTAGAAGAAACTCCCAGGGGTTTGATAATAATGCAGGTAATAGGTTCTACCACAATCTACTTCCCAGACCCACATGTTAAGAAATCCTACTCGTGCAATGTGTGAGGGTTGAACTAATGCATAAAAACTGGGTAATAAAGGGGTATGATCAAAGTGTTACTTGCCTTGGTGAGGATTCGCAAAACCTAGGGACTCGTAGTAGCACGCTTCGCACTCCGGAAATTCTATCGCAAGCAAACAATAGCACACATAAGAAACCAAGCAAAGATGCACGGGTAAAACTCAAATAAAAGATCTAACCAGAAAGTTCAACTAAAGAACTCCGGTTTGCAAAAAGAATCAAATCAAACGGAGCAACGAAACTCAAACTACAAAAGAAACAAGATCCGTTTACTAGATTGAACTAAAGTCAAATTTTACAGTACCAAAACCTTGTTCAAGTTGGTTAAACGGAAAGAGGGCTTCAAGATGAAGATCTAGGCGCTTGTTTCGCCTGATTCCAACTAACGAGCGAAAAGTTAAACTAAAACGAAGATCAGGGCAGAAATCGCGATCGAAAAATAATCGCGGAAAAACCCTAAAAAAGAAAACACGACGAACAGGCTAACGAACGAACGTTCACTAAAAGAAACTAACGAACAAAAATGTTCGTTAACACATCTAAATAAACGAACATTCACAAATTAGATCCGAATGAAAAAACCAAGGAAAAACCGATCTAAAAACGAACTAGGGTTTCAAAAAAAAAAAACGAATGATTTTCTCGCGAAAATCGGCGGCGGCGGTGGCTATACCTCCGGCAGGATCGGGTCCGGCGGCGGGGCGGCGAGGCGGCGACGCGGCGCAGATCGGGCGGGCAGGCGGCGCGGCGCGCTAGGGTTCGAGGGCGGGCGCTGGGGTGGGCTGAGGCACCGGCTCGGGCGGGCTTTAAAGGGGCCTCGGGCGTAATGTACTAGCCGGACACGCCTCGGTAGGTCGGTTACTTTTTTTATAAACAGTCCTCACGTAGAAAAACGGACAAAAGAAAAACTAAACGGACTCGAAAAATTCCGAAATAAATTTTCACCGTCCATTAATAATATTTAGGACAAAGTGAACATTTTCCGGACCTAAATGCAATTTTGAAAAATGCGTATTTTTTCTATGCAAATAAAATTGCAAATAAATCCAAATAAAATAAAATAATTTATTTTATTTTTTTCATCCAATATTTCTTCTGTTTTGGAGAAGTCATATTATCTCCACTCACATATTTTATTATGAAATATTTTCGGAGAGAGAAACAATTAAAACCAAAATGATCCTCGTACCGATATTTGAGAAAACTCAAATATGAAAACGGTAAAATTCCCAACTCTCTCCGTGGGTCCTTGAGTTGCTTAGACTTTCGAGGATCGCAACACACAAATGCAAATAAAAATATGATATGCAAGATGACCTATGTATAACATTCCAAATTGAAAATTTGGGATGCTACAGGTATGAAACCAAGGTTATCAATCCCGTAGGAGAACCAAGCAACACTATGTAAACGATACCCGCACACAAAGAACAAATCCTTGCAACCCAATGCGTAAGAGGGGTTGTCAATCCCTCGTCAGTAAAAATATAGATTAAATTGTATGAGTTTGGATAAATAGACCGCCCAAGAACACAAAATAAAAGAGGCAAATAAAAAGTGCATCAAGGTATTTTTGGGTTTTTGGAATAATAGAAAGGAAAACATTATGATAAAAGATAGCCCCGGGGGGCGTAGATTTCACTAGTGTCTTTTCTCGAGAAAATAGCATACAGTGAGTACTTTTTTTACTATTGGGAAATTTATAGAAGATCAAATAATCAAGACGATATCCAAGGCAATGATCATGAATATAGGCATCACTTCCAAGATTAGTAGATCGAAACAATTCTGCATCTACTATTATTACTCCACACATCGATCGCTATCCAGCATGCATCTAGTGTATTAAGTTCATGGAGAAACAGAGTAATGCAATAAGAACGATGACATGATGTTGACAAGATCTATTCATGTAGGAATAGACCCCCATCTTTTATCCTTAATGTAAATGATACATGCATGCCTCGCCACCCCATCTGTCAGTGGGTGAGGACACCGCAAGATTGTGTTGGGGAACGTACTATTTCAAAATTTTCCTATGACCACGCAAGATCTATCTAGGAGAAGCATAGCAACGAGCGGGAGAGTGTGTCCATGTACCCCTGTAGACCAAAAGCGGAAGCATTTTGTAACGTGGTTGATGTAGTCGAACGTCTTCGTGATCCAACCGATCAAGCACCGAACGCACGGCACCTCCGCGATCTGCACACGTTCAGCTCTGTGACGTCCCTCGAACTCTTGATCTAGTTGAGGCCGAGGGAGAGTTTCTTCAGCACAACGGCGTGGTGACGGTGTTAATGAAGTTACCGACGCAGGGCTTCGCCTAAGCACCGCGACAATATGATCGAGGTGTGTAACAGTGGAGGAGGGCACCGCACACGGCTAAGAAATCAACTTGTGTGTCTATGGGGTGCCCCCTGGCCACGTATATAAAGGAGGGGAGGAGGAGAGGGCCGACCCTCATAGGGCGCGCGCAATGGGGGGGAGTCCTATTCCCACTAGGAGTAGGTTTCCCCCTTTCCTAGTAGGAGTAGGAGAAGAAGGAAGCGGGAGAGAGGGAGAAGGAAACGGGGGCAGCCCCCCACCCCAATTCGGATTGGGCTGGGGGGGGGGGCGTGACCTCCACTTGGATGCCTCTATCTCTCTTCCACTAAGGACCAATAAGGCCCATTGACTCCCCTGGGGGTTCCGGTAACCTCCTGGTACTCCGGAAAATGCCCGAACTCATCCGGAACCATTCCGGTGTCCAAACATAGCCTCCCAATATATCGATCTTTATGTCTCGACCATTTCGAGACTCCTCGTCATGTCCGTGATCACATCCGGGACTCCGAACTACTTCGGTACATCAAAACACATAAACTCGTAATACCGATCGTCATCGAACGTTAAGCGTGCGGACCCTACGGGTTCGAGAACTATGTAGACATGACCGAGACTCATCTGCAATCAATAACCAATAGCGGAACCTATGAAACATCCTCATGCCTCCAAATCCCCCACGCCAGGAGCTGATGGCGGTCCATGGCGCGATGGCCGCTGTGCGTGTTGACCCGGAGGAACACCTTGCCTCCGCCGCCGCCGCCGACATGGTGCAGGCTCTGGCCCAGATGAAGTCCCCCAGCGGCTACCCCCCAAGACTTAACAGGTGAGATTTGACCAGCTAAATCTTACCAATACCACTTGCAATGGCTATGATTTGTACGGTTGATGTATTAAGCATGTTCGTGCCTTCTTTATTTCAGTACTGCACACTGTGTGATGTTCGAATATTACTGTGTCCAGCTCAATTTCACCAATACCAGCAACAAACTTACAATACATAACTCAGGATATCACTAGAGATGTTGCGAATTTGCTGTTTTTAGTGGATGCTAACCCTGTTGTACTGAACATGCGTGTCCATGTACTTACGCATGGTCATAACGGCCGATGCTTTTGTTTGAAGTCGAGGTGAACTGCATCCCATGTCTTACACTATTTCACATAATTTGTGCAATTGCAGTTTAACTTCTACCATTTACTGGTTGCCTGTAGGTACACATGTCAGTGGCACTGATCCACGCCTCGACCCGTAGGAACAGCTTGCCTCTGCCGTCGCTGACTTTGGGCGAGCTCCGGCCAAGATGAAGTGCCCCAGCAACTACCTCTCAGGACTTACCAAGTATGTACTCACCAGTTCAATCTTACCAATACCAGTTGCAATTAATGGCTATGTTCTATACGGTCGATGTATTAAGCATGTTCTAGTAAACATGCCTAACGCGTTTTTGCTACTTTCCCGACCTTTTTATAGACATCTGAGCCATTCTCTGCTCTGGCAACACTTGCCTTGTGATGTTTAACTATGCCAATTGCATTTTTATCAGTACCGACTTCAATGTCTATTAAGCCTGTTGCAATTAACAGTTGAATCCATTTTTAAACAGTTGTATTTCAATGGCTACAAGCTTACAAAACATTACCTTAGGATGTTGTTAAGCCTGTTGTAATTAACAGTTGTATCCATTTTTTAATCTGTCCATTTGCTACCATGGTACTCTCCGCGATGAAGATATACTTGAGATCCTGCCCCATTTGCTATTTTTGGTGGATGCTAACCCTGTTGTACTTAACATGCTTGTCCATGTACTTACGCAGGGTCACAATAGCCGATGCTATTGTTTGCCGTCGAGGTTAGCTGCATCCCATGTCTTACAGTATTTCACATCATTTGTGCAATTGCAGTTTAACTTCTACCATTTACTGGTTGCCTGTAGGTACACATGTCAGTGGCACTGATCCACGCTTCGACCCGGAGGAACAGCTCGCCTCCGCCGCCGCTGACTTTGGGCGGGCTCTGGCCAAGATGAAGTGCCCTAGCAACTACCTCTCAGGACTTACCAAGTATGTACCCACCAGTTCAATCTTACCAATACCAGTTGCAATTAATGGCAATGTTTTGTGCTATCGATGTATTAAGCATGTTGTAGTAAACATGCCTAACATGTTTGAGCTATTTTCCCTACCTTTTTATAGACAACTAGGCCATTATCTGCTCTGGCAGCACCTGTCGTGTGATGTTTAACTCTGCCAATTGCATTTTTATGAGTACCGGTTTCAATGGCCATTAAGCATGTTGCAATTAACAGTTGTATCCATTTTTAAAGAGTTTTATTTCAATGGCTACAAACTTACAAAACATGAATTAGGATGTTGTTAAGCTTGTTGCAATTAATAATTGTATCCATTTTTTAATCCGTCCTTTGCTACCGTGCTACTCTTTTCGAAATGAAGATATCACTACAGATGCTGCCGTTTTATTACAATTTGCTATTTTTGGTGGATGTTAACCCTGTTGTAGTTAACATTGGCTTTCCATGTACTTATACAGGGCTACAATGGGCGATGCTGTTGTTTGCCATCGAGGTTAGCTGCATCCCATGTCTTATCTATTCCTAAATATAAGTATTTTTTAGAGATTCCAATATAGACTACATAAGGAGCAAAATGAATGAATCTAGAATTCTAGATTCTAATCAAAACTATATCTATAATTCTATATACATCCGTATGTAGTTCATATTGAAATCTAAAAAAAATACTTGTACTTAGGAACATAGGTAGTTGTATTTTACATCATCTGTGCAATCTCAGTTTAGCTTCTAACATTTACTGGTTGCTTGTAGGTACATATATGAGCGGTACTGATCCATGCTTTGATCCCTTTTGCGTATGAGGCAACGAGATATTCATGAACAAGTGTCAAGTGAGGAAACTAAGAGAGATTGTTAGGCGAAAGAAATGGGTGATTGGAATTAAGCTCTTTATTTACACTTTGTCGAAGACAACAATGAACTTTAGGATGGTAAGTAATGTGTTGCCTTTTTCCCCTGCCCACAACAAGTTACTCTTTTAGACCTCAATATCTAATATTTTCTCTTTTCAGTGGTTTCCGAAGCTATTTATTGATGATTACCTTGCAAACTACATGACCGGAGTGGAGGCAACTAAGGTTAAAGTATATAATTCATGCTACCACGATAATGCTCTAGAAGTCTTCCTGAAGGCAGCGAAGGATGGGCGGGCGATCCTCACAAGGGGTTGGACAAAAGTGGTTCGTGCCTATGGCATGCATGAAGGCACATTATGGGCATTCCACTTCTTCAACACCGTCGGCAGTCAAAATGATTTACACTTGTCTCTTCACCTTTACCGCCTTTAAGTACTATGGTTCATCATAGTTAATTGCTGCCTAATCCTGTAATTACTGAACATATTGTACTGGCAATTTTATTTATGGATTCGTTGTTGAACCATTGTGCTGAGAATTTGAAATGCACGTTTCATATTTCAAAATTACCAATTAGAATAATAAATTACAGAAAAAATATATAAAGAGAACAGACGGTCATGGAACTTTGCAAACGGTTCTGGCAGTAAAAGCGCTTGTGATGGATAGCCCAATGCCGCACAGTTTTCTTCATCAAATCGTGTGTGATATAGTTAATGAAAGCAAACAGTTAACCAAGGCAGAGTGTGTGGGATAGTTACACCTTTCACACATGAGCGTATACAAAAAACTGTGTGGGATGTACACCCGAACGGAAACGTTTTCCTTGGATTGACTGTGTGGGATGTACATAAGAACGGAAACGTATTCCTTGGATTGACTGTGTGTGATATACATATGAACGGAAATGTTTTTCTGGGATTCAGCGTGTGGGATGTACATACCTGCGGAAATGATTTTCTCGGATTATCGTGTGGGATGTACATACCTACGGAAATGATTGGGTTTCCATGCCTCGCCCGATCTCACACGGCCCCAGTCTGCGTCCTAGGAGGGCCTATCCCCGAAGATTTCTAGGTCGTGTGGGAAGGACACCCTATCGCACACACTCACTTGGCGACGGTTCCAAATGCCGTCGTGGAAAGGGGTTAAAAACCGTTTGTTTAGTACCGACACGTATTAGTGTGCAATGGTTTTATAATAAATTCTATTAATGTCACTTATGCAGCTTGGGATGGTAATTTTGATATGTCCTCTACTTGTTGCAATGATCATGATTGGGGTGATTCTTCTTACAATCTTAAAAATTTATTTAAGCCTCATGATGAATACGTTTGCAATAATATTGAAAGTGGGTTTGGAAGAGTGTCAACTTTAGGTAATAATGATCCCACTACTCTGGAGAATGATCAATCTTATGATTTTTTTGATAAAAGTGGGTTTGGAGAGGTCTGCTGCCTCTCGAGCATGCGTTGTTTTGCCCTTGAAGAGGAAAGGGTGATGCAGCAAAGTAGCGTAAGTATTTCCCTTAGTTTTTGAGAACCAAGGTATTAATCCAGTAGGAGACTACATGAAAGTTCCTCGTACCTACACAAACAAATAAGAACCTTGCAACCAATGCGATAAAGGTGTTGCCAATCCATTCTCGGCCATTTGCAAAAGTGTGATCTGATAGAGATAATAGGATAAATATTTTTGGCATTTTTGTTGTATAGATTGAAAGTAAAGATTGCAAAATAAAAGAACAGTAAAGATAACTAGTTGATGGAAGATTAATATGATGGAAGATAGACCAGGGAGAGGGTGTCCTGGGTAGAGGGGTCCTTGGGAGGCCACATAACTCTTGGTGGGCCGGACTGGTGGGCCGTGAAGATCATAGTCGAAGATCATCTCTCGTATCCAGATAGTACTCCTGAATTCATGTAATGGCAAGTTTTAGGTTCGGGTGTAATCTTTCCTTCCTCTATAAGATGATATGTACAAACCCTAGGCCCCTCCGGTGTGTATATAAACAGGAGGGTTTAGTCTGTATAGGGTGACGGAGAATCTCAAATTCTAATAGGCTAGACTTAGGGTTTAGCCAATTCGATCTCGAGGTAGATCAACTCTTGTATTCATATTCATCCATATTAATATAGCAGGAAGTAGGGTATTACCTCGATCGAGAGGGCCTGAACCTGGGTAAACATCGTGTCCCCGGCCTCCTGTTACCATCGATCCTCAGACGCATAGTTTGGGACCCCCTACCCGAGATCCTCCGGTTTTGACACCGACATTGGTGCTTTCATTGAGAGTTCCACTATGTCGTCGACGGAAGGACCAATGGATCACGTCATCAACAACGACGGCAGCATCGAGGGAATCTTTCCTCCTGGACAACTCTTCGTGTTCGGCGGCTTCGCGCTATGCGCCAACACGGAAGGCCATCTTGAGCAGATTGAGAGCTACGCCCCTGGCCATCAAGTCAGATTCGGAAGTTTAAACTACGTTGCTAATATCCGTGGAGACTTGATCTTTGCCGGATTCGAGCCAACGGCGACCTCTCTCTGCCTTCACGATGAACATGACCTAGCTCTGTCATCGGATCAAGAAATAACAACTGCATCCATTCTGGCCCTAGATCCGGAACAGACCGCGCCACCCGAGGACGGGGAGCTCAACCGCGCCACGAAAGCTGCAGACTCAACGGCGTTGGAGCCGCACACAGACCCAACCCTAGACGAGGTTTGTGTCATCGGAACCCCAGACCTAACTCCGGCCTCGGATTCCGAATCACACACATCTGCGCCCTTCAAGCCAGATCGGTCGTCTATCGCCGAATTCAGTACAGCGGACATCTTCCAGCACGCACCCTTTGGCGACATACTAAGGTCGTTAAAATCCCTCTCCCTAGATGGGAACACGCAACCGCATTGTATCCTGTTTGAACTGGAGGCTGATGGAGAATTTTGCTCCCCACCCACCACCCACTTGTTAGCCATGATTGAAGTTCTAACCGATCTACTTGACTGTGCTTCCGAAGACTTCGAAGAGATGGACCTCGAAGCTGAAGCGGATCCAGATCAAAGCCAGACCGGAACCTGGCGGTGGACAACTACGTCTTCGTACGATGTGTACATGGTGGATACACATAAAGAGGCGGAGGGCGACGACGAAAACAATCCCGTAGAGGACAAGCTCGTCGACGAACCTCCCAAACGTCGGCGTCCAAAACGCCGAACTAAATCCCGTAAAGGAAGAAATAGCAGCACTTTCACTAACAACGGTGACACTCTGGAACAAGCCGTAGACCCCGCAGACCCACAGATGGAGCAGGAAGAGCGACAGGACGGTGAACAGAGTCCGAAGCCGCTGTTCGATGACAGCGATGCCGAAGACGGTGACTACGAACCAGTCTCCAAAGAAGAGGCTAGCCTGGATGACAATGAATATACCATCCCAGAAGAATCCTCTGAACAAAAATGCTTCCATCGCTATAAAAAGTAGCAGAGACAGCTTCGAGCCGCACAGGACACGCTCAACGATAGATGGAACAAGGTGCTAGATGCCGAACAGAAACATGGCTATAACGGCCAAACCAAAGGCTATCCCAAGCGTAAACTGTTGCCTGAATTCGACGACAAGGCCGCCGCGCCCGTCCTGCCGAAGAATAACACCGCCGACAAGCCGGACCGACCACCTCGCGGACATGACAGAGTTGCTAGAAATGGCGTACACAAGCATGCACCACCACCCTGTAAAGGTAAAGAGGGTGCGGCTCAAGTCCGAAAACATGATCTGCGTGAGGACCAGAACAAAAAAGCTAGCAAGACCATGTGTATCTACGGACCTAGGGACCGGGCTCCCACATGGGACGGCGGCTATCAAGCCAATCGTGCCGGTGACATACTAGTTCGGGGTCAATACCGAACATCACAACCATCGGACATATGCCACGATATATCAAGATATAGAGGAGCTGCACACCCTTTGTGCTTCACCGATGAGGTACTGGGTCATGATTTTCTAGAAGGGTTTAAACCCGTGAACATCGAAGCGTACGATGGAATGACGGATCCTGCCATCTGGATAGAAGACTTTATTCTTCACATCCACATGGCCCGAGGAGATGATCTCCACACCATTAAATACTTACCCATCAAGCTGAAAGGACCATCTTGGCACTGGCTAAACAACCTCCCAGAGAACTCCACTATGAGTTGGGAAGAACTTGAGGATGCTTTTTGGGCCAATTTTCAAGGGACATATGTCCCCCCCGGACGCTGACGATCTAAGTCACATCATCCAACAACCGGGGGAGTCAGCCCACAAGCTTTGGAATCGGTTTCTTAGCAAGAAGAACCAAATCATCGACTGTCCGGATGTTGAAGCCTTGCCGGCATGCAAGCACAGTATCCGGGACGAATGGCTAGCCAGGCACCTTGGACAGGAAAAGCCGAGGACAATGGCAGACCTAACTACACTCATGACTTGCTTTTGCGCGGGTGAGGATAGCTGGTTAGCTCGTAGCAGTACCAGTGACCCTAGAACATCCGAAGTCAGGGACGATAATGGAAAGCCACGACGTAACAAAAAAAATGTCGAAACAATGCTGGAAGCCTAGATGATACTACAGTAAACACCGGATTCAGTGGCTCCAGACCCGGTCAACGGAAGAAGCCATTTAAAGGCAACAAAGATGGTCCATCTAGTCTAGACAAAATATTAGACAGGCCCTGCCAAATCCATGGCACCCCAGAGAAACCTGCCAACCACACCAATCGTAACTGTTGGGTCTTCAAGCAGGCTGGCAAGCTCAATGCCGAACATAAGGGGAAGGAGCCTCAGAGGGAAGACGAGGATGAGCCCCGCTAGCCGAATATAGGGGGATAGAAGAAATTTCCACCGGAGGTCAAAACAGTGAACATGATATATGCCACTCATATCCCAAAGAGGGAGCGCAAGCGCGCACTCCGGGATGTCTACACCATTGAGCCTGTCGCCCCCAAATTCAACCCATGGTCGGCCTGTCCGATCACTTTCGATCGCAGGGATCATCCGACTAGTATTCGTCATGGGGGTTCGGCTGCCCTAGTGCTCGACCCAATAATCGATGGACACCATCTAACCCGAGTCCTCATGGACGGCAGTAGTAGTCTCAATATGATATATCAGGACACTGTCCGCAAGATGTGGATCGACCCATCAAGAATCAATCCAAGCAGCACGACCTTTAAAGGAGTGATACCGGGCGTAGAAGCCCGCTACACCGGATCTATAACATTGGAAGTCGTATTCGGCTCTCCTGACAACTTTCAAAGCGAAGAGTTGATTTTCGACATAGCTCCGTTCCGAAGTGGCTATCATGCACTACTCGGAAGAACGGCCTTCGCCCGCTTTAATGCAGTCCCGCATTATGCCTATTTAAAGCTTAAAATGCCCAGACCACGTGGCGTCATCACGGTCAATGGAAATATGGAGCGCTCCCTCCGTACGGAGGAGGACACTGCGGCCTTAGCAGCCGAAGTCCAAAACGCCCTATTCAGGCCGGTTAATTTACCAATAGTGGACATAACTAAACGCGTCCGGCATACGCCTCAGTACGGCAGCTCAGATGAACCTGAGCAGGATTGACAGCTACGCCCCCGTCGACTGCCCCACAAGGTAATATCATATGTGCCTCGAGTACATAATTATGCCTTAGAAATTCCTTGGGCAGCGACTGGGGGCGACTGCATATAGTCCATAGTCCGGCTGGACCCTATTCAGACTCTAAACTTATATTCTTTAGGTTCATCAAACGAACCATACTTGTTATGGCCACACTGGATTTCTTTTCCAGGTTTTTCCTTTTTCTTTTTACATGCGGCCATCATACTCTCACCCCTTCAAGGACATATTACAGAGGAGGAAACGGTGCAGACGTGCAGCAGGGACCCGCACTAAGGCTTCCTTTTAGATTAAGACCCTGTGTAAACCTTTTTTCTCTTTCTTGTTATATACCTTTTTGGCATGTAAAATGTCCAAAAGGGTTTTCGACATTGTCTGTAAGTTTGCGGCTCGCCGTACCATTAAGGGATATTAATAGAGCAGCCTGATTCGCATTACATTCAGAGTTTTATTCACTCATCATAAATGTTCTCTTCCCATATCAGATTGCCATATGTGCCTTGTCAATAAGGGTCTAAATACTAGGGGCTGTATTCAGCCCAGTACATGTTAAAAAGACCGAACACCAATAGGGAGTGTTCGACATCCTGGATGTTTGCCTTATATGCGTCAGTTCCAAATCATGTCTTGGGTCAATAGTTGGGTTGCCCGGCTCCTGTGCTTACCCCTACATTCCCGATTGTTCGGCTAGGGTGTAAAGGGAGAACTACTGCGATTGTACTTCTGGCTCTTCCGGTCAAGTGCCTCAGTAGAGAAAGCCGAAAATTGACTGTCATGATAGGCGAGAACCTGGTCCGCAATCCGGTGACTTAGTTTTATACTACGATCGATAGAGATCTACCCCTTGTTATACGAAGGGTTGGTTTTTGCCCAGCCAGGTGCAATTGGATGCCTTAAGTAAAGGAATATCATACCTGCACCAGGGGCTAGTACCTAGCCCCACATGTCAAGCTCCTACGACTAAGTGAAAGCAATAACGCCGCATAGTCTGATTGCCTGGTTCGCTCCGCATACACCTCCTACACGAACCAAGACGTTGGATAAAGAGTGTATATGCATATGACCGAACACCCCGGTACTATGTACATGGGGGCTGAAGTCGACGACTGGAAACTTTCAGATTCAAATAAACTGTCAAACATAAGGTAAAAGACACTGATATCATACATAGCGCAAAAGTTATATACATCGGACTGATAAGCATAGTCTTTACATTCGGATACAATCACTCGAAGACAACATCCTTTGAACACTGGCCTTCTATAATGCGGGCGTCGTCGATGACGTCCTCGAAGTACTTCTCTGGCTTGCGGTGCTCCTTGCCTGCGGGCGGGCCAGCAGTAGCTACATGCCCTGCGTTCATCTTCGCCCAGTGCACTTTGACACGAACGAAGGCCATCCGAGCACCTTCTATGCAGGTCGAACGCGTCAATGCATCAACTCGTGAACTCACCTCGACGAGCCGCTTCACCAATCCGACGTAGCTACTTGGGATTGGCTCGGCGGGCCATAGCCGGACTATTATGTCCTTCATGGCCGAGCCCGCCATGTTTTGCAGCTCGACCAACTGCTTCATTTGGTCGCTGAGGGGCACCAGATGTTTTGGCGCATAGAACTGCGACCAAAACAGCTTCTCCGTGTTGTTCCTCTCCAAGTCTCGGAAGTACAGGGCGGCGTCGGCACTACTCCTCGGAAGATCATCAAACACGCCTGGAGAACTCCATAATCGTGTCATCCCAATGTACTTCTGCCCTCCGAAGATGCTCTGTAAGAGAAATGACTTACCAGATGCTATCTGTCGTGCCTGCTCGATTTCTTGACGGGCGCTGCGTGACTCGCCTCACGCATCCTGGGCAGTCTTCACTGCCGTAGATACCTCGGTCGCTTGTTCCAAAGTATTCTTCTCCAATGCCTCACATTTAAGGATGGCATCATTGAGCTCGACCTCGACTTCAGACACCCGAGCTCGGTGCTTCTCGCACTCAAACTTTTCGGCCTCTAAATCGGCAGCCGCTTTGTCAGCGGCTACCTTGTTTGCCTCGGCCTCCTTCTTGGCCTTGGCAACCTCACCCTTGAGGGCCTCGAGCTCAGCGGCGCCAACTGTGTAATACAGAATATCACATTAGTGTTTATAAACATACTCAATTAATTAAGTTATATTGACATCATAAATTCCGCATACCTTGCGTTTCGTCCAAACGCTGATTGACGCGGTCGAGGTCCGTGTTGGCCAGCACGAGCTTCCGCTTCCGGATTAACTCCGGGCGCCGTCGTATCCTCCTCCGCTTGAGGAGTCGGGTCTTCGGACCCCGGAGCCGCATTAGGCTCCGAGATAGTATTCGATGGGGCCTCGGATTGTTTGGGTCCCACGTCTTTGGTCTCCATGGGGACGGTCTCCCCATGGTCAGCAGTCGGCGAGGTATTATCCCCGGCCGCCTTGTCACATGCCCCGCCCTTGTCTGCTAGGGCAGAAGATACCCGCTGGGATGACACTTCAGTGTCCCCGCCAATCACGGGCGACGAAGCCCGGGCTGGCGGGTCACTCTCCATCTCTCCAGGCGCTAGAGAGTTCCCCTCCGATATGGAGGCATCGGGGTGTCCTCCGGGAGGGCTGTAGGTCAGCAAGAGAAAACAATGCTAAGTAAAGCATCAAAAATACTGAACGAACAAAGGTGCAGCAGCCAATCCGGACAAACTTACGATTCGGGTAGGGGTTTCACCCTGGGCTTCACCATGAAGCTATGTTCGGACGAATTTGAACTAGGTCCGAGGTTCAGTTTCCTCCGGGGCGTGGCCGTACCCGCGTCAGCGACGGCCCCCCTCTTCTCCCCCTGCCTTGCGTAGGGGTCTCTTCTTCTTCTTCTTCCTCTTCCTCTTCCTCCTTGTCATATTCCTCCACATCATCGGAGGAGAGGATGTTGATTTCCTCGGACTTCCTGTCTGCAGGACGGGGGCTATCTCCGGCCCCCTTGCCCTTCGTCTTCTTGGGCTTCTTGGCCGGCGCCGGGACCAGCATCGCCGTTAGTAGAGGCAATGCTGAGTCTTCGGGCAGAGGCGCCAGACTCTTAATCCGGGTCGCCTTCTTCGTTCAGCCCTGTATATCATGCAAAAACTCCAATTCCTGTTATCATTAAATAAGGGAATAAACATATGTTCGACAAAGTTTTCTATTACCTCTGGGGCGGAGAGCGCGGTGCTAAAGCCCGCGTCTTCGTTTCTGCCGATCACTCCTTCTGGATCTTGAAGAGATGCTTCCAGATCTCCTTGTGCAAAAAGCCGAAGAGATGCTTCAGCGGTTTGTCTCCTACCGGATCAAACTCCAATAGGGAGGAGTCCCGACTTTGGCAAGGGAGAACAAGCCAGGTCAGCATCACCTGGACCACGGAGGAGAGCAGGCGCCCCTTGGAAATCATGCCGGACACACGGCTCACAAGAGTCCTCACTTCAGTTGTAGGCCCCCAGTCCAGACCCTTTTTGGTCCAAGAGGTCAGACTCTCTGGGGGTCCGGATCTGAAAGCATGCTCCGCCGCCCATTTGGCATCGCGGGGTTCGGTGATGTAGAACCACTCCTACTGCGAGACCTTATTCGTATCCACGAATGAGCCCTTGGGCCAAGTTGCATTTGGGAGCTAGCTAATCATAGCGCCCCTGCACTCCGCGTGCTATCCGTCCACCACGTTCGGCTTCACGTTGAAGGTTTTGAGCCATAGGCCGAAGTGTGGAGGGATGCGGAGGAAAGCTTCACACACCACTATAAAAGCGGATATGTGAAGGATTGAGTTCGGGGCTAGATCATGGAAATCTAGCCCGTAGAAGAACAAAATACCCCGAACAAAGGGATGGACTAGAAACACTAGCCCCCTAACATAATGGGAAGTGAACACTACCCTCTCACCCGCCTCAGGGATGGGAATCACCTGACCCTTGGCAGGGACTCGGTGCGCAATAGTGGCGGCGAGATAGCCCGCGCTTCGTAGATCCTCCACGGTGTTTTCTGTAACCGTGGAAGCTTCCCACTTGCCCCTGGCACCGGATCCAGCCATTTTTTGGAAGGGGAGTAGTGGTTGAGGAACAAGGAGCGGAGGGTGCTGGAGATGAGAATATGGGGGCAAGGGAGATTGGAGAGCTCGAGTTTGAGGAAGGCGTGTGGCTGATGAAAGGGATAGATATCCTTTTATAACACTGTGAATACAGAGTGTCCCCCCACTTTAGCCATAAACCTCACCGGTTCCCGAAGCGGTCATGCGTAATGCGCGGGGTGGGTGCTCACGTCATATTGATAAGGATCCCACTAAAAGCCGACACGATCTCTATTCTGATGGGACGTGTCAATGAGGATTTACCTCGAAACGCGAAACCAGGGCCGAATAAAATGGTTCGATATGTTAGTGGGTTGCACGCGACGCTTCACCCAAAAGTTGACAGTAGAGACACACTATTCATTTTCCTTTAAAAGCCTCTTGCCTTCGAGGCTAAGGGTTGTACTAACCTTGAAGAGGCAAACACAATACACTTTTTGCAGAAGATATATTCCGAAGAAGGAACCCGCCTTGCAATGCCGAAGACAATACGGAAGCCAAACTCATCGACATCGAAGGCAGGTTCAGGGGCTACTGAGGGAGTCCTGGATAGATGGGTCCTCGGGAAGCCACATAACTCTTGGTGGGCCGGACTGGTGTGTCGTGAAGATCATAGTCGAAGATCATCTCTCGTATCCGGATAGGACTCCTGAATTCATGTAATGGAAAGTTTTAGATTCGGGTGTAATCTTTCCTTCCTCTGCAAGATGATATGTATAAACCCTAGGCCCCTCTGGTGTGTATATAAACCGGAGGGTTTAGTCCATATAGGCTGACGGAGAATCTCAAGTCCTAATAGGCTAGACTTTAGGGTTTAGCCAATTCGATCTCGAGGTAGATCAAATCTTCTATTCATATTCATCCATATTAATATAGCAGGAAGTAGGGTATTACCTCGATCGAGAGGGCCTAAACCTGGGTAAACATCGTGTCCCCAACCTCCTATTACCATCGATCCTCAAATGCATAGTTCGGGACCTGTCGTGGATTTAGCACGACAGATTTCCTAGCAAAAGGACTTAGTCGTGAGGCCATCACTACGGGTTAGCTCAAAGGGGTTAAAGCGGACGAAGGGCACAAGGATTTTATAATAGTTCGGCCCCTTCGATGAAGGTAAAAGCCTACATCTAGTTTGGTGTGATATTGCTTGGGCTTCAATGACCAGGGAGCGAATCCGCTTTGCCTGTGTCTCGAGTTGTTGTTTCTTGTCCTGAACCGTCGCCGGGTCGTCCCTTTATATAAGAGGTGACGCCCGGTACGGTTTACAGAGTCTCGAGGCCAGCTCATAAACGTGTCCGCCCCGGTCTCTGCTCTTTCTATCTTACATCCCAAGTTACATAGTATGATGGTTTACAAATTATGGGCCCTAACATATGGGCTCTAAGCCTCTTGGGCTACAATCTTTACTTCATACTCCGCTGGGCTTCTGATAACATAATCTTTATTACTTAAACGAACCCTCCTGGCCGGTTTATATCTGGGAGTAATATCTCTGACATTAGGCCCCAGATTGATTTGAATTTGTTCATGTCAATCTCCAAAGTCTTGTACAGCTTTTCCTTTCTGTAGCCTCAATATGCTTGGTAAACCGGCATGACGTCATCTGTGCATTTAATGCATGTACATGTTCTTTTAGCTTTATTTATTAAGGCTCCGAAGATCAAGGCGACAGCTCGATCTATATCCGATTTTTGGTCTCCTCGATTCCCGCACTTGCCGTTTTATCTCCTCGGCCTATAAATAGGGCCGAGGGCCATCTCTTTATCCCCCTTCGCTTTCTTCTTCCTCTGACCTCCAGCGCCCAAGCTCCGCCTCCGTTCTTTGAGCTCATCATCTTCACCAAGCCCAGGCCGCCGCATCAACCTGAGCGGGTCCGGAGTTTCGCCGTCGTTCTCCTGCTTCTGCTGCCTCAGGTATGTTCATTCCTTCTTCCCTATAGATCTCAGCTCTAGGGTTCCTTAGGAGCTCGCCCACGAACCCTTGTTCTTCGCAGTTCATCACCGTAGGTAGCTCTTAGCTGTAGACGTAAAACCTTCTAGATCGACCTTTGCATGAATAACTCCGCTCCATTTTTACAAACTTAGCTCCCCCAATACTGCTAGTTAGATTGGATCTGTAAAGAACCTTCGCTGCCCCTGACGAATATAATCTTAATTATCTTTGAGTTTTCCGCCTGCTGTAGATCCATATTTTGCTGCTGCTCGTGTTACAGTTGTTTTCCACACTTTAGATCTGCACCCCGTTTACCCTCGCCGACGGTTCAACCTTGAATCTGCATCTCACATGCCCGTGCTGATGGTTTAGCTTAAGATCTGCACCTCATCTGCCTGTATTTGGCGAATTAACTTTTCACTTCTAAGTTTCATAATCCGGTAGATGTCTCGTTCATAGTTGTTCCGGATCGGTAGATACCATTATTCCCTTGCTTAAACCGTCAATTAGATCAATACCTTCACAGAACATGTCGGTTTATATCTAGTGGATCGTAAACCGGGTCTTGTATTGCATTTTTTAGCATCCCCCCTTTGAAAAAGATGACTTCTGCAGCTAAACAGTCTATCGCTTGCAACTGGGTCCCATCGCGGATTACCGAGGATGACTTAGCAAAGGTGGCCTCAATCGGCGGTTTAGGCCCGAAAGAGGTTCTGCACTGGCGGGCCCCTGGGAAAGATTGCCCTCCTCAGCCTAAGGAGGGAGAGACCATCGTCTTTAGCCCTCCCGGTTCAAAGTTTTTCCGCGACGTTTTAGCCGACTTTCAACTCCATCCACAAGACATAGGTCCCAATTCCATATCAAACATTTGCAATTTCCATGTCTTCTCAGAAGCCTATCTGCAAGAAGAACCATCCGTAGAGTTATTCCGGGACTTCTTCCATATGAATCGCCGGACTGAATTCCATGAAGGGCCCAATACTGAACTTGGCGGTATGAGCATCCAGAAGAGGAAAGATGTCAGTTTTCCTCACGCCACTCTTCACAGCCATCCCAAGGAGTGGAATCAGACCTGGTTCTACTGCATGGACACTTCACCAGAGGGAGAGAATCCACAGCCGGGTTATCACCCTTATCGTCTGACAGCGGATCACCCTTTCCCGCAACGTCTGAGTGCCCAAGACCGGGCTCGATATGCCCCCCAACTTTCAGAACTCAGGGCCTTTGTTGCCAACGGTTTAACCGGGGTTGACTTTGTCCGCTGCTGGCTCTCTTGGAGCATTCTCCCGTTAAGCCGGCGTTCCGGCTTAATGTGCGAGTGTACCGGTAATCCGAAGGACCCTCAACGTCACATAGCTACGGTGCTTCCAGACAATGAAGTTACTGAGTCTGCTAAGAAGATGTTGAATATTCCTCTGGAGGAGTGCAGCCGGCCCGGTTTATCACCCTTCTGCGTGAACAATAAACCACCATCGGTAAGATTCTTCTGTCCCTTTCTCTTTGTTTTAATCCGGCCATATTACTTGTCTTCAATATACTTTATTCTTTTATACAGGCCAATGACCCCTTCTGGAAACGGAAAGCCTAAGATAAACCGGCAAAGCCATCTCGCAAGAAGAGCCTGGCCGTGAAGAAACACAAGAAAAGGCCTGCCGCTGCTTCCGGTTCAAACCCTGAAGAAGATAATCCGTCTTCTAAGGTACTGCTTGGTTCTTACACCTCTTAATTTTTCTTTGCCTATATTCATAGTAACAATATCCTTTCCCAGGATCCGGCGGAAGGGAGTAAAGCAGAAGAAGTCGAGGTAATCTCTCTCTCCTCAGATTCAGAACCGTTGCCACCCAAAGTTCGTCGGGTAGCCTGGAAATATCCATTTTCTCACCCTTATGCTCAATTGGATCCCAATTTTCTTTTGAAGAAACAGCAGCATGAGGCTCGCCAGACCACACGCCACAGTGGTCACCTGGTTGAATCATCCGGATTACCCCACACGCTGGCTCGAAGACGCAGCTCAGAGGTTTTGCTTACTCCAACCATTCTTCATCCAAAAGCAGGTCTTATTCGCAAACCTCTTAAACTGTCTGATCCAAACTATGAGGAAACTCCTCTATCTTCTTTCGGCGAGTCAACTGCCACCCAAGTCCCGGTGCTCAAGACCGTTCCTGGGTAAGTCATCTTTCAGTATATCCGGTTTATCTTTTCCTTTTTGACTTGTGATTTTCATTATTCCTTTAATCTTTTCAGTATGCCCAAGCCTAGCAAGAAGGCAAAGTTGAATAAACCGGCGACCGAAAATACCACCGCTGAACCGACAGAAGATCCTAAAGCTGCCAATCCTCTGGAGGAAAATGTTGAAGTTCAGCACAATGATCCTTCCCCTATGGAACACGAAGATCTTGCTGCTCCGGGGGGTGATGCTATGGAGAACACTGCTGAACCGGCCAGCCCTGTCCGGGTTAGTCCTCCTCGGGCTAGTCCGGCTCCTGTCAGTCCGGTGCAGACCAATCCTGCTGCTGCTGCTGATCCCCCCCAGGCCAACTTCTGCCTCGCCAGATGATGTTGAGATTACTGGAATAAACTTTACCGCTCCCGCGGAGCCTGTCATCTTGGCCAGACACACTGCTAAGGAGGAAGTTCTTCAGAAGGACAAGGGTAAGTGGAGCACTGATCTGTCTAGCTATGCTCCACTTAGCGCCCAGGGGCTTCATTCTGGGTATCTAAATCGGCTCTTCACCAGCCGCGACCACGAGGCCGATTTGGTAAACTTGATGAAGGAAAAATATGAGGTAACTTCTTTCCCTTTGCCTTTCATTTCTGCTTGTAACTTGTAGCTGTACCTTTAGTCCATTATAGCCCCCAAGTGTCGGTTTAGCCTTCAGGGTAAATCGGGACTTTGGTAGATTAACTGGAATAGCTTGATTGGCACTAGTAGCCCCCAAGGGCCGGTTTACTCCACTGCGGGTGAATCGGGACTTCTACTATGTTTGAGAATGACCTTACATTAGCCCCCAAGTGTCAAGGACATAACTTGTTATGTGCTTAGGACTTGTTTGAAAAAATTGCTCTCTTTCACTTCAATTGTACATTAGCCCCCAAGTGTCGAGTGAATAACTTGTTATGTGCTTGAGACTTTTAATTGAACTGTCTCCATGAATACCTGATATTTTCTATTCTCTGCAGACTGACTTGAACCGGAGGGCTTCGGAGATAACTGAGCTCCAGAATAGCCTGGCCTTCCAAGAAACTGCTTCGACTAAAGTCAAGGAGGAACTTACCCTTGCTTTAGCTAGTATGGAGAAGCTCAAGAAAGATTTTGAAGCGGAGCGGTCCACTTGGGAGGTACAAAAGGTTGCTTTACAGAAAAGAGCCAAGGATGCTGAGGCTGCTCTTAACCTGGTGACGGAGGAGTTATCCGGGTTAAGGCAGCATATAGACGATATGACCTCTGCCATCTTCGGTAAGTACTTGTTTTCAAACGCTTTATCCTTGCTATCTTATACCGCTCCGACTTAACTCATCACTTGTATACAGGGAGGCGCGTGACTCATCTTGGGGATGATGTCCGGAGGAAGCTGAAGGCTGCTTACACCTTGGTGGAACAACTCTATGCTGGTGCTCAGAGGGCCATCAGTGTTATTTCACATAATAAACCGGCGCCAACCACCATCCAAGGTACTCTGGAGAAATTATCCATCTTGCCTACCCAAATTGTTGAAGTGAAGAAATCTTCTACAAGAGCTGGTTCACTCATGGTATTGACCCGGGCCAAGGCATGGGTTCCCGATTTTGATCCAGCGGAGGCCATGAATGGTTATCCCAGTATGAAAGAAGACGGGTCAGCCTTCTCCGCTGAAGATCTTCGCGCTTTGACCAAAGACATGCGCCCTCTTGCCAGTAAGCTTGCTGATGAAGCGGACTTAATAAGATATCATTCGGGTTATGATCTAGAGAATGTGCGGGTGGAGCGGCCGTCTTATTACATCGAAAATCTGATTCCACCCGTTCGTAAGCATACCTTCGCTCCTGACATTGAACCGTCAGAACTTATAAACGATGAAGTATATTTCCGCGCCCTTGCCAAGATTGACTGGAGCACCCCTGATTTCCAGCAGCTGCCAGAAGTCGTCGAAGATCCGGAACAAGCTGACCCTCAGTCTTCACAGCGAGCCGAAGAAGAATCCTAAACCGGCTCGGGTTTAATCTTATGTGTTGAATACTTTGCGAGAAACTCTTATTCTTTTGGGCCTGCCAGTGCCTTGTAATAGAATAGTTGAGATACCGTCTTTGTCCCACTCTATCCTTCATGGCATTACTTTGTTTGGCAATTCCTAAATTATCTCCTGCTTGCAATGCTTTGACAGTTTATATTACCTGTGTCTGCATGAACAAAGCTAAAAAATGTCCTGGCGGTTTACCACCAGACGGGTTATACTGCCCAAACACATGATCTAAGGAAATAACTTGAACTATGTAAAAATAGAAACACGCGCCGTACCTGCGATTAAGTGTATATATAAAACTTAACCCGGCAGGATCCATCCAAGGCATGAGTGTTGATGACTTACTTGGCTCTTTGTCGGCTTTTCATGAAGGCCGATCCAGGTTATAATGAACGTCGGTTTAACTAGTACTGGTGTTCATGACCCAGACTATAGCTCTGTAAATACAGATGTAGTGACAACTTTGTAGTTATCCAGTCTTGAATCAATGGACTTGGTTGAAAAACCAATGACCCTGAAGATAAAGATTCGAGAAAACATAAAAAAAATGAAAAATAAAGTTTTTGGGCAAATAAGACCATGTAGTCGAGGCTTTTTACGAGCTGCCAGGCTCCAAATTCGAGGCTTTTTATGAGCTGCGAGGCTACTGTCATTAACCATTTTAGCAAAGCCTGTTAAGATGATCCGCCATCTTTAACCAAATCATCAATGTCAAATGTTACCAATGTTCAAAATCTCATAAAGATTTTGGCTTGTGTAATCACTTGATGATCGTCAATTTAACGTGACCAAGTTCAGGGTCCCGAAGGATTGACTTGTGATACGTTCGACAGGTCATACTAGGTTTACCTGGACGGCGCGATTTACTTGATGCAGGCAGGTTAATCCGGGGTTTTAGGTGTATACACCGGGCTTCCAAGCCGTGTTCACTACAAGACTTTTCAACTCACTGATGAGCTTGCATCAGGAGCCCCCAGGTAGCGTGTGAGCATTGCTCGTCGGGGCATATGTTTGAGTTGTGCTAGGCATCAAAACCCTCTTTTGCCCCTCATCATCATGTCGAAATTGCCGAAGCAACCAGAGCAGTGCTCTTATGATGGTCTTCATATGGCCGCCGGTTTAAGAGGCCATGGGAAACTTCCTTGCCCATGGAAGCCCCCATGTGATTCTTTTTTGTACAGAGAGGACGGCTGATTCCTTGAGTTATCAAGGGCGCCGGTTTTAAGAGGCCATAGAAAACTCCCTTGCCCACGGAAGTCCCCATGTGATACTCTTATGAAAAGGATGGCTGATTCCTCGGTTTACCAGGGGCGCCAGTTTATTTTATTAGTCATAATATATACATTGTACATAAAGCGGAGCCGATGGCTCAAGTATAGTAAGGTCGAAGAAGAGCGATGTTCCATGGCCGCTTGGTCTCCTCCTCCGTCGTGCGTGAGTCCTTATGTTCTCGAACGTCGACGAGGTAGTATGATCCGTTGTGCAGGTTCTTGCTGACCACAAAGGGCCCTTCCCAAGGTGGGGATAGCTTGTGCATATCTGTCTGGTCTTTGTAATGCCCAGGATGGGACTATACCTCCTACGTGTCGAGGCACGACTTAAAGGTATAAGCCCATCCTAGAATGATCTCAAGTTTGGTATCTTTGCACGACTCATGTAAAAGAGGGATTAAATTGCAAAAGGAGATAGTTGGCTTACACTCGCCACTTCACACAATACATTACATAAGCATAACATCATTCAAAACAACACAACCCGACTACGGGTGAAGATCCAAAAGAAAGATACCAAAACAACATAAAACCACAGGTCAGGATCGAATCCTAGTAGAAACCACTACTGTTCGTCGAAGCGTCACAAACAAACAGCCAAACTCTTCATCGAACTCCTGGTGAAGCACTTGAACCAGCTCCTGCTTCAAATTCGGCTGAACCTGCATCTGGTGTTGTAGTATCTGTGAGCCACGAGGACTCAGCAATCCCATAACCATGGGTATCAAGACTAGCAAAGCTTTGAGGGTAGGAAGAGGTAAGGTGGTGAGGTTGCAGCAGCGGCTAAGCATAATATGGTGGCTAACTTACGAGTACCAGAATAAGATGAGAAGCTACGCAAACGATCGCAAAAGAGGTGATCGCTAAAGATCCTAACTACATACGAGTCAAACATAACCCCACCGTGTTCTCTTCTCAAAGTGAAAAGAGACAGTCACGGTTACTCACACAGTTGTGTGTTTTACTTCGGATCCTCTGTCAAGTTTTCTACAATCGGACATTAACAAATTCCAATCTGCCACATAACCGCGGGCACGGCTTTCGAAAGATCATAACCCTGCAGGGGTGTTCCAACTTAGCCCATCACAAGCTCTCACGATTAGCTGAAGTGATAAATATAATATCATCACTCCTTATCTTAGGGAAAACCGATCAGGCTCGGCATCCCGGTAGCACAAGTCATTTCGACAATGGTAAAACAAGTCCAGCAAGACCTCCCGGCGTGCCGACACCCTGATGGTAGCCGCGCGCATCTCGTCTCAGGCCACGTCCGGATGAGCGCTACATACAGTACCGAAGACCCCAGATAACTGGGTGGTACCGCAAGTGACTCTAGTTTGGGACCAACACCATCAGCACTGGCCCCCCCTGCTATGTAGAAAAGAATCTCCAAGGAGCGTCCCCCTTATGCAAATTAATTAATTAATTAAGTTATTATTATGAGGCAAATAAAACCAATGTTGGGCCTTGCTGGAGGAGTTTTATTCAAAGTCGAACTGTCAAGGGGTCCCCATCCACCCATCGTGTAAGGAACGCAAAATCAAGGAACATAATGCCGGTTTATCGGCGCCTAAGGTGGCATGAGTGGAACAAAACACCGAGCAAAAGGCCAAGCCTTCCACCCATGCCCAGTATATAGGTGTGTTATTAATAATTATAGATATTGTGATATACCAACAACAAGTTCCCACCTGGAACGGACTTCATCTTCACCTGCAACTAACAACGCTATAAGAGGGACTGAGCAAGCGAGGCTGAGCAAGCGGGTAACATAGCCAAACAGTGGTTTTGCTAGGAAGGTGTCAAGGTTAGAGGTTTCATGGCAACAAGGAGAGGCTGACATAAAAGATGGGTAGCGCGACATGTAACGATAGCATCGAGACAACTAAGCATGGCAATGGTAGTAAAGGTATCCAAGGGTATGATCATCTTGCCTGGGATTCCACAAGGAAGAAGAACAGATCCATGAAGTAGACGGAGCAACACAGTCGAGAGAATCCTCACAACTCCGGAACGAAACCGAAGCTAACAAGAGAAGCAACCGGAAAGAAGGAAACAACATGGTAAACACACAAGCAAAAACATGGCATACGATGCACATCCAAGTATGATGCATGTCCGATTTAATTATGCATGGCATGGCAAAGTGCACAAACAAGACTACAAGTTAAGTGGAGCTCAATATGCAACGAGTTGCATATTGACGAAACACCACATTTAATTATTTAGTTGACTCTCGTTTATTTACAAGACAAGATTAAATGTTTGTTAACATGGCAAGAGGTGAGGCATAAAGAAACTACACTATTTAGGCATTTTAAATGAGGCTGGAGAATAACAACAACATATCCGGAAAATCCCCATGAGCATGTTTAATAATTATAAAGCAACAACAATTAAACATTTTAGTGTTGTTAACATGATGCGGATGACATGATCAAGTTTATGCAATTTTATTAAAAGGTTGACTTAAGAGGATATGAAGCATTGTCACCGTGGTGAAAGGAAAAGGTGCCACGGCAACGATCCGAGAATGATGCAACGCAACATCTCGGTTCCGGTAACTCGTTGAGAGACCGGTGCAAAAGATGACGAAGCGTGTCAAACGAGATGAAAGGTGGGCGATTCCGTTACCAGGTTCCCACGAGTCGGCGACGAGGCAACCGAGGAGCATGACAAAAGGTCGAAACGGGCACGGTGCACACACGGGAAACATTCATACAACACAACAAGCATCACACGGGTCATCGTCTCGGGTTATACCTTCGAAACACTCGTTTCGGGACGGTTCGAGATCGTAGAGGAAGGAGTCGTTCTCACGAGTCGTAGAGGAAGTAGCCGTTCCGTAGAGGGAAGTAGTTGTTCACATCGGTAGCGGCAATAGTGGTTCCGTTCGTAGTCGTTCGGGTCGTCGTGGTACTCGTTCGGGTCATGAAGAGGTACTTGCCGCAACACCGGGCGTAGTCGTACACGGTCTTCCCGGTCTCGGACTCGGTCGTAGTTGTACACGGTCATAGACGTTCGGGCGACGGTAGACGTTCTCGTAGATGTACATGTCGACGGAAGTGGTACTTGTCGGGATCGTCGTCGACGTAGGGGTACACGTTCCATAGTTGTACTTGAGGGTCTTCGGCGACGTAGTCGTTCACGGTTCGTAGACGTACATGCATCGGAGGGGTACTTGCTGCTCCATGTTATTTGCTGGACAAAACAAAACGCAAAACCCAACGAAAAAGAAGCACAGCAGCAGCAAGGCTAGGCGCTTGCGAGCAGCAGTAGGACGTAGTGGAGGTAGGGCCTCGTCGCGGTGGAGGTGGCTGGACTCGCAGCTCCTGGGGCCCGATCTGCTGGAGACGGCCGGCTCGCGGGCGAGGCGCGGCTGCAAGGCGCTGGACGGGGAGGACGGGCGCGGGAGGTAGGAGGCGAGGCCGGGCGCGGCGGGGCTCGCCGGCTCGCGGCAGCGCGGAGCTGGGGCCATGGCCTGGAGGGTGCGGGCGCCCGAGGCCAGAGGAAGGAGGTCTCGGCCCTGGCCGACGGCGGCACTTGGCGACGGAGGACGGGCGGCCGCGGCGCTCGCGGGAGTCGGGGCCCGAACCTGCGGAGCCGACGCGGGCTACGGGCGCGGGGCCTGCTGGGGAACGGAGGGAGGCGGCCTGGCCGGCCTGGAGGGAGGGGCGCGCAGGCGAGGTGCTGCACGGCGCGAAGAGGGAGAGCTCTCGGGGCGATGGTTCGGGCTCCAGGCGAAGGAGGAAGGAGAGGGGGGGTCGAGCGAGGGAAGGAGAGGGAGAGGGAGTCGGGCAAGGGGGCGATGGGAAGAGGCTGGCGGCGCATCGAAGGGAAAAGGGAGGAGCGAACGGGTGAGGGACGTGCGGTCGAGGCCAGCTAGGTTACGGGGTGGGAGCGGGCTGGAGGACTGATGGCCTCGGGCCAGGAGGTGCGGGCCTTAAGGCTGGAGGGAGGTGGAGGCCCAAGAGGGAAAGGCTGAGGAGAGGTGCGGCTGGGCCAAGAGGCTGCTGGGCTGCTCTCCTTCTTCTTTATCTGGTTTTTAACAGAATTCAAAATAAGAGAAGAGGATAAAAGAAGAGGGAGGTTAGGGAAAAAAAATAGCACAAGGGAGTATTTTTCTCGGGCATCATAAAAAGAGCACGGTCCGAGAAAAATAGAAAAGGCAAGATCGAAAGAAATAATTCAAACATATTTGAATTTAATCAAATGGGTTTGAACTAAGACTAGATTATTAAAGTGTCCAAAAATGTTCCAATTTTCGGAGGAACCTCGAAACAACGGAAAGAATTATCGGCAAGGTTTTTGAAGGAGAAACTCGAAGTAGGAAAAGCATGGGGAAATAATGCAAGTGTGTTACGGTGATCCCAAACAATGGAATATTTTTTTATATAGCTCCCTAAATAATATTGAGAGGCTTTTATATGTTATAAAGAGAAGTCACCTTCCCTCGATTTAAATGGACCGAAGGTCCACACAATATATTTAAGTTGAGATGCAAAAAAATGACATGATGGCATGATGACATGATGCAATGCAAAAATAAATAACACAAGCTCAAAAGAAACACACGGGTAACCCGGAACATCTGGAATCTTCTGGAATCTTCTGGGACGTCGGTCTTCGGGCGTCACAACTCTCCCACACTAACAGAGGATCTCGACCCGAGATCCTAGAGATAGCACCGGGTAAAAACGGAAGAGGAAGAGGTAAAACAAAATTGCTTCTTTGACAGACGAGTGAAACCAAACAACCTTGAGAGGTTGAACAATCTTGAAAGAAAGAATGCAACGGAGATGAACGAATATGAAAACTCCGTTAGAAAAGAGGAACAAGGAGCATTATGAAAACCTTGTAGTTTGAAAGACATGAAACAAGAGCTTACGAGCCAAAAGAATATGAAACCGCAATGGTATAGCCAAGGAAAACGAATGACAGAATTCGGGCAGCACTCCGTCTGAAAATGGAAGGAATAAACAAGAACTAGAGAAGATGGATGATAGTTGATGAAATCAACAACACATTGCCTCTGAAACAATTGAAAGGATGGCACAAGAGGTAAGAAAGATTCAGACATCACTCCGGTTGAAAAGAGAGGCCAACTAGATAAGGTGAGAGAACTTGAACGAAGAATACAACACTCCGGATAAATAGATAAACAAGGAAAGAACATGATCTTGATAAAAATGAGATGATGGTTAAAGAGAGCAACATCACAAAGCCTCCGGAATGAAAGAATAGAATATAGATCGTTGGGAAGAAAGAACGGAGAAGAAGATGACAACTTCTCTCAATATTGAATTTGAAAGAGCATCCTTACGAAGAAGGGTTGAACGGAGTTGTTGGAAAAAATCAACAACGAAAAGAATAAGCTTGATGTGGGCTTATGGGAAAACATCTCAAAATTATGAGGTGACAACCAGCCACTAACTTAAACAATTGATTTGATTGAGGTCAACAAGGAGACGAAAAACTTATTTCACCGGAATGATAAATGAAGAACTTGGGTCATTATAAGCACCATAATTAGCAACAATTCTCAAGGAAATCTTTTAGGTGAATTATAACCCAAGAAAACTCCAACGTATAATTGAAGGGTTGAAAAGATCTCCTGAACAAAGAAAATGATGGGTTTAAATATTTCATTCTTGACAACTTGTGAATCATAAAACATGAAGGAATTGTCAAAATGACATAACACCATCTGAAAAGATAAGGTAGAAAGGATTGCAAATGGAAAGCATGATGAAGAATGCTTGAGCTCCAACAAGAATCTTGATGAAGATTTCAAGGATGAATTAAATGATGATGAACCACCAAGATGGACTCTGGTAACAGAAGGATGAAAAGAATAAGATAGAAGCCTGCGGTGAATTAGATTGAGCTTTGAAATGATATAATTGAAATAACATGGAACTCCGGAAAACAACATGAACAACTTGAAGCCTAGAATTTATTCCTCATGAATAAACTCTAAACAAAGGAATTAATCCACTTGGAAGGAACAAGAATAAGAATTATGTCATGCATCTCCTTCACCAATTTAAATTGATGACAACCAAAGGATTTGGCATACTACTTATTCTCGTCGGAAAGGATTAAGAGAGATCTCGCACAAGCTCGGAAAAAAATCTTCAACAAAGCACCGGTAGGATTATGAAAAAAAAAACAAAAGAATTAAAACGATAACAACGGAAGGTAATCTTGAATGAACCACCGTAAGAATATAGAGACGAATGAAGAGACATCAATGAAGAATATTTGGAGGACGAAGTTGAAAAATGAGAACGAAGAGATATTCTGAAAAGATGGCCTTCGAAGGAACACAAAGAAAAGAATTCATGAAATGCTTCGGATGGTATAAAAGAATTCCTCACAAACGGAACAATAATGAGGATGGCATGAAGCTAGAACCACGAATTTTCAAGAAGACGGCCAAGATTGAAGAGAAACACTTTTCCGCTCTCCAAATGTTGAGAATGAAGACGAGAATTGCCATGAAGAATTTCGAGATACTCCGGACGAATGACAAGAGGAAGGTGGAGCTAAAGATGGAAATAATTGAAAACAAGTTTGGAGAAGGCATGTGACTGATGGAGATCATTCTTACGTCACACTTTTAAAAGAATTTCAAAATAACTCCGGGAAATAGAAGAGTCAGGTAAGATCCTGGAAAAAGACCTGTGGGTTAGGGCCCACTCAAAGAAATCACCGTTGGGAATGATTGCTTAAAAGATATAGCACCGGTTGAATTAAATGGCTTGAGCAAGATAACAATCCTCAAAATAATTTGAACGGATTAAGAATGGAATTATGAATCTTTAGTACTCCGGATATGGATACCAAGAGGAGAATGAATAATTGGTGCACCGGAATAAGAAAGCATTGTGAAAAGAGGAAAAGGGTAAGATCAACACCGAGATCTTGAATTACATCCACCGGCAGAATGTGAGAACAAAAGAATGATGAACTTGGAGTTTCCTGAGCATCTTCATGATAAATCACCGGATAAGAACATTGAAGGAAAAGAATGAAGGAATATCACATGAATAAAATGGATACTTCATTTGAGAATTTCTGGCTCCAAGAAAAGAAGGGAGGGAGGGTGGGGAAAACAAAGACAACTTGGGATGAATGAAATAGACAAATCGTCAGATTTCTCAACGACGTCCATGTGGAATAACTTGAAGAGAAGGCACACCGGTTGAAAGAATTTAACATGACCATCTTGATGATCAAGAAGGATTAGCACTCCCATAGAAATATGAGAACACCGATTAGGAAAGGTATGGAATCAACATTTGACATCGAAGCAACTCGAATACCAGAATCAAAACAAAAACAAAGGATAGATAAGCAACAAGATCTTCACAAAATCATACGAACAGATAATTGAACGAAAGAGTTTCGCAGGTACATCAACTTGTCGAGAAGCCACTTGGAGAACAAAAGGATAAATAAAAAGGAACAAGGAGCAGATGGAACAAATACAAGATAGAAGCTTCGTTCGACATCTTCGTGCTGAAAGCTCATGGAACGTGTTACAAAAGGGTTTTGCAATCCCCGGATCAGCATAGCCAAGGACCCTTTAAGATGCAACTCCCGATCAGAACAAGTCCATAAAACCACTTCACTCAATGTAGAACCCCGAACTTCATATCGTGCATCCGTTGGAAGAATGCCTAGAACTACTAGATGAACCCACCTATTAATTTCCGAAAGTTTCCAGTTATGCAATCAGGTGTTGGGGATACACGGGAAGCACCGTGCAATCAACTCTAAACCTACATCCAGGTGTATCCATCCTTCAACACATAACCAGTCTTTCTCGGAAACTATTTACCTCGGACCTCCGAAAAGCATCCACTATACAAGCTATGGCAATACTCCCGAACTACCTCCCCAGTACTGGGTGATGTCGGGGTTATCTTGCCACTAACCGTATAGGAGAGATTTTCGATGTCGGCCGTCTTAAGTATTCTAGTACTGCCGCGATGGATTTGTGACGACAACACCTCGGAGCTCCACTCCCCGGGACACTGCCACAACCCCTAATGACAGGAGGCATCGAGAACAATGTTCTCGTC
This sequence comes from Secale cereale, assembly GCA_902687465.1. Classification (NCBI taxonomy): domain Eukaryota; kingdom Viridiplantae; phylum Streptophyta; class Magnoliopsida; order Poales; family Poaceae; genus Secale; species Secale cereale. Next base: position 159,384,473 of record LR738715.1, on the reverse strand, counting down.
ACAAAGACATCGGAACAATCCAAACAATACTCGCGAGATCCTAAAAAAAATTGGTGCAATTTTTTGAAAGTAGAAGAGTCAAGAGTAGACGTCAGGAGTCCTCACCAGAGAGAAAAGGGATGAGAAGCAAAGAAATCCTACTCTCCGATATAATATAGGACTCAAAATATTTTCAGTGTGTGCCTAGACTCAACCGTCAACGATTCGATCAATCAGAGGGGCTTCTAGGTCGAAGAAGGCTCTGAATACCAACTTGTAATGCCCAGGATGGGAGTATACCTCCTACGTGTCGAGGCACGACTTAAAGGTATAAGCCCATCCTAGAATGATCTCAAGTTTGGTATCTTTGCACGACTCATGTAAAAGAGGGATTAAATTGCAAAAGGAGATAGTTGGCTTACACTCGCCACTTCACACAATACATTACATAAGCATAACATCATTCAAAACAACACAACCCGACTACGGGTGAAGATCCAAAAGAAAGATACCAAAACAACATAAAACCACAGGTCAGGATCGAATCCTAGTAGAAACCACTACTGTTCGTCGAAGCGTCACAAACAAACAGCCAAACTCTTCATCGAACTCCTGGTGAAGCACTTGAACCAGCTCCTGCTTCAAACTCGGCTGAACCTGCATCTGGTGTTGTAGTATCTGTGAGCCACGAGGACTCAACAATCCCATAACCATGGGTATCAAGACTAGCAAAGCTTTGAGGGTAGGAAGAGGTAAGGTGGTGAGGTTGTAGCAGCGACTAAGCATAATATGGTGGCTAACTTACGAGTACCAGAATAAGATGAGAAGCTATGCAAACGGTCGCAAAAGAGGTGATCGCTAAAGATCCTAACTACATACGAGTCAAACATAACCCCACCGTGTTCTCTTCTCAAAGTGAAAAGAGACAGTCATGGTTACTCACACAGTTGTGTGTTTTACTTCGGATCCTCTGTCAAGTTTTCTACAACCGGACATTAACAAATTCCAATCTGTCACATAACCGCGGGCACGGCTTTCGAAAGATCATAACCCTGCAGGGGTGTTCCAACTTAGCCCATCACAAGCTCTCACGATTAGCTGAAGTGATAAATATAATATCATCACTCCTTATCTTAGGGAAAACCGATCAGGCTCGGCATCCCGGTAGCACAAGTCATTTCGACAATGGTAAAACAAGTCCAGCAAGACCTCCCGGCGTGCCGACACCCTGATGGTAGCCGCGCGCATCTCGTCTCAGGCCACGTCCGGATGAGCGCTACGTACAGTACCGAAGACCCCGGATAACTGGGTGGTACCGCAAGTGACTCTAGTTTGGGACCAACACCATCAGCACTGGCCCCCCTGCTATGTAGAAAAGAATCTCCAAGGAGCGTCCCCCTTATGCCAATTAATTAATTAATTAAGTTATTATTATGAGGCAAATAAAACCAATGTTGGGCCTTGCTGGAGGAGTTTTATTCAAAGTCGAACTGTCAAGGGGTCCCCATCCACCCATCGTGTAAGGAACGCAAAATCAAGGAACATAATGCCGGTTTATCGGCGCCTAAGGTGGCATGAGTGGAACAAAACACCGAGCAAAAGGCCAAGCCTTCCACCCATGCCCAGTATATAGGTGTGTTATTAATAATTATAGATATTGTGATATACCAACAACAAGTTCCCACCTGGAACGGACTTCATCTTCACCTGCAACTAACAACGCTATAAGAGGGACTGAGCAAGCGAGGCTGAGCAAGCGGGTAACATAGCAAAACTGTGGTTTTGCTAGGAAGGTGTCAAGGTTAGAGGTTTCATGGCAACAAGGAGAGGCTGACATAAAAGATGGGTAGCGCGACATGTAACGATAGCATCGAGACAACTAAGCATGGCAATGGTAGTAAAGGTATCCAAGGGTATGATCATCTTGCCTGGGATTCCACAAGGAAGAAGAACAGATCCATGAAGTAGACGGAGCAACACAGTCGAGAGAATCCTCACAACTCCGGAACGAAACCGAAGCTAACAAGAGAAGCAACCGGAAAGAAGGAAACAACATGGTAAACACACAAGCAAAAACATGGCATACGATGCACATCCAAGTATGATGCATGTCCGGTTTAATTATGCATGGCATGGCAAAGTGCACAAACAAGACTACAAGTTAAGTGGAGCTCAATATGCAACGAGTTGCATATTGACGAAACACCACATTTAATTATTTAGTTGACTCTCGTTTATTTACAAGACAAGATTAAATGTTTGTTAACATGGCAAGAGGTGAGGCATAAAGAAACTACACTATTTAGGCATTTTAAATGAGGCCGGAGAATAACAACAACATATCCGGAAAATCCCCATGAGCATGTTTAATAATTATAAAGCAACAACAATTAAACATTTTAGTGTTGTTAACATGATGCGGATGACATGATCAAGTTTATGCAATTTTATTAAAAGGTTGACTTAAGAGGATATGAAGCATTGTCACCGTGGTGAAAGGAAAAGGTGCCACGGCAACGATCCGAGAATGATGCAACGCAACATCTCGGTTCCGGTAACTCGTTGAGAGACCGGTGCAAAAGATGACGAAGCGTGTCAAACGAGATGAAAGGTGGGCGATCCCGTTACCGGGTTCCCACGAGTCGGCGACGAGGCAACCGAGGAACATGACAAAAGGTCGAAACGGGCACGGTGCACACACGGGAAACATTCATACAACACAACAAGCATCACACGGGTCATCGTCTCGGGTTATACCTTTGAAACACTCGTTTCGGGACGGTTCGAGATCGTAGAGGAAGGAGTCGTTCTCACGAGTCGTAGAGGAAGTAGCCGTTCCGTAGAGGGAAGTAGTTGTTCACGTCGGTAGCGGCAGTAGTGGTTCCGTTCGTAGTCGTTCGGGTCGTCGTGGTACTCGTTCGGGTCATGAAGAGGTACTTGCCGCAACACCGAGCGTAGTCGTACACGGTCTTCCCGGTCTCGGACTCGGTCATAGTTGTACACGGTCGTAGACGTTCGGGCGACGGTAGACGTTCTCGTAGATGTACATGTCGACGGTAGTGGTACTTGTCGGGATTGTCATCGACGTAGGGGTACACGTTCCGTAGTTGTACTTGAGGGTCTTCGGCGACGTAGTCGTTCACGGTTCATAGACGTACATGCATCGGAGGGGTACTTGCTGCTCCATGTTATTTGCTGGACAAAACAAAACGCAAAACCCAACGAAAAAGAAGCACAGCAGCAGCAAGGCTAGGCGCTCGCGAGCAGCAGTAGGACGAAGTGGAGGCAGGGCCTCGTCGCGGTGGAGGTGGCTGGACTCGCAGCTCCTGGGGCGCCGATCTGCTGGAGACGGCCGGCTCGCGGGCGAGGCGCGGCTGCAAGGCGTTGGACGGGGAGGACGGGCGCGGGAGGAAGGAGGCGAGGCCGGGCGTGGCGGGGCTCGCCGGCTCGCGGCACCGCGGAGCTGGGGCCATGGCCTGGAGGGTGCGGGCGCCCGAGGCCAGAGAAAGGAGGTCTCGACCCTGGCCGACGGCGGCACTTGGCGACGGAGGACGGGCGGCCGCGGCGCTCGCGGGAGTCAGGGCCCGAACCTGCGGAGCCGACGCGGGCTACGGGCGCGGGGCCTGCTGGGGAACGGAGGGAGGCGGCCTGGCCGGCCTGGAGGGAGGGGCGCGCAGGCGAGGTGCTGCACGGCGCGAAGAGGGAGAGCTCTCGGGGCGATGGTTCGGGCTCCAGGCGAAGGAGGAAGGAGAGGGGGGGTCGAGCGAGGGAAGGAGAGGGAGAGGGAGTCGGGCAAGGGGGCGATGGGAAGAGGCTGGCGGCGCATCGAAGGGAAAAGGGAGGAGCGAACGGGTGAGGGACGTGCGGTCAAGGCCAGCTAGGTTACGGGGTGGGAGCGGGCTGGAGGACAGATGGCCTCGGGCCAGGAGGTGCGGGCCTTAAGGCTGGAGGGAGGTGGAGGCCCAAGAGGGAAAGGCTGAGGAGAGGTGCGGCTGGGCCAAGAGGCTGCTGGGCTGCTCTCCTTCTTCTTTATCTGGTTTTTAGCAGAATTCAAAATAAGAGAAGAGGATAAAAGAAGAGGGAGGTTAGGGAAAAAAAATAGCACAAGGGAGTATTTTTCTCGGGCATCATAAAAAGAGCACGGTCCGAGAAAAATAGAAAAGGCAAGATCGAAAGAAATAATTCAAACATATTTGAATTTAATCAAATGGGTTTGAACTAAGACTAGATTATTGAAGTGTCCAAAAATGTTCCAATTTTCGGTGGAACCTCGAAACAACGGAAAGAATTATCGGCAAGGTTTTTGAAGGAGAAACTCGAAGTAGGAAAAGCATGGGGAAATAATGCAAGTGTGTTATGGTGATCCCAAACAATGGAATATTTTTTATATAGCTCCCTAAATAATATTGAGAGGCTTTTATATGTTATAAAGAGAAGTCACCTTCCCTCGATTTAAATGGACCGAAGGTCCACACAATTTATTTAAGTTGAGATGCAAAAAAAATGACATGATGGCATGATGACATGATGCAATGCAAAAATAAATAACACAAGCTCAAAAGAAACACACGGGCAACCCGGAACATCTGGAATCTTCTAGAATCTTCTGGAATCTTCTCGGACGTCGGTCTTCGGGCCTCACAGTCTTGGATGAGCCGAAGCACCAGATCTCCTTCTTGAAATGTCCTGGTTTTAACCCGACGACTGTGGTACCGGCGCAGGTCTTGTTGGTAAATCGCCGATCGAGCTGCTGCCGTGTCCCGTTCCTCGTCCAGCCGGTCCAGAGCATCTTGTCTTGCTTGTTCATTATCCGCTTCAACATAAGCCGCCACCCGCGGCAAGTCATGACGGATATCACTAGGGAGGACCGCTTCAGCTCCATATACCATGAAGAAAGGCGTGTACCCTGTAGATCTCTTAGGTGTAGTGTTGATGCTCCATAAGACAGAAGGCAACTCCTCCACCCAACAACCCGGTGTTCTCTGTAAAGTAACCATAAGCCGGGGTTTGATGCCTCTCAAGATCTCTTGATTGGCTCTTTAAGCTTGGCCATTAGACTGAGGGTGAGCTACTGATGAAACATCAAGACGAATATGCTCACGTTGATAGAATTCCTCCATAGCTCCCTTGGACAGATTGGTGCCATTATCAGTTATAATACTGTGCGGAAAGCCGAACCGGAAAATCACCTTTTTGATGAACTAAACCGCTGTTGCTGCATCACACTTACTGACAGGCTCCGCTTCAACCCATTTTGTAAACTTATCCACTGCTACCAACAGATGGGTTTTCTGGTCTTGATATCTCTTGAAGGGTCCAACCATATCGAGCCCCCAAGTCGCAAACGGCCAAGTAATTGGGATCATCCTCAGCTCCTGCGCCGGTATATGAGCACGTGAGAATTTCTGGCAAGCATCACATTTTCTGACCAAGTCCTCTGCGTCGGTGTGTGCCGTCAACCAGTAGAACCCATGACGAAAAGATTTAGCCACCAAGGATTTTGAACCGGCATGATGACCACCGTCCCCTTCATGAATCTCTCGAAGAATATCGCAACCTTCTTCTGATGATACACACCGCTGAAACGCTCCAGAAACATTGCGATGATGAAGTTCTCCATTGACAATAGTCATAGTTTAGACCGCCGGATTATCTGCCGAGCCTCGACTTCGTCCTCTGGTAACTCACCTCGGTTCATGTATGCCAAGTAAGGCAGCGTCCAATCCGGAATGACATGAAGTGATGCAACCAATTGTGCTTCCGGATCAGGAACAGCCAAGTCCTCCTCTGAAGGTATCTGCACCGACGGATTATGTAATTCATCCAAGAAAGTATTAGGTGGAACCGGTTTACGCTGGGAACCCAGTCGGCTTAACGCATCGGCTGCTTCATTCTTTCGTCGGTCTATATGATCCACCTGATATCCTTTGAAGTGTCCAGCGACAACGTCCACCTCTCGTCGATATGCTGCCATAAGCGGATCCTTGGAGTCCCACTTGCCAGATACTTGCTGTGCTACCAGATCTGAATCACCAAAGCATTTAACCCGGCTCAAGTTCATCTCCTTGGCCATCCGCAAACCGTGGAGGAGAGCTTCATACTCAGCAGCATTGTTAGTACAAGGGAACATTAAACAGAGGACATAGCAGAACTTATCACCTCGTGGGGAAGTTAACACGACTCCAGCCCCCGAGCCCTCCAACTGCCTTGAACCGTCAAAGTGAATAGTCCAGTATGTATGATCCGGCTTCTCCTCAGGTGCTTGCAACTCTGTCGAATCGTTAATGAAATCCACCAACGCTTGGGATTTTATAGCAGTACGGGGCACATACTTTAATCCGTGCGGGCTAAGCTCAGTGGCCCATTTTGTGACCCTACCAGTGGCTTCTCTGTTCTGGATTATATCCCCTAACGGAGCTAAACTGACAATGGTGATTGGGTGGCCCTGAAAATAGTGCTTCGGCTTCAGGTTTGCCATGAACACTCCATATACCAGTTTCTGCCAATGTGGATATCTCTGTTTCGACTCAATGAGAACCTCACTGATGTAGTAAACCGGACGTTGAACCAGATATTCTTTGCCTGCCTCCTTGCGCTCTACCACAATGGTAATGCTTACCGCACGGGCATTGGCAGCCACGTATAACAGCAGTGGTTCATTGTCAACCGGGGCCGCAAGGACCGGCGGCTCTGCCAATTGCCTCTTCAAATCCTCGAACGCAGCATCAGCAGCATCACTCCAGACGAAACGGTCTGTCTTCTTCATCATCTGATCAAGCGGGATTGCCTTCTCCCCCAAACGGCTGATGAACCGGCTCAGTGCTGCAATACGGCCCGCCACACGTTGGACATCGTTGATGCACGCTGGTATAGCCAGAGACGTGATCGCCTTGATCTTCTCCGGATTAGCTTCAATCCCTCTGTTTGACACTAAGAACCCCAGGAGCTTGCTTGTCGGAACACCAAAAACACACTTCTCCGGATTAAGCATCATTTTATAGGCACGAAGATTATCAAAAGTTTCCTTCAAATCATCTATCAACATTTCCTCCTTCCTAGATTTTACCACAATGTCATCAACATATGCATGGACATTCCGCCCAATCTGCCCTTGTAGGTAGTTCTGCACACAATGCTGGTGGTCGCCTGGGCATCTTAAGCCCAAATGGCATAGATACATAACAGAAGGCTCCAAAGGGAGTTATAAAGGCTGTCTTCTCCTGGTCCTTAACTGCCATCTTGATCTGATGATAACCTGAGTATGCATCCACAAAACTTAGCCGCTCACATCCTGCCGTAGCATCAATAATTTGATCAATACGGGGGAGAGCAAACGGATCAGTTGGGCAAGCCTTGTTCAAATCTGTGTAATCAACACACATTCTCCAAGTTCCGTTTTTCTTAAGCACTAGCACCGGATTAGCTAACCACTCTGGATGAAACACTTCGACTATAAAGCTTGCAGCCAAGAGCCTAGCTACTTCTTCACCAATAGCCTTGCGCCTTTCCTCATTGAAGCGGTGCAGATATTGCTTGACCGGTTTAAACTTAGGATCGATATTAAGATTGTGCTCAGTGAGTTCCCTCGGTATACCTGGCATGTCAGAAGGCTTCCACGCAAAGATATCCCGGTTCTCACGGATGAACTCGATGAGCGCGCCTTCCTATTTGGGATCTAGGTTAGCGCTGATAGTGAACTTCTTGGATGAATCGCCCGGAACAAAGTCCACCTGCTTAGTCTCCTCAGCCGATTTGAATTTCAACGCCGGATCATGCTCTGTGGTTGGCTTCTTTAGCGGGGACATATCCGCCGGATCAACATTGTCCTTATAGAACTTCAGCTCTTCTGTTGCACAAACAGTCTGAGCATAAGCTGCATCACCTTCCTCGCACTCCAAAGCGATTTTGCGGCTCCAATGAACCGTAATAGTTCCCTTGTGGCCCGGCATCTTGAGATGTAAATAAACATAACACGGCCTAGCCATGAACTTGGCATAAACCGGCCGCCCAAACAAGGCGTGGTATGGGCTCTTGATGTTTACAACATCAAAGGTCACAGTCTCTGATCTAGAGTCATGCTCATCTCCAAAGGTGACCTCTAAATCAATCTTGCCAACTGGATAGGCCGATTTACCGGGTACTACCCCATGGAACACTGTGTTGGACTGTCGAAGCTTTTTATCTGTCAGCCCCATGCACCGAAAAGTCTCATAATATAGGATGTTGATGCTGCTGTCTCCATCCATAAGCACTTTGGTGAACTTGTAACCACCCACCTGTGGTGCCACTACTAGAGCCAACTGACCCGGATTATCAACCCGGGGTGGGTGATACTCTCTGCTCCACACAATAGGTTGCTCAGACCAACGCAAAAAACGTGGTATCGCCGGTTCAACAGAATGCACTACCCTCTTCAGAACCTTCTGATCCCGTTTGCATAAACTCGTGGTGAAGACGTGATACTATTCACTGCTCAGCTCCTTCGGATTATTCTGATATCCGGATTGCTGCTGCTGCTGAGGCTGTTGGTTCCCTTGGTTGTTGTATCCGCCCTGACCATGTTGCTGGTTATGATGATGCTGATTGTTGCCATTGTGGTTACCGTTACCGCCGTGGTATCCTGAACCGGATCCGCCACCTTGATAACCCGGACATTGAAAACCGGGGCCTGATCCGTCGGGGGGCCCGTGATCATACTTAGTCTGTTTCATAAATTCTTGCATGATGAAACAGTCTTTCCAGAGATGCGTAGCCGGGTTTTCCGTTGTACCGTGCTTTGGGCAGGGCACGTTCAACTGGCGCTCTAGATTAATAGGTGGCCTCCCGTTGCGTGGGGGCGGTCTACCCTTGCGGCGCTGCCCATTGTCCTGAGCGTTGGTATTGGCCACAAAGTCTGAGCTGCCTTCCGCTTTACGCTTGCCATTGTATCCTTGACTCGCCGGATTGGCCTGCGGCGGTTTACCGTTTTTGCTCGTCTTCCCTGACTTGTCTCCATCTGCGTCTGGATATTTGGTGTTATCTGAATCTCCGTATTTCACCAAAGCGCCCATGAGTGTTCCCATGTCGTTGCAATCACGTTTCAGCCGTCCCAACTTCTGCCTCAAAGGTTCAAACCGGCAATTGCCTTCCAAGGTTACTATTGCTGTACTTGGGTTGATGCTATTGCAGGAGTGCAAGATTTCGCACACTCGTCGCACCCAACTACTTGTAGACTCTTGCTCCCCTTGAACGCAGACAACCAAGTCGACAACAGACATCGGCTGCTTGCATGTGTCCTTGAAATTATTGATAAACCGGCGCCGCAATTCGCCTCATGATCCGATGGAATTAGGTGGTAAATCCTTCAGCCATGTTCGGGCCGTACCCTCGAGCATCATTGTGAAATACTTAGCGCATGCTGCCTCGTCCACATCGAGCATCTCCATTGCCATCTCGTAACTCTCAACCCATGCCTCCGGGGCAAGATCCACCGTGTAGTTGGGCACTTTGCGTGGACCTTTAAAATCTTTGGGTAGTTTTACGTTCCGTAAAGCAGGGATGAGACACTGTACGCCCAGGGAACTAGACATGACCCCCGGTTCAACTATGGTGGCGGGATGAACCGGCGTCACCCGACGAGCGTCGTACTGGGCAGTGTGTCTGGCCTGATCCACCACCTGTTGCGCCTGTGCTTCCTCTCCTGCCGGATTATCCTGCCTCGGCCGATGACGTCTCTGTGCGCTGCTTGATATGTCGGTTCATCCAGACACCTCGTATAACTCCGGCTCGGGCGAGGGGTTGAGTGAATCCTCTCCCGGCTATATGAATAAGCTTGCTGTTGAGTTAGCGCCATGTCCAACAACTCCTTGGCTCGTCGCGCCTCCATCACTATGGGGGAGGTACCTTCAATGGGAAGGGCGGCCAGTCGTGAAGGGGCAGCAACTATGTTGTCCAACGGATTAGAATAATGACCATGAGGGGTGGGCACATGTTGGGTCGGCACAACTTGGTGATTCGGCTCTGCGGCCGGTGGCTGAACCGACGCGCCTGTTCCTGGTGCTCCTCCCCAATTTACCTCTGGCTGGTTACTGGTTCATGTGCCTGGCGTGCTGAAGAGATTTCTTGCCTCATAAACCGGCGGTAGGTGAGATCGTTGTCTCCTCATCATTACTCCTTGCAAGGCGGTCTGGTCTAACATAAGCCGATAGGCCTGAGCCTCTAGCTCTGCCTGCCTCGTAGCCATCCTAGCTTTCTCAGCAGCCAGGTCCAACTTCGCATGTTCAATCCGGATCTTGACATGAGCGATCTCGCATCATGCTGCTCCTTGTCGGCCTGGGCTACCTCTGCTGTTGCAAGCGCTGTCAGAGTGTCGACCAAGGTGGATAGAGCGTCAGAAGGCGACGGGGGAAGATCTCCAGCTCTAGCTCCCATTGCCTCTGATGTTAACACCCCTGTCGTCGAGGGCTGCTGCATGGATTGTGATCCGGCCATGAAAACAGCAACCTTGTTTGGCGGATCGAGGGGGTCCGGAATACTGTCACCATCGGAACAACCCTCAGATCGTCCATCCTACAACAGATACAAAGATTCGGTCTCTCCACACGAAGATTCATCGCCGGAATAAACAATAGTCTCGCCGCCAGAGTCCGATCCGTCCTCGGCTTGTACTTCATGCACTGCTCCAACGAAGACGTGCTTCACGGCGGGCTGAATCCAGGCTGGTCTCGCACGCTGAGCCGACTCAACTATGTTGGGGAAGGTGTCCGGCTCAGGGCCCGGTTCGCCGATCTTGCCAATGAAGACGTGGATGCCGCCGAAGGGGACCTGGTACCCGTATTCGATTGAATCGGCCTCGGGGCCCCAGCCTGCATCGTCAATGTAGATCCGGCCGCGACGACTCTTAGTCATCCGGCCCACAGCGTAGCCCTTGAGCCCTTCAAAGCTGCCCTTCAAGAACTCAAAACCATCGTGCGATAGCCCCACGGTGGGCGCCAACTGTCGTGGATTTAGCACGGCAGATGTCCTAGCAAAAGGACTTAGTCCTGAGGCCATCGCTACGGGTTAGCTCAAAGGGGTTAAAGCGGACGAAGGGCATAGGAATTTTATACTAGTTCGGCCCCTTCGATGAAGGTAAAAGCCTACGTCTAGTTTGGTGTGATATTGCTTGGGCTTCGATGACCAGGGAGCGAATCCGCTTTGCCTGTGTCTCGAGCTGTTGTTTCTTGTCCTGAACCGTCGCCGGGTCGTCCCTTTATATAAGAGGTGACGCCCGGTCCGGTTTACAGAGTCCCGAGGCCGGCTCATAAACGTGTCCGCCCCGGTCTCTGCTCTTTCTATCTTACATCCCAAGTTACATAGTATGACGGTTTACAAATTATGGGCCCTAACATATGGGCTCTAAGCCTCTTGGGCTATAATCTTTACTTCATACTCCGCTGGGCTTCTGATAACATAATCTTGATTACTTAAACCGGACCCTCCTGGCTGGTTTTTATCTGGTAGTAATATCTCTGACAGGACCCCCAACCCAAGATCCGCCGGTTTTGACACGGACACCGGGGGCCATAGGTTTCACTAGTGGCTTCTCTCAAGATAGCAGATTCTACAGTGGGTAAACAAATTACTGTCGAGCAATTGATAGAAAAGCACATAGTTATGAGAATATCTCGGCATGATCATGTATATAGGCATCACATCCGTGACAAGTAGACCAAAATGATTCTGCATCTATTACTATTAATCCACACATCGACCTCTATCCAGCATGCATCTAGAGTATTAAGTTCATAAGAACAGAGTAACGCCTTAAGCAAGATGACATGATGTAGAGGGATAAACTCATGCAATATGATATAAACCCCATCTATTTATCCTCGATGGCAACAATACAATATGTGCCTTGCTGCCCCTGCTGTCACTGGGAAAGGACACCACAAGATTGAACCCAAAGCTAAGCACTTCTCCCATTGCAAGAAAGATCAATCTAGTAGGCCAAACCAAACTGATAATTCGAAGAGAGTTGCAAAGATATTTTAATCATGCATAAAAGAATTCAGAGAAGAATCTAATATTGTTCATAGATAATCTTATCGTAAACCCACAATCCATCGGATCTCGACAAACACACCGCAAAAAGAATTACATCGAGTAGATCTCCAAGAAGATCGCGGAGAACTTTGTATTGAGATCCAAAGAGAGAGAAGAAGCCATCTAGCTAATAACTATGGACCCGAAGGTCTGTGGTAAACTACTCACAACTCATCGGAGAGGCTATGGTGTTGATGTAGAAGCCCTCCGTGATCGATACCCCCTCCGACGGAGCTCCGGAACAGGCCCCAAGATGGGATCTCACGGGTATAGAAGGTTGCGGCGGTGGAAATAGGGTTTCGTGGTGCTCTCAGATGTTTTCAGGGTATATGAGTATATATAGGACAAAGAATTATGTCAGTGGAGCTACGAGGGGCCCACGAGGGTGGGGGCGCGCCTACCCCCCTAGGCGCGCCCCTGCCTCGAGGCCACCTCGTGGCTTCCCTGGCGTGTACTCCAAGTCTTCTGGGTTGCATTTCTTCCAAAAACGATCCTCGCGAAGGTTTCATTCCGTTTGGACTCCGTTTGATATTCCTTTTCTACGAAACACTGAAATAGGGAAAAAACAGCAATTTGCACTGGGCCTTGGGTTAGTAGGTTAGTCCCAAAATAATATAAAAGTGTATAATAAATCCCATTAAACATCCAAAACAGATATTATAATAGCATGTAAAAATCAAAAATTATAGATACGTTGGAGACGTATCAAGCATCCCCAAGCTTAATTCCTTCTCGTCCTCGAGTAGGTAAATGATAAAAACAGAATTTTTGACGTGGAATGCTACCCAACATAAGTCTCAATGTAATTTTCTTTATTGTGGCATGAATGTTTAGATCCAAAAGACTCAAGACAAAAGTTTAATATTAACATAAGAATACTAATACTTCAAGCATACTAACAAAGAAATTATGTATTCTCAAAATAACATGGCCAAAGAAAGTTCATCCCTACAAAATCATATAGTCTGGCTATGCTCTATCTTCATCACACAAAATATTTAAATCATGCACAACCCCGATTTCAGCCAAGCAATTGTTTCATACTTCAATTTTTTCAAACTTTTCAACTTTCACGCAATACATGAGCATGAGCCATGGATATCGCACCTTTAGGTGGAATAGAGTGGTGGTTATGGAGAAGACAAAAAGGAGGAATATAGTCTCACATCAACTAGGCGTATCAATGGGCTATGGAGATGCCCATCAATGGATATCAATGTGAGTGAGTAGGGTTTGCCATGCAATGGATGCACTAGAGCTATAAGTGTATGAAAGCTCAACTAAAGAAACTAAGTGGGTGTGCATCCAACTCGCTTGCTCACGAAGACCTAGGGCATTTTGAGGAAGCCCATCATTGGAATATACAAGCCAAGTTCTATAATGAAATTTCACACTAGTATATGAAAGTGGCAAAACAAGAGACTCTCTATTATGAAGATCATGGTGCTACTTTGAAGCACAAGTGTGGAAAAAGGATAGTATCATTGCCCCTTCTCTCTTTTTCTCTCATTTTTTATTTTTTTATTTGGGCCTTTTCTTCTATCTTTTTTATGGCCTCCCTTTTTTTCTTTTTTTTTTCTTTCGTCCGGAGTCTCATCCCGACTTGTGGGGGGATCATAGTCTCCATCATCCTTTCCAAACTGGGACAATGGTCTAATAATGAAGATCATCACACCTTTATTTACTTACAACTCAAAGATTACAACTCGACACTAGAACAAAATATGACTCTATGTGAATGCTTCCGGCGGTGTACCGGGATGTGCAATGAATCAAGAGTGACATGTATGAAAATTATGAATGTGGCCTTGCCACGAATACGATGTCAACTACATGATCATGCAAGGCAATATGACAATGATGAAGCATGTCATAATAAACGGAATGGTGGAAAGTTGCATGGCAATATATCTCAGAATGGCTATGGAAATGCCATTGTAGGTAGGTATGGTGGCTGTTTTGAGGAAGGTATATGGTGGGTGTATGGTACTGGCGAAAGTTGCGCGGTACAAGAGAGGCTAGCAATGGCGGAAGGGTGAGAGTGCGTATAATCCATGGACTCAACATTAGTCATAAAGAACTCACATACTTATTGTAAAATCTACAAGTCATCAAAACAAAGTATTAAATGCATGCTCCTAGGGGAAGGGTTGGTATGAGTTAACCATCACGCGATCCCGACCTCCACACAAAGGATGACAATAAATAAATAAATCATGCTCCAACTTCATCACATAACGGTTCACCATACGTGCATGCTACGGGAATCACAAACTTTAACACAAGTGTTTCTCAAATTCACAATTACTCCACTAGCATGACTCTAATATCACCATCCTCATATCTCAAAACAATCATCAAGTATCAACCTTCTCATAATATTCAATGCACTTTATATGAAAGTTTTTATTATACCCATCTTGGATGCCTATCATATTAGGACTAATTTTATAACCAAAGAAAATTGCCATGATGTTCTAAAGGACTCTCAAAATAATACAAGTGAAGCATGAGAGATCAATAACTTCTATAAAATAAAACCACCTCCTTGCTCTAAAAAGATATAAGTGAAGCACTAGAGCAAAACTATCTAGCTCAAAAGATATAAGTGAAGCACATAGAGTATTCTAATAAATTCAAATTCATGTGTATCTCTCCAAAAAGGTGTGCACAGCAAGGATGATTGTGGTAAACTAAAGAGCAAAGACTCAAATCATACAAGACGCTCCAAGCAAAACACATATCATGTGGTGAATAAAAATATAGTCTCAAGTAAAGTTACCGATAGACGAAGACGAAAGAGGGGATGCCTTTCCGGGGCATCCCCAAGCTTAGGCTTTTGGTCGTCCTTGAATTTTACCTTGGGGTGCCTTGGTCATCCCCAAGCTTAGGCTCTTGCCACTCTTTGTTCCATAGTCCATCAAAACCTTACCCAAAAACTTGAAAACTTCACAACACAAAACTTAACAGAAAATCTCGTGAGCTCCGTTAGTATAAGAAAACAAACCACCACTTTAAGGTACTGTATCGAACTCATTCTTTATTTATATTGGTGTGAAACCTACTGTATTCCAACTTCTCTATGATTCATACCCCGCGATACTACTCATAGATTCATCAAAATAAGCAAACAACACACGAAAAAACAGAATCTGTCAAAAACAGAACAGTGTGTAGCAATCTAAAACTTTCGAATACTTCTGTAACTCTAAAAATTCTGAAATAAACTGGTGGACGTGAGGAATTTTTCTATTAATCATCTGCAAAAATAATCAACTTAAAATCACTCTCAAGTAAAAAATGGCAGCAAATCTCGTGAGCGCAAAAGTTTCTGTTTTTTTACAGCAAGATCGCAAAGACTTCACTGGAGTCTTTGCAAAGGTTCTACTTGGCACAAATACTAATTAAAACACAAAACCACATCTAACCAGAAGCTATATGAATTAGTTATTATTAAACGGAAGTAAAAGCAAAGAAAATAAAATTGGGTTGCCTCACAAGAAGCACTATCGTTTAACGCCCCTAGCTAGGCATGATACAAGAATAGATCTAGGTATTGCCATCTTTCGTAGGCAATCCATAAGTGGCTCTCATAATAGATTCATAAGGGAATTTGATTTTATTTTTAGGAAAGTATTCCATGCCTTTCCTTAACAGAAATTGGAATCTAATATTTTCTTCTTTCATGTCAATAATTGCACCAATCGTTCTAAGGAAAGTTCTACCAAGAATAATAGGACATATAGGATTGCACTCTATATCAAGAACGACGAAATGCACGGGCACATAATTCCTATTTCCAACAATAAGAACATCATTAATCATTCCCATAGGTTTCTTAATGGTAGAATCCGCAAGATGCAAATTTAAAGAACAATCATCAAGTTCATGGAAACCTAACATATCAGAAAAAGTTTTTGGAATTGTGGAAACTCTGGCACCCAAATCACACAAAGCATAACATTCATGATCTTTAATCTTAATTTTAATAGTGGGTTCCCACTCATCATAAAGTTTTCTACGGATAGAGGCTTCTAATTCAAGTTTTTCTTCATAAGATTGCATTAAATCATCAACGATTTGTTTGGTAAAAGCTTTATTTTGACTGTAAGCATGAGGAGAATTTAGCACGGATTGCAACAAGGAAATACAATCTATCAAAGAGCAATTATCATAATTAAATCCCTTGAAATCCAAAATAGTGGGTTTATTGCTATGTAAAGTTTTGACCTCTTCAATCCCACTTTTAACAGTTTTAGCATCAAGATCTAAAAACTCCGAATCGTTGGGAAGCCTTTTAACTAAAGTTGACTCATCTCCAGTCCCATCTTTATCAAGGTTCATATTAGAAAACAAGGATTTAATAGGAGACACATCAATTACTTTTAGATCTTCATCTTTATTTTCACGAAAACTAGAAGAACACGCTTTCACAAAGCAATCTCTTTTAGCACGCATCCTAGCGGTTCTTTCTTTGCACTCATCAATGGAAATTCTCATGGCCTTGAGAGACTCATTGATATCATTCTTAGGTGGAATAGATCCAAGTTTCAAAGAATCAACATCAAGATAAATTCTATCCACGTTCCTAGCCAACTCATCAATCTTAAGCAATTTTTCTTCAAGCAAGCCATTGAATTTATTTTGCGAATTCATAAATTCTTTAACACTAGTCTCAAAATCAGAGGGCATCTTATTAAAATTTCCATAAGAGTTGTTGTAGGAATTACCATAATTATTAGAGGAGTTACTAGGGAACGGCCTAGAATTAAAGTTTCCACTATAAGCGTTGTTGTCGAAATTGTTCCTACCAACATAATTCACATCCAAAGAGTCATTATTATTCTCAATAAACGTGGACAAAGGCATATCATTAGGATCGGAAGAGACACTCTTATTAAAAAATAATTTCATAAGTTCATCCATCTTTCCACTCAAAACACTAATGTCTTCAATCGCATGAACCTTTTTACTAGTAGATCTTTTGGTGTGCCATTGAGAGTAATTAACCATAATATTATCTAGGAGTTTAGTAGCTTCTCCTAAACTGATTTCCATTAAAGTCGCCCCGTGGCCGAATCTAAAAGATTTTTGGAAGCAAAATTCAGTCCAGCATAAAAGTTTTGTATAATCATCCATAAGTTCAAACCATGTGTAGGGCAATTACGTATCATTAATTTCATTCTCTCCCAAGCTTGTGCAACATGCTCATGGTCAAGTTGCTTAAAATTCATAATATCGTTTCTAAGAGAGATAATCTAAGCGGGAGGAAAATACTTAGAGATAAAGGCATCTTTGCACTTATTCCATGAATCAATACTATTTCTAGGCAAAGAAGAGAACCAAGTTTTAGCACGATCTCTAAGCGAAAACAGAAATAGCTTCAATTTAACAATATCATTATCCACATCTCTCTTCTTTTGCATATCGCACAAATCAACAAATTAGTTTAGATGGGTAGCAGCATCTTCACTAGGAAGGCCAGAAAATTGATCTTTCATAACAAGCTTTAATAGATCAGCATTGATTTCACAAGATTCAGCATCGGTAATAGGAGCAATAGGAGTGCTAATAAAATCATCATTGTTGGTATTGGAAAAGTCACACAATTTAGTATTGTCTTGGGCCATAGTGACAAACAAGCAATCCAACACACAAGCAAACAAGAAGCAAGCAAAAAGAGGCGAATAAAACGGCAAAGGTGAAGTGGGGGAGAGGAAAACGAGAGGCAAATGGAAAATAATGTAATGCGAGGAATAAGAGTTTGTGATGGGTACTTGGTATATAACTTGTGCGTAGATCTACCCGCCAACGGCGCCAGAAATTCTTCTTGCTACCTCTCGAGCATGCGTTGTTTTTTCCTTGAAGAGGAAAGGGTGATGCAGCAAAGTAGCATAAGTATTTCCCTCATTTTTTGAGAACCAAGGTATCAATCCAGTAGGAGACTACACGCAAGTTCCTCGTACCTGCACAAACAAATAAGAACCTTGCAACCAATGCGATAAAGGGGTTGTCAATCCCTTCTCGGCCACTTGCAAAAGTGAGATCTGATAGAGATAATAGAATAAATATTTTTGGTATTTTTGTTGTATAGATTGAAAGTAAAGATTGCAAAATAAAAGAACATCAAAGATAACTAGTTGATGGAAGATTAATATGATGGAAGATAGACCCGGGGGCCATAGGTTTCACTAGTGGCTTCTCTCAAAATAGCAAATTCTACGGTGGGTGAACAAATTACTATCGATCAATTGATAGAAAAGCGCATAGTTATGAGAATATCTAGGCATGATCATGTATATAGGAATCACGTCCGTGACAAGTAGACCGAAACGATTCTAAATCTACTACTATTACTCCACACATCGATCGCTATCCAACATGCATCTAGAGTATCAAGTTCATAAGAATAGAGTAACACCTTAAGCAGGATGACATGATGTAGAGGGGTAAACTCATGCAATATGATATAAACCCCACCTTTTTATCCTTGATGGAAACAGTACAATATGTACCTTGCTGCCCCTGCTGTCACTGGGAAAGGACACTGCAAGATTGAACCCAAAGCTAAGCACTTCTCCCATTGCAAGAAAGATCAATCTAGTAGGCCAAACCAAACTGATAATTCGAAGAGACTTGCAAAGATATTTTAATCATGCATAAAAGAATTCAGAGAAGAATCAAATATTGTTCATAGATAATATTAATCATAAACCCACAATTCATCGGATCTCGACAAACACACGGCAAAAATAGTTACATCGAATAGATCTCCAAGAAGATCAAGGAGAACTTTGTATTGACATCCAAAGAGAGAGAAGAAGCCATATAGCTAAAAACTATGGACCCAAAGGTCTGTGGTAAATGATGGCTTCTCGCCCCTCGTTGGTTACCCCAAGTGGAAGGTTTGAGTTGCAGTGTAGCGGAAGTTTTCCCTTGGCAAAGATACCAAGGATCGATTTCCCTGAGACTCCCAGTTTCAACAAGAAGGTGTCAACTGCTAACGGCGCCAGATATTAGCAATCAACGTGGACCTGCACACAGATACAAATAACTTTGCTCCCAACGAGTACAGAGAGGTTGTCAATCCCTCCGGCCTTGTCGTTTACAAAGGATCAAACGCAAGTGATAATAGTGATAGATATTGCTACAAATAGTAAGTAAAGCAGAAAGTAAATAGCGGATGTGATCATTGATGGTAATATGGACCGGGGTCCCATGATGTTCACTAGTGATGTCTCTCTCCCAAAAGACGATAAAACAGCTATGTGAGGTAAACGAATTACAGCTGGGCAATTGACAGAACCATGTGCGCAAACCAATGCTGACTATGTTGCAAGAAAGGTAGAGGTTCAAAGCATGGGCGGTACGCCAAGGCAAGTAGACCGAAATCCATCTGCATCTACTACTAATCATCCACCTTGAGATATCTATCCAGAACATCTCGCTCGTATTAAGTTGCGAGTCCCACCCATAGTGTAAACTCAAAGCAACAGACAACTGCATTAAAAGAACTTTGCGTAAAGTAAACAATCCTTGCACCCGCGGGCACAAGCACCGTTGTTTTCCCCCTTGTGGCAACAGCACATCCCCTAGACTCATGTTTCTGTCACTCAAACTAGTCATCGAGGGGCATGAACCCACAATCAAGCATAACGTTCCCTCTTCGAGTCACTACCTACTACTTGGCCAAAGCAATAAATAACAACGGAGAACATGCAAGAATTACTGACGAACATAAATATAAAAGAGGTGAATCAAATATATTACTCAAACACAATCTGAACATAATCTCACAATCCATCGGATCCCAGCAAACTCATCATAGCAACAGCATAAGGATTACATATGTGCCTCGATCATGTAGGGCAGCTCACGAGGTCTAATTAGTGAAGCACAAGAACGGGAGGAGAACATCACATAGCTACTGGTCATGGACCATGGTCCAAGGGATACTACTCACAACTCACCCGGGAGGCGTCCATGGTGGTGGAGAAGCTCCCAGTGGTGATCCTCCCCTCCGGCAGGGTGCCGGGAAGAGTTCTCCTGGTGCTCCCGATCTTGGAAGCGCGGCGGCGGCGGCGGAACAGAGATGAGATCGCGAAAAAGGGTTCCCGTCTCGAGGGTTTCGGGACACGATATAAATATATGCCAAAGGGGGGCATCAGCGGAGGCCTGGGGGGCCCAGGCGCCCCCCCAGCGCGGCCAGGAGGGGGGCCGCGCCACCAGGGCGCCTGGAGCCCTGGTGGCCCCCCTCCGGCTCTACTTCGGGTGCCGGGAAGCTTCTGGAACGCTGATTTTTTATATAATTTTTCCGGGATTTTTCTGGCAGTTTTCGTAATGGGAAAACCTGAAATACAAAAACAGGAGAAAACAGAAACTGGCACTGGGGTGCACTGAGTTAATAGGTTAGTCCAAATATGATCAAAAGTGTATGGAAGTGTATAAATATCATAGCAATATCACCCAAAAGAGGCATGGAGCAAGCAGAAATTATAGATACATTTTGGACGTATCAACATCCCCAAGCTTAATTCCTGCTCGTCCTCGAGTAGGTAAATGATAACAAGAATAATTTCTGTGGTGACATGCTATTAACCATATAAGGATTTTTTTCATAGTCATATGACAAAAGCTTACGGAGACAATGAATCTATAGTAATTAAGTTGCCTCATGAGAAAATCACAAAGAACTGAAAGTTTTACAATATGATACTGAAACACCAAATAGATTTGTAATGAGCATGGTGTGCAAATATGATAAAGTGATATCTCGCTTGCCCCCTTTAGTGAAGCAAAACATAAATGCAGGGGCACCTCCAAGGTTTAAGTGATGACTAGATACAATAATTTCAGAATAAACGATATCACAATCATGCAAAAGACAATGCTACTTTGGGACAATGCACATTACACTCAGAATGACAATCATGCTCTTAATAGTTGGTGCTTTAAAAGAAGGTGGAGACTCTCGAACCGTGGCTTTTGTTGGCAAGGTTGAAAACTCGTAGTCGGAAACAAAGACAAAACATGTACCAGAGCTCTTGGTTTTAAAAACAGAGGTAATAATTATTATTATTTTTAGATTATGCATGTTCCGTCAACGAATGCTAGCAGACAACTCAATCACTTCTTGAGATGGACAAGTTTCGAGGAACGGCTCCCGAATGAGGACGATCACATCCTCTTAATCTCCTTTGTTTATCACTGCCAAAATTTTCTGATTTCTCATGAACAAAGCGTGAAGGAGGGTTTGTTTGTTATATTATTTTTGAGCCGGGCGCACTCAATGCCAGTTCCTTCTCGTATTATGGGTTTGCACATTAGACATGCAATCCCGGGGTGAAGCTTGTCCAACTTAAAAAGATCATGAATTAACTACTACTTCCTCATGAACTTAAAACAGAGGCACAAAATAGGAATGCATTTTTTGAATAATTTCGAGATGGCACATGAAAGTCTTTGTTAGGAATGGCAGGTAAATACCATGTATAGGAAGGTATGGTGGACTCATATGGCATAACTGGTATAAAGGGTTTTGGATGCACAAGCAGTCAGTCCGCTTAGTACAGGTGGAGGTTAGCAAAAGACTGGGAGCGACCAACTAAGAGAGCAATGACGGTCATAATCATGCAGAGTGACAAAGCAACATTGAACCAGGCATGGAAGTTATATCGCTACTCAGAAACAAAAGATCATCAAGGCTTGACAGACTTTCTTTACAGTCTTAAATATGCGTGAGCATACGCCAAGTCAATCAAAATAAATTTTTGAAGGAATATATTACTAAACCATACCACATCATAGGCAAACAAATCATGTTGGTACTCCAATAACACATTGGGAACCCCCCAGCTATTTGAGACTAACCATAAGAAAACATGAACTACTAAGCACCATTATGCACGTAGCATTTTTATCATAGACATATCAACCAATGCAACAGAAGCAAACTCTCTTAATAAGATAAGCATGATAACTAAAGACAGTTCAAGCAACCAACTAAACAAAATCTCTTTAAAAAGATAAGCATGAAAATTAAGAGCTAAGCATGATAGTAGCTATTGAAAGACAAAGAACACACACAGCAAAGATAGACATGAAAATTCTATGTTATGTTCTAGGTAGAAATGGAGCGTGTTTCTCTCCCACATAAAGAAAGCTGAGTTCCGACTCGTTATGAAAAGCTAAAGAAAACTAAAAAGGAAACTAAAAGCAAGACGCTCCAAGCATAGCACATAACACATGAAGTGATAAAAATATAGTGGAACGGAAGACGAACTAATAATGTTGATGGAGAAGGGGATGCACGGGGGCATCCCCAAGCTTAGACGCTTGAGTCTCCTTGAATATTTCTTGGGGGTGCACGGGGGCATCCCAAGCTTGAGCGTTTGACATCCTGAATCTTTTTATCATCTTCCCTCGCACACTTGAAAACTCCCTTCATACATAACTCATCATAATCTGATTAGCGAGGTTAGTACCCATAATAAAATAATTGTTCCTTGCTGGAAATATGGATATTCTTGAAGGTCTACTGTTTCTCAAGATTGCCAAAAGGTTTTTGCAAAGAAAAAGCAAGCTCAAGGTTGCAAAATGAAGGAAAGGCAAAACAGGACAGAATCTGTGAAAAACAGAACAGCAGGTAGTAAATGATTTTTTCGGGGCACTTCTGAAACTCTAATAAAAAAACTCAAAACAGATGCACGAAAGACAATTATATAGAGCACGCTGTCGAAAAAATTCAGACCAAAAAGATGATTTGGTGATTTTATACGAATTTGTCTGTCCAAGGACAGAATCTGTTTCCTGGACAGCACGTCACAACTTTTGAACTTTCTTGCAATCAGAGGATAAACTTGGCACAAAGCTGAAAAGAAAAGATACAATGATGTTGCTACAGTAGTAACAAACATCAAGACCACTAAAACTGAAAGAACAAACTAAAAGCAAAGATAATAAGGGTTGTCTCCCTAGAGCTCTTTCTTTATAGCCATAAAGATAGGCTTAAGACTTTAATGATGCTCTCGTAGGAATAAGAGTTGAAGAGCAAAAGAGAGCATCAAGAAGCAAATACCAAACACATTTAAGCCTAACATGCTTCCTATGCATAGGAATATTGCAATACAATAATTCATTGAAGCACAAAGCAATAAGCATAGGAAGACAAAACAAGTGCAGCTTCAAAACCTTCAACATAAAGAGAGGGAACTTGATATTATTGAAATATCTATAAGAATATGTTCCCTTCTCATAATAATTTTCAGTGGGATCACGAATAAACTCAATAATATAAGCATCACATAAAGCATTGTTACCACGATCCACATGCAAAAAGGTATCATTACTCTTCATATAAGCAAAAATCTTTCTTATTAGGAATAGTGAGAGTAAAGCAATCATAACCATCATGGTAATCATTGTATTTAGGAGGCATATCATAATCATAATAAATTTTATCCTCAATAGTAGGTGGACTGGAAACATCATATTCATCATTGTAATCATATATAGGAAGCAAAGTATCATCAAAGTAAATTTTCTCTTCAAAAGTTGGGGGACTAAAAATATCATGTTCATCAAACGTGTCATCCCCAAGCTTAGAGCTTTCCATGTCATTAGCAATATTGATATTCAAAGAAAGCATACTAATAACATCACCACCATCATGATTGTTATGCAAATAATAAAGTTCCATAGGTTTTTTAATTTTCTCTTCAAACACATCATGTCCCAAAGCAAGGTAGAGCTTATAAAGCTCTCTCATATTTTTGTTGTTTTCCATTAAGCAAAACTAGTGAAAAGACATAAAGAAAACTGAAAGGTAAACTAACAAGACTAAAAAGCAAAGATAAAAGATAGCGTCCAACTCCCCTATCTTGAAGAGTGGAGTCCCCGGCAACGGCGCCAGAAAACTTTGCTTGATGGCTTCTCGCCCCTCGTTGGTTACCCCAAGTGGAAGGTTTGAGATGCAGTGTAGCGGAAGTTTTCCCTTGGCAAAGATACCAAGGATCGATTTCCCTGAGACTCCCAGTTTCAACAAGAAGGTTGAAAGTGCAACTAATCCCCGGGTGGTTTTGGTAATTAATAACAACATATATATCATTGAACTAATATTTACTTGAGAATCATTTCAGAGAAGTTCGATGATATGGGTATGGAAATGTCTGAAGAAGTGGACCCCTCAAAATGCTAAGACAAGCATTGGCAAAAGCTCAAGACTCCATTTTTGGTTTAGTGATCAAAGATCACATTGAGTCCATAGGAAAAGCCAATACTATTAAAAGGGGATGAGGTTGTGTTGATGATCTGGTTGCTCAAGTGCTTAGTGATTTAGCTCCTTCAACTATCAGCACCTTTCACTACTTAACACACTCATAAGTAATCTCGGACAAACCGATTCTGCCAACTCAGTCCCACCGAGATGAACCACCTCAGCTATTTTCCAAACCCTAGATATTTCGGTCCATCCGATTTTGAGTTCGGTCTCACCGAAACTGGACTGCCAACCTTCTGTAACCAATTGACATCATATC
>LR738715.1:159330212-159359529 GCA_902687465.1 Secale cereale | reverse complement strand
CCCAACGTTCACTATATTTGAACTTTCGGTCTGACCGAGTTTTCACTTCGGTCTCACCGAGATTGCTCAATTATGTGTGTAACGGTTGGATTTTGTGTGGAGGCTATATATACCCCTCCACCCCCTCTTCATTCGTGGAGAGAGCCATCAGAAAGTCTACCACTCCTACCATACACTTTCTGAGAAGAGAACCACCTACCCTTGTGTTGAGATCAAGTCATTCCATTCCTACCATATGAAACTTGATTTCTAGCCTTCCCAAGTTGCTTTCCACTCAATCCTTTCTTCCACCACAGCCATATCAGTGAGGAGAGTTGAGTGTTGGGGAGATTATCATTTGAAGCACAAGAGCAAGGAGTTCATCATCATCAACAACATCTATTACCTTTTGGAGGGTTGTGCCTCCTAGATTGGTTAGGTGTCGCTTGGGAGCCTCCGTCTTTGAGATGTGGAGTTGAACCAAGAAGTTTGTAAGGGCAAGGAGATCGCCTACTTCGTGAAGATCTACCCCGAGTAAGGCTAGTCCTCCGTGGGCGTAGGCCATGATGGAATAGACAAGGTTGCTTCTTCGTGGACCCTTCGTGGGTGGAGCCCTCCGTGGACTCGCGCAGCCGTTACCCTCTGTGGGTTGAAGTCTCCATCAACGTGGATGTACGATAGCACCACCTATCGGAACCACGACAAAAATCTCCGTGTCTCCAAACTGTGTTTGATCTTCTCCACCTCTCTTTACTACATGTGCAATTTACTTTCCGCTGCTTATACTCTAGAATTGCATGTGTAGGGTGATACTTGAATTGATCATAATTGTGAAACTGCCAAAAACTGTTCATGATCTAAAGGTAGATTTTTTATATTGTCAAGTAGTCTAATCACCCCCCCTCTAGACATACTTTCGATCCTACAAGTGGTATCAGAGCTTTGGTCTCCATTGTTTTGGTTTCCATTGCATTGGACTCCATAAGCTTGGTTTCACAACCTAGGAGAGTATGGCGTCTAGTGAGGGTAATTATCGTAGAGGTCCTTACTTTGATGGTACAAATTTTGCTAGTTGGAAGCATAAAATGAAAATGCATATTCTTGGTCATAACCCAGCCGCATGGGGCATTGTCTGTGTTGGTATGCAAGGTGAATTCTTCGAGGAAGGAAAAGTTCCGGATCGCGAAGCTACACCGGAAGAGTTGCGGATGTTGCAAAACAATGCTCAAGCTTGTGACATTCTCTTCAATGCTTTGTGTCCCGAGGAGTTCAACAAAATCAGCCGTCTTGAGAATGCTAAAGAGATTTGGGATACTTTGGTTGAAATGCACGAAGGTACTAAATCTGTGAAGGAATCAAAGCTAGATATTCTTCAAGGTCAACTTGACAAGTTCAAGATGAAGGATGGTGAAGGAGTCGCTGAAATGTACTCTAGGCTTGCTCTCATCACAAATGAGATTGCCGGCTTAGGAAGCGAAGAAATGACCGATCGATTCATCATCAAGAAGATTCTAAGAGCTTTGGATGGAAAATATGACACCGTGTGCACTTTGATCCAAATGATGCCAAACTACAAGACTCTCAAGCCAACTGAAGTCATTGGAAGAATTGTTGCTCATGAGATGACACTTAAGGATAAGGAAGAGCTTCACAACAAGTCAAGTGGTGCTTACAAAGCTATAAGTGATGCTCCCACTACCTCAAGTGACAAGTTAATTTCCAATGAAGAGATAAGCCTAATGGTTAAGAACTTCAACAAGTTCTACAAGAATAGAGGCAAAGAAAGAAGCTCAAAGTCTAGATCATATGATGAAAAGAGATCTTCTAGTCGTGATCGAAACTGCTACAATTGTGGAAGACCCGGACACTTCTCAAATGAGTGTACGGCTCCCCACAAGAGAAGAGAAGAATCTCCAAGAAGAAGAGCAAGAGATGAGTCACCTCGGAGAGAGAGAAGGAGTAGAGATGATCGTTATGAACGAAGACCCTCTCGGAGAAGCAAGGATTCGGAGAGGAAAGACAAGTCATCAAGGAGCTACACAAGAAGAAGACATCAAGCTCATGTAGGTGAATGGGTCTCCGGCTCCGACTCCAACAATCAATCCGATGGAAGCTATCACTCCGACTCCAACTACAGTCAAGATGAAGGTGTTGCCGGGCTTGCACTCGTATCCTCCAACTCCAACTCCTACGACTTATTTGATTCACCAAATGAGGGAACTGGAAGATGCTTCATGGCTAAAGGCCCCAAGGTAACACACCCTGAATTCATTGACTTTGATAGTGATGAGGATGACTTGCTTGGTGAAGATGAGCTCTTGCATGATAAATCTAGTGAGCTTAGTAATGATGAAAATGCTAGTAGTCTTTATAGTCGAGAAGAGTCGAATGACAATGCTATGAAGGAGATTGAGCATCTAACTAAAGAACTAATCACTCTTAAGTTAGCTCATGAAACAACTCAAGAAGATCATAGAGAGCTCCTAAGATCTCATGAGAAGCTACGCTTCGAGAAGCTCACTCTAGAGCAAGAACATGAGTTTCTAAAAGCAATCAATGACGATCTTCGAAAGAAGAGTTCTTCATATCTTGCCAAACGACTTCTCTTGTCTAATTTCTTGCCACCTATTAAGACTAAGCATGACAAGCATAAGAAAAGTTCTTCCTCTAGTAGTAACAATAACAATGTTAAATCCAATATTGTTACTTCTAGTAGTTCTCTTGATTCCACTAACAATGTTTCAAGCCAAGTTACACTTGAGCAAGAAAATAGCTTATTGAAGGAAATCATAGAGAAAGGTGTCTACAAGAGTCTTGCCGGAAGCAAGAACTTTGAGGAGATTGTTCGCAAACAAGGAAGGCACCGGAAGAATCAAGGGATTAGTTTTGAGCGAAAGTTCAACGCCGAAGGTGTTGAGTGGGAAGAAGGTCAATACCCTACTCCACAGTTTGTTTCACAAAAGGAGAAGTATGATCCTACTTATTCCAATGTGGAACAAGCTCAAGATGACCTTCCACCACAAGGCCACAAGCCAAAGGCCAAGGACAAGCTTCAAGAGGAGATTGATGCATTCATTGAAGCACCTCAAGCCATGGTCAAGTGGGTTCCCAAGGACACATCAACTTCTACTTCGTCAAGCTCAACTACTACCCCAAGGATTCCCATCAAGATGATGTGGATCCCAAAGAAGAAGAACTAGAAGGTTCTTGAGGGTGACTCCGCCAACATACTTCACTCATATTCATTTTGGCAAGAACTTGTGCAAACAACTTCCACATCATGCACTAGTTCATGGAGTCACAAACCCTCTTGTTGGTAAGTCAAGGGACAAGGTAATCATTGCTTTCATGGACATCATCTTTTGTGAACCTCAATCTATGTCTATGGATATTCTTGTTTGTTCCTTGTGGGACTAACCCATGTAGGTATTGAAAGTGCCCTAATCCAAAGGATAGCTCCCAACTCTTGATGATCTACATCAACATTGAGCATCCACATCTTCAACATCTACATGAAGTCTTCTACGACAACCCAAGGTTAGTTTGACCCTTTAAAAAGGGGTTCTCACATCTAGGGGGAGCTTTGCTCTAAAAATTGAGCTAAAGCATCTCCAAATGATGTGAACACATAAATGCTTTATGTAAAAGTGGTAACCCCACTTGTGCTTAAACGATGAGTATGACCTATGATCAAATGTTCTCATTTGACTCCTAAGTCAAAATACTCATATATAGATGACCTAGTCATCGACAAATTGTGTGCTAGTAGCTAGAGTATTGGTTGTGCATGTTTGACACATATTTCAGTTGATGTCTTATTGTGTGAGCATGTTGAATGCATGATTTCATCCATTCAAGGACATCCATTTGTTGTTTTGATTGTTTGACTTTTCTGGCCAAATGGATGGACAAGAATGCCTAAGCACCTTCCCTAGCTATCTATGCTTTCTTGTCTCAAATTCTATTCATGCTCATATCACAACTTTGAACAAGTCATTTTCGAACCCTCCGAGTGAGGAGCACTCGGAGCCACCGATCCGTCTAAGGCTGACTTCCAAAACCTTCTAAGTCCATTTCGGTCTGACCGACTTCTCCATCTCGGTCCAACCGAAACGCTTAGACTGATCTAGGTTTCATCTCGGTGAAACCGAGTTCAAAATCTCGGCATGACCGATATGTGTAACTGCACATCAGTTAGCCATTTTGGTGTCACCGAGTTTTTCAACTCGGTCCCACCGACAGTATGGGGATATATATACCTGAGGGCTGCGCGCGATTTAATTCTTCAAACAATTTCGCCCCCAAGTCCCCTGCTGCCGTCGCCCTGGTCTTCGGATCGTCGCCATCGTCACCTGTGCGCCCTCGCCGCAGGTCTCCGCCGCCGTCAACGGTAATCCTCTCTGCGCCGTTGCCGCCGTAGAGGGACTCCACCAAGTTAGGGTGAGTCCCGATCCCTCTCGTGCTCCCCATCTGATTCTTGCACGATTGGTTTGCCATGTATCTATCCACGTTTGAGATATTCCCTAAACATCAGATCAGATCCTTTTAGTTTCGAGCGAAATTCTTAGGTTTAGGTTTCCACGGAACACATCTCGGTGAAGCCGATTTTGAAAACTCGGAATGACCGATTTGGCCTCTGGCCATTGCACTGCACCGTTCGGTCTAACCGATTCGTGCAAATCGGTGTGACCGATGTAGAGTCTCAGTGAAACCCTAGTGTTTCGGTAGGACCGAAACCCATTTCGGTCTGACCGAAAGTGGTGTGTAGGTTTCTGTTATACACTTCGGATTCACCGAAACTGAAAATCGGTTTGACCGAAATGCATTCTGTGAAAACTCAAAACTAAGATTTGAACTCATTTTTTTGCAAAAAAAAAAACCTCTGCAGTTGTGATAACTCTTCTACTCTGCCTATACCTTATCTTTTCACAGGTTGTCAGCCATGTCAGATGTCAGTGACAGCCAGAACAGGTCTGAGTCACCGTTTGCAGAGATTCCAGAGGCAGATACTAGTCCTGAGGCTAGCAGTTCCAGTGATGATGGTGAGAGGAGCACCCCTAGTGGTTTGCCTCCTGCAGCCACCAGAACTAGAAAGAAGAGAAATCCTGATGATGAGGACTCTGACTTCGTTGCTGAGGAAGTTACCTCCAAGCCCAAGAGGAATGTTGTTGCCAAAGAGCACCAAGGGCAGCAGTCGAGGAAAGGCACCAGCAAGGTCAAGCAGTCAGCTGTTGCAAAGAAGCTAAACTTGGAAGAGCCAGCTCCAAGTAAGGTGAAGAAAACTTCCAAGAGGAAGAGGGTAGTATATGCTGAACCTCAAGTTGATGCAGCTGCTGAAGAAGAAGAAGAAGATGCACCCCAGCCTCCTCCTCGGAAGGCTAAGTTCATGGGTGATGCTATTAGGGCTCAAGCCACTTCTAAGCCCAAGAAGCCTGCTCAAGCCAAGGCAGCTCCAGCCAAGCCCAAGAGGACAACCAGGAGTATTCCAGCTTCTGAGAAGAACAAAGGTGAGATGCCACCGTCTGAGTCTGAAGAAGAGCATGTGTTGCTGAAGCTCCGTCCTAAGTTGCCGCCCCACAACGATGCTCATCCTCAAGCCGAGGATATGAAGGCAAGGAAGGATAGAGGTCTCAGGCTATGGAGACAGTCTGATCCATATGCCGTGAGGAGAAGGACTGCTGTGGACCCCAGATTCCACACCAGAGAGCAGCAGGACTTCTATGAGACCGTGCTGATGGACAAGAAGCCTATTATTGCTGACACCAGGTATGTTGACTGGAAGTACATTGACAGTGAAGAGCACCGAGACTTCTTTCCCCATGTGCATGAGAGCTTCACTGCATGTGGAGTTGCTGATTTTGTGGGTCAGGAGCTGACAGCTTGGAATGACGAGATGATCATGCAGTTCTACGCCACAGCCCATTTCTATCCTGATGGCAAGATCACCTGGATGACTGAAGGTCAAAGGTTTTCTTCGTCTGTTGAAGAATGGGCAGAACTTCTGAATGCTCCAGTGCAGAGAGAGGACGACATTGATGTCTATGGGATTCCTAAGAAGAGCCATGATTCCATGAAGAACATGTACAAGGAGATCCCCGCTGCTGATTTGGAAGGGTGGAAGCTTGGCTCAGTGTACTATCTCCAGGCAGGTCTGACCACCACAAACACTATTTTGAGGCATACCTTGATGCCCAAGTCTGGAGACCACCGCATGATTCGAGGCTATTCTATCAACATGCTGCACATTCTTGATGAGAAGGCACCTTCTAAGGTGATGGACTTAATGGTAGAGACCATTAAGAGGACTGCAGCTGACCAGAAGAGGTCGTGTGGATTTGCCCCGCAGATTCAGATGCTTATCAATGCCAAGTTTGGCACGGGCAAATTCATGTTGGATAGGAAGCACTTTCCACTGCAGCCAGAGCATGAGGACAACGTTGTTGTGATGGATGAGGAGGATCCAACCTCAGTTGAAGGACAAGCCAAAATCGAAGCTGCAAAGAAAGCTAAAGCTGACAAAGAGGCAGCAGCAGCAGCAGCTAAACCAAAGAGCTTCGGAGAGCAGATTCTTGAAGCTACACAGAGGATTGAACAACGCCTGGCCAGCATTGAACAATCTCAGGAAATCCTAGAGAGGATTGTTGAGGACAAGATCCACGCTCTGGACGTGAAGCTGACAGAGATTCAGGTGTCCGTCAACAAGCTTGAGGCAGACATGGAGGAAGCAAGGCAGGAGAGAGCAGAGCTCATGCAGGATGATCTAGTCCAGGACTCTCATCGCCAGACTGCTCAGGTTCCCAGAGGATCCAGATCTGCAGCTATCCCAGTGACTGACTCCAGGGCTACCACTTCAGCACCAGCCACAGCTCCAGCAGTTACTCCAGCTCCAGCATTCACTCCTCCAGCGCAGACATCAGCAGAAGTCTTCGCCGATGCCGTCATTTCTACTCCGACATCTACCCAGACGGGAGCCGCCGGCAGAGCCCACAGTGACGCTTAGCTCTATACCTTTTCGAACTTTTTGGTAACTTGTTGCCAAAGGGGGAGAAATTGTATAGATCATAGGGCTTCAGAGAGAGAGAGTGCTCTTTCGTTCTTTTGCCGGTTTCCTTTGAGATACATTTGTTTCTTTTGGTCTTTCGATACTTTCAGTGTGCTTGCTACTACGTTTGATGCTACCTTAATGAGTGCTTGGTCATACTATGCTTTAATGTGTGCTTAATGCTTATCATATGCTATTCATCCTTGTATGGTCATTTACTCTTGTCTTGGTGATTGGGTGCATGTTATTCATTCTTATCATTTTGTGCACTCCACCAAGATGTATGTGACATGGAAGAGTGACCCATAATCCTAATCGATTGTGCATTTGCATTCAAACGCAAATTTTAAATAATGAACAAATTTAGGGGGAGCTCTTGTTTATCACATACTTCTCAAAGCGACGATATTATTCATTGATTATATCTTTTGTCGAAGCTTTGATCTATATGTTGTCATCAATTACCAAAAAGGGGGAGATTGAAAGTGCAACTAATCCCCGGGTGGTTTTGGTAATTAATAACAACATATATATCATTGAACTAATATTTACTTGAGAGTCATTTCAGAGAAGTTCGATGATATGGGTATGGAAATGTCTGAAGAAGTGGACCCCTCAAAATGCTAAGACAAGCATTGGCAAAAGCTCAAGACTCCATTTTTGGTTTAGTGATCAAAGATCACATTGAGTCCATAGGAAAAGCCAATACTATTAAAAGGGGATGAGGTTGTGTTGATGATCTGGTTGCTCAAGTGCTTAGTGATTTAGCTCCTTCAACTATCAGCACCTTTCACTACTTAACACACTCATAAGTAATCTCGGACAAACCGATTCTGCCAACTCAGTCCCACCGAGATGAACCACCTCAGCTATTTTCCAAACCCTAGATATTTCGGTCCATCCGATTTTGAGTTCGGTCTCACCGAAACTGGACTGCCAACCTTCTGTAACCAATTGACATCATATCGGAATATCCGAGTTGTTAATTTCGGTCCCACCGAGAATGGCAAGCTCCTACCTTTGACTCATATCGGACACACCGAGATGGTATTTACGGTCCCACCAAAAACCCCAACGTTCACTATATTTGAACTTTCGGTCTGACCGAGTTTTCACTTCGGTCTCACCGAGATTGCTCAATTATGTGTGTAACGGTTGGATTTTGTGTGGAGGCTATATATACCCCTCCACCCCCTCTTCATTCGTGGAGAGAGCCATCAGAAAGTCTACCACTCCTACCATACACTTTCTGAGAAGAGAACCACCTACCCTTGTGTTGAGATCAAGTCATTCCATTCCTACCATATGAAACTTGATTTCTAGCCTTCCCAAGTTGCTTTCCACTCAATCCTTTCTTCCACCATAGCCATATCAGTGAGGAGAGTTGAGTGTTGGGGAGATTATCATTTGAAGCACAAGAGCAAGGAGTTCATCATCATCAACAACATCTATTACCTTTTGGAGGGTGGTGCCTCCTAGATTGGTTAGGTGTCGCTTGGGAGCCTCCGTCTTTGAGATGTGGAGTTGAACCAAGAAGTTTGTAAGGGCAAGGAGATCGCCTACTTCGTGAAGATCTACCCCGATTAAGGCTAGTCCTTCGTGGGCGTAGGCCATGATGGAATAGACAAGGTTGCTTCTTCGTGGACCCTTCGTGGGTGGAGCCCTCCGTGGACTCGCGCAGCCGTTACCCTCCGTGGGTTGAAGTCTCCATCAACGTGGATGTACGATAGCACCACCTATCGGAACCACGACAAAAATCTCCGTGTCTCCAAACTGCGTTTGATCTTCTCCACCTCTCTTTACTACATGTGCAATTTACTTTCCGCTGCTTATACTCTAGAATTGCATGTGTAGGGTGATACTTGAATTGATCATAATTGTGAAACTGCCAAAAACTGTTCATGATCTAAAGGCAGATTTTTTATATTGTCAAGTAGTCTAATCACCCCCCCTCTAGACATACTTTCGATCCTACAAAGGTGTCAACTGCTAACGGCGCTAGATATTAGCAACCAACGTGGACCTGCACACAGATACAAATAACTTTGCTCCCAACGAGTACAGAGAGGTTGTCAATCCCTCCGGCCTTGTCGTTTACAAAGGATCAAACGCAAGTGATAATAGTGATAGATATTGCTGCAAATAGTAAGTAAAGCGGAAAGTAAATAGCGGATGTGATCAGTGATGGTAATATGGACCGGGTTCCCATGATGTTCACTAGTGATGTCTCTCTCCCAAAAGACGATAAAACAGCTATGTGAGGTAAACGAATTACAGCTGGGCAATTGACAGAACCATGTGCGCAAACCAATGCTGACTATGTTGCAAGAAAGGTAGAGGTTCAAAGCATGGGCGGTATGCCAAGGCAAGTAGACCGAAATCCATCTGCATCTACTACTAATCATCCACCTTGAGATATCTATCCAGAACATCTCGCTGGTATTAAGTTGCGAGTCCCACCCATAGTGTAAACTCAAAGCAACAGACAACTGCATTAAAAGAACTTTGCGTAAAGTAAACAATCCTTGCACCCACGGGCACAAGCACCGTTGTTTTCCCCCTTGTGGCAACAA
Organism: Secale cereale; assembly: GCA_902687465.1. NCBI lineage: Eukaryota > Viridiplantae > Streptophyta > Magnoliopsida > Poales > Poaceae > Secale > Secale cereale. Next base: position 159,349,935 of record LR738715.1, on the reverse strand, counting down.
CACATCCCCTAGACTCATGTTTCTGTCACTCAAACTAGTCATCGAGGGGCATGAACCCACAATCAAGCATAACGTTCCCTCTTGGAGTCACTGCCTACTACTTGGCCAAAGCAATAAATAACAACGGAGAACATGCAAGAATTACTTACGAACATAAATATAAAAGAGGTGAATCAAATATATTAGTCAAACACAATCTGAACATAATCTCACAATCCATCGGATCCCAGCAAACTCATCATAGCAACAGCATAAGGATTACATATGTGCCTCGATCATGTAGGGCAGCTCACGAGGTCTAATTAGTGAAGCACAAGAACGAGAGGAGAACATCACATAGCTACTAGTCATGGACCCATGATCCAAGGGAGACTACTCACAACTCATCCGGGAGGCGTCCATGGTGGTGGAGAAGCTCCCGGTGGTGATCCTCCCCTTCGGCAGGGTGCCGGGAAGAGTTCTCCTGGTGCTCCCGATCTTGGAAGCGCGGCGGCGGTGGAACAGAGACGAGATCACGAAAAAGGGTTCCCGTCTCGAGGGTTTCGGGACACGATATAAATATATGCCAAAGGGGGGCATCAGCGGAGGCCTGGGGGGCCCAGGCGCCCCCCCCGGCGCGGCCAGGAGGGGGGCCGCGCCACCAGGGCGCCTGGAGCCCTGGTGGCCCCCCTCCGGCTCTACTTCGGGTGCCGGGAAGCTTCTGGAACGCTGATTTTTTATATAATTTTTCCGGGATTTTTCTGGCAGTTTTCGTAATGGGAAAACCTGAAATACAAAAACAGCAGAAAACAGAAACTGGCACTGGGGTGCACTGAGTTAATAGGTTAGTCCAAATATGATCAAAAGTGTATGGAAGTGTATAAATATCATAGCAGTATCACCCAAAAGAGGCATGGAGCAAGCAGAAATTATAGATACGTTTTGGACGTATTAGTAAACTACTCACAACTCATCGGAGAGGCTATGGTGTTGATGTAGAAGCCCTCCGTGATCGATACCCCCTCCGGTGGAGCTCCGAAACAGGCCCCAAGATTGGATCTCACGAGTACAGAAGGTTGCGGCGGTGGAAATAGGGTTTTGTGGTTCTCTCGGATGTTTTCAGGGTATATGAGTATATATAGGACGAAGAAGTATGTCGGTGGAGCTACCAGGGGCCCACGAGGTGGGGGCTTGCCTACCCCCTGGGTGTGCCCCCTGCCTCGTGGCCACCTCATGGTTTCCCTGGCGTGTACTCCAAGTCTTCTGGGTTGCGTTTGTTCCAAAAATGATCCTCGCGAAGGTTTCATTCCGTTTGGACTCCGTTTGATATTCCTTTTCTGTGAAAGACTGAAATATGCAAAAAACAGCAATTTGCACCGGGCCTTGGGTTAGTAGGTTAGTCCCAAAAATAATATAAAAGTGTATAATAAAGCCCATTAAACATCCAAAACAAATAATATAATAGCATGGAATAATCAAAAATTATAGATACGTTGGAGACGTATCAAGGTCATGACTTTATTTGATGATAACCCCACTATTTTGGAAGAGGTCATGACTTCAGAGAATATTTTATGTAACAACTATATTGTTGAGTTTGAGTATGATCCTACATGTAATTATTATGACAGAGGAAAATATGGTTGTAGAAATTTTCATTTTACTAACTTACCTCTCGTTATGTTGAGATTCTCAATGTTTTATTCTTCTCCCTTGCATATGCTAGATATTTCTTGTCTTGATAAGTTGGTTGCCGACAAAATGCCTATGCATAGGAAGTATGTTAGACATAAATGTGTTTGTCACATGTTTTATGATGCACTCTTTGTGCTTCAATTCTTGTCTTTCATGTGAGCATCATTTAAATCTCAAGCCTATCTTAATGGCTATAAAGAAAGAGCTTGTTGGGAGGCAACCCAAGGAATAAAATTAATTTTGCTTTTTACTTTTTGTTCTTGTGTGTTTACACAATTATGACTCTGGTTAGATGTGTTTTTGTGGTTAAATTAGTGTTTGTGCCAAGCCAAGCTTTTGGGGTAATTTAGTTGATAGTTGATTTGATTGCGTTGAAAATCAGAAACTTTTTGCGTCCAGTGCCAGAATTGTTGACGGTGACTGGAACGTGATCAATTCTTAATTTGTTTTACACGTTATCAGGATACAAATTACCCATGTTGTCCTAATTGTTCAGAATTTCAAAGTTATAGAAGTATGACTAAAATTTGCGTCTTTACAAACTATTCTATTTTTGTTGTGTTATGTGCTTGTTTTAATGAATCTATGGTTTCTTTTGGAGAGTTTAAGACATGGAAAAGTTAGAATACATTAGATGTAATGCAATAAAAATATGAATTGGTTTGCTACAGTACTTAAAGTAAATATTGGTTTCATTATACTAACGGATCTCATGAAGTTTTGTTGAGTTTTGTGTGATTGAAGTTTTCAAGTTTGGGTTAGATCACGATGGATGAAGGAATAAGGAGTAGCAAAAGTCTAAGCTTGGGGATGCCCGAGGCACCCCAAGATAATATTCAAGAAGTTTCAAGCAACTAAGCTTGGGGATGCCCCGAGTGACATCCCCTCTTTCTTCTAACGACCATTGGTATTTTACTTGGAGCTATATTTTTATTCGTCACATATCATGAGTTTTGCTTGGAGCGTCTTGTATGATATGAGTCTTTGCTTGTTTTGATTTTTATTTTGTGTCATCTATCCTTGCCAGACACACATACTTGCGAAAGCCAAATTATACTATGTTTGCTCTTTATGCTTCACTTAATTTTTTTAAGTGCTATAGAATTGCTCTAGTGCTTCACTTATATCCTTTTGAGCACAGTGTGCTTTATTATTTTTGAAGAAATTCTCATGTTCTTTACTTAGATTTGTTTGAGCTTATCAAAAGCAACATATGAAACTAGTACCAAAGCGATAGATATTCAAGAGGGATATAATAAAAACATTCATGATGATCATTGGACAAAATAAACTTGATTCTTTGTAATAGTTTTGAGATATGATGATAGTGATATGTGGGTCATGTTAATGAGTGATTATGTTTTAGTAATAATATTGATGTTAAGGTCTGTGATTCCCTATGCAAGCATGAAAATCAATAGTTATGCAATGAAGTTACATCCAAATGTCCATGCTACAAAAGAAAATAATATGTGGTGAACATGTTAGGGAGCATTCCACATCAAAATTTCTGTTTTTACCATTTACCTACTTGAGGATGAGCATGAATTAATCTTGGGGATGCTAATACGTCTCCAACGTATCTATAATTTTTATTGTTCCATGCTGTTATATTATCATTCTTGGATGTTTTACAACCATTTTATAGCAACTTTATATCATTTTTTGGGACTAACCAAGTGACATAGTGCCCAGTGCCCAGTGTCAGTTGTTGTTTTTTTGCTTTTTTTTTACATCGCAGAAAATCAATACCAAACGGAGTCCAAACGCAGCAAAACTTTTTGGAGAATTTTTCTGGGCCAGAAGACACATGATGGGCAAAAGAAGCACCTAGGGGGTGCTCCGAGGGGAGCACAACCCACCAGGGCGCGCCTAGGCCCCTAGGCCCTTAAGCATGCCCTGGTGGGTTGTTGTGACGACATGTATCATTATTAATAGAGATAATGATAGTAGTCCCTGGATTATTACTTGAAAAAATCTTGTCTTGTCAAATAATAATCCATGTCAGAGATTTGCAACAGGGAAATAGCTAGAGATGGTCATTATATTACAATACCATGTCACGCAGGGCTAAAAGTCTCAAGTAGGCTTCTCACATGTTCACCGTATTATTACATCTCCTAACACCGGAGTTCCGACAAGCAGTACTAGATAGATGGTGATAAATAGTTTTTGGATTACAATGCTAGATCATAGTTACTTATTCACCCCAAACCCCATATGTGGCATCCAGATCATACATAGCACTAGATGGATCCAAATCTAGGTCCCCTGTGTAGTTGTAACCATCACCATTGCTCTCCTCACTTGGTCCAGTAGGATTCTCATACAAGCTTTGCTCTAAGAAAGAGATGATTAATAGCAAGAGTGAGTACAAAGTACTCAACAAGATCAAATAACAAAATGCAACACTCATGTCAGATCAATATAAATCAACAAGTCCTACCTCAACTCAACACTTCTCAAAATAACATTTGTTGCAGAAGGTTCATTTTAATTTATAAAAGCTATCAAACAATCATATTGCGAGATAGACCACCCATAGGTCCCCGTAATCTCCAATCCAAGAGACCGGCATGAATTCATGTTTTTCTTTAACTATGCAGAATCTGTATCACTTTACCCCTAGATCTCGAAACCATAATTGCCATCTGCTTTTCCTTAGATGCGAGACATGGTTCAGAACATAAAGCTTTTCCCATTTTGTATATTATATCTCCACCTAGCTAGTAGTCACTAGCCATTGTGTCGGGTTTCGGAACCCGCACTCCACCAACACTTAATATATAGCGCTTGCTAATGCACCCATCCGGCATTAGCATGGGAACTCATCTCCCATCCTATTGCTACTTACCCATGTGGAGAGTATAATAACTTGTTGGGTAATGGGCTCAACTCGTCTTACATGAGACCATGGTTGATACGGTTATAGTACGGCCTGTAAAACGAGTGAAATTTAACTAATCTTAATACCATAGCCATATGTAGAGGGCCCCACCTTCTAGTATGTCCAATCCCGGGCACCCTCTACCCACCAAATATTTATATAAAAGAATGGATTAGCTGCTCCATCAACTAACCCAACTATTTACCACAGTAAGCTCCACACACTTTATTCCAAAACATTTTATGAAAATTGATGATAAGATAGCAGAGAACGGCGTTTCTCAAAAATAGTTCTGCTCAGCATGATCAAAGAAAGCTTGCCTGAGTTTTCATACTCAGATCCGGACTCAATTTTCTTCTGTAGCGCCTCCTACTCCGGACTGTACTCGCTTCCTGCAGTTCGGCAAATATATATTTCGAGACTAAGTCGAATGAATACAAGGGAGATAAATATACACGTTGGTGTAGTGTGGTCATCCTACAGTCAAATATTATTATTTGTTTTATTATCTAGAATTCTTTTTAGTAAGCTTGCATTTGTAGGTGGATTTAAAATAGATAGCTGCTATGTGTGCACCTGGGTAAGTACTACTACTAAGCTAATATTCCTCCACGCACCTCTCCCTTTCTCTAAATCCTCTCTCTCTCTCTCTCTCTCTCTCTCTCTCTCTCCTGCTTTGTACTAGTACTAGTACTAGTCTGTATTTTCCTCGGCTGAGAAGTGCCAGTCCAACAAGAACACACGTACATGTATCCTCTCCCTATGCTCCTAATCTAGCCAGATCGATCCTCCAGGACGCCGCCAGCGACGTGGAAAGATGCCGCTGCTGGATCCACAACTCTGCTTCTTCCCTAGTGTAAATCCCCAACTTCCCTCCATGGATTTCTATCCCAAACGATGTAATATTCCCCCTGTGTGTTTTACTTTTGACTTGCAGGTCATACTCTTGTTGGGGCTATGCTACCCCTGCTCCAGATCGAAGTCGCCGACGTTGGGCGCCGCCGTGATACTGGATGGGGCCGGTTAGAGCTCCAGTGCGTGGCCATGGAGCATATCAAACATATGTGCAGGTTAGTGATGCCCTTGTTCCTCTCCCTGATCCTCTTTTTTATGCTCAAGTTCTTAGATTTGGCAGTATATTAATTTGGTTGCATGTGTGTGTGTGTGTACTGAACAAGATCAACCTTGTGAATAATCTTGGTGTATTGCTCCTGCTTAATAAATTTGGGAACATTTTATTTTACTTGCTTAATGCATTATCCATGTTTCCTAGTACTGTCGCTTCCAAGATCTGGGATATGTTACTGTTGTGACTTGTGTATCTATGAATAATTGGTATAAATCTGTGTGCATCTGTGAATGGCTATGAGACTTGTGTGTGCATCTGGGCTGTCTTCTATCTGTTTGTGAGAAATATATAGTGGCAGAAGAAGAAGAACTCACCTTTCTTCTTTTTCCCTCTTTGTTGGTCCTACTCTTCCTTCTCCCACGCTCCAAGTCCACTCTAGTAGGCTAGTGTGTAGCTCCAGCCTGTTCCCTTCAGTCTACCGATGATCTCTCAGGTCATCATCTTCACTTATTGTTCTTGGATCTTTGTTGTTTGTGAACTAGGGAATGGAAATGATGCTGAGAAGAAGAACAAAGCTTGGTCTAGCTATTTGGAAGCAGAGTGAAGAGTGTGCTATGGTGAAACCTTAGTCAAGTTACTTCTCTATTTCTAGTACCTAGCTAGTTATGGTGGCCAATCCCTGTTGTACAGTATAGCCATTTGTGGAGTCTCTCTATTGGCTAGGAGTTGCAGCCCATGCCTAGACTAACTGTTGGTCAATGGACTACTGATATGAAGGAAATATGCCCTAGGGCAATAATAAAGTTGTTATTTGTATTTCCTTATATCATGATACATGTTTATTATTCATGCTAGAATTGTGTTAACAGGAAACTTAGTACATGTGTGAATACATAGATGAAACAGAGTGTCCCTACTATGCCTCTACTAGACTAGCTCGTTAATCAAAGATGGTTATGTTTTATAACAATAGACATGAGTTTTCATTTGATCAATGGGATCACATCATTAGGATAATGATGTGATGGACAAGACCCATCCTTTAGCTTAGCAACTTGATTGTTTAGTTTTACTGCTATTGCTTTCTTCATGACTTATACATGTTCCTATGACTATGAGATTATGCAACTCTCGAGTACCGGAGGAACACCTGGTGTGCTATCAAACTCACAACGTAACTGGGTGATTATAAAGATGCTCTACAGGTGTCTCTGAAGGTGTTTGCGGTGTTAGCATAGATCAAGAATAGGATTTTTCACTCCGAGTGTCGGAGAGGTATATCTGGGCCCTCTCGGTAATACACATCGTAATAAGCCTTGCAATCAAATGACTAATGATTTAGTCACAAGATGATGTATTATAGAACGAGTAAAGAGAGTTGTCGATAACGAGATTGAACTAGGTATGGTGATACTAACGATCGAATGCAAGTAACATATCGATGATAAAGGGAACAACGTATGTTGTTATGTGGATTGACCGATAAAGATCTTCGTAGAATATGTACAAACCAATATGAGCATCCAGGTTCCGCTATTGGTTATTGACCGGAGATGAGTCTCGGTCATGTCTACATAGTTCTCGAACCCGTAGGGTCCGCACGCTTAACGTTCGATGATGATTGGTATTATGAGTTTATGTGTTTTGATGCACCGAATGTAGTTCGGAGTCCCGGATGTGATCACATACATGACGAGGAGTCTCGAAATGGTCGAGGCATAAAGATTTATATATTGGACGACTATATTCGGACACCAGAAATGTTTCGGATGAGTTTCGGATTAAACTAGAGTGCGGAGGGGTATCGGTACCCCCCGGGGGAACAAATGGGCCACTTGGGCCCTTAGTGGAGAGAGAGAGGGCCGGCCCGAGCTGGGCCGCGTGCCCCTCCCCCTTGGTCTGAATAGGACAAGGAAAGGGGGGGCGACGGCCCCTTCCTTCTCCCCCTCCCTCTCCTTCCTCCCCCTTCCTTCCCTCTTGGTGGACTAGGAGTGGCCCTCTTGGGCGCGCCTATAGGGGCTGGCCGGCCCTCCCCCTTGCTCCTTTATATACGGGGGCAGGGGGCACCCTAGAACACAGTTTTAGCCGTGTGTCATGCCCCCTCCACTGTTACACACCTCGGTCATATTTCAGTGCTTAGGCGAAGCCCTGCGTCGGTAACTTCATCATCACCGTCACCACGCCGTCGTGCTGACGGAACTCTCCCGTGACGCTCAACTAGATCAAGAACTCGTGGGACGTCATCGAGCTGAACGTGTGTTGTACGCGAAGGTGCCGTACATTCAGTGCTTGGATCGGTTGGATCACGAAGACGTTCGACTACATCAACCGCGTCACTAGACGCTTCCGCTTTTGGTCTACGAGGGTACGTAGACACACTCTCCCCGCTATGCTTCTCCTAGATAGATCTTGCGTGATCGTAGGATTTTTTTAAAAAATACGACGTTCCCCAACAGTGGCATCATGAGCCAGGTCTATGCGTAGATGATATGCACGAGTAGAACACAATGAGTTATGGGCGATAATAGTCATACTGCTTACCACCATGTCATACTTTGATTCAGAGGTATTGTGAGATGAAGCGGCCCAGACCGACATTACGCGTATGCTTACGCGAGACTAGTTTCACTGTTGCGAGCACTCGTTGCTTAAAGGTGACCTGCGGGTGTCTGTCTCTCTCACTTTAGTTGAATCGAGTGTGGCTACGCCCGGTCCTTCTGAAGGTTAAAACAACACACTTGACGAAACATCATTGTGGTTTTTGTATGCGTAGGTAAGAACGGTTCTTGCTAAGCCCGTAGTAGCCACGTAAAACTTTGCAATAACAAAGTAGAGGACGTCTAACTTGTTTTTGTAGGGCATGTTGTGATGTGATATGGTCAAGACGTGATGAGTTATACGTTATTGTATGAGATGATCATGTTTTGTAAATTATCGGCAACCGACAGGAGCCTTATGGTTGTCTCTTTATTGTATGAATTGCGAAGGCCATGTAATTGCTTTACTTTATCACTATGAGTTAGCGATAGTAGTAGTAGCAATAGTTGGCGAGACGACCACAACGCTACGATGAAGATCATGGTGTCAAGCCGGTGACGATGGAGATCAGGACGATGCTTTGGAGATGGAGATCAAAAGCACAAGATGATGATGGCCATATCATGTCACATATTTTGATTGCATGTGATGGTTATCTTATTATGCTTCTTATTTTGCTTAGTACGGCTGTAGCATTATAAGATGATCCCTTACAAAATTTCAAGGTACAAGTGTTCTCCCTGAGTATGCACCGCTGCGAAAGTTCGTCGTGCCGAGACACCATGTGATGATCGGGTGTGATAAGCTCTACATTCAAATACAACGGGTGTAAGACAGTTTTGCACGTGCAGAATACTCGGGTTATACTTGAAGAGCCTAGCATGTGCATACATGGTGTAATGCCCAGGATGCGACTATATCTCCTACGTGTTGAGGCACGACTTAGAGACATAAGCCGAGTACGATCAGTAGTGGTTCCTACTAGGGCGATCAGACACTCGTTCTTGTCCAACTCACTTTGGTTTTCTTATGCTTTTGCCCTTCCGGCACGGTTCCGTCTAGTCTGCGCCGTTTGACCGCTACCGACGTAAGTTTTTGGACATTTTTACCCCTCTTGTTGATAACCCTCAGTACCCCTTCGTCCTCAGCGAGCTCGCGTGAAAAACAAAGGGATGGAAGGCGCGACAAGTTTGGAGGGGGAAGCGGGAAGCGGGAGAGAAAGGAGCGGTGCACATGGCGAGCTCGGGCTCGTCCAACTTCTCACCGGCGACCAGCGAGGTAAGTATCGCGGTGTCCATTTGAATCTATGGATTTGGTGCTCCTCCACCCCCAACCCACTTGAATCTAGGGATTTCTAGGGTTTGTGACATTTGGGGCAAATTTTACCTTTGTTTTAGGTCGATGGGGTCGGGATGGTGCAACATTCCTCGGAGTTTTATCTTCCCAACGAGTCCTATTCCGGCTTGGAGTTTTTGTCGAAGCATCACTGCCCTGGCCATGGCCTTGTCCCTGCTCGCCGTGTATCATGGGTAGGAGCTAGCAGTGGCCGTCGTTTTTTAGGTTGCCCATTAGATGTAAGTTTTCTGAATTTGTGCTAGATTTAGTTTTTGTTGTTTTCTACTCTTTAATGTTGATTACTCTAACTTGCAAATAGTTACCAGAAGAGTGTGAATGGGTGGTTTGGGTTGACCCAGCTCCTCCGTTGCGTGTTGCCCTTGCATTTGAAGACTTGCACGCAGAGGTTGAAGGCAGTTGGATCAAATGTCACCATCTGGAGAAGGAAAACATGGAGGTGGCAAGGAAGAATAGGGCTTTGAAGAAGAAACTTAGAGAGAGAGATGAGATGTTGCTGGTGTGGGCATTGATGTTAGTTGGAATTGTTATGTTTGTTGTACTGGTATGGTAGATGTAGTTTATCGATGTATCCGAAGTGAAGATGTTGATGGAACCCTACTTTGCAGTTGCAGTTGAATTGATGTCACTTTATCTGATGTAACCTAGTTGAAGACAAATCTTATGTGATGTCCAAATGTGGATGGTAGATGAAGATTTGACGTCGACGTCGTTGACGACTGATCTTATGTGATGAGTCCAAATGTGGATGGTAGATGAAGATTTGTCGTCGACGTCGTCGACGACTGACTTATGTGATGAGTCCAAATGTGGATGGTAGATGAAGATTTGTCGTCGACGTCATCGATGACAAATCTAAATGAGACCAAATGTGGATGGTAAATGAGACAAATCAACAGGAAGTTGAACAACAAAATAGTGATGCACAAAGGAGATAACAGCAAGCAGCAAACAGAAAATTGCCTAACAAACATTTAGCATAGAAATACCAAGTGCATAATAGCTAGTGCATAAAGCACTCAGAAGTTCACATAGTCAAGTGCATAGATCATTATCTAGTTCTTAACAGCATCAAAACAAATAGAGCACAATACTTAAACATCTAGAACTTTAATTTTTTGCTCCTGGTGTTCTTGGCTGGGTTTGGAGCTTCTCTGGCCTTGCTTCTAGTGTTCTTAGCTGGGTTAGAGGCAGTGGGTGGAGCTTCAAATGCTACTGGTGCTTTCTTTGCAGGAGAAATAACCTTGCTGTCAACACTGCTTCCAGTGGCTGAACAGAATGTACTTGCTGGTTGCGCCCCTCCACCTCTCTTCTCTTTCACATAATTTGGAGAAGCTCCTCTATCTGCTGCTCTTTTATAGTTTTTCCTAGGGCTAAAACAATTGCAAACATGTCACAATTTGTAAGGTATCCATTAAGATAAGATTTATGGATTTGGGAATTGGACATACCTTACTACACTTGCTTGTGTAGATGCTTCATGTGATGGCTCCTTTGGTGGTGGCATTTGCTGCTGGACAACATCAGGTATTGGCTCATCCTCATCCTCATCTTGCACTTCTGCTTCTGCTGGCTCATTAGCTGTAGGATGATCATATGCATTTTCAGCACCCCAATGTTCTTCTTCTCCAAATGCTGGATCTACAGATTGTGTGCAGCCCTTGGCTTGGTGTCCATATCTTCCACACCTCTTGCACTTCTTCTTCCTAGGGCCAAGTCCCTTTCCTTCACTGCTAGCTCTAATCCTCTACTTTCTTGGCCTGCCTGGTGCTTGCTTTTGAACAGGAGCACATAATTTGAAACCAGGATCTACAGTGTCCCACTGTTGCTTGCCTTCCAAAGCAGGTAGGTTTTCAGCATATGTAGCTTTGAACATCTCAACAGAGTAGTACTTATGGACATACTTGTCAATAGCACTAGCATCACCTCTTAGAGTAGTGATAAAGAAAAGATCATGGATGCATGGCTTACCAATGACCTGCCACTGCCTGCAACTGCAAGTCCATTTCTCCAGGTCTACTGGGTACCTCCATTCTCTCTTCTCTCTGTCTGTTGCAGTTATCTCAGCTTCTGTTGGGCTTCTCCTAACAATAGACATCTCCAAACCTTTAGTTTCTCCATTAATGTCTTCATTACTGCTGGTAAGATGTAGTGGCCAATGAAATGGTCAATGCAAATTCTTTTTCTTAAGTCAAACTTCTCCATAATGTATTGCCTAATCTTGTCCAGCAGGTCCACTATGTGTAGGCCCTTGTATTTCTTGATTCTGGAGTTGAATGATTCAGCAAGGTTGTTGTTAACATAGTCCACTTTGCTCAACCCAGTGAAACTTGCTCTAGCCCAGATTTTTGTGTGGTGCTGCTCAAGATATTCCTTTACTTTTGGTCTGCTCTTCAACTGGTTCAGATGAAAGTTGTGCTTCTTAATGTTGTAAGTTAGTGAGCAAGGCGATAGATTGTCATCATAAAATTTCCCTTTGAATTTCTTGCTGAAATTTTGGGCAAGATGCCTCATACACTCTCTGTGCTCCACTCCTGGGTAAACATCATCAACAGCACTCTCCAGTCCTTTGCAAGCATCAGTATGTATCACTAAACCTTCAGGGTGTCCTATTGCTTCCTTCAGGTTTTTGAAAAACCAAGTCCAGCTCTCAGTTGACTCCACCTCAAGAACACCATATGCAACAGGAAATAACCAATTATAAGCATCTTGGGAACATGCTGCTACAAGTTGGCCCCTAAACCTACCATGCAATGCAGTTGCATCTACAGCCAAGTATGGCCTGCACCCATCCAAGAACCCTTTCTGACAAGCTTTGAAGCATACAAAAACCCTTCTAAAACACTCCTTGTAAAATTTCTTTCCTTTTAACTTGTACTCCACTGTGTGCTTGTCTATGTCAACAACACTTCCTGGTGATGCCCTCTCTACTTCAGCTTTGAATGCATAAAGTAACTGGAAAGTATCACTGTACTTACCATAGATCTTGTCAAGTGCCATCTCCTTACCATAGTAACATCTGATGTATGGCACCTCAAGACCATACTTCTCTAACAACCTACCCTGAATTTCCTTTGTTCCAATCCCTGGATTTTTTCTGATCCAAGGCATAGAAGCATCTGCAATCCACCTTCTTTTTGTAGCTCTCAATCTCTGAGATCTATTCACACTAGGACAGGTGTGAGGGTGGGGATTCACTTTGATCTGAAAATAAAACAAATAGCCAGTCAGGATAATATCAGTAAAACAAATAGGCACATTTTATTTAAAAAACACATTACTAAAACATGAGCTAGTACCTGAAACAGAGTGCTCCTCCTCATCAGAGATGCATGCAGCCTCCACTTACACCTCTCATAGGCACATTTCACAGTAAACCTAGTTGGGTCACTCTTAAGTGTAATGTACTCAGTTTCAGACTTGATTGAGAATGTTCCAATTGCATTCTTGCAATCAACTGCATTAGGAAAGACCACACCTTCCTCAATGGATGGATTATCTCTATCATACATCATTACAGGTCTGTCCTCATCTGCATCCTCAAGAGCTCCCATGTCATTATCCTCTTGTCTCTCATCATCATCAGTATTTGAAAATTCTGCAGGAATGTACTCTTCATGTGTTGTATGCTCATCATTGTTGTGCTGGACATAACCTGGGTAAAGATTATCATCCTCCTCATCAGATAAAATAGGTGCATCAGGCAGTCCCTCTTCCACAACTGGATCAGGCTGATCCTGTGGTCTATTAGTGCCACATTCAGCAGTAGTTGGAGTGGTACTTGCACTAGCTGCACTAGTTCCAGGAGTACTAGCAGCAGCACATGGCCTACCCCTTGTCCCTCCAGCAGTTTTTTCACACCTTTGTCCTCTCTTTCTCTGAATTACTATTATTTCCAGATTGCATGACCTTGTCTCTGCATTACTTGCAAACATCGCACCTAACTGATCATCACACTGTAGAGGGTTCCAACACTCCTTTAAACTATCCCAATATCTAATTTCAACAGCATCAAACAATCCCCATGGATACTTGGCACAAATAGCAGCCCTAAAGTCATTAAATGACCTACTACTGCTATCCACAACTAATGGAAATGTGAATCCGCTCTCCTTTCCTTTTGTACCAGCAGAAACTATAACTGTCGTCGCCATTCTAATAGACAGAAAGAATGCAACCTCTGGATCCATCCTACAATACCATCTCCCATGAGCAATTGAACTAAAGCTAGCCTAAAACTTAGCTGAATCCACTAAGCATGAGTAGATCTGAGACTGAAACTTACCCCGCCGGGAATTGACGTGCAGATGTGGTGCCCTCACCGCCTTGACTGTAGTGCTCTTGTGCACAGCCGCCTTCAACGCCCTCCCATGCCGATGCGGTGCTCTTGCCACCGTCGACGACGCCGCCACCGCCATTTCCAACATCCGGTGGTGATGGGGACACCGTCTGTCCATGCGCGCAACCACGGCCCTTGCGTTGCGATGTGCCTCCCTCCCTTGTCGATGCGGTGCCCTTCTTGCGGCGGCCGCCACCTAGGGTTTCTCCATCCTCCCCCATCGCCTAGAAACAGATGTGGTGCGAGGAATGATTTGTGGATCTAGTGGTGAGCCACCAATGGCGACTAGGGTTTCTTACGGGGAAAGAGAGTGAGAATGGGGAACGATAGAGTGAGAGTGGGTTAGGTCGACCGAGGGGCAAGCCGTGTCCAGAAACTAGCGGCGGTAGTGGTCAAAGGGCGCTGACTGTATGGAACCGTGATGGAAGGGCAAAAGCATAAGAAAGCCAAAGTTAGTTGGACAAGAACGAGTGTTTTCGGAAACTAGGGGCAAACCTGCCGAGGGGGACACAACTAAGGGCACCAAATTAATTATCCCATGAATGTATGATGTTGTATTCATTGTGTGATGTGGCGAGTGTAAGCCAACTATCTTTTACACTTTCATCCCTGAATTTTTACATGAGATGTGCAAAGATACCACGCTTGAGATCATTCCAGAATGCGCTTATGTCTCTAAGTCGTGCCTCGACACGTAGGAGATATAGTCGCATCCTGGGCGACTAGTAACGCCCGGACACACCTGCTGGTGGTTGTTACTCCTGGCGGGATCTAGACTGGCCCCACATATCAATACTAGTCTGTTCTACGCACTTTATCCTCACTCGTGCGCACCCGGGAGCAACTTCCCGGTCGGTCACCCATCCTGAAACTACTCCAAGCCGAGCACGCTTAACTTTGGAGTTCTATCCGAATGGGCTCCCGGAAAAGAAGGAATTCCTTGTTTATATGAGTAGTCTATCATCCCTAATAAGCCAAGCTATCACATACACCCCCACTCAGAGGAACCGACGTCCTCCTCGGGCCATGTGAATGTTCCCTCTTGGCACAAACGTTTGTGCTTCCAGTACAGCACATGTGCCATGCCGTGTGCCACGACGGGTCACAAACGTCATGCACAACATGACTGCAAACTGTCCGCAAACATCCGTGTAACCGTGAGGGTCGGCTCTGATACCAACTTGTAATGCCCCGGACACACCCGCCGGTGGTCGTTACTCCTGGCGGGATCTAGACTGGCCCCACAAATCAATACTAGTCTTTTCCGCGCACTTTCTCCTCACTCATGCGCACCCGGGAGCAACTTCCCGGTCGGTCACCCATCCCAAAACTACTCCAAGCTGACACGCTTAACTTTGGAGTTCTATCCGAATGGGCTCCCGGAAAAGAAGGAATTCCTTATTGATATGAGTAGTCTATCATCCCTAATAAGCCAAGCTATTGATACGTCCATTTTGCATCATGCTTATATGTTGATATTTATTGCATTATGGGCTGTTATTACACGTTATGTCACAATACTTATGCCTTTTCTCTCTTATTTTACAAGGTTTACATGAAGAGGGAGAAAGCCGGCAGCTGGAATTCTGGGCTGGAAAAGGAGCAAGCTCTGGAAACCTATTCTGCACAACTCCAAAAGACCCGAAACTTCATAGAACTTCGTTTCAAAAAATATAAAAAATATCTGGCGGAAGAAAACCACGATGGGGGCCACCTGCTACCCACGAGGGTGGGGGCGCGCCCCCCCTCTCTAGGCGCGCCCCCTGTCTCGTGGGCCCACCGACGGCCCCTCGATGCCCATCTTCTCCTATATGAGGTGTTTTGACCTGGAAAAAATCAGAAGGAGGCTTTCGGGACCAGACGCCGTCGTCTCGAGGCGGAATCGAGGCGGAAACCAATCTAGGGCTCCGGCAGAGCTGTTCTGTCGGGGATACTTCCCTCCGGGTGGGGGAAATCGTCACCGCCGTCATCACCAACAACTCTCCCATCTTGGGGAGGGCTATCTTCATCAACATCTTCACCAGCACCATCTCCTCTCAAACCCTAGTCCATCTCTTGTATCCAATCTTTGTACCCAAACCTCAGATTGGTACCTATGGGTTGCTAGTAGTGTTGATTACTCCTTGTAGTTGATGCTAGTTGGTTTATTTGGTGGAAGAGCATATGTTCAGATCCATTATGCATATTAATACCCCTCTGGTCATGAACAATATTATGTCTTGTGAGTAGTTACTTTTGTTCCTGAGGACATGGGAGAAGTCTTGCTATAAGTAGTCATGTGAATTTGGTCTTCGTTCGATATTTTGATGAGATGATGTTGTCTCTCCTCTAGTGGTGTCATGTGAATGTCAAGTACATGACACTTCACCATTATTTGGGCTTAGAGGAAGGCATTGGGAAGTAATAAGTAGATGATGGGTTGCTAGAGTGACAGAAGCTTAAACCCTAGTTTATGCGTTGCTTTGTAAGGGGCTGATTTGGATCCATATGTTTCATGCTATTGTTAGGTTTACCTTAATACTTCTTTTGTAGTTGTGGATGCTTGCATTAGAGGTAATCATAAGTGGGAGGCTTGTCCAAGTAAGGGCAGCACCCAAGCACCGATCCACCCACATACCAAATTATCGAAGTACCGAACGCGAATCAGATGATCGTGATGAAAACTAGCTTGACGATAATTCCCATGTGTCCTCAGGAGCGCTTTCATTTATATAAGAGTTTGTCCAGGCTTGTCCTTTACTACACAAAGGATTGGGCCACCTTGCTGCACCTTATTTACTTTTACCTTTTGTCACTTGCTACCAATTACCTTATCACAAAACTATCTGTTACCTATTATTTCAGTGCCTGCAGAAAATACCTTACTGAAAACTGCCTATCATTTCCTTCTACTCCTCATTGGGTTCGACACTCTTACTTATCGAAAGGACTACGATAGATCCCCTACACCATAACCCCAGAGGAATATATAAGGGACACTTTCCAGAATGATTCAACCTCTGAAAAGGAAGAGGTATGTGGTACGGTAAGTAAACCGACTCCAAAACAGCTCTAAAGGCAAATTTTCTCCATTTTGGAATATTTAGAAAAATAGAAAAATAAGTAGCAGTCCGGAAGAGACACGAGCCGTCCACGAGGGTGGAGGGCGCGCCCTCCGATTTCTTGTATGTTACTCCTTTTGGTCGGTAAAAATTCATTATATAAACTCCCCGAAGGTTTTGACCTCTGTATCACGCAAAAATCCTCTGTTTTCGTTTCGAGCTGCTGTTTTTGACAGATCTAGATCATCATGGCGTCCTCCAACATCCCCAAGGACAAGTTCTTCGAGAAGGTCATCAACCCCTACCTTGCGGAGGTGATGCATCACCCTAAAACCATGGAGTTGCATGAGGGGGTGCTGCACATCCGTGATGTTGAGGGGCCGAGGAGGACCGGAAGCATGGAGACAAGACTCGAAGCAATGGAGCAGCAAGTTTTCAAGTGCCAAGGTATGGTGGAACAAGGACTCAATGCCAACCACATGATGATCTCGGAGCTCGCCAACAACCTCAAGCTGGACTCAAGGATCTTCGGGGAAGCTATCTCCAATCTTCAAGATAAGATCGATCACCTCCAAACCCAGATCTATGACCTGCAAAACCAAAACTGTGAGTATGAATATAGATTCAAGAAGATGATTTTGGCTGCATATTTGAGCATCCCGGAGACTCGATCATCCTTCTACGATGGTGAGCCCATGCCTTGGAAGGTGGACGACAAGCCTAAATCATCAACAATTCCTACATCACCACCCCCGAAGAAGGAGACATAATCATATGGGTATGGTCACTCCCCTTGGCAACTGCCAATCTTGGGGGAGTGACCCCGGTATCGTATCACCATCACTCCTATCTTCACCTTTTTTTTCTTAGTTCGATCCTTTTGGTAGTATCTTGATCTAGTAGAATAAAGTTAGCATGATCTAGTTGTGAGCTCTTGCCTTATGATCTTTATCCTTTGTAATTGAGTCTGTGAGCTATATAATAAATATTAGTGTTGAGTCAAGGGCTTGATTTCCTCACTTTGGTCATGATAAAAAGAAAGAAAACATACAGAGTATCCAAGAGATCATATTGATCTTATCGGAAGTAATGACTTTACATATAAAGAGTATGATGAATAAAAGTTGTTGGGATTTGACAAACATAGTTTTGGTCATCGTTGCAATTAATAGGAAGTAATAAAAGAAGAGAGGCTTCACATACAAATATACTATCTTGGACATCTTTTATGATTGTGAGCACTCATTAAAGTATGACATGCTAAAGAGTTGATGTTGGACAAGGAAGACAACATAATGGGTTATGTTTTCTTATATCCGAAATAAAGTATATTGTCATGGATCATCCAACATGTTGAGCTTGCCTTTCCCTCTCATTGCTAGCCAAAACTCCTCGCACTAAGTAGAGATACTACTTGTGCTTCCATACATCCTTAAACCCAGTTTTGCCATGAGAGTCCATATATACCTACCTATGGATTGAGAAAGATCCTTCCAAGTAAGTTGTCATGTTGTAAACTCGCTAAAATATGTATGATTTATTAGTGTGGAGGAAATAAGATTTATACGATCTTGTGATATGGAAGTAATAAAAGCGACGGACTGCATAATAAAGGTCCTTATCACAAGCGGCAATATAAAGTGATGTTCTTCTGTGCTAAGACTTTGTGCATCCAACCATAAAAACACATGACAACCTCTGCTTCCCTCTACGAAGGGCCTATCTATTATTCTTTCCTTATAAGAGTCAAGGTGAAATTCACCTTTGCTTTTTACATTTTATCCTTTGGCAAGCACATTGTGTTGGAAAGATCCAGACATATATACCCACTTGGATGTAAGTTTTCATGGTCTATTACTGTTGACATTACCCTTGAGGTAAAAGGTTGGGAGGCAACAACATAAGCCCCTATGTTTGTCTGTGTCCGATTAAAACTCCATAAACATAAGTACATAAGTATTGCGTGAGTGTGAGCAATTGTGAAAGACTATATGATAATTGCTTCAATGACCGAGATCAAAGTTTGTTAGTTTTCAATGAAGTTTATGATTCATGCTTGATATTGTGAATGAATTGTTACTTTAGCATAAGAATCATATATATATATATATATATATATATATATATATATATATATATATATATGTTGCTATTATGAGAATGATCATGATGCCCTCATGCCCGTATTTTATTTTTATCGACACCTCTATCTCTAAACATGTGGACATATTTTTCGATTTCGGCTTTCCCTTGAGGACAAGCGAGGTCTAAGCTTGGGGGAGTTGATACATCCATTTTGCATCATGCTTATATGTTGATATTTATTGCATTATGGGTTGTTATTACACGTTATGTCACAATACTTATGCCTTTTCTCTCTTATTTTACAAGGTTTACATGAAGAGGGAGAAAGCCGGCAGGTGGAATTCAGGGCTACAAAGGAGCAAACTCTAGAAACCTATTCCACACAACTCCAAATGCCCCAAAACTTCACAGAACTTCGTTTCAGAAAATATAAAAAATATCTGGCGGAAGAAAACCACGAGGGGGGCCACCTGCTGTCCACGAGGGTGGGGGGCGCCCCCCCCCCCCCTCTCTGGGCGCGCCCCCTGTCTCGTGGGCCCACCGACGGCCCCCCGATCCCCATCTTCTCATATATGAGGTGTTTTGACCTGGAAAAAAAATCAGAAGGAGGCTTTCGGGACCAGACGCCGCCATCTCGAGGCGGAACCGAGGCGGAAACCAATCTAGGGCTCCGGCTGAGCTGTTCTGTCGGGGATACTTCCCTTCGGGAGGGGAAATCGTCATCACCAATAACTCTC
>LR738715.1:159247794-159330202 GCA_902687465.1 Secale cereale | reverse complement strand
CTCTCCCATCTTGGGGAGGGCTATCTTCATCAACATCTTCACCAGCACCATCTCCTCTCAAACCCTAGTTCATCTCTTATATCCAATCTTTGTACCCAAACCTCAGATTGGTACCTGTGGGTTGCTAGTAGTGTTGATTACTCCTTGTAGTTGATGCTAGTTGGTTTATTTGGTGGAAGATCATATGTTCAGATCCATTATGCATATTAATACCCCTCTGATCATGAACAATATTATGTCTTGTGAGTAGTTACTTTTGTTCCTGAGGACATGGGAGAAGTCTTGCTATAAGTAGTCATGTGAATTTGGTCTTCGTTCGATATTTTGATGAGATGTATGTTGTCTCTCCTCTAGTGGTGTTATGTGAACGTCGACTACATGACACTTCACCATTATTTGGGCCTAGAGGAAGGCATTGGGAAGTAATAAGTAGATGATGGGTTGCTAGATTGACAGAAGCTTAAACCCTACTTTATGCGTTGCTTCGTAAGGGGCTGATTTGGATCCATATGTTTCATGCTATGGTTAGGTTTACCTTAATACTTCTTTTGTAGTTGCGGATGCTTGCATTAGAGATTAATCATAAGTGGGAGGCTTGTCCAAGTAAGGACATCACCCAAGCACCGATCCACCCACATACCAAATTATCAAAGTACCAAACGCGAATCAGATGATCGTGATGAAAACTAGCTTGACGATAATTCCCATGTGTCCTCGGGAGCGCTTTCCTTTATATAAGAGTTTGTCCAGGCTTTTCCTTTGCTACACAAAGGATTGGGCCACCTTGTTGCACCTTATTTACTTTTACCTTTTGTCACTTGCTACCAATTACCTTATCACAAAACTATATGTTATCTATTATTTCAGTGCTTGCAGAAAATACCTTACTGAAAACTGCCTATCATTTCCTTCTGCTCCTCGTTGGGTTCGACACTCTTACTTATCGAAAGGACTACGATAGATCCCCTACACTTATGGGTTATCAGCTATCACACATGGCCTCGGAACACTGGAGACCGAAAGGTCGAGCGTGAATCATATAGTAGATATGATCAACATAAGATGTTCACCATTGAAAACTACTCCATCTCACGTGATGATCGGACATGGTTTAGTTGATTTGGATCATGTGATCATTTAGATGACTAGAGGGATGTCTATCTAAGTGGGAGTTCTTTAGTAATATGATTACTTGAACTTTAATTTATCATGAACTTAGTCCTGATAGTTTTTTCATATCTATGTTGTTGTAGATCAATGGCCCGTGCTACCGTTCCCTTGAATTTTAATGCATTCCTAGAGAAAGCTAAGTTGAAAGATGATGGTAGCAACTACACGGACTGGGTCCGTAACTTGAGGATTATACTCATTGATGCACAGAAGAATTATGTCCTGGAAGCACCGCTAGGTGATAGGCCTGCTACAGGAGCAACTTCGGACGTTGTGAACATCTGGCAAGCTCGTTCTGATGACTACTCGATAGTTCAGTGTGCCATGCTTTACGGCTTAGAATCGGGACTTCAAAGACGTTTTGAACGTCATGGAGCATATGAGATATTCCAATAGTTGAAGTTAATATTTCAAGCAAATGCCCGAATTGAGAGATATGAAGTCTACAATAAGTTCTATAGCTGCAAGATGGAGGAGAACAGTTCTATCAGTGAACACTTGCTCATAATGTCTGGGTACTACAATCATATGACTCAACTTGGTTGCAAAGTTGACAAAGATAGTGTTATTGATAGAGTTCTTCAATCACTGCCACCAAGCTATAAAGGCTTCGTGATGAACTATAATATGCAAGGGAAGCAGAAGACAATTCCCGAGCTCTTCGCTATGCTCAAAGCCACGATGGTAGAAATCAAAAAGGAGCATCAAGTGTTGATGGTTAACAAGACCACTAGTTTCAAGAAAAAGGGCAAGGGAAAGAAGGGGAACTTCAAGAAGAATAGCAAGACAGTTGCTACTCCCGCAAAGAAACTCAAGACTGGAGCCAAGCCTGAAACTGGGTGCTTCTACTTCAAAGGGACTGGACAGTGGAAGCGGAATTGCCCCAAGTATTTGGCGGATAAGAGGATGGCAAGGTGAACAAAGGTATATTTGATATACAAGTTATTTATGTGTACCTTACTAATGCTTGTAGTAGCACCTGGGTATTTGATATTGGTTCAGTTGCTAATATTTGTAACTCGAAACAGGGGCTACGGATTAAACGAAGATTAGCTAAGGACGAGGTGACGATGCGCGTGGGAAATGGTTCCAAAGTCGATGTGATCGCCGTCGGCACGCTACCTCTACATCTACCTCCGGGATTAGTTTTAGACCTAATAATTGTTATTTGGTGCCAGCGTTGAGCATGAACATTATATCTGGATCGTGCTTGTTGCGAGACGATTATTCATTGAAATCCGAGAATAATGGATGTGCTATTTTTATGAGTAATATCTTTTATGGTCATGCACCCTTGAAGAGTGGTCTATTCTTATTAGATCTCGATCGTAGTGATACACATATTCATAATATTGAAGCCGAAAGATGCAAAGTTGATAATGATAGTGCAACTTATTTGTGGCACTGCCGTTTAGGTCATATTGGTGTAAAGCGCATGAAGAAACTCCATGCAGATGGACATTTGGAATCACTTGATTACGAATCACTTGGTGCTTGCGAACCATGCCTCATGGGCAATATGACTAAAACTCCATTCTCCGGAACAATGGAGCAACCAACATATTTGTCGGAAATCATACATACTGATGCATGTGGACCGATGAGCGTTGAGGCTCGCGGCGGGTATCATTATTTTCTGACCTTCACTGATGATTTGAGCAGATATGGGTATATCAACTTAATGAAGCACAAGTCTAAAACATTTGAAAAGTTCAAAGAATTTCAGAGTGAAGTAGAGAATCATCGTAATAAGAAAATAAAGTTTCTACGATCTGATCGCGGAGGCGAATATTTGATTTACGAGTTTGGTCTTCATTTGAAACAATGTGGAATAGTTTCACAGCTCACGCCACCCGGAACACCATAGCGTAATGGTGTGTCCGAACGTCGTAACCATACTTTATTAGATATGGTGCGATCTATGATGTCTCTTACCGATTTACCACTATCGTTTTGGGGTTATGCTTTAAAGATAGCTGCACTCACGTTAAATAGGGCACCATCTAAATCCGTTGAGACGACACCTTATGAACTTGTGGTTTGGCAATAAACCCAAGTTGTCGTTTCTTAAAATTTGGGGCTGCGATGCTTATGTGAAAAAGCTTCAACCTGATAAGCTTGAATCCAAGTTGGAGGAATGTGTCTTCATAGGATACCCAAAGGAAACTGTTGGGTACACCTTCTATCACAGATCCGAAGGCAAGATATCCGTTGCTAAGAATGGATCCTTTCTAGAGGAGTTTCTCTCGAAAGAAGTGAGTGGGAGGAAAGTGGAACTTGATGAGGTAATTGTACCTTCTGCCGAATTGGAAAGTAGTACATCACAGAAACAAGTTCTAGTGATTCCTACACCAATCAACGAGGAAGCTAATGATGATGATCATGAAACTTCAGATCAGGTTATCACTGAACCTCGTAAGTCAACCAGAGTACGTTCCGCGCCAGAGTGGTATGGTAACCTGGTTCTGGAAGTCATGTTACTAGATCATGATGAACCTACAAACTATGAGGAAGCGATGATGAGCCTAGATTCCGCAAAATAGCTTGAGGCCATGAAATCTGAGATGGGATCCATGTATGAGAACAAAGTGTGGACTTTGGTTGACTTGCCCGATGATCGGCAAGCCATTGAAAATAAATAGATCTTTAGGAGGAAGACTGACGCCGATGGTAATGTTACTGTCTACAAAGCTCGACTTGTTGCGAAAGGTTTTCGACAAGTTCAAGGAGTTGACTACGATGATACTTTCTCACCCGTAGCGATGCTTAAGTCTGTCCGAATCATGTTAGCAATTGCCGCATTTTATGATCATGAAATCTGTCAAATGGATGTCAAAACTACATTTCTTAATGGATACCTCAAAGAGGAGTCGTATATGATGCAACCAGAAGGTTTTGTCGATCCTAAAGGTGCTAACAAAGTGTGCAAACTGCAGCGATCCATCTATGGACTGGTGCAAGCATCTCGGAGTTGGAATATACGCTTTGATGAGATGATCAAAGCATATGGTCTTATACAGACTTTTGGAGAAGCCTATATTTACAAGAAAGTGAGTGGGAGCTCTGTAGCATTTCTGATATTATATGTGGATGACATATTGTTGATTGGAAATGATGTAGAATTTCTGGATGGCATAAAGGGATACTTGAAGAAGAATTTTTCAATGAAAGACCTCGGTGAAGCTGCTTATATATTAGGCATCAAGATCTATAGATATAGATCAAGACGCTTAATTGGACTTTCACAAAGCACATACCATGATAAAGTTTTGAAGAAGTTCAAAATGGATTAGTCAAAGAAAGGGTTCTTGCCCGTGTTACAAGGTGTGAAGTTGAGTAAGACTCAATGCCCGACCACTACAGAAGATAGAGAGAAAATGAAAGTCATTCCCTATGCTTCAACCAGAGGATCTATCATGTATGCAATGTTGTGTACCAGACCTGATGTGTGCCTTGCTATAAGTTTAGCAGGGGGGTACCAAAGTAATCCAGGACTGGATCACTGGACAGCGATCAAGAATATCCTGAAGTACCTGAAAAGGACAAAGGATATGTTTCTCGTTTATGGAGGTGACAAATAGCTTGTCGTAAACGGTTAAGTCGATTCAAGCTTTGACACTGATCCGGATGACTCTAAGTCACAAACCGGATATGTATTTTTATTAAACGATGGAGCTGTTAGTTGGTGCAGTTCCAAGCAGAGCATCGTGGCGGGATCTACGTGTGAAGCGGAGTACATAGCTGCTTCAGAAGCAGCAAATGAAGGAGTTTGGATGAAGGAGTTCATATCCGATCTAGGTGTAATACCTAGTGCATCGGGTCCAATGAAAATATTTTCTGACAACACTGGAGCAATAGCCTTGGCGAAAGAATCCAGGTTTCATAAGAGAACCAAGCACATCAAGAGACGCTTCAATTCCATCCGCGATCAAGTCAAGGAGGGAGACATAGAAATTTGCAAGATACATACGGATCTGAATGTCGCGGACCCATTGACTAAGCCTCTTCCACGAGCAAAACATGATCAACACCAAGACTCCATGGGTGTCAGAATCATTACTATGTAATCTAGATTATTGACTCTAGTTCAAGTGGGAGACTGAAGGAAATATGCCCTAGAGGCAATAATAAAGTTGTTATTTGTATTTCCTTATATCATGATAAATGTTTATTATTCATGCTAGAATTGTGTTAACCAGAAACTTAGTACATGTGTGAATACATAGACGAAACAGAGTGTCCCTAGTATGCCTCTACTAGACTAGCTCGTTAATCAAAGATGGTTATGTTTCCTAACCATAGACATGAGTTGTCATTTGATCAAAGGGATCACATCATTAGGAGAATGATGTGATGGACAAGACCCATCCGTTAGCTTAGCAACTTGATTGTTTAGTTTTACTGCTATTGCTTTCTTCATGACTTATACATGTTCCTATGACTATGAGATTATGCAACTCCCGAATACCGGAGGAACACCTTGTGTGCTATCAAATGTCACAACATAACTGGGTGATTATAAAGATGCTCTACAGGTGTCTCCGAAGGTGTTTGTGGTGTTGGCATAGATCGAGAATAGGATTTGTCAATCCGAGTGTCGGAGAGGTATCTCTGGGCCCTCTCGGTTATACACATCGTAATAAGCCTTGCAGTCAAATGACTAATCAGTCAGTCACAAGATGATGTATTACGGAACAAGTAAAGAGACTTGTCGATAACGAGATTGAACTAGGTATGGTGATACCGACGATCGAATCTAAGGCAAGTAACATACTGATGACAAAGGGAACAACGTATGTTGATGCGGATTGACCGATAAAGATCTTCGTAGAATATGTAGGAACCAAAATGAGCATCCAGGTTCCGCTATTGGTTATTGAATGGAGATGAGTCTCGGTCATGTCTACATAGTTCTCGAACCCGTAGGGTCTGCACGCTTAACATTCGATGACGATCAGTATTATGAGTTTATGTGTTTTGAGGCACCGAAGGTAGTTCGGAGTCCCGGATGTGATCACGGACATGACGAGGAGTCTCGAAATGGTTGAGACGTAAAGATTGATATATTGGACGACTATATTCGGACACCGGAAGTGTTCTAGATGAGTTTCGGATTAAACCGGAGTGTCGGAGGGGTATCGGTACCCCCCGGGGGAACTAATGGGCCACTTGGGCCCTTAGTGGAGAGAGAGGGCCGGCCAAGGCTGGGTCGCGCGCCCCTCCCCCTTGGTCCGAATAGGACAAGGAAAGGGAGCGGCGCCCCCTTCCTTCTCCCTCTCCCTCTCCTTTCTTCCCCCTCCTCCCCTCTTGGTGGACTCCTACTAGGACTAGGATTCCTATTCCTAGTAGGAGTGGCCCTAAAGGGCGCGCCTATAGTGGCCGGCCGGCCCTCCCCCGTGCTCCTTTATATATGGGGGCAGGGGCACCCTAGAACACACAAGTTAACATCAGTTTTAGCCGTGTGCGGTGCCCCCCTCCACTGTTACACACCTCGGTCATATTTTCGCAGTGCTTAGGCGAAGCCCTACGTCGGTAACTTCATCATCACCATCACCACGCCGTCGTGCTGACGAAACTCTCCCGTGACGCTCAACTGGATCAAGAGCTCGTGGGGCGTCATCGAGCTGAACGTGTGCTAAACGCGGAGGTGCCGTACGTTCGATGCTTGGATCGGTTGGATCGCAAAGACGTTTGACTACATCAACCGCGTCACTAGACGCTTCCGCTTTCGGTCTACGAGGGTACATAGACACACTCTCCCAGCTCGTTTCTATGCTTCTCCTAGATAGATCTGGCGTGATCGTAGGATTTTTTTTATAAATACTACGTTCCCCAACAGTGGCATCATGAGCTAGGTCTATGCATAGATGATATGCATGAGTAGAACACAATGTGTTGTAGGCGATAATAGCCATACTGCTTACCAGCATGTCATACTTTGATTCGGCGGTATTGTGAGATGAAGAGGTCCGGACCGACATTACGCGTACGCTTACGTGAGACTGGTTTCATCGTTGCGAGCACTCGTTGCTTAAAGGTTACCAGCGGGTGTCAGTCTCTCTCACTTTAGTTGAATCGAGTGTGGTTACGCCCGGTCCTTCTAAAGGTTAAAACAACAGACTTGACGAAAAATCGTTGTGGTTTTTGTATGCATAGTTAAGAACGGTTCTGGCTAAGCCCATAGCAGCCACGTAAAACTTGCAACTACAAAGTAGAGGACGTCTAACTTTTTTTGCAGGGCATGTTGTGATGTGATATGGTCAAGATGTGATGAGTTATACGTTATTGTATGAGATGATCATGTTTTGTAAATTATCGGCAACCGACAGGAGCCTTATGGTTGTCTCTTTATTGTATGAATTGCAAAGGCCATGTAATTGCTTTACTTTATCACTATGAGTTAGCGATAGTAGTAGTAGCAATAGTTGGCGAGACGACCACGACGCTACGATGAAGATCATGGTGTCAAGCCGGTGACGATGGAGATCATGATGATGCTTCGGAGATGGAGATCAAAATCACAAGATGATGATGGCCATATCATGTCACATATTTTGATTGCATGTGATGTTTATCTTATTATGCTTCTTATTTTGCTTAGTACGGCTGTAGCATTATAAGATGATCCCTTACAAAATTTCAAGGTACAAGTATTCTCCCTGAGTATGCACCGTTGCGAAAGTTCGTCGTGCCGAGACACCACGTGATGATCAGGTGTGATAAGCTCTACGTTTAAATACAATGGGTGTAAGACAGTTTTGCATATGCAGAATACTCGGGTTAAACTTGATGAGCCTATCATGTTCAGTCATGGCCTCGGAACACTGGAGACCGAAAGGTCGAGCGTGAATCATATAGTAGATATGATCAACATAAGATGTTCACCATTGAAAACTACTCCATCTCACGTGATGATCAGACATGGTTTAGTTGATTTGGATCACGTGATCATTTAGATGACTAGAGGGATGTCTATCTAAGTGGGAGTTCTTTAGTAATATGATTAATTGAACTTTAATTTATCATGAACTTAGTCCTGGTAGTTTTTGCATATCTATGTTGTTGTAGATCAATGGCCCGTGCTACCGTGGGAATTTTTTTGAAATACTACGTTCCCCAACATGATATATATACTGCATGTGATGGTGGTGGTCAAATGTGTCTTGCTGTCCTAGTTGACCCATAGATATTTTGTGTTGGTCTAAGTTTGGTGTGGCATTGCTGTATAGATTAGCATAGTATGGTCTCCCTATATTTTTTTCCAAAGATTTGTAATACACTTGTACAGTTGTACTATTTGAGGTATATGAATATAAATATAAATATTTGAGTGGTTATGCTTGTTGAAGAAATATGAGATGTATTTGTTTAATATATTATACTTAATTATCTAGTTAAGGGTGGAATTACTATGTAAGAAAAATACGGGTCGTTACATCCTACCCTCCTTAGAAAAAGATTTTTTCCTTGAAATCGAAAACTTACTTAAAAGGTTGGGGTAGGTTACTCGTAGGTCTTCCTCCTTCTCCCACGTTGCCTCACGAACCGAGTGGTTCTTCCATTGCACTTTGCAGAACCAAATGGTTCTTGTCCTGAGATTGTCGTCTTCAACTTCTAGTATCTTCAATGGTCGCTCTTCATAGGTCAGGTCGGGTTGTAATTCAATCTCCAAGTCTGACACTTGTGGTGGTGGCCTGTTGCATTTCTTGAGTTGATATATGTGGAAGACATTATGAATTATGGATAGATGTTCTGGTAATTCCAACTTATAAGCAGATGTTCCCTTGTCCTCTAAAATTTTAAATGGCCCAACATATCTAGGACTCAACTTTCCTTTGATTCCAAAGCGTCGAACCCCTCTCATAGGTGATACTTTTAGATAAACTAAGTCTCCTACTGCCAAGTGCATAACCCTCCTATTCGGGCCAGCATAGCTCTTCTGCCTATTTTGTGCAATCTGGAGTCGTTCTCTGATTAGTTGGATCTTCTCATCATTCTCTCTCACTATGTCAGGAACAAGTAATGGGCTCTCTCCAACTTCGTACCATCATATAGGTGATCTGCATTTCCTCCCATACAATGCCTCATATGGAGCCATTTGTATGCTGGATTGATAACTATTATTGTAAGAAAATTCTGCTAGGTGCGGATGCTTATCCCGTGATTCTCCAAAGTTCATTACACATGCTCTCAACATATCCTCAAGAATCTGATTTACCCGCTCTGTCTGGCCATCGGTTTGGGGATGATAAGCCGTGCTAAAGTGTAGCTCTGTTCCGAGAGACTTCTGTAGGCTCTTCCAAAAGCTTGATGTAAACACAGAACCCCGGTTAGACGTTATGGTCTTTGGCACACCATGGAGGGAAACTATTCTCACTAAGTATAGTTCAGCCAACTTATCGAATGAATATTTCTGGTTTGTAGCAATAAAGTCTGATGACTTAGTGAGTCAGCCGACCACAACCCATATGGCATCCTTCTTGTTTGGTGTCATAGGCAAACCAGAAATAAAATCCATACAAAGATCTTCCCATTTCCAATCTGGTGTCTCTAGTGGCTTTAATAAACCAGCAGGCCTTTGATGTTCCGCTTTTACCCTCTGACAAGTGTCGCACTTGCTGACATATTATGCGATTTCCCTCTTCATACAACGCCACCAAAAATTTCCCTTCACATCCTTGTACATCTTCGTGGTCCCAGGATGGATACTGTACAAAGTGTCATGAGCTTCATGCAAAATAATTTCCTTGATCTGTAGGTCATCTGGTACACATATCCTGTTATGATTCCAAAGAACTCCTTCCTAGTCCAACCTGAATTGTGAAAGTTCTCCCGCTTTAATTATTCTCGTTTCCTCCTTGATGAATGCATCCATTACTTGCTTTTCCTTAATCTGATCTAGCAACGTGGGGTGAAATGTCATGGCTGCTATATTAGCACTAGATGTGGCCTCTCTCAGCTCTATTCCCATCTTTGCAAGATCATGTAGTAGCTCTTTGCCATACCCTTCAATTGACATGTGGTTGCATTGCTTCTTTTTACTAAGTGCATCTGCCACTACATTTGCCTTACCAGGATGGTACTCCCTCCGTCCCAAAATAAGTGCCGCAAAAGTGACTCAAATTTGCACTAAAGTTAGTGCAAAGTTGAGTCACTTATTTTGGGACGGAGGGAGTAGTTAATTGTTAGATCATAATCTTTGATTAGTTCTAGCCACCTCCTCTGCCTCATGTTCAACTCCTTTTGTGTAAAGATATATTTGAGACTCTTGTGGTCGTTGTACAATGTGCACTTAGAACCATATAAGTAGTGTCTCCATGTTTTTAGTGCGAACATAACAGCTCCCAGCTCCAGGTCATGGGTAGGATAGTTTACTTCATGCATCATTAATTTCCTAGAACCATAGGCTATCATTCTATTATTTTGCATCAGAACACATCCTAGTCCAGATTTTGAAGCATCACAATACACCACATAATCTTTTCCACTTTCAGGTAATGGCAACACTGGTCCAGTAGTTAACCTTTTCTTTAGTTCCTGAAAACTTCTCTCACGCTCTTCAGTCCAAATAAACATGGCTTCTTTCCTAAGCAATCTGGTGATTGGTGTTGTAATTTGCGAAAACCCATTAATAAATTTGCGGTAGTATCCAGCAAAGCCCAAGAAACTCTGTATCTCAAAGGGATTGGTCGGACGGGCCCAAGACACAACGGTCTCAATTTTGGACGGGTCTACCTCAATTCCTCTTCCTGAAATTACGTGCCCCAAGAAAGCTACTTAGTCCAGCCAAAACTCACACTTACTAAATTTTGCATACAATTGATTCTCCCTTAATATTTGAAGTGCTATCCTCAAGTGTTCAGCATGCTCTTCCTTGCTAATTGAATATATTAATATGTCATCAATAAAGACCACTACAAACTTTTCCAGATATTGCATAAAAATCTTGTTCATCAAGTTCATGAACATAGCTGGAGCATTAGTTAGACCGAATGGAACCACGGTGTACTCATGGTGTGCATACCGAGATACAAATGTCGTCTTCTCATTGTCCTCTTCCTTCACTTTCATTTGGTGATATCCAGATCTCAAGTCAATTTTCGAGAAGACACATGCACCCTTGAGTTGATCAAATAAATCATTTATTCTCGGTAGCTGATACTTATTCTTTATAGTTACCTTATTGAGGTCTCGAAAATCTATGCATAGCCTCAACCCTCCATACTTTTTCTCTACAAATAATACTGGTGCTCCCCATGGTGACATTGTTTCCCTAATGAATCATTTTTCCTTCAACTCATCCAATTGTTTCTTGAGCTCCACTAACTCTGGTTGTGACATCTTGTAGGGTCTTTTGGAGATAGGTGATGCCCCGGGCATTAAAACAATGCTGAACTCTAACTCCCTATCAGGTGGCATACCCGGCAGTACATCCAGAAATACATCAGGAAACTCACAAACTATAGGTATATCCTTTCTTTCTTTCTTTTGTTCACTTGCTGCCATTACTAAGGGATTGTTGGGTCTGGTTCTACTTCCAAAGTATATCAGCCTAGAACCATCAGACTTCCTTATGGATACACTTTTAAGTTCACAATCTACTTTCACTCCATTACCAGCTAACCAATCCATCCCAAGGATTATTTCTAACCCTAACATCTCTATAACATGCAGGATTGCTGAAAATTTGGTGTTGTGGATTATTATTAGTTGATTTCTGCGCATTGCCTCTACTGTAATCTTCCCTCCTGATGACTTAACTCCTAAAGCCTTTTCCAAAGGTGTGCATGTTAATCCATTCTTATTCACGAAATCTTGGGAAATAAATGAGTGTGTGGCACCGGTATCAAAAAGAATTGTACCAACTGAAGGAGGAATGAGTAGTTTACCGATGACAACATCTATAGCTTCTCCTAGTTTCTCTGCAGCCACATAATTCATCCTTGGCTGTCCTACTACTTGTATTGCACGCCCAACTCCTCTTGCTGCATAGTTCATAGGTCCGCCTTGTCCTCTCCCAGCTGGTGGATGATGCAATTGAGTCTGCTGCATAGGTGGCCTTGTAGGATTTGCGGGAGGAGAGGTGCAATTGAGCTTGTGGTGTCCTGGTCTCCCACAATTGAAGCAAATTCATGTACCTGTCATACTGTAGGATCGAAGAAGTATGTCTAGAGGGGGGGGTGATTAGACTACTTGACAATATAAAAATCTGCCTTTTGATTATGCAAAGTTTTAGGCAGTTTCACAATTAAGATCAAATCAAGTATCACACTACACATGCAATTCTAGAGTATGGGCAGCGGAAAGTAAATTGCATATATAGTAAAGAGAGGTGGAGAAGATCAAACGCAGTTTGGTGACACGGAGATTTTTGTCGTGGTTCCGATAGGTGGTGCTATCGTACATCCACGTTGATGGAGACTTCAACCCACGGAGGGTAACGGCTGCGCGAGTCCACGGAGGGCTCCACCCACGAAGGGTCCACGAAGAAGCAACCTTGTCTATTCCATCATGGCCTACGCCCACGGAGGACTAGCCTTACTCGGGGTAGATCTTCACGAAGTAGGCGATCTCCTTGCCCTTACAAACTTCTTGGTTCAACTCCACATCTCGAAGACGGAGGCTCCCAAGCGACACCTAACCAATCTAGGAGGCACCACCCTCCAAAAGGTAATAGATGTTGTTGATGATGATGAACTCCTTGCTCTTGTGCTTCAAATGATAATCTCCCCAACACTCAACTCTCCTCACTGATATGGCTGTGGTGAATCAAATAAGTCGTAGGAGTTGGAGTTGGAGGATACGAGTGCAAGTCCGGCAACACCTTCATCTTGACTGTAGTCGGAGTCGGAGTGATAGCTTCCATCGGATTGATTGTCAGAGTCGGAGCCGGAGACCCATTCACCTACATGAGCTTGATGTCTTCTTCTTGTGTAGCTCCTTGATGACTTGTCTTTCCTCTCCGAATCCTTGCTTCTCCGAGAGGGTCTTCGTTCATAACGATCATCTCTACTCCTTCTCTCTCTCCGAGGTGACTCATCTCTTGCTCTTCTTCTTGGAGATTCTTCTCTTCTCTTGTGGGGAGCCGTACACTCATTTGAGAAGTGTCCGGGTCTTCCACAATTGTAGCAGTTTCGATCACGACTAGAAGATCTCTTTTCATCATATGATCTAGACTTTGAGCTTCTTTCTTTGCCTCTATTCTTGTAGAACTTGTTGAAGTTCTTGACCATTAGGCTTATCTCTTCATTGGAAATTAGCTTGTCACTTGAGGTAGTAGGAGCATCACTTGTAGCTTTGTAAGCACCACTAGACTTGTTGTGAAGCTCTTCCTTATCCTTAAGTGTCATCTCATGAGCAACAATTCTTCCAATGACTTCAGTTGGCTTGAGGGTCTTGTAGTTTGGCATCATTTGGATCAAAGTGCACACGGTGTCATATTTTCCATCCAAAGCTCTGAGAATCTTCTTAATGATGAATCGGTCGGTCATTTCTTCGCTTCCTAAGCCGGCAATCTCATTTGTGATGAGAGCAAGCCTAGAGTACATTTCAGCGACTCCTTCACCATCCTTCATCTTGAACTTGTCAAGTTGACCTTGAAGAATATCTAGCTTTGATTCCTTCACAGATTCAGTACCTTCGTGCATTTCAACCAAAGTATCCCAAATCTCTTTAGCATTCTCAAGACGGCTGATTTTGTTGAACTCCTCGGGACACAAAGCATTGAAGAGAATGTCACAGGCTTGAGCATTGTTTTGCAACATCCGCAACTCTTCTGGTGTAGCTTCGCGATCCGGAACTTTTCCTTCTTCGAAGAAATCACCTTGCATACCAACACAAATAATGCTCCATGCGGCTGGGTTATGACCAAGAATATGCATTTTCATTTTATGCTTCCAACTAGCAAAATTTGTACCATCAAAGTAAGGACCTCTACGATAATTACCCTCACTAGACGCCATACTCTCCTAGGTTGTGAAACCAAGCTTATGGAGTCCAATGCAATGGAAACCAAAACAATGGAGACCAAAGCTCTGATACCACTTGTAGGATCGAAAGTAGGTCTAGAGGGGGGGTGATTAGACTACTTGACAATATAAAAAATCTGCCTTTAGATCATGCAATGTTTTTGGCAGTTTCACAACTAAGATCAATACAAGTATCACCCTACACATGCAATTCTAGAGTAATAGCAGCGGAAAGTAAATTGCACATGTAAAAGAGAGGTGGAGAAGATCAAACACAGTTTGGTGACACGAAGATTTTTGTCGTGGTTCCGATAGGTGGTGCTATCGTACATCCACGTTGATGGAGACTTCAACCCACGGAGGGTAACGGCTGCGCGAGTCCACGGAGGGCTCCACCCACGAAGGGTCCACGAAGAAGCAACCTTGTCTATTCCATCATGGCCTACGCCCACGGAGGACTAGCCTTACTCGGGGTAGATCTTCACGAAGTAGGCGATCTCCTTGCCCTTACAAACTTCTTGGTTCAACTCCACATCTCAAAGACGGAGGCTCCCAAGCGACACCTAACCAATCTAGGAGGCACCACCCTCCAAAAGGTAATAGATGTTGTTGATGATGATGAACTCCTTGCTCTTGTGCTTCAAATGATAATCTCCCCAACACTCAACTCTCCTCACTGATATGGTTGTGGTGGAAGAAAGGATTGAGTGGAAAGCAACTTGGGAAGGCTAGAAATCAAGTTTCATATGGTAGGAATGGAATGACTTGATCTCAACACAAGGGTAGGTGGTTCACTTCTCAGAAAGTGTATGGTAGGAGTGGTAGACTTTCTGATGGCTCTCCTCACGAATGAAGAGGGGTGGAGGGGTATATATAGCCTCCACACAAAATCCAACCGTTACACACATATTTGGGCAATCTCGGTGAGACCGAAGTGAAAACTCGGTCAGACCGAAAGTTCAAATATAGTGAACGTTGGGATTTTCGGTGGGACCGAAAATACCATCTCGGTGTGTCCGAAAGTGTTACTGATATGAACGTTGGAGTTTTTCGGTGGGACCGAGAAAGAAAACTCGGTTGGACCGATTTGAGAAAAGACAGGAACATGCCAGAATCGGTGAGACCGAAAATGCAATATCGGTGAGACCGATTTGAGCCAAGACAGAAGATTGCCCATTTCGGTGAGACCGATAATACAAACTCGGTTATTCCGAAATGATGTGAAATGGTTACAGAAGGTTGGCAGTTCAGTTTTGGTGAGACCGATCTCAAACTCGGAATGACCGATTTTTCTAGGGTTTGGAATATGGCTGAAGTGGTTCATCTCGGTGGGACTGAGTTGGAAGAATCGGTTTGTCCGAGATTACTTATGAGTGTGTATAGAAGTGAAAGGTGCTGATAGTTGAAGGAGCTAAATCACTAAGCACTTGAGCAACCAGATCATCAACACAACCTCATCCCCTTTTAATAGTATTGGCTTTTCCTATGGACTCAATGTGATCTTTGATCACTAAACCAAAAATAGAGTCTTGAGCTTTTGCCAATGCTTGCCTTAGCATTTTGAGGGGTCCACTTCTTCAGTCATCTTGCCATACCAATGTGATTGGATTTCCTGAAACATACTTGATAAAAGCATTAGTCCAACCACAAAGTATGTTGTCATTAATTACCAAAACCACCCAGGGAGCAAATGTGCTTTCAATCTCCCCCTTTTTGGTAATTGATGGCAACACACTAAAATTATACTAAACAAAACATTAAAGCTTATTGAAAGAAAGACAGAATTATCATGAAAGCTTTGACAAGCATGTAGTACACAGGCTCCCCCTACAAGTGTGCAAGATTTTCATAGATTATGGTTTTGGACTACCACAAGCACACAAGAGAGATAAGCAAGATGTGCTACATGTAGCTTGGCTATATGCATCAGAGCAGATGAAAGGAAGTGAGTGATAATGCATATGTGCATGGTGATTTCTTGCAAACAAGTATTTACAAGCAAGTCACCATCATGCACATTCTGCAAGATGCATATACTTACCTTGAGGTTCCTTGGCATTGTACCTGAAGGGATAAACTTGAGAAAACAAGGTTAGATAACACAAGAGTATTCCTTCAACCAACTGCAAGAACATCAAGAGTACCAAGCCAGGGAGGACATGTATAAAGAGTGTCTCATATTGAGCACAGGCTTGAATCAGCAAACATTTCTCCGAAACTAAAAGATTTTCAATGAACTCTGAGAGATTTTGTTATGGAAAGCAAAATCAAAAGAATGATGCCAATTGTAATGTCCAATGTAAAACACGACAAAGCTTTGATGTGATTCTCTCCCCCTTAAGATAAGATTGCTTTTCTTCTTCCCCTAAGGCTTCTCTTCTCCCCTACTCCCCCTACTCCCCCTAAGTCCTCTCCCCCTTTGACATCAAGTGCCGAAAAGGACAGCAAACTAGGTAGGACAGGAAAAATGGAAAGAGAGAAAGAAAGAAAGAAAGAAATGGGATCCTTAAGAATCACAACAGGGCAAATAAGAACATTCAGAGAAACAATTTGAGTCTTCTCCCCTTTAAGATTTAAATTTGAGTGGAGCTGCAGAAGTTGATGTCCTGGAAGATAAATCGGTGACACCGAATTAGATGGATCGGTGGGTCCGAATCCTTTTCGGTTAGACCGAAAATTTCAAATCGGTGACGCCGAGTTTATTCCAAGGAAATTCAGAAATAATTCAGCTCACTTTGCGAGGAATGTTTCAAAGAATTTGCAATGAATTTTGAAAGATTTTCAAGGAATTGATCAGAGCCAGAAGGATATTCACAAGGAAACATAAGAAAAGAAATAAAAAGATTCCTAGATGAAGTTTTTTTTTGTATAAGAAAACTCAATGAGAGAACATAAGATAAAACAGAAAAACTCCAAAAGCATATGTACTTCATCTAGAAAAAGGTCGGCGACAAAGTCACCTATGTTTGAGTATATTGACTTAGGAGTCAAATGAGGACATTTGATCATAGGTCATACTCATCGTTTAAGCTCAAAATGGGGTTGCCATTTTTCGATTGAGCATTTGATGTGATCACATCTTATGAAGCTGCTTGTACTCATGACTTTGAGCAAAGCTCCTCAAAGATGTGAAGAACATACCTTGGGTTTGTTGTTGCTTTACTCATGTAGGTAAGCTTGATGTAGGTGCTCATTGAATGTGAAGTTGGAGTGCCATTTCTACTTGTGTAGTTCATCTTCCTACATGGGTTAGGCAAGCAAGGAAATACTCAAGAATATCCAAGATGACAAGAGTGAAATACTAGATGTATAAGGTGTCAAAAAGGATATGTGGAATTTTGTTCCTTGAACTCAACATCCCAAAGGGCTAGATACTTGGTTAATGACAAGATTACTCATGATTTGAGTGTGTGGTAATCTTGTGGAATGTAGATCATCCAAGTACCTGCAAGGAGTTAGATGCAATACAAGGAGGCAAATGTGTCCAAGACATATGATCATCATCATAAGAGAAATATCAAGGATTAGTCAAGAGAGCTCATGCCTTGCATGCATCAATGGAGTTATCACTCCAAGTTTGAAGCATCAATGATGTTCAACTCACTCCTTAAGCGACAAAACACTTTCTCATCAAGAGGTTTTGTAAAGATATCAGCAAGTTGTTTGTTAGTACGAACATGCTTAAGATTAATGTCACCCTTGGCAATATGATCACGAATAAAATGGTGACGAACTTCAATATGCTTTGTTCGAGAGTGTTGCACTGGATTGTGTCTAATTTTAATTGCACTCTCATTGTCACAAAGCAAGGGAACACGTCTCACATGTATCCCATAATCTTTAAGCGTTTGTGTCATCCATAGCAATTGAGCACAACACGAACCAACAGCAATATATTCCGCTTCAGCAGTGGATAATGATACCGAATTTTGTTTCTTGGAGGACCAAGATACAAGGGATCGACCAAGGAATTGACATGTACCCGAAGTTGACTTTCTATCAACCTTGTCACCGGCATAGTCCGAGTCGGAATAGCCAACAAGATCGAAAGAGGCCCTCTTAGGATACCAAATGCCAAAGTTTGGTGTGTGTATCAAGTATCTCACTATCCTTTTAACAGCTTTAAGATGACATTCTTTAGGGGCTGCTTGATATCGCGCACACATGCATACACTCAACATTATGTCAGGACGAGAAGCACAAAGATATAGTAGAGAACCAATCATAGATCGGTAAACCCTTTGATCAACGGGTTCTCCATCTTTTGTCAAGTCATTATGTCCACTAGTAGGCATGGGGGTACTCATACATTTGCTTTCTTGCATGTTGAACTTCTTGAAGAGATCCTTGGTGTACTTTGTTTGTGAGACAAAGGTACCCTCCTTAGATTGCTTGATTTGCAACCCAAGGAAGAATTTGAGTTCACACATCATGGACATCTCATACTTCTCCGACATGAGCTGTCCAAACTTCTTGCTAAAATGGGGGTTAGTTGAACCAAAGATAATATCATCAACATATATTTGGCACACAAATAGTTCACCATTAACCCTTTTTGTGAACAGCGTTGAGTCTATCTTTCCAATCTCAAAGCCTTTTTCAAGAAGAAAGCTAGTTAAGCATTTGTACCAAGCTCTAGGAGCTTGTTTAAGACCATAAAGAACTTTGTGCAACTTGTAAACATGATTAGGCTTTTTGGGATTCACAAAACCGGGAGGTTGTTTTACAAATACTTCCTCCTCAATTTCACCATTTAAGAAAGCACTTTTGATATCCATTTGATAGAGAGTAATATCATGGTGATTGGCATAAGCAAGAAGAATGCGAATGGATTCAAGTCTAGCAACGGGGGCATAGGTCTCACCATAGTCCATACCTTCGACTTATGTGTAACCTTGAGCTACGAGACGAGCCTTGTTGCGGATGACTTGTCCATCTTCATCTTGCTTGTTCCGAAACACCCATTTGGTTCCAATGATGTTTTGATCATCGTTGGGCTTCTCTACCAAAGTCCATACCTTGTTCCTCTCGAAGTTGTGTAGTTCTTCGTGCATAGCGTTCACCCAATCCGGGTCTTTAAGTGCTTCTTCTACCTTCATAGGTTCAATACTAGAGATAAATGAGTAATGCTCACAAAAGTTAGCTAAGCGAGTTTTAGAGCGAGTAATTCTCCCGGAGTTGATGTCGTTCATCATTTGTTCCACGGGATGATTCTTCTTGACTCTTGCTCGGACTCGGGATAGCTTTTGTTGATGTTGTGGCTCAACTTCCTCATCATCTTCATCTTCTTCTTCTTCTTCTTTATTGTTGTTGGTGTTGTCTTGAGGTGGTGGAGAAGGAGGTTGTGGTGGATCTTCTTGTTGCATTTCCTCATCTTGGTGAGTTCCACTTGTGGAGGCCTCCATGTTGCCTTGAGGTTCATCTCGCCGTGAGGTAGGTGGCTCCACATATGTAGATGAGGTACTCTCCTTCAATTCCATGGGACGGATCTTTCCAATAGATAAATCTTGGATTGCTTCCGATGGGTCCTTGTCTCCTACATCAATAGGCATTTGCTCTACTTGCGAGCCATTAGATTCATCAAACTTCACATCTACCATCTCTTCAACCTTTCGGGTGAAATTATTGTAGACACGGTAGGTGTGGGAGTTTGATCCATAACCAAGAAGAAAGCCTTCATGAGATTTAGGAGCAAATTTAGACCGACGATGCTTATCAAGGATATAGCATTTTGAACCAAAGACACGAAAGTATCCCACTTGGGGTTTGTTACCGGTGAGGAGCTCGTATGATGTCTTGCCGAGGAGCTTATGAAGATAAAGCCTGTTGATAGCATGACAGGCTGTCTCGACCGCTTCTCCCCAAAAATGTTTCGGTGTCTTGTATTCATCAAGCATCGTTCTTGCCATCTCAATGAGCGTTCGGTTCTTCCTCTCAACAACTCCATTTTGTTGAGGAGTGTACGTAGCCGAGAACTCATGTAGAATCCCTTCCTCATCGAGAAAAGAGTCTACATTGGCGTTCTTGAACTCCGTTCCATTGTCACTCCGAACTTTCTTGATCTTCACCTCAAATTGATTTTGGGCCTTTTTGGCAAAGGTCTTGAAGATCCTCTGAACCTGTGATTTATCATCAAGGAAAAATACCCATGTAAATCTGGAATAATCATCAACTATGACTAGACCAAAGGAGTTACCACCAAGGCTTTTGTAAGCATTGGGACCGAAGAGATCCATATGAAGAAGCTCGAGCGGTCTCCTTGTGGTCATGATGTTTTTCACGGGATGACTTCCACCTACTTGTTTTCCTGCTTGACAAGCACTACAAAGTCTATCTTTGTCAAAGAAAACATCTTTAACACCAAGAATATGATCACCTTTGATCAGCTTGTCTAAATTACGCATACCAACATGTCCTAGCCTTCTATGCCATAACCAACCTTTAGAGGATTTAGCAATGAAACAAGCTCTAGGTTGGGCTTTCTTAGTGAAATCAACAATATATAGATCACCTCTACGGATACCAGTAAAAGCCATATTTTGATTGTCACGACGAAAGACTTGGCAATCTACTT
Source organism: Secale cereale (assembly GCA_902687465.1). Classification (NCBI taxonomy): domain Eukaryota; kingdom Viridiplantae; phylum Streptophyta; class Magnoliopsida; order Poales; family Poaceae; genus Secale; species Secale cereale. The sequence goes on along the minus strand of LR738715.1, from coordinate 159,309,490 downwards.
TGGTGAATAGCACATTGAATCCAAAGTCAGCTAATCTAGACACGGAAAGTAAATTGTATCCAAGAGATTCTACAAGCATGACATTTTGAATAGAGCTATCATGAGATATGGCCACCTTACCAAGGCCAAGTACCTTACCCTTGGAGTTGTCTCCAAAAGTCACATACTTGCGTGGGCCATCGTTTTTTGCAAGCTCTCGAAACATGTCTTTGTCTCCGGTCATGTGGTCGGTGCATCCACTATCAAGAATCCACTCTTTTCCACCGGACATGTAGTCTCTCATATTTGCCATGAGATTTAGACTCTTCATGACCTTGTCTAGCTCGGTGTCCGAATCGGAGTAATCATCATCATGCTCATGCTCATCATATTGACCCATAGATTGTTCATCATCAACACCTAGGTCAATTTGATAAGTACTTGCATTAGTTTGGTCAATGGAACAATAATCTTCGGAATGCAATGCAAGAGCTTTTCTAATTATAATATTGATAAGACCGGGATCACCCTTCTTTTTCATAAGATCACGAAGCTCAAAGAAGCATTTATCAAAGTTAGGATCATTGGGGTGCATCTTATCAAATTCAATAGTCTTGTGTAGAATTTCATCAAGACTTCTCAAAGAGTAGTCCGGATAAAGTTCTTCCAAGAATTTCCACATAGCATAGGCACACTCAAAGTTTGTAACAAGCTTAAGCAAATCATCGGGTAACCCTCTAATGATAAGATTTACAGTTCTAAGGTTACGAAGCAAATCAAGCTCTTCATCCATGGTAGGGTGCAAGGGATCAAAAGGAGGCACAAAGGGGGTCTCAATATATTTGCACAAATTGTACATCTTAAAGATACTAAGCATTTCAGACCTCCAAGAGTTATAGAACCTTCCATCAAGAACAGGCACTCTATGGTTAACACTCCCATCCGTAGACACGTCCATCTTCCTCCAATGGTGTGTAAACCAAAGCAATGGAGACCAAGGCTCTGATACCAATTGTAGGATCGAAGAAGTATGTCTAGAGGGGGGGGTGATTAGACTACTTGACAATATAAAAATCTGCCTTTTGATTATGCAAAGTTTTAGGCAGTTTCACAATTAAGATCAAATCAAGTATCACACTACACATGCAATTCTAGAGTATGGGCAGCGGAAAGTAAATTGCATATATAGTAAAGAGAGGTTGAGAAGATCAAACGCAGTTTGGTGACACGGAGATTTTTGTCGTGGTTCCGATAGGTGGTGCTATCGTACATCCACGTTGATGGAGACTTCAACCCACGGAGGGTAACGGCTGCGCGAGTCCACGGAGGGCTCCACCCACGAAGGGTCCACGAAGAAGCAACCTTGTCTATTCCATCATGGCCTACACCCACGGAGGACTAGCCTTACTCGGGGTAGATCTTCACGAAGTAGGCGATCTCCTTGCCCTTACAAACTTCTTGGTTCAACTCCACATCTCAAAGACGGAGGCTCCCAAGCGACACCTAACCAATCTAGGAGGCACCACCCTCCAAAAGGTAATAGATGTTGTTGATGATGATGAACTCCTTGCTCTTGTGCTTCAAATGATAATCTCCCCAACACTCAACTCTCCTCACTGATATGGCTGTGGTGGAAGAAAGGATTGAGTGGAAAGCAACTTGGGAAGGCTAGAAATCAAGTTTCATATGGTAGGAATGGAATGACTTGATCTCAACACAAGGGTAGGTGGTTCACTTCTCAGAAAGTGTATGGTAGGAGTGGTAGACTTTCTGATGGCTCTCCTCACGAATGAAGAGGGGGTGGAGGGGTATATATATCCTCCACACAAAATCCAACCGTTACACACATATTTGGGCAATCTCGGTGAGACCGAAGTGAAAACTCGGTCAGACCGAAAGTTCAAATATAGTGAACGTTGGGATTTTCGGTGGGACCGAAAATACCATCTCGGTGTGTCCGAAAGTGTTACTGATATGAACGTTGGAGTTTTTCGGTGGGACCGAGAAAGAAAACTCGGTTGGACCGATTTGAGAAAAGACAGGAACATGCCAGAATCGGTGAGACCGAAAATGCAATATCGGTGAGACCGATTTGAGCCAAGACAGAAGCTTGCCCATTTCGGTGAGACCGATAATACAAACTCGGTTATTCCGAAATGATGTGAAATGGTTACAGAAGGTTGGCAGTTCAGTTTCGGTGAGACCGATCTCAAACTCGGAATGACCGATTTTTCTAGGGTTTGGAATATGGCTGAAGTGGTTCATCTCGGTGGGACTGAGTTGGAAGAATAGGTTTGTCCGAGATTACTTATGAGTGTGTATAGAAGTGAAAGGTGCTGATAGTTGAAGGAGCTAAATCACTAAGCACTTGAGCAACCAGATCATCAACACAACCTCATCCCCTTTTAATAGTATTGGCTTTTCCTATGGACTCAATGTGATCTTTGATCACTAAACCAAAAATAGAGTCTTGAGCTTTCGCTAATGCTTGCCTTAGCATTTTGAGGGGTCCACTTCTTCAGTCATCTTGCCATACCAATGTGATTGGATTTCCTGAAACATACTTGATAAAAGCATTAGTCCAACCACAAAGTATGTTGTCATTAATTACCAAAACCACCCAGGGAGCAAATGTGCTTTCACATACAATCTCGAGTAGCATGACCTTTTCCACACTTCCCACATTTCGGAACAAAGGTTGGCTGAGTAGGAAATCTAGGCCATGGTGGTGGCATATGAGGACGCACTGGTCCAGGCATCATAGGACGTGGGTGATGCATGATGGGGCATGGATCTACTGTAATGCCCAGGATGGGACTATACCTCCTACGTGTCGAGGCACGACTTAAAGGTATAAGCCCATTCTGGAATGATCTCAAGTTTGGTATCTTTGCACGACTCATGTAAAAGAGGGATTAAATTGCAAAAGGAGATAGTTGGCTTACACTCGCCACTTCACACAATACATTACATAAGCCAAAACATCATTCAAAACATCACAACCCGATTACGGGCGAAGATCCAAAAGAAAGATACCAAAACATAAAGCCACAGGTCTAGATCGAATCCTAGTAGAAACCACTACTGATCGTCGAAAACGTCACAAGCATACGGCCACTCTCTTCATCGAGCTCCCAGGGAAGTACTTGAACCAGCTCCTGCATCAAACTCGGCTGAACCTGCATCTGGTGTTGTAGTATCTATGAGCCACGAGGACTCAGCAATCCCATAACCATGGGTATCAAGACTAGCAGAGCTTATGGGTAGGAAGAGGTAAAGTGGTGAGGTTGCAGCAGCGGCTAAGCATAATATGGTGGCTAACTTACGAGTACAAGAATAAGATGAGCATCTACGCAAACGGTCGCAAACTAGTAGTGATCGCTAAAGATCCTGAACTACATACGAGTCAAACATAACCCCACCGTGTTCTCTTCTCAAAGTGAAAAGAGACAGTCACGGTTACTCACACAGTTGTGTGTTTTACTTCGGATCCTCTGTCAAGTTTTCTACAACCGGACATTAACAAATTCCAATCTGCCACATAACCGCGGGCACGGCTTTCGAAAGATCATAACCATGCAGGGGTGTCCCAACTTAGCCCATCACAAGCTCTCACGATTAGCTGAAGTGATAAATATAATATCATCACCCCTTATCTTAGGGAAATCCGATCAGGCTCGGCATCCCGGTGCACACGACATTTCGACAATGGTAAAACAAGTCCAGCAAGACCTCCCGGTGTGTCGACACCCTGATAGTAGCCACGCGTATCTCGTCTCAGGCCACGACCGGATGGGCGAAGCTACGGGAGCCAATCCTCGAGTTTCCCCGTGGTGGCCCCGCAGGCTCCCCGTTTGGGACCAACACCATCAGCACTGGCCCCCCTGCTATGTAGAAAGAATCCTCGGGTAGCGCTAACTCCCTATGCAATTTAATTAATTAATTAAGTTGTTATTATGAGCAAATTAAAACCAATGTTGGGCCTTGCTGGAGGAGTTTTATTCAAAGTCGAACTGTCAAGGGGTCCCCATCCACCCATCGTGTAAGGAACGCAAAATCAAGGAACATAATGCCGGTTTATCGGCGCCTAAGGTGGCATGAGTGGAACACAACACCGAGCAAAAGGCCAAGCCTTCCACCCATGCCCAGTATATAGGTGTGTTAATAATAATAATAGATATTGTGATAAAACAACAACAAGTTCCCTCCTGGAACGAACTTCATCTTCACCTGCAACTAACAACGCTATAAGAGGGGCCGAGCAAGCGGGTAACATAGCCAAACAGTGGTTTTGCTAGGAAGGTGTCAAAGGTTAGAGGTTTCATGGCAACAAGGAGAGGCTGACATAAAAGATGGGTAGCGTGACATGTAACGGTAGCATCGAGACAATTAAGCATGGCAATGGTAGTAAAGGTATCCAAGGGTATGATCATCTTGCCTGGGATTCCGCAAGGGAGAAGAACAAGTCCATGAAGTAGTCGAACGGATCCTCACAACTCCGGAACGAACCCGAAGCTAACGAGGAAGCAAACCGGAAAGAAGCAAACAACACGGTAAACACACAAGCATAAACATGGCATACGATGCACATCCAAGTATGATGCATGTCCGGTTTAAATATGCATGGCATGGCAAAGTGCACAAACAAGTACTACAAGTTAAGTGGAGCTCAATATGCAACGAGTTGCATATTGACGAAACACCATATTTTAATTATTTAGTTGACTCTCGTTTATTTACAAGACAAGATTAAATGTTTTTAACATAGCAAGAGGTGAAGCATAATAAAACTACACTATTTAGACATTTTAAATGAGGCCGGAAATAACAACAACAATTCCGGAAATCCCCATGAGCATGTTTAGCAATTTAAGCAAACAACAATTCACACATTTTAATGTTGTTAACATGATGCGGATGACATGATCAAGTTTTATGCAATTTATTAATTAAAGGTTAACATGAAGAGATAAGAAGATGATAAGGAGTATTAGTCACCGTGGTGGAAGGAAAGGGTGCCACGGCAATGATCCGAAAATGATGCAACGGCAACATCTCGGTTCCGGTAACCCGTTGAGAGACCGGTGCAAAAGATGACGGAGAGCGAGCGGAACAAGATGAAAGGTGGGGTGATCCCGTCACCGGGTTCCCACGAGTCGGCGACGAGGCAACCTTGGAACATGACAAAAGGACGAAACAGGCACGGTGCACACAAGGGCAAACATTTCATACAACACATGGATTCATCCACGGGTCTTCGTCTCGGGGTTATACCTTCGAAGCGTTCGTTCTCGGAGGGGTTCGAGGTCGAGGGACATAGTGGAAGTAGTCGTTCTCGCAACTCATAGAGGAAGTAGTGGAAGTACACGTTCCGAGGCGGTCGGGGTACACGTTTGTAGAGGGAAGTAGTTGTTACGTTCGTAGTCGTTCACGTTTCCGAAGAGGTACTTGTCGCGGCATCGGACGTCTTCGGGGTGACGGTAGTGGTACACGGTTCGTCGGCGACGGTAGTGGAAGTAGTCGAACTTCGTTTCGTAGATGTACTTGACGGTATCGAGTGCTCCAGGCGTCGCGGTACTTGGCGCTTCACAACGTTCGTCGTGGTACTTGAGGTCTCCGAACTTGTCGTTCTTGTTAACGAAGGGGTACTTGGTGTTTCCGGCGACGATAGTCGTACACGAGGTCGTCGTTGACGTAGGGGTACATGAGGGTCGTCGTGGTACTCGGCGTCTTGACGATTCCGGTGACGGCGGTAGACATCCGTGCGTAGAGGTACTTGTCGGGTCATCTCTGTGCAGCACAAAACGACGCAGGGCTCGACGAAAGATGCACGGCAGCAGTAGGTCTTGGCGCGCCGGCCGTAGATGTACTTGCTGCTCCGTGGACTTGGTCGCCTGCAGCGGGAAGGAGGGGGCGCGGCGCTACTGTCGTGCGGCTGGCCGTGGCCGCAGGAGGGAGGAGGCAGCAGGGGAAACGCCGTCGAGGTAGTCGATCCAGGGGCCGAGGCAGCAGGGACCTCGGCGGTGAGGACGGAGACGGAGGGCGCGCTGGAGGCCATGGATGGCCGCGGCGAGGAGATCGGCCGGAGGGGCGCTGGACAGGGCCGGGGCGGCGCGCGGCGCTGCCTGGCCGAGGAGGGTGCGGGCGCTGCGGATCCTGGCCGGCCCGCGGCTTGTGCGACGGGGAGGCCGGAGGGACGAGGTCCCCGACCGCGGCGCTGCGGCCTGGCTGGTCGCGCGGCTTGGGACGGAGGGACGCGGGCGCGAAGGAGGAGGGCGGTCTCAGGCGATGCGGGGCGAGCCGGCTGCTCCTGGGGTCGAGGAGGGAGATGGGCTCGAGGAGGGAGAGGGAAATCGGGGCTGTGAGGGAGAGAGAGCGAGGGAAACGGGACCGGGGGGAGAGGGAGATAGCGAGAGGGAGCGGACAAACGAGGAGAGAGGTGCGGTCGAACGACCCTGGCGGCGGAGGGAGAGAGGGTAGAGGGGTGAGGCTGCTCGGGCTAGGGTTAGATGCGAGGGGAGAGCGATTGGGCCACGGGAGGAGTTGGGCCAGGAGGCCAGATGGGCTGCGGGGGAAGGAGGAGGCGCGCTGCGGCTGCTAGGAGGCCCAGTTGTTCCTCTCTTTCTCTTTTAGCAGAAAACAATAAAGAGAAAGAAGAAAGAAAGAGAGGGGTTAGGGAAAAATGCACAAGAGGTTATTTTTCTCGGGCTCATAACAATAAGCGCGGTCCGAGAAAAATAGAAAAGACAAGATCGAGATATAATTCAAACATATTTGAATTTAATTCAAATGGGTTTGAACTAAGACTTGATTTTCGAAGTGTCCAAAAATGTTAAGGATTTTGGAGGAACCTCGATAAAACGGATAAGAATTTTAGACAAGGTAAAGATGGAGAAACTTGAAGTGAAATAGGCATGGGGAAAATTATGCAAGTGTGTTGGGATTAATTCCAAACAAATGGAATATTTTTATAATATAGCTCCCTAAATATTGGGAGGATATGTTATAAAGAGAAGTCAACCTTCCCTCGATTTAAATGGACCAAAGGTCCACACGATTTATTTAAGTTGAGATGCAAAATAAAGACATGATGGCATGATGACATGATGCAATGCAAAAATAAATAACACAAGCACAAATGAAACACACGGGAGAACCCGGAACATCTGGAATCTTCTGGAATCTTCTGGGACGTCAGTCTTCGGGCGTCACATCTACCCTTGCTTTCTTCGTTCTTTCTTCACTTAGGTTGGCATGCTCATTCTCAACTATGAAGGCCCTGTTGACAAGGTCTTGAAACTGGGTGATCCCGTGAATCGATAGGTGCATTTTCAGGAATGGATGCAGCCCCTCCATAAACTTTTCCACCTTCCTGGCTTGTGTATTCACATCATCCGGAGCATACCTTGCCAAATCATTAAAATGGTTTAGGTATTCGTTTATCCTCTTGCTACCTTGAGTCAGATTGCGAAACTCCCTCTTTTTGACATCCATCTTTCCCTTTGGAATATGGGTCTGATGAAACGGCTAAAGAAGAGGTCATGGCGCACCCACCCACCCACCCACCCTCCCTCCCGTGACCTAGGCTTCCGGCGATCAACCACTCCCGTCGGTGTCTTCTTGATCTTCTCCGCTCATTAGATCCGGCGTCCTCTGATCTACACGTCTATATCCATCTCCTATGGGTTCCTCCCATGGATCTACGTTGGATCTGGACTTTTCAGCGGGTCTGGACTTTGCATCTAGGGTTTTCAACGTTTGTGGACAAACGATCCATCCTTCGGATGACACACATCATTTTGTTATGGTGGTGTCTTTCAGCAGGCATATTTTTCGTCTTACTGAGGATTCAGTTGCGGCTGCACTAGAATCAGCCCTTGGAGGTTCTGCTATTGACTTCATGGTCTCTCATATCAAGGACAAGGTATTTTCGTTCTTTGTTTCATGCAAGAAAGTTGGGCTTTACATTCTGCAGCTGCGTTCTTTTGCTTGCATGCATTTCAAATGCTTTTTCCACCTCTGGGGACATGGAGGCCCGAACTGGCGCCGTGAATTTGAGATCTGGAAGAAAGAGTGTGATGCAGAATGGATTCTTGTTAGTCCATCTAAAACACGGGCTACTCTTGGCCTCCTGGCTATGCATAAACCCCCAACCAGATCATCATTACGTTCGGGTGCTTCCTCCGGGAAAAGGATTTCGTTTGCTACTTTCCAGCAATACCCAGCTTGCCGGGGCTACAGATATCCTGCTACACAAGTCTGTGTTGATACCGTTGTTGAGGCCGGTTATGAGATTAATCCTCGAGAACGTGTTATTATTTCCTCGCCGCCGGCGAGCAATCTCTAGTGGACGGTGGCTACGCCACCTATCTCTTTTGGAACTATCAACGTTCCGGCGAAACTTACGCCCGTCATTTCAGGATCGGATCAATCTGCACCGTTTCCGGATTTACTTGCTCCGCAAGTCTCGGCTGTTTCGCCATAGACAACACCCCCCTTGGCCCAGTCGGATGTTTCGAACTTGGGCGCTCAATCGGCCCATCCCCCTGAGGCCCATGGAGACCATAATCCTCCGATTTTTTCCGCCGCCTCGTTGGAGACTACTACCCTAAACTCTCAGGATAGTAACTGTCTATCTTTTACAGATGAGGATTTTATTAATGATATGGTGTTTCAAGTTTGGAAGTGCAAAAATTGTCTCTCAATGAAACACGCAACGGTCACGTGTTCTAATCAAATACGTTGTAGACAGTGTTTCCGCCTGGGCCATCGAGCGAAATCTTGCTCTGACTCTGCACCTTCCCCCTCTTACAAGTGGGTCCCCCGGGTCAATATTGCGGCTCAAATCCAGTCCAAGGATTCTTTATCGCCTGCCGCTTCGATTTCCCTCCCAGCCGGCCTCCCTGCACCCTTGTCCAGTCCCATCGCGTCTGCCACCCCATCGCCTCCACCATTGCCATCCGAGCCGCCGCCCATTACTCCACCGCAACCCGCATCAGCTCCGCCGCCCACACCTCCACCACCAAACACTACCCAGCCACCACCAACACCTGCCATGGCCAACTTCGAGCTCGACCCCATGGACTTCCTCCCGCAGGGCTTTGACATCGTCGACGGCGGCCCCCTGCGGCTCCCACGAGCTTTCTTCTCGCCGGCGGTTGCTCCTGACCGGCAAAACGAGGCGTTCGCTATTGCCATTGTGGAGCCTGCACCTCTCCAAGCCGAGGTTCCTCTTTTCCGCAACCTTGTCAGTGATTTTGTTGTCAATCAACTTGGGCGTGCTGTCCTGGATGCCCAACCTTGGATTCAGGGAGTAGGACTTTTCCGATTCCGCAGCGCTGTTGCCAGACAAACCTTAGTGGATCACCCCCCGTTTGATCTGGGCAATGATCGGTTCGTCCGGTTCATACCCCATGATGAGGGTATTAATTACCGGGCTGTCCACGGATTCCGCCGAGGATGGATTATGCTTGTTGGCATCCCGCTTGACTACAGAAGAACAGCCTACATCGCTGATGCCATAGGCTCTTTTGGCAGATTTCATTATTGGCATCAAGAGGATCCCATTCTTGGCCGCACTTTGGCGTATGTATCTTTTCCTGCTCCCTCCCTTGTGCCGCGTGATATTGTCTATCGAGAATATTCAGATTTTGGTGGAGCACGCATCTCCTGGACAGTACCTGTTTACATCCTCTCTGCGGACTTTGCGGATGTTTTACCTGCTGATGAAGATCGTATGCCAGCCAATGGTAATCCGCACCCCCTGCCTGGACAGATGGTAGTTGACAATCACAACTGGATGGTCTTGCCTGAATTTCCCGAACTGGGCTGGAATGATGTGCCGCCACCAGCTAATGAGCAGCACCATGGTTTCCAGCAGCAACCCGTGGACATCTTGGAGCAGGTTGACGACAACCAGCATGACGAGGAGCCATCCCAGGAATCCATGGTTCTCCAGCTGTCTGAGGATTCTATCAACAATGACGCTGTTGAAGTTGATGTGAATCAACCCCCGCTTCATGTTGGTATGGTTCTGACTCTTTACGGGCCTGAATTACCACCTGGTCTTCAGTGGCAGCGTAGCTTTGAGCGCTTGATGCCACTCATGTGGGTCTCAGCGGTTCCAAGATCTCTTCATCAACAGGAGTTCCCATCTTTTGAGTTGCCTCTTAATGTCTGGAACTTTAACTGCACCTTGTCTGGACTCGACATCGCTCTGCGGACGGACAGCAACTCCGTCCTATCTGGCCCTGCTAAGAAGCCGGTGGCCCGCGCGCTGTGTTTTGATGACATCTCTTGCCCTGTGACGGAGGCCTTCCAATTTTCTGCCAAGATGCCAAGGAAGCGTGGCCGCAAGGCGGCTACGCCCCTCGTGGTCTCTGAGGTCCGCCGCAGCGCCCGCCTCTCTGCTCTCAAGGGAGGCTTTCGCCAAGTCCCTGTGCCTGAAGATTTGCGACAACACTCCTCTGCTCCAAAGAAGCGCAAGACGAAGGCGTCTGCGCATGGGCCGCCGCTCCCCCCACTCTGCTCGATTGATGATCTTCAGCGCATTGGCACCCGTCTTTGGATTGCTCAGGAGAAGATGACCAAGGAGAAGCTTACGGCGGATCCGTCTGTCACTAGCAGCACGAGTTCTGATGATCATTAAAACTCTCAGAAGTCTGGGTCTATGGCGTACCTCCCAAATCGCCATTTATCTTTGTTTTATTTTCTTTGTTCTGAACTTTATGGCTCGGTTATGTAATATGCTACTCTATGGATCACTGCGTGATACATTATGTTGTTGCTTTCTACATGTTTCCCATGAATCAAAACAACTGTAGAGCTTGGAAGGTCTTTTGCTGGAATGTTAGGGGACTTAACTCTGAGGCGCGTCAACTTGCTGTCAAGCAAAAGATTGATGAGAGTGGATGCTCAGTAATTTGCCTTCAGGAAACTAAGTGTATGCATATTGATCATCGTTTTCTTCGAAAGTTCTGCCCCAGGCGTTTTGACAATTTTTCGTATGTTCCTTCGAATGGGGCCTCTGGTGGTATTGTGATCATATGGAACTCCTCTTTCTTCATCGGCAAGCTCATTGTGGCAAAACCATTTGGTATCGTGGTGGAATTCAGCTCTGCTCACACGTCTGAAGTCTGGACTCTTGTGACAGTTTATGGACCGTGTCAGGGTCCTGCCCGCGATGAGTTTGTCCAGTGGCTCTATAATCTTAACATTAATGTGGATGATAAATGGCTTCTTCTAGGCGACTTTAACTTCATGAGATCTTTGGAGAATCGTAACCTTCCAGGGGGCAATATTAACGATATGTTCATGTTCAATGAAATCATTGGGCATCTTGGCCTCATTGAACTTCCAATAAAGGGCAGACAATACACTTGGTCAAATATGCAAGCACAGCCCCTGCTCGAGCAGCTTGATTGGTTTTTTACCTCAGTTGCATGGACGCATGACCACCCCAATACCTTGGTCTATCCCCTAGCCAGAACTGCCTCGGATCACGTGCCTTGTGTGGTCTCTATTGCCACGAGCATCCCCAAAGCTAAAGTATTCCGCTTTGAGAATTACTGGATTGATCTCCCTGGTTTCTTTGAGTGTGTCTCCTCGGTGTGGAACAGAAACTTCAGACAGGCTAATATCGCATCAAGAATCTCGGCAAAATTCAAAGCTCTACGCTATGCACTTAAGCAATGGCATCTTCGTCTGGCTACGGTGAAGGCCCTAATCAATGATTGCAACAAGGTTATCCTTTTCTTCGACCAACTTGAGGACTGTCGCACTTTGAGTTGGCCTGAAACGAATTTTCGCCGCATTGTTAAAGCACATCTTGCAGATATCTTACACATGCAGTTCATCTATTGGAAGCAGCGTTGCACCATCAGGTCAATTAAAGTTGGTGAGGAGAACTCCAAATTCTTCCATGCCATGGCCACGGAGAGATACCGTAAAAACACCATCTCTTCTCTCAGAAATGCAGAGGGCGAAGTAATTTCTGACCACCAACAACTCGCTGCTATGTTCTGGACTGATTTCAAACAGCGTATGGGCCATGCTAAGGGGATTCAGATGGACTTTGATCTTGCCTCCCTTATTGCCAAGGTTGATGGCCTTGAGGAATTGTCTCGGCCTTTTTCCGAGAAGGAAGTGGAGGAAGTGATCAAGCATATACCCCCTGATCGTGCCCCGGGCCCTGATGGGTTTTCTGGTCTGTTCATGAAGAAATGTTGGCCAATTCTTAAGCAGGATTTCTTATCCCTTGTCCGGGATTTCTATGAGGGCACTTGTGACCTCGAATGCTTGAACACTTCCCTCATTACTCTCATTCCTAAGAAGTTGAGCCCTGAGGTGGTGGGAGACTTTCGGCCTATCTCACTGACCAACACCTGTCTGAAATTTCTGACGAAACTTCTAGCCAACAGACTGCAACAGGTAATCCTCCGATGCATCCATAAAAACCAATATGGTTTTCTCCGTTGCCGATCAATCCAGGATTGTTTAGCTTGGTGCTTTGAATACATACACCAATGCAAAGCTTCCAAACGGCCTATTGTTCTCCTCAAACTTGATTTCACGAAGGCGTTTGATACTCTGGAACATGCTACCATTCTTCAGATGTTGCATTATAAGGGGTTTGACAAGCGTTGGACTGGCTGGGTAAATTCTTTGTTATCCTCAGGCTCTTCTTCGGTGCTCCTTAACGGAGTACCTGGTCAGCATTTCCATTGCAGAACTGGGGTGCGTCAAGGAGACCCTCTGTCCCCGCTTCTTTTTGTCATTGCGGTGGATCTCCTTCAATCAGTGGTAAATGATATGTGCGCTCGACATATTCTTCATATGCCAATACCTACCAGCTCCAATGATTACCCAATTGTTCAATACGCTGATGATACTCTGATCATCCTCCCGGCCGTCGATGATCAGCTCCTTGCCCTGAAATGGATGCTTCATAAGTTTGCTCAAGCCACCGGGCTCTGTGTCAATTTCAGCAAGTCATCGTTGATCCCTTTAAACTTATCTGATGAAGAGGGCTCCCGTATTGCGTCACTTCTTGGCTGTGAGGTGGGTACTCTCCCATTCACATACCTTGGTCTGCCTATGGGCACTTCTAGGCCAACAGTGGCAGAGTTAACACCACTTGTGGATCGTCTGGAGAGGAGGTTGTCCGCTTCCTCCTGTTTGCTCAACCAGGGCAGCCGTCTTCAGTTGCTGCAATCGGTCTTAGCATCCATGCCTATTTACTTCTTGTGCTCTCTGTCCCTCCCGAAAGGCATTCTTAAGCAACTGGAAAGGATCATGCGCCAATGCCTCTGGAGAGGCAACTCGGAGACGCCTCGTCAATCTCTCGCTGCCTGGGACCTTATATGCCGCCCCAAGAAATGTGGTGGACTTGGTATCACCCACCTGGAAACTCAGAACGAGGCTTTGCTCATGAAGCATCTATATAAATTTTTCAACAAATTGGATATACCTTGGGTTCAGTTGATCTGGGACACTTATTATGTATCTTCACCACCCCAGGCAACTCGCAACTGTGGCTCGTTCTGGTGGAGGGACATCCTTCAACTCTATGATCAATTCTGCTCCCTCGCCGTCCCGTATGTTTCTTCGGGTGACACAGTCTTGTTTTGGACAGATAAATGGCATATTGATAACAGGGTGATTGCTCTACAAACCAGATTTCCTCATTTATATTCATTTGTGATTAATGAGTTTATCACTGTCAAGGATTTCTTCCTTGACTCGACTGAAACGCAGAACTTTCATTTGCCCCTGTCCATCGAAGCCTATGAGGAATTACAGCATCTGCAGTCTCTTTTGGCTACCATACATCTTGATCCTTCAGCAAATGACACCTGGAAATGGCCCTCGAAGTCTGGCACCTTCATCTCCAAGGTATACTATGACTTCCGGTTCTCTCATATTGTGGTGGACCCCATATTTAAATGGATCTGGAAATGCTCTTGCACGCTCAAGATCAAGGTTTTCGGTTGGCTTCTGTTAATGGATCGCCTCAACACTAGAGATATGATGCAACGAAGGCACTGGCATGTCGATGATGCTCATTGTTCTTTATGTCTCCTGCCTCATCTTGAAGACCGGGCACACCTATTCTTCGTCTGCAATTTCAGTCAGCGCATTTGGAACTATCTTGGTATTTCTTGGACAGCTGAAGGCCACTCCTCCACATACTCCATGGCTCTAGCAGAACGTCAAGACTTTGGACAACCTTTCTTCACTGAGGTGGTCTTCACTGCTGCTTGGAATATCTAGACTCAGAGGAATGGCAAAGTTTTCAGGAATGAGCAACCTAGTTTCAGATCCTGGAAAAGAAACTTTGTGTATGATATTTCCCTACTTGCTCATAGAATTAAATGTAAATATAGAGATAGGCTTCTCTCTTGGATAGCCTCACTTCAGTAGACTAGCTGTAAGTCCCCTCCCCTCTCTTCTCTGTATATATTTAGGACCTTTTGTAATTCTTTCCCTCTATGGGTTTTTAAGCTAATAAAACACTGTGAGGTTGTTGCCTTGCAGTACATAGTCAAAAATAATAATTCTCCTGAAACTCCTCCCAAGTGATAGGCTGATTATTTGCTCAGTTAAGGCTCAAATTTCTCCACCAAGTTGTTGCTGGTCCGGTTAGTAGGTGCGATGCATATCTCACCTTCTTTTCATCTGACCACCCTACGGTTTCCAAATTATGTTCTACTTCTAACAGCCAATCATCTACCTCTAGTGGATCCACCGCCTTGGATAATGTGGGTGGCTGAGTTTTCAGAAATTCTCCCAAGCTAACTCCTGCACCGGGTAGGTGTGCTCCTCCAGGAACTAGTCTTGTTAGTATCACTTCGAGGAAGCGGTTCTGGTTCTCTTGGGACTCCCTTTGAGAACTCTCCATGAACTTAAGGACATCTCCCAGATTGCCTTCTCCACCCATAAGTCCAGAAGTTCTAGTATTGCCAATTTCTGGGTTGCTTGGAAGTTGCACCGGTCCAGGTAGAACACTTTGATCTTCTGAAGCTGGAGTACCCCCATACTGATCATGGGCGCTTGATCCCAAACGAAAGACAAGGTCTTGCTCAGTCAAACCATTGTTATTCATCCTGCATTTTTCTTCTTCTAGTTAGTTAGTTACTTCTTTGCATGATTATTGATTCAAATCAGCAAGCATAAGTGCAAGTGATACCAATAAATAGCATGTTGTCCTTAAATCTGCAGTAACCAAACATGAAGTGCAATCATGGTGGCAATTGCCTCTTACTAACCAGAATGATACCACTCTGACTACTCACTCAAACACACAATAGTAAGGTACTATGAGCCTCCTAATGCACACAAGTTATATACTACATAACAAGTACTTATATTACAACCAGTACATCACATAAGCCTTAATTAAGGGCATAACTGCATTACAACTACAGCACACACCACATAGGGTTCAGATCCTACAAGTACATAGGTGACAAACTATGCCTTGCAGTTCACACATATCTTACATAAACCCACATGTTCAGGTTGCCACTACACTAACTATTGCTGATCCCAAAAGACTAGTCTATGGTCAAGGCGTCCCACGCTTAAGAGTCTGTCAGATTGGCACTTGATTAGGCGATGCTGCTGCCACCTCCATTGTTGCTACCGCTGCCACTTCCGTTGCTGCCACTCGTGCCAAGCCCAAGTACCCTTGCATAGGTACCAACCTCTCTGTACTCCCTCAAGCTGACACTCATGTGTGGGTGGATAAAGTCAGATTGGTGTGGTCGCTGAATAGGCAAGTGGGGTTGTTGCTGCTGCTCTATATCTGGCTAGAGGGATGGTTCTGGTTCAATTATATGTTCAGGTAGTAGCTGGGTGGTGTAGGTGGTATGTGTGGTGAGGGTGGAACTAGTGGCTCATCTGGGTTGTCTACTTCCTCAGCTTCTTCCAGTTCCTCTAGTTCTACTTCCCCTGGATCCTCCTCCTCTTCCTCTTCAACATCACCTGATACTATTATAGGATTAAGAGGACCTCCAGGCATAGCATTTAGTGATCCCTGAAGCGTAATCCTTTCATGTTTGCTCAGCTGATAGCATTGATACCAGAATTGGGTTGCTTCCTGGTGTCTAATAAGCTCTTCCTTCATAGTATGGTACATCATCACATCAGCAATCATGACCATGCTAGAAGTGATGCTAAATGTTGAAGCGGCAGGTGCAGGTTGTGTTGATGAAGACCCGACACCCAGGATTGCTCCTCTAGGTCCTTGTTGATGGTTCTACCCAAAACTTCCACAATCAAGTGCTGGAAAGTCACGGTATCCGGTGGTGCGCAACTTCTCTCCAAAGCATGCTCATAGTCCAACCATAGCTTCCTTGGTAAACTCATGCATGGGTAGTGTCAGGGATATTACTAGCAGGTATGAACCGGCTAGTGTAAACCGGCTTAGTTATATTATACTTGGTTGTAATATTTAGTAAAGGCTACGGCCCATAAAATCTTAGGGCCCATGTATAGAATTATGGCTTGTAAACCGCCAAGCGATGTAACTTGAGAGATAAGGAAGAAAGGACAAAGACCGAGGCGGACACAAGTATGAGCCGGCCTCGGGACTCTATAAACCGGACCAGGCGTCACCTCTATATAAAGGGACAACCCGGCGACGGTTCAGGGACAAGCAAGAATCAACCCGTTGAGACTACAGGCAAGCGATCCGCTCCCTGTAAACCGACGCCCAAGCAATACCAAACCAACTTGACGTAGGATTTTACCTTCATCGAAGGGGCCGAACTAGTATAAACTCTCTGTGTCCTTTGTGTGCTATGAACCCCTTCAAGCTAACTCGTGCGATGGTTCCATCATCAAGTCCGCTAAACCGGACATCTGCCTTGCTAATTCCACGACAGGTAGAGTCCACCGTGGGGCCTCCGCACGATGGTTTCAAGTTCTTGAAGGGTAGCTTTGAAGGGCTCAAGGGTTACGCGGTCGGCCGGATGACCAAGAGTCGCCGCGGCCGGATCTACATCGACGACGCAGGTTGGGGACCGGAGGCCGATTCAATCGAATACGGGTACCGGGTTCCCTTCGGTGGCATCCAAGTCTTCATTGACAAAATCGGCGAACCGGGACCTGAGCCGGACATCTTCCCCAACATCGTCGAGCCGGCTCAGCGTGCGAGATCAGCCCGGATTCAGCCCGCCATGAAGCGCGTCTTCGTTGGAGCAGTCCACGGAGTCCGAGCCGCAGACGGATCGGAATCCGATGGGGCAACAGTTGTCTACTCTGACGACGAATCTTCATCCGGAGAAACTGAGTCTCTGTATCAGTTGCAGGACGGCCGGTCTGAGGGCGAGTCCGAGGGAAACAGTATTCTGGACCCCTTCGACCCGCCAAACCGGGTGGCTGTCTTTATGGCCGGTTCACAGCCCCCGGTGAACGGGGCGATAGCAGAAGCTGGTGTAGGGGGGAGTGGCCCGGCCCTCTCACCTACTGAAGTTCTATCCACCTTGATCGAGGAGTTCACAGCTAAAGCGGTGGAAACAGTAGCTCCAGCAGACAAGGCGCATCATGATGCAGAGCTCCTTCAGTTAAAAGGCCGGATTGATCAATTAAAGGAGGATCTGAAGGCAGAGAAGGCAATGATAGCGGTGAGACAAGCAAAGCTGGATGATCAGGCTTTTTACCTAAGGATGGAGCAAGCTTCTATGGAAGGAGTAAGGGGACGAAAGTACTAGTCTCATCTGCCGCCGGTTTTATGAAGCAACGAATCTGTTCAGGACACCTGGGGCTGGGACTAGTAATAATCCAGCTTTAAACCGGAGGGCACCCCCGGCTAGGGAGGAGCCGGTTCACCAGCCCACCGCAGAGCAAGATCGTCGGATCACGTCTGCACCTTATGTTCCCACCCCTCCAGGTCACTATTCCAATCCTTTGGATAACATCGCTGCAGCTACTGCACGTTTGGCCGCTTTACCCGTGGAGGAGACGTCTCCGGTGGCATTGGAGGCGCGCAGGGTCAAGGAGCTGCTTAATACGGCGTTAATACAGCAACAAGCATACTCTCATAGCAGGGAAAGGCTGCATTCAACACCGCGTCCCAGCCGGAGTTACACTAGGCATTGGGAGGAGCCAGAAGTATCTAGCAGTGAACGCAGGCGGCATCAGCGCAGACAGGATAATCCGGCAGGCGCAGCAGCCCCAGCTCCGGATACAAACCGGGTTAGGTCAGGAGCCCGGGAGGAGGTTCGTCAAACGACGCCGGTTCACACAGCCACAGCTGAAACAGGAGTTACGACGAGTTCTTTTGGGGTGCAGTGCCTTATCCCCGCTTTACGAAGTGTCAAGTTGCCTAAGGATTTCAAGGGGCCCCGCAAGGTACCTAATTACACAGCGGATTTGGCTCCGGAAGCTTGGGTTGAAAGTTATGAGATGGCCATGGAGATGCTGGATGTGGATGAATCAGCTTGTGCAAAGTACTTTACTATGATGCTTGAGGGTACGGCCTGGACCTGGCTGAAGGGTTTACCCCCGAATTCCATCGGATCATGGGGAGAACTATGCTGACAGTTTATCAAAAATTTCAAGGATACATGCAAGCAGCCAATGTCAGTGGTGGATCTCGCAGCTTGTGTGCAAGGAGAGCAGGAGTCTACAGCTGCTTGGGTGCGGAGAGTAGCCGAGATCTTGCACTCTTCGAATAGTATCAATCCTAGTACGGCGATAGTGACTTTGGAAAACAATTGCCGGTTTGAATCTTTAAAGTTAAAGCTCGGACGGCTTAAAAGGGATTGTAATGATATGGGAACTCTCATGAGTGCCTTGGTAAAATATGGGGACTCTGATAATACCAAGTATCCAGAAGCTGAAGGAGATAAGGTGGGGAAGGTTAGCAAGTCAGGTAAACTGGCGCAAGTTAATCCAGCTACTACGAGTTTTTTGGGCAAACGGAAGGCAGAAGGTGGCTCTGACTTCGTGGCCAACACTCAAGTTCAAGGGGACTTTCAGCATGGCATGGGAAACCCACCTCCACAAACCGGCGGAGGGACTGTTAGCTGGGACCAAGAGTTAGATCAGCCTTGTCCGAAGCATGGCACGAGAAATCGACCGGCAAAGCACACCATAAGAGAGTGCAGGCCCCTTATGAAAGCAATGGCGAGCCGCTTTAATCCTCATGACAGGCCTCCAAATGGCGGTTCAGGTCCTGGGTTTTATAGTCCGGGTCATCAGGGGAGCAGCTCCAGATCAGGATATAGGGGCAATAACAATGGTTATCAAAACCGGGCCAGTAATCAAAATAATCAAGGGAATTACAATAACCAAGGCAGTCAGCAGCATGGCCAAGGTGGTTACAATAACCAAAGCAATCAGCAGCATGGCCAAGGTGGTTACAATAACCAAAGCAATCAATAGCAGGGCCAAGAGAATTGCAATAATCAGGGGAATCAACAGCGTCAGCAACAGCAGCCGCAATCCGGATATCAAAGTAATCCAAAGGAATTGAGCAGTGGGCAATATCATGTCTTCACCACAAGTCTGTGTAAGCGAGATTGGAAGGTTTTGAAGCGGGCTGTTAACGCAGTTGAACCGGCAACACCGCAATTTCTACGCTGGTCAGAGCAGCCCATTGTATGGAGTAGAGAAGACCACCCGATGCGGGTGGATAATCCGGGCCACTTAGCCTTGGTGGTGGCACCCCAGGTGGGAGGTTACAGGTTCACTAAGGTTCTCATGGACGGTGGTAGCAGTATCAATATCTTGTACTATGAGACTTTCCGTCGTGTGGGTCTGACGGATAAGAAGTTAAGGCAATCAAACACAGTGTTTCATGGAGTGGTCCCAGGTAAGTCGGCTTGGTTGGAAAGATTGACTTGGAAGTTACTTTTGGAGATGAGCACGATTCCAGGTCGGAGACGATAACTTTCGAAGTCGTCAAAATCAAAAGCCCTTATCACGCTCTGTTTGGAAGGACGGTTTATGCTAAGTTTATGGCTAGGCCATGTTATGTTTATCTGCAGCTTAAAATGCCGGGTCATAAGGGCACGATCACGGTTCATGGAAGTCGCAAGATAGCAGTGGAATGTGAAGAGGGAGATGCAGCATATGCAGAAGCAGTATGTGCCACGGAAGAGTTGAAATTTTATAAAGGTAATGTTGATCCGGCAGATATGACACCGCTGAAGAAGCCAACCACGGAACATGATCCGGCGTTGAAATTTAAATCGGCTGAGGAGACCAAGCAAGTTGATTTTGTGCCTGGAGATTCGTCCAGGCAGTTCACTATCAGCGCTAACCTTGATCCCAAATAGGAAAGCGCGCTCATCGACTTCATCCGTGAGAACCGGGATATCTTTGCATGGAGACCTTCCAACATGCCAGGTATACCGAGGGAACTTGCTGAGCACAGCCTTAACATTGATCCGAAATATAAACCGGTTAAACAATACTTGCGCCGCTTCAACGAAGAGAGGCGCAAGGCTATAGGAGAAGAAGTGGCCAGGCTTTTGGCCGCAGGATTCATAGTGGAAGTTTTTCATCCGAAGTGGTTGGCTAATCCGGTGCTGGTGTTAAAGAAGAATGGGAAGTGGAGAATGTGTGTGGACTACACAGACCTCAACAAGGCTTGCCCAACTGATCCTTTTGCTCTCCCTCGCATTGATCAGATCATCGATGCCACAGCGGGATGTGAGCGCCTAAGCTTTTTGGATGCATATTCAGGATATCACCAGATCAAGATGGCAGTTAAAGACCAAGAGAAGACATCTTTCATAACCCCTTTTGGTGCTTTTTGCTATGTGTCTATGCCTTTTGGACTAAAGAGTGCTCAAGCAACTAATCAGCATTGCGTTCAGAATTGTCTGAAAGGGCAGATAGGGAGGAATGTTCATGCCTATGTGGATGACATTGTGGTTAAATCGAGGAAAGAGGAGACAATGATAGAGGACCTTAAGGAGACTTTTGATAATCTTCGAGCTTATAAGATGATGCTTAATCCGGAGAAGTGTGCTTTTGGTGTTCCGGCAGGAAAACTACTGGGATTCTTGGTCTCAAACAGAGGAATAGAAGCCAATCCAGAGAAAATCAAGGCCATCACATCTTTGACTAAACCGGTTTGCATCAACGATGTTCAACGTATCGCTGGCCGGATCACAGCATTAAGCCGGTTCATCAGCCGTTTGGGAGAGAAGGCGATCTCGCTTTACCAGATGCTGAGGAAAACAGACCGGTTTATATGGAGTGATGAGGCAAACGCAGCGTTTGAGGATCTGAAACGGCAATTGGCAAAGCCGCCGGTCCTAGCTGCCCCTGTTGACAAGGAGCCATTGTTGTTATACGTCGCTGCCAATGCACGGGCAGTCAGCGTCGCAATCGTGGTCGAGCGTAAGGAAGCAGGAAAGGAATACCCGGTTCAGCGCCCGGTTTACTACGTGAGTGAAGTACTCATTGAATCCAAGCAGAGGTACCCTCATTGGCAGAAGTTGGTATATGGTGTGTTTATGGCAAACCGGAAGCTGAAGCACTATTTCCAAGGTCATCCAATAACTGTGGTTAGTTCAGCACAGTTGGGGGACATAATCCAGAACAGGGAGGCTACAGGTAGAGTGGCGAAGTGGGCCATAGAGCTCAGCCCACATGAGTTGAAGTATGTGCCACGCACCGCTATAAAATCTCAGGCATTGGTGGATTTCATCAATGATTGGACAGAGTTGCAAACTCCTGAGGAGAAGCCGGATCTTACTTACTGGACGATTCACTTTGATGGTTCAAGACAATTGGAGGGCTCGGGGGCTGGAGTTGTCTTAACTTCCCCCCGAGGTGATAAATTTTGTTACGTCCTCCGCCCATTGTTTCCTTGTACTAATAATGCAACAGAATATGAAGCATTACTTCATGGCTTGCGGCTGGCAAAGGAGATGAACTTGAGCCGGGTTAAGTGCTTTGGCGACTCAGATTTGGTGGCACAGCAAGTTTCCGGCAAGTGGGATTCAAGAGATCCCCTCATGGCAGCTTATAGACGAGAGGTTGAAGCAGTCGCAGGATACTTCAAAGGATATCAGGTGGATCATATAGACCGGCGAAGGAACGAAGCGGCCGACACTCTAAGCCGACTGGGTTCTCAACGTAAACCGGTGCCGCCAAACACTTTTTTGGATGAATTGCACAGTCCTTCGGTTCAGATACCATCGGAGGAAGACCTAGTTGTTCCTGATCCAGAGGCATAGTTAGTTGCAGCGCTTCATGTTATTCCAGATTGGACGCTGCCTTATTTGGCATATCTGAGCCGAGGAGAGTTACCGGACGATGAAGAAGAAGCGCGACAGATAATCCGGCGTTCTAAGTCCATGACGATTGCAAACGGAGAGCTTCATCATCGCAGTACTTCTGGAGTATTTCAGCGGTGTGTGTCAGCTGAGGAAGGTTGTGAGATTCTTCGCGAGATCCATGAAGGGGATTGTGGTCATCACGCCGGTTCAAAATCATTGGTGGCTAAAGCATTCCGGCATGGTTTCTATTGGTTAACTGCTCATGCAGATGCGGCAGATCTGGTCCAGAAGTGTGATGCTTGTCAGAAATTTTCGAGACGTGCTCTGGTTCCGGCACAGGAGCTCCAGGTGATACCAATAACTTGGCCGTTTGCGACTTGGGGGCTTGAAATGGTTGGACCCTTCAAG
This sequence comes from Secale cereale, assembly GCA_902687465.1. NCBI lineage: Eukaryota > Viridiplantae > Streptophyta > Magnoliopsida > Poales > Poaceae > Secale > Secale cereale. The sequence continues at coordinate 159,286,862 of LR738715.1, read as the reverse complement.
CGATCCCAGGATCAGAAAACTCATCTACTAGTAGCAGTAGATAAGTTTACAAAGTGGGTTGAGGCAGAGCCTATAAGCAAGTGTGATGCGGCAACGGCAGTGAAATTCATCAAAAAAAGTAATTTTCCGGTTTGGCTTTCCACACAGCATCATCACAGACAATGGCACCAATTTATCTCAGGGTGAGATGGAAGAATTCTGTCAACGAGAACATATTCGCTTGGACGTGGTTTCTGTGGCCCACCCCCAATCCAATGGTCAGGCTAAAAGGGCAAATCAGGAGATTTTGCGAGGTATCAAGCCCCGGCTTATGACTCCTTTGCAGAGAACCCCAGGATGCTGGGTTGAGGAGTTGCCATCTGTTCTTTGGAGTATCAACACTACACGAAACCGGTCTACAGGTTACACACCTTTCTTCATGGTCTATGGTGCTGAAGCAGTCCTTCCAAGCGATATCCGTCATGATTCACCAAGGGTAACGGCTTATGTTGAAGCAGCCAACGAGAGAGCAAGGCAAGACAGTTTAGACCGGCTGGATGAAGAGCGTGATATAGCTGCGGCACGATCTGCAATTTATCAACAAAACTTACGCAGATATCATAGCCGCCGGATCAAAACAAGGACGTTCCAGGAAGGCGACTTGGTACTCCGGCTCATCCAAGATCAAACAGATATGCACAAGCTATCCCCACCTTGGGAAGGTCCCTTTGTGGTCAGTAAGAATCTACACAACGGTTCATATTACTTGGTGGACGTTCGAGAACACAAGGACTCACGGACATCAGAAGAGGAGACGAAGAGGCCATGGAACATCGCCCATTTACGGCCATACTATACTTGAGCTACGAGCTCCACTGTATCCTATGTATATATTATGATTAATGAATAAACCGGCACCCTCGGTAAACCGGGGGCTCAGCCCTTTTTTCCAAATACAAATATCTTGTGAGGACAACCATGCAAGTTTTATCAGATATTATATTTCAACATATTGGCTGGTTTAAAGTTGATTTTTTGCAGAGTATACACAGAAGCAATAAAACTCTCTAAAGAACATGAGATCACATCCGGTTCAAAGAGAGGACGCTTCAAGATTTACCCAGAGGTTCGAGGAACCATGGAGGCCCTCTGAAAAGATGGATAATCCACATTCAGTGATTGGCTAAAATTCTTATGGACAGTCGATTTTACCTACAGGTTCGAGGAACCATGGAGGCCCTGTGAAAAGATGGATAATCCACATTCAGTGCTTGGCTAGGCCCTCTGGAAAGATGGATAATCCACATCCAGTGATTAGCTCAATTTTTTATTTTGCGGTTTTATCGGCCCTCTGAAAAGATGGATAATCCACATTCAGTGATTGGCTAGGCCCTCTGGGAAAGATGGATAATCCACATCCAAGTGATTGGCTGAACCTTGCTTTGAGCCTGGCAGCTCTTAAAAAGCCTCGACTACATGGTCTTATTTGCAAAATTTGCATCTTTTGGTGTTTGTGTTTTATAACCCTTTAAACCGGAGTGGAATAGCTACAGAAGCTGACCACATATCTATAAAAGTGAAAAGTCTGGGTCATGAATACCAGCATGAATAAACCGGTGTTCATTATAACCCGGATCATCTATCAGGCAACAAGCCACAAATTTCTGAACAAAGTTTTTCAGAACAAGATGAACCGGTGTCTGTTATCAAAACCCGGGTTTGTTATTGGATCCATGAGATCTTCATCAAGAAATTCTGATATCTACCGGATTAAGAATGTTGAGCATATTTGGTCTCAGGTATAAATTTATTTCTGATATAAGTATATACTTGTTTGATATCTTGAGAGAACAATTTAATCTGTCCGGTGGTAAACCGCTAGGACATGTTTTCAGTGTTACTTTTGCAGAAACAGATGATATGCAAGATACGCGACATCAGACAACATTTAAATTAGCAAATATCTCACACAAGAAAGACAGAATATCCAGATTAAAGCGGATCATGTTTCAGCTATCCTATTACAAGGCATAGCAAGCCCGACGGATTAAAAAGATTGTTTGATAAAGCAGAGACTGCAATTACAACAATAAATTCTGAGTTATGCTCCTTCTTGCTGAGACGGCTGGCCATCAGCTTGATCCGGAATGTCTTCCTCTTCTTGAAGCGGTTGGAAATCCGGAACACGCCAATCAATTTTCGTCAAAGCCCGGAAGTACATCTCTTCGTTGATAAGCTCAGAAGGTTCGATATCTGGAGCGAAGGTATGAGTGCGAACCGGTGGGATTAAATTGACGGTGTTATAAACCGGCCACTCCACCCGCTCGTTTTGCAAGTCATATCCTGGATGATACCTGGATAAATCGGATTCCGCTGCAAGCTTGCTGGCGAGGGGGCGCATCTCCTTCGTCAAGACATGAAGATCCTTTGCGGTAAAAGTGGATCCATCTTCTTTGGTATCAGGGAATCCAGTCAGAGCTTCTTTCGGATCAAGATCTGGAACCCAGGCTTTAGCCCTCGTAAGTGCCAGGAGGGCACCGCCTCGAGCAGCAGATTTTTTAACTTCTTCAAGACGAACTGGCAGAACAGATAACTTATCCAACGTGCCTTGAATAGTTGTGGGGGCCGGTTTACCGAAGGATGTTGCACTAATGATCCTCTGAGCGCCGGAATACAGCTGCTCGACCAAAGTGTAACATGCCTTAAGTTTCTTCCGAAGGTCATCCCCAAGATGAGTGACACGGCGCCCTGCATATAAATATCACGGTTAAACCGGCACAGGTAGAAGATTGCAAGGATAAAGCAGGAGTTCAGATTGTACTTACCAAAGATTGCAGAAGTCATCAACTCAATTTGCTGCTTTAAGCCGGTTAACTCTTCGGTCACCGGATTAAGCGCCCCCTCAGCATCTTGAACCCTTTTTTCCAATTCTTTCTTTTGAACTTCAAAAGTGGTCCGCTCTTCTTCAAAGAACTTTTTCAGATCTTCAGCAGTCTTTAAACTTACCTGAAGATCTTTCTTGGCTTTTGAAGCGGCAGATTCTGTCTCAGCAAGACGGCTCCGAAGTTCATTGATCTCATCAGCGTTCCGGTTTAAATCAGCCTGCAAGCATAATCAAGTGACAAGAAGCAAAAATCAGACAAGTCTCAAGCACACAAACAAGTTGTCTACTTGACACTTGGGGGCTAATGGCAGTTGAAGCAATAAACAGCAGCAATTCAAAGTTACAAGTCTCAAGCACACAAGCAAGTTGTCTACTTGACACTTGGGGGCTAATGGATGATTGAAGTATCAGCAGAAATCTTTACAAGTATCAAATACATAAACAAGTTATATACTTGATACTTGGGGGCTAATGTAAAGATCAATTGTTCAAATTATAAAGTTCCGGTTCACCTTCAGTATGCAGCTAAACCGAAACTTGGGGGTTGTTATGGGATAGGAGCATATCACAAGCACAAAGTCAGAAGAAAGGGATTACCTCATATTTCTCCTTCATCAAGTTAACCAAACTTGCTTCATAGTCTCGGCTGCTGTGGAGCCGGTTTAGGTACCCAGAATAGATTTCTTGGGCACTCATATCTGCAAGATTGGATACTTCAGTACTCCATTTCCCTTTATCCTTATATAGCTTCTCCGTTTTAGCCGTATGCTTGGCTAAAACGGTGGGCTCAGCCGGAGCAATGAAAGCAGCCCCAGTCACTATAACTTCTGGAGAAGCAGGTACAGTTGGTGGAGTCGCAGTGTGAGCCGGATTGGGAGATGCCGGATTAACTTGAGGAGAGTTGGCCCGGGCAGGACTTGACGGATTGGGGACATCTTCGGCAGTAGGATTCTCGGGCACTGAAATATGATCTGTAGGCGCAAGATCTTCAAGAGGAGCTATGGGCTCGCCTTCTGGAGGAACGGTTGTCGCCGGATCAACCGCCGGATCATCTGCAGAAGCCTCAGCAGGGGGTTTGTTTGCCTTTTGTCTTTTGCTAGGCTTTGGTTTGCTGAAAAAAGTTGCAGAATGAGTTAACATTATGAAGCAAAAAGGGAATCATAAACCGGAAATGTTAAAAAGACTTACCCTGGGACAGTTTTCAATGGGTGAAGTTGTGTAGCGGTCGATTCACCAGAGGAGGATAATGGAGTCTCCTGATAATCAGGATCAGACGGTTTAAGAGGTTTTCGGATAAGCCCGGCCTTGGGATGAAGGAGAGTCGGAGAAAGTATCACCTCAGTGCGACGCTTCCGAGCTGGAGATAGAGAAATCCCGGATGATTCCACGGCCAAACCGCTATGGCGAGTGGTCCGGCGAAGAGCTTCATGCTGTTGTTTCTTCAAAAGAAAATTAGGATCCAATTGAGTATAAGGATGAGAAAATTGGTATTTCCGGACGGTCCGATGACTTTTTTGTGGAAGAGGTTCTGAATCGGAAGAAAGGATAGTTACCTCAACTTCGGCCGGTTTATCACCTTCTGCCAACTGCTGTGAAAAGTTATCATTAGATACAGATATGAGTACAAGAAAGCAAATCAAAATCGGATTAATTCATACCTCGGAATCCGGATCATCATCTTCAGCGTGAGAACTGGAGTCAACAGCTGCTTTTCTTTTCTTATTGGCAAAGGTCTTCCGGCGTGCCTGTTTGCCGGTTTTCTCTTGGGGTTTTCTCTTCCAGAAGGGATCATCAGACTATTCAAAGAAAGGAAACACAATTGAAAGAACGGTTTAAAGGAACGGGTTACAAATACAGGACAAAGCAAAACTTACCGCAGGCAGCTTATTCTTCTTATAATACGGGGCTAACCCGACTTTGCTGCAGTCTGCTAAGGAGACGTTGAGCATCTTCTTAGCTGATTCTATAACCTCCGATTCAGAGAGTTTTTCCTTGGTAAACCGTTGAGGGTCGTCCGGTTTACCAGAGTACTGGCACATCAACTGCGATCACTGACTCAAGGGAAGAATGCTCCAAGAGAGCCAACAGCGCATAAAATCGGTTCCTGTTAAACCGTTGGCCATAAAAGCCTTTAATCTGGAAAGCTGGGACGCAAACCGGGTCCGTTCGACAGAGCTGAGTCGTTGTGGTAGAGGATGATCCTCCGGAATACGGTGCTCACGATAACCCGGCAGTGGGTTCTCCCCTTCAGGAGAAGTGTCAATGCAGTAAAACCATGATTTGTTCCACTCCTTTGGATGCGTGTGTAAAGCGGTGTGAGGGAAGACGGCGTCTCTCCTTTTCTGGATACTAACACCGCCGAGTTCCTGATGCGGTCCACTGGTGAACACCGTGCGCCGGTTCAGATGAAAAAAGTCCCGGAATAGATCAACAGACGGTTCTTCTTGCAGATATACCTCTGAGAAGACTTGAAAATCACAGATATTTGAAATAGAGTTGGGCCCGATGTCCTGAGGGTGGAGCTGGAAGGCAGCAAGAACGTCCCGGAAAAACTTTGAACTAGGAGGGGAGAAGCCTCGAGATATGTGGTCAAAGAAAACAATAACCTCCTCGGGCCTGGGAGTAGGAGGGCATTCATTCCCCGGAGCCCGCCACTTCAAAACAGACTGAGGGCCTAAGGTGCCAATTTCAGCAATTTTGACCAAGTCTTCTTCCGTGATAATGGAAGGAACCCAATCGCAAGAAACAAACTGCTTGGCCATAGCGACAGGAGGACAAGTACTGAAAAAGATAAAGTGCAAAAAAACGGATTATGCGGGTACAGCAGTATAAACCGGAAGATATCTACGAAAGTTACCCAACGGTTTAGACAGAGGACTAATGATATGGTTAAACCGGCAATAACAGGGAGCTACGTCAGTACCGGTTCACGACAGCAACAGCTGAACAGCTAAACCGTTACGTTCAACTTCAAAAAAATTACAGGAACAGGGCATAACAGTATAAACCGGAGTATACCTAATGGATCTACAAAGGAGAAGAAATAGTTTCTTTGAAAACGGCTAAAGTGGAATAGATCTGGGCGCGCAAAGAAAAAGAAAGGAAAAATAAGTACAACAAAATACGGGAAGAAACACAAGGGTCTTATGCGGAGCAGGTGAATCTATAGGATAAGTATAAGTGGCGAGATCTAAAGCAAATACTAGTGGAAGATCTATTAACTAGGCATAAAGGTCAAAAACTTTCTACGAAGCGAGCGTTTAAGAGGAACAAGATGAAGCTTTTGTTGAAAGCCCTAATGGCGGAGGAACAGGGAAGAACCCTAGAGGATGCAGATCTATAACGAGGAAGAAAAGACGTACCTGAACAATGGAGGACAGCGGCGGAGTTCTCTGGTCGAATCAGGTTGATGCAGCGGCCAGGAAGGTCTTGACTCGGCGAGGCAACGGCGGCGCTTCAAGCTCGGGCGTCGATGGCGTCTTGAAGCTCGGGCAGCAGACGGAGGAAGAAGAGGCGAGGAGAAGAAAGAACGAAGGGGGACGGCGGTATTTATAAGAGAAAGACAGAGGTGAAGCGACAGATGCGGGATTCGAGGGGGCAAAGATCGAATAAAGATCTCTTTGACGCCTCGATCTTCGGGATAACCATTAAACAAAGCTACAGTACAGCTTGCAGCGTTAAATGCGGAGATGATGTCACTGTCAGATTCAATGATTCTCGAAGATGACGTCAGAGCCGGTTTACAAAAAATGAGAAAACACAGAAGAAAATTATACAAGACAAGGGAGATTGATATGAACAAGTTCAAATCATTCTGGGGCCTAATGTCAGGGATATTACTAGCAGGTATGAACCGGCTAGTGTAAACTGGCTTAGTTATATTATACTTGGTTGTAATATTTAGTAAAGGCTACGGCCCATAAAATCTTAGGGCCCATGTATAGAATTATGGTTTGTAAACCGCCAATCGATGTAACTTGAGAGATAAGGAAGAAAGGACAGAGACCGAGGCGGACACAAGTATGAGCCGTCCTCGGGACTATGTAAACCGGACCAGGCATCACCTCTATATAAAGGGACGACCCGGCGACGGTTCAGGGACAAGCAAGAATCAACCCGTTGAGACTACAGGCAAGCGATCCGCTCCCTGTAAACCGACGCCCAAGCAATACCAAACCAACTAGACGTAGGCTTTTACCTTCATCGAAGGGGCCGAACTAGTATAAACTCTCTGTGTCCTTTGTGTGCTATGAACCCCTTCAAGCTAACCCGTGCGATGGTTCCATCATCAAGTCCGCTAAACCGGACATCTGCCGTGCTAATTCCACGACAGGTAGAGTGTCATCGGATGACCGCCGCACTGCGAAGAGCTCCACATAGAAGTCTATATCTGATGGAACACCGCTAAGCACCACAACTACGTGTCTGTAGGATTGTGTTCCATCATCTGGCATCTCTTCAAAGAATTGTGGACATGGTGCCCCAAGCTCCTGCATCATTTGCCAAAGTAGTAGGACATGCTGGCCACGGACCCTTGATGGTGGAATTCTAATTCGAACCATCCTGCAGCACGCTTCTAATTAGCATGGTAGTCATCTAAACTTACTGGACATAATAATATGACGTAGGATTAATTACTTGTGCAATATAGCAAGTATGGGTTCCAACTAAAGTATTCCAACTATCTCTAACTATATCTGTGGCCCTCGAAACCATTGCTCTGATACCACCTGTGACGACCCATGTCATTATTAATATAGATAATGACACTAGTCCTTGGATTATTTCTTGACAAAATCTTGTCTTGTCAAATAATAATCCATGTCAGAGATTTGCAACGGGCAAATAGCTAGAGATGGTCATTATATTGCAATACCATGCCACACAGGGCTAAAAGTCTCAAGTAGGCTTCTCACATGTTCGACATATTATTACATCTCCTAACACTCAAGTTCCAACTAGAAGTACTAGATAGATGGTGATAAATAGTTCCTGGATTACAACGCTATATCATAGTTACTTATTCATCCCAACCCCCATATGTGGCATCCAGATCATACATAGCACTAGATGGATCCACATCTAGGTCCCCTATGTAGTTGTAGTCATCACCATTGCTCTCCTCACTTGGTCCAGTAGGATTCTCATGCAAGCTTTGCTCTAAGAAAGAGATGATTAATAGCAAGAGTGATTACAAAGTACTCAACAAGCTCAAATAACAAAATGCAACACTCATGTCAGATCAATATAAATCAACAAGTCCTACCGCAACTCAACACTTCTCAAAAGAACATTTGTTGCAGACAGTTCATTTTAATTTATAAAAGCTACCAAACACTCGTATTGCGAGATAGACCACCCATAGGACCCGTAGTCTCCAATCCAAGAGACCGTCATGAATTCATGTTTTCTATAACTCTGTAGAGTCTGTATCACTTTACCCATAGAGCTCGAAACCATAATTGCCATCTGCATTTCCTTAGATGCGAGACATGGTTCAGAACATAAAGCTTTTCCCATTTTGTATATTATATATCCACCTAGCTAGTAGTCACTAGCAGTTGTGTTGGGTTTCGGAACTCGCACTCCACCAACACTTAATATATAACGCTTGCTAATGCACCCATCCGACATTAGCGTGGGAACTCATCGCCCATCATATTACTACTTACCCATGTGGAGAGTATAATAACTAGTTGGGTAATGGGCTCAACTCGTCTTAGACGAGACCATGGTTGATATGTTGTAGTACGGTGCGTAAAACGAGTGAAATTTACTTAATCTTAATACCATAGCCATATGTAGAGGGCCCCACCTTCCAGTATGTCCAATCCCGGGCACCCTCTACCCACCAAATATTTATATAAAAGAATGGATTACGTGCTCCATCAGCTAACCCAACTATTTACCACAGTAAGCTCCACACACTTTATTCCAAAACATTTTATGCAAATTGACGATAAGATAGCAGAGAATGGCGTTTCTCAAAAATAGTTCTACTCAACATGATCAAAGAGAGCTTGCTTGAGTTTTCGTACTCAGACCCGGACTCGATTTGCTTCTATAGCGCCTCCTTCTCCGGACTGTACTCGCTTCCTGCAGTTCGCCAAATATATATCTCAAGACTAACTCGAGTGAATACTAGGGAGATAAATATATACGTTGGTGCATTGTGGTCATTCTACAGTCAAATATTATTATTTGTTTTATTATGTAGAATTCTTTTTAGTAAGCTTGCAATTGTATGTGGATTTAAAATAGATAGGTGCTATGTGTGCACCTGTGTTAGTACTACTACTAAGCTAATATTCCTCCACGTGGCTCTCCCTTTCTCATCCCCCTCTCTCTCTCTCTCTCTCTTGTACTACTTTGTACTAGTTTGTATTTTCCTCGGCTGAGAAGTGCTAGTCCAAGTCCAACAAGAACACACGTACAGGTCTCCTCTCCCTCCTATCCCTATGCTCCTAATCTAGCCAGATCGATCCTCTGGGACGCCGCCAGCGATGGGGAAAGATGACGTTGCTGGATCCACAACTCTGCTTCTTCCCTAGTGTAAATCCCCAATTTCCCTCCATGGATTTCTAGCACAAACGCTCTAATCTCCCCCCTGTGTGTTTTCCTTTTGACTTGCAGGTCAAACTCTTGTTGGGGTTGTGCTACCCCTGCTCCAGATCGAAGTCGCCGACGTTGGGCGCCGCCATGATGTTGGATGGGGCTGGTTAGAGCTCCAGTGCGTGGCCATGGAGCAGATTGAACATATGTGCATGTTAGTGATGCCCTTGTTCCTCTCCCTGATCCTCTTTTTTTATGCTCAAGTTCTTAGATTCAGCAGTATATTAACTTGGTCGCATGTGTGTGTGTACTGAACAAGTTCAACCCTGTGAATAATCTTGGTGTATTGCTCCTGCCTAATAAATTTGGGAACATTTTATTTTACTTGCTTAATGCATTATCCATGTTTCCTAGTACTGTTGCTTCCAAGATCTAGGATATATGTTACTATTGTGACTTGTGCATTTATGAATAATTAGTATACTTATGTGTGCATCTGTGAATGGCTATGAGAATTGTGTGTGCATTTGGGCTGTCTTCTTTGTGTTTGTGAGAAATATATAGTGTCAGAAGAAGAAGAACTCACATTTCTTCTTTTGCCCTCTCTGTTGGTCCTACTCTTGCTGCTCCCATGCTCCAAGTCCATTCCAGTAGGCTAGTTTGTAGCTCCAGCCTATTCCCTTCAGTTTACTGATGATCTCTCAGGTCACCATCTTCACTTATTGTTCTTGGATCTTTGTTGTTTATGAACAGGGGAATGGAAATGATGCTGAGAAGAACAAGAAAGCTTGGTCTGGCTATTTGGAAGCAGAGTGTAGAGTGTGCTACGGTGAAACCTTAGCCAGGTTACTTCTCTCTTTCTAGTACCTAGCTAGTTGTCGCTGCCCATCCCTTCTGTACATTATAGCCATTTGTGGAGTCTCTCTATTGGCTAGGAGTTGCAGCCCATGCCTAGACCTACTGTTGGTCAATTGACTGTTGATATATATACTACACGTGATGGTGGTGGTCAAATATGTCTTGCTGTCCTGGTTGACCCACATATATTTTTGTGTTGGTCTAAGTTTGGTGTGGCATTGCTGTATAGATTAGCATAGTATGGTCTCCCTATATTTTTTACCAAAGATTTGTAATACACTTGTACAGCTGTACTGTTTGACGTGTATGAATATAAATATAAATATTTGAGTGGTTATGCTTGTTGAAGAAATCTGAGATGCATTTGCTTAATATATTCTACTTAATTATCTAGTTAAGGGTGGAATTACTATGTAAGAAAAATACGGGTCGTTACAGTTGTGCCCACCTCGGTGGCCTCCCGCACCACCTCTTTGCTCTATAAATACCCCAATATTCTAGAAACCCTAGGGGAGTCAACGAAATTTTGTTCCAGCCGCAGCAAGTTCTAGAACCACGAGATCCAATCTAGAGCCCTTTTCCGGCATTCCGCTGGAGGGGAACACAATCATGGAGGGGTTGATCATCCTCATTGGTGCCTCTCTGATGATGCGTAAGTAGTTCACCTCACACCTACGGGTCCGCGGGCAGTAGCTAGATGGCTTATTCTCTCTCTGTTTCTCAATACAAAGTTCTCTTGGAGATCTATTTGATGTAATGACTTTGTGCAATGTGTTTGTTGGGATCCGATGAATTGTGAGTTTATGATCAGATTTTTCTTGCTTTAATATCCATACTTGATTATTATAGCCTCATATTTCTTCTTTGATATTTGGGTTTTGTTTAGCCAACTTGATCTATTTATCTTGCAATGAGAAGAGGTGCTTTGTGATGGGTTTGATTGAAGGGGAAGCAAGGCACGCATGTATCATTGCTATTAAGTATAAAATGATGGGGTCTATTTCTACATGAATAGATCGTGTCTACATCATGTCATCATTCTTATTGCATTACTCCGTTTCTCCATCAACTTAATACACTAGATGCATGCTGGATAGCGGTCGATGTGTGTAGTAATAGTAGTGGATGCAGGCAGGAGTCGGACTACTAATCTTGGACGTGATGCCTATATACACGATCATTGTCTTGGATATCATCATAACTATTCTCTTTTCTATCAATTGCCCAACGGTAATTTGTCTACCCACCGTTTGCTATTTCTCAAGAGAAGCCACTAGTGAAATCTATGACCCCCGGGTCTATTTTCCTATCATATACTTTCAGATCTATATTGCCATTTGTTTTTTCCGTTACTTGCAACTTTTATTTTCAGATCTATATTATCATAAACAAAAAATACCTCACTGAGTTTTATTTGTCGTTGTTCCATTTGCCATTACTCATGTATCCTTTTAGCAATCAATTACCCGGGAGGGATTGACAACCCATCTTACACATCGGGTTGCAAGTATTTGTTATTTGTGTGCAGGTACCGTTTACATAGTGTTGCTTGGTCCTCCTACTGGTTCGATAACCTTGATCTCATCACTGAGGGAAATACCTACCATAGATGTGCTGCATCATCCCTTCCTCTTAGGGAAAATACCTACGTAGTTCAAGCAACATCATGGGTATAATTTCCCGCCACTGCAAATTCCACATTAGTGCCAGATGAAGTCTAAGATCCGCCACTCATAAACTCTTCCAAATTTTCCCATGGCATAACAACATGAAGTGGCGGGCATATGGTAAAGGCCCGACACTGATACGTCTCCAACGTATCTATAATTTATGAAGTATTCATGCCATGTTTATAACCATTCTACATGGTTATTGTAGCGACCAGACCTCAAACAGTCTGATCTCTGTGCATCAGTGTCATCCCTGGATCAGTAATGCTGACACGCACAGTACTTGATGGATTTATAACAGAGTAGCAATCACACACTTATTACATCGATAGTCCAACGATGAATTTATTACAGATAATATGGCTGAAGGCCATCTAACACGATAACAGCTGAAGGCTTGGAAGATAAGTGAGTCCATCAACTCCAGTGGCATCACTGAGTATAGAACCACGACCTAAAAAAGGGGCATCTTACTCGTCGTCTGAAAAGTCTGCAACATGAAACGTTGCAGCCCGAAAACGGGTCAGCACATGGAATATGCTGGCAAGGTAACACAAGAGAATGCAATGAAAGTAAACTTATACTATATGCAATATGGCTGGTGGAAAGCTCTATGGTTAAGTTTTTGCGTAAAGCCAATTTTTCCCTACTTCAAAGGAATGCATTTTAATTAACTATCATGGTAGTTGAAACATCATTGAGAAGATAGACATCCTCTCAACCCCAATTAAAAATAATCATTAAACCCAACAAAATTAATTAAAGTAACATGATGAGATTCACATGATAATCCAAGTACTAGATACTCAAGACGTCCGTAACCGGGGACATGGCTAATCATGATCAGTTTGTACACTCTGCAGAGGTTTGTGCACTTTTCCCCACAAGACTCGATCGCCTTCGTTTGGTTTCTCGCACTGCATGGTGTTTGAGAAACGGATAACCGAGACACAGTCTTTCCGAAGAGGTCCCCTTAACCAGATAGATAGGCCGGTACAACTACAAAACCCAACTACATCTGCTAGCCCATCATGGAAAGGTTTCCCACAACTTACTCAACTATGCCAGAGCCCATATTGGCATGTGGCTGCACACAGAAGTTTCTAGTATGAAAAATCTCATGATCCCTTTGAGCCTGGGTGGCGGTCCAAAAGAAAAACAGGCAATCACTGGAATACCCAGATGCCTCAATCCACCCAGATGTGTATTAATGTTGCCACATTAAGTTGAACCATTAATTAACAAACTCACATCTGTCATGGATTTCACTCACCCAATCCACGTCTACGAGCATAGCATGTCCTAACAGCAAACGTAGAAGTGACTCCCAAAGGTTTGAATGTAATGCAGGTAATAGGTACTACCTCAATCTACTTCCCAATCCCACAAATTAATTAATCCTACTCATGCAATGTGTAAGGGTTTGACTAATGCAATGAAAACTGGGTAATTGGAAAGCATGATCAAAGTGTTACTTGCCTTGCTGATGATCCGCAAAACCTAGAGACTCAAAGTAGCAAGCGGCGCACTCCGGGTACTCTATCGCAATCAAACAAACATACAATAAGTACTTAACTAATTCACGGGTAAAACTCAAATAAGAGATCTAACCAGAAAGTTCAACTTAAGAACTCCGGTTTGCAAAAAGAATCAACTCGAAAGAGGCAACGAAACTCAAACTGTAAAAGAAACGAGCTCCGAAATACTAGTTGGCCTAAAGTCAAATTTTACAGTAGCCAAAACTTTGTTCAAGTTGACTAAACGTAAAGAGGGAATCGAGACGAAGATCTGGGATTTTGAATCACCTGATTCCGACTCTCGAGCGAAATGAAAAACGCAAAACAAGATCAGGGCAGAAATCACGATCGGAATAACCGCGGATAAATACCCCGAAAAAGAAAACGACGAACAGGCTAACGAACGAACGTTCGCTGTCTGCGGTTAACTAACGAAAACCGTTCGTTAAAACGAACGTACGGGCGAACGTCCGCTAAATAACTAAACCGACGAAAACCGAACCGATCTATTCTAAAAAAACAGATCTAGGGTTTTTTTAAAAAACGATCGGGTCTTTAAAAAAACCGATGGCGGCGTATACCTCGGCGGCTCTGGCGGGGTTCGGCAGGCGGGGCGGCGGCTCCAGCGGCGCGGGCGGCGGTGGCTGGCGGCGCGGGCGGCGGTAGCTCCGGCAGGCGGCGGCAGCTGGCGGCGGCGTGCGGCGCAGGCGTCGGCAGCGGCGGCGGCTGGCGGCGGGGTTGGCGGCGCGCTAGGGTTTGGGGCGCGGCACGGGCTAGCTGGGGGCGACGGGCCGGCTGCGAGCACCTATAAAGCCCAGGAGTCCTGGGCTAATAAGACTCCTAGTCGGTTTCTTTTTTTTTCTAAAAGAGTCCCGGCGCAGAAAAACTGACGAAAGAAATACCAAACGGACTCCAAAATTCCTGAAATAAATTTTCACCTCCTCTAATAATATTTATGACAAAGTGAACATTTTTCCCGGACCTAAATGCACTTTTGAAAAACGCATATTTTTCCTATGCAAATAAATCCGCAAATAAATCCAGAAAAATACCAAAAGTGATTTTAACATTTTTCCTCCAATATTTCTGTTATTTTGGAGAAGTCATATTATCTCCGCTCATATATTTTATTTAGAAATATTTTTAGGAGAGAAAAATAATTATAATCACACTGTCCTCGTACCGGTATTCGAGTGAACCCAAATACGAAAACGGTAAAATTCCCAACTCTCTCCGTAGGTCCTTGAGTTGCTTAGAATTTCGAGGAACTCCACGAACAAAAATGCAAAAACATGCAAATGCAAATATGATCTATGTATAACATTCCAAATTGAAAATTTGGGATGTTACAAACCTACCCCCCTTAGAATGAATCTTGCCCTCGAGATTTGACTTGGCTAGAGAACAGGTGTGGGTGGTCCGTGCGTAGATCATCTTCTCGCTCCCAGGTGGCTTCTTCCTCGGTGTGGTGACTCCACTGAACTTTGCAAAACTTGATAACCTTGCTGCGAGTAACTCTGCTCGAAAATTCGAGAATCTTAACAAGCTTCTCCTCGTAAGTCAGATCACTGTCCAACTGAATTGCTTCTAGGGGTACTGTGTCTCTAAGTGGTATATCGGCCATCTCCGCATGACACTTCTTAAGCTGCGAAACGTGAAACACGTCGTGCACTCCTGACAATCCTTCGGGCAATTCCAACTTATAAGCAACCTCTCCCATGCGTTCCAAAACATAGTAAGGTCCCACAAATGTCGGGGCTAGCTTCCCTTTAACTCTGAAACGTTTAACTCCTCGCAGAGGAGATACTCTCAAGTACGCTATGTCTCCGATCTCATAGGTTATCTCCTTGTGCTTCGAGTCTGCATAACTTTTCTATCTGGACTGCGCTACTTTCAGTCTATCTCAGATCAACTTCACCTTATCCTCAGACTCTTTGATTAAGTCTGGTCCAAACAACTGTCGGTCTCCAACTTCGTCCCATGACAACGGTGTTCGGCATCTCCTTCCATACAATGCCTCGAACGGTGACATCTTCAAACTAGCCTGGTAGCTGTTGTTGTATGAGAACTCTGCGTAGGGCAAGTTGTCATCCCAACTAGATCCATAATCTAATGCGCAGGCTCTTAGCATATCCTCCAAAATCTGATTGACTCTCTCCGTCTGTCCATCTGTGTGTGGGTGAAATGCTGTGCTAAACTCTAGCCTGGTACCCAAAGTTTCATGTAACTGATTCCAGAACTTTGAGGTAAACTGGGTTCCTCTATCTGATACAATACTCCTCGGAACTCCATGCAGACATACAATTCTGGTCATGTATATCTTTGCCAACTTTGCACTGGTATAGGTGGTTTTCACAGGAATAAAGTGGGCTACCTTCGTCAATCGGTCTACTACTACCCAGATTGTATCATATCCTGCTTAGGTCCTGGGAAATCCGGTGATAAAATCCATGCCAAGCTTCTCCCACTTCCATTCGGGTATTGGCATAGGTTGTAACAATCCTGCTGGCTTCTGATGTTCTACCTTTACTCTTTAACATACATCACAAACTGCTACATACTCCGCGATATCCTTCTTCATACCGGTCCACCAGAAAATATCCTTCAAATCCAAATACATCTTAGTATTTCCTGGGTGAATCGAGTATGGTGGATCATGGGCCTCCTGTAAAATCAACTTCCTGATCTCCGGATCATTGGGCACATAGATTCGATCCTCAAACCATAAGGTGTCGTGTTCATCCTCACGAAAACCTTTAGCTTTTCCTTCGCTCATCCTCTCCTTTATGGCGACAATCTCCTTGTCAGCTTTCTGAGCTTCTCTGATTTTATCCATCAGGGTAGATTGGATTTCTAATGTTGCTACATAGCCTCTCGGAACTATCTCCATACGTAGTACTCGTAGGTCCTCGGCTAACTCCTTTGGAAACTCCTCCATCATCAGGGTATTGACCTGACTCTTACGGCTTAGCGCATCAGCTACTACGTTAGCCTTTCCAGGATGATAATGCAATCTCATGTCATAATCCTTAATGAGTTCCAGCCATCAAATTGCCTAAGATTCAGCCCCTTCTGAGTGAATATATACTTCAAACTCTTGTGATCCGTATATACTTCACAATGGTTTCCAATGAGAAAATGTCTCCACGTCTTCAATGCATGCACTACGGCTGCTAATTCAAAATCGTGGGTGGCATAGTTCATCTCATGAGGTTTTAGTTGTTGTGAAGCATACGAAACAACTCTTCCTTCCTGCATAAGAACTGCTCCAAGTCCTCATCGTGAAGCATCACAATACACCTCATAATCCTTATGTTGATCTGGCAGGATCAACACAGGGGATGAGACCAACCTTTTCTTCAATTCCTGAAAACAGGCCTCACATTCTTCTGTCCAACTGAACTTGGTGTCCTTCTTCAACAACTCCGTCATTGGCTTTGCAATCTTCGAGAAATTCTCGATGAATCTCCGGTAGTATCCTGCGAGTCCAAGAAAACTCCGGATCTCTCCAACTGTTGTTGGTGCTTCCCAATTGGTCACAGTGTCCACCTTAGTGGGATCTACTGCTATCCCTTCTCCAGATATAACATGTCCGAGAAATCCGACTTCCTTCAACCAAAACTCGCATTTGCTAAACTTGGCATATAACTGATGTTCTCTGAGCTTCTCCAATACCAAACGCAAATGCTCTGAATGCTCCTCTTCATCCTTCGAGAAGATCAAGATATCATCTATGAACACGACGACGAACTTATCCAAATACTCCATAAACACTTTGTTCATCAGGTTCATAAAGTATGCCGGTGCGTTTGTCAGGCCAAACGACATAACGGTATACTCATACAACCCATACCTAGTGGTAAAGGTCGTCTTAGGTATATCCTGCTCTCGGATCTTCAATTGATGGTACCCTGATCGCAGATCGATCTTGGAAAATACCTTAGCTCCTTGCAATCTATCGAACAGATCATTGATCATCTGTAATGGGTACTTGTTCTTGATCGTTACTTCATTCAATCCACGGTAATCAACAACCATTCTTAACGATCCATCCTTCTTCTCCACTAGAAGTACTGGCGAACCCCAAGGCGAAGAACTTGGGCGTGTGGATCCTTTATCCAGTAACTCCTTAATCTGCTTCTTAATTTCCTCCAAATCCTTTGCGGGCATCCTATATGGTCTCTTAGAAATTGGCCCGGTGCCTGGCAAAAGTTCAATCAAAAACTCTATATCTCTATCTGGTGGCATGCCGGGTAACTCCTCTGGAAACACATCCGGATAATCCTTCACTAATGGCACTTCCTCCTGAACAACTCCTGTGAGAGAATGTACTTGAGTCCTTATAGGCGAATGCCTAGATACATACTTAATCCTTTTTCCCTCCGAGGTGGTGAGCAAAATAGACTTACTGGCACAGTCAATGTTACCTCCATACTTCGATAGCCAATCCATACCTAATATCACATCCAGTCCTTGAGATTCCAGGACTATTAGGTCAGAGGGGAAAGTATGGCGTCCTATGATCAAGGGCGTCTGAAAACATCCTTTGTGTGCCATATAATCTGCTCCACGTGAACTTACTAACATGGGGGTCTTGAGAACTCGGGTAGACATCCTATGTCTATTTACGAATCCCCTTGAAATATATGAATCCGATGCACCAGTATCGAAAAGAACTATTGCGGTAAATGTCTTAACCAAATACTTACCGACAACAGCATCTGGTTGCTCTTCTACCTCCTCCACGGTCACGTGGTTCACTTGTCCTTTGTTGAACGGGTTGGGCTGCTTCCCGGCGCTTCCATTGCCGTTCCCATTCTTAACTTCTGGGCATTCATTGGCATAATGTCCAGTCTTCCCACACTTGTAACAAGTGACATGGCTAAAATCCCTCTTGGTGGGTGTGGACTGTGTAGGGCGGTTCTGGTTTCCATTGGCTCCATTCCCATTCCCATTGACATTGCCATTCTTGGTGCCATTGTGGTTGTGTGAGCTACTTCCTCCATGGGTATGCTGAAACTGTCCTACCGCTTTAGGGGTAAAGCAAGGCTTCTGCTGAGCTCCAGAATTATACTTTCCTTGCCCATACTTTCTCTTGCGACTCTCAATCTGCTGGTGCTTCCTTTCAATCATCAGGGCGCGGTCAACCAACTCCTGGTAATTATTGAAAGCTGCCACCATCAACTGTACACTGATACGTCCAAAACGTATCTATAATTTCTTCTTGCTCCATGCCTCTTTTGGGTGATATTGCTATGATATTTATACACTTCCATACACTTTTGATCATATTTGGACTAACCTATTAACTCAGTGCACCCCAGTGCCAGTTTCTGTTTTCTGCTGTTTTTGTATTTCAGGTTTTCCCATCACGTAAACTGCCAGAAAAATCCCGGAAAAATTATATAAAAAATCAGCGTTCCAGAAGCTTCCCGGCAGACAAAGTAGAGCCGGAGGGGGGCCACCAGGGCTCCAGGCGCCCTGGTGGCGCAGCCCCCCTCCTGGCCGCGCCGGGGGGCGCCTGGGCCACCCAGGCCTCCGCTGATGCCCCCCTTTGGCATATATTTAACACGCGTCTCGAAACCCTCGAGACGGGAACCCTTTTTCGCGATCTCATCTCTGTTCCGCCGCCGCCGCGCTTCCAAGATCGGGAGCACCAGGAGAACTCTTCCCGGCACCCTGCCGGAGGGGAGGATCACCACCGGGAGCCTCTCCACCACCATGGACGCCTCCCGGATGAGTTGTGAGTAGTCTCCCTTGGACCATGGGTCCATGACCAGTAGCTATGTGATGTTCTCCTCCCCTTCTTGTGCTTCACTAATTAGACCTCGTGAGCTGCCCTACATGATCGAGGCACATATGTAATCCTTATGCTGTTGCTATGATGAGTTTGCTGGGATCCGATGGATTGTGAGATTATGTTCAGATTGTGTTTGAGTAATATATTTGATTAACCTCTTTTATATTTATGTTCATAAGTAATTCTTGCATGTTCTCCGTTGCTATTTATTGCTTTGGCCAAGTAGTAGGTAGTGACTCCAAGAGGGAACGTTGTGCTCGATTGTGGGTTCATGCCCCTCGATGACTAGCTTGAGTGACAGAAACAATAGTCTAGGGGATGTGTTGTTGCCACAAGGGGGAAAACAATGGTGCTTGTGCCCGCGGGTGCAAGGATTGTTTACTTTACACAAAGTCTTTTAATGCAGTTGTCTGTTGCTTTGAGTTTACACTATGGGTGGGACTCGCAACTTAATACCAGCGAGATGTTCTGGATAGATATCTCAAGGTGGATGATTAGTAGTAGATGCAGATGGATTTCGGTCTACTTGCCTTGGCGTACCGCCCATGCTTTGAACCTCTACCTTTCTTGCAACATAGTTAGCATTGGTTTGCGCACATAATTCTGTCAATTGCCCAGCTGTAATTCGTTTACCTCACATAGCTGTTTTATCGTCTTTTGGGAGAGAGACATCACTAGTGAACATCATGGGACCCCGGTCCACATTACCATCATTGATCACATCCGCTATTTACTTTCCGCTTTTACTTACTATTTGCAGCAATACCTATCACTATTATCACTTGCGTTTGATCCTTTGTAAATGATAAGGCCGGAGGGCTTGACAACGTCTCTGTACTCGTTGGGAGCAAAGTTATTTGTATCTGTGTGCAGGTCCACGCTGATTGCTAATATCTGGCGCCGTTAGCAGTTGACACCTTCTTGTTGAAACTGGGAGTCTCAGGGGAAATCGATCCTTGGTATCTTTGCCAAGGGAAAACTACCGCTACACTGCATCTCAAACCTTCCACTTGGGGTAACCAACGAGGGGCGAGAAGCCATCAAGCAAAGTTTTCTGGCGCCGTTGCCGGGGACTCCACTCTTCAAGATAGGGGAGTTGCACGCTACCTTTTACCTTTGCTTTTTAGTCTTGTTAGTTTACCTTTCAGTTTTCTTTATGTCTTTTCACTAGTTTTGCTTAATGGAAAACAACAAAAATATGAGAGAGCTTTATAAGCTCTACCTTGCTTTGGGACATGATGTGTTTGAAGAGAAAATTAAAAAACCTATGGAACTTTATTATTTGCATAACAATCATGATGGTGGTGATGTTATTAGTATGCTTTCTTTGAATATCAATATTGCTAATGACATGGAAAGCTCTAAGCTTGGGGATGACACGTTTGATGAACATGATATTTTTAGTCCCCCAACTTTTGAAAAGAAAATTTACTTTGATGATACTTTGCTTCCTATATATGATTACAATGATGAATATGATGTTTTCAGTCCACCTACTATTGTGGATAAAATTTATTATGATTATGATATGCCTCCTAAATACAATGATTACCATGATGGTTATGATTGCTTTACACTCACTATTCCTAATAAGAAAGATTTTGCTTATATGAAGAGTAATGATACTTTTTTGCATGTGGATCATGGTAACAATGCTTTATGTGATGCTTATATTGTTGAGTTTATTCGTGATCCCACTGAAAATTATTATGAGAAGGGAACATATGCTTATAGATATTTCAATAATATCAAGTTCCCACTCTTTATGTTGAAGGTTTTGAAGTTGCACTTGTTTTGTCTTCCTATGCTTATTGCTTTGTGCTTCAATGAATTATTGTATTGCAATATTCCTATGCATAGGAAGCGTGTTAGGCTTAAATGTGTTTGGTATTTGCTTCTTGATGCTCTCTTTTGTTCTTCAACTCTTATTCCTACGAGAGCATCATTAAAGTCTTAAGCCTATCTTTATGGCTATAAAGAAAGAGCTCTAGGGAGACAACCCTTGTTATCTTTGCTTTCAGTTTGTTCTTTCAGTTTTAGTGGTCTTGATGTTTCTTACTACAGTAGCATCATCATTGTATCTTTACTTTTCACCTTTGTGCCAAGTGTAGCCTCTGATTGCAAGAAAGTTCAAAAGTTGTGACGTGCTGTCCAGGAAACAGATTCTGTCCTTGGATAGAAAAATTCGTATAAAATCACCAGATCATCTTTTTGGTCTGAATTTTTTCGTCAGCGTGCTCTATACAATTGTCTTTCGTGCGTCTGTTCTGAGTTTTTTTATTAGAGTTGCAGAAGTGCCCCGAAAATATCATTTACTACCTGATGTTCTGTTTTTCACAGATTCTGTCCTGTTTTGCCTTCCCTTCATTTTGCAAACCTTGAGCTTGCTTTTTCTTTGCAAAAACC
Source organism: Secale cereale (assembly GCA_902687465.1). NCBI lineage: Eukaryota > Viridiplantae > Streptophyta > Magnoliopsida > Poales > Poaceae > Secale > Secale cereale. The sequence continues at coordinate 159,265,196 of LR738715.1, read as the reverse complement.
TTTTGGGAATCTTGAGAAACAGTAGACCTTCAAGAATATCCTTATTTCCAGCAAGGAACAATTATATTATTATGGGTACTAACCTCGCTAATCAGATTATGATGAGTTATGTATGAAGGGAGTTTTCAAGTGTGCGAGGGAAGATGATAAAAAGATTCAGGAGTGTCAAACGCTCAAGCTTGGGGATGCCCCCATGCACCCCCAAGAAATATTCAAGGAGACTCAAGCGTTTAAGCTTGGGGATGCCCCCGTGCATCCCCTTCGCCATCAACATTATCAGTTCGTCTTTCGTTCCACTATATTTTTATCACTTCATGTGTTATGTGCTATGCTTGGAGCGTCTTGCTTTTAGTTTTCCTTTTTATTTTTCTTTAGCTTTTCATAACGAGTCGGAACTCAGCTTTCTTTATGTGGGAGAGAACACGCTCCACTTCTACCTAGAACATAACATAGAATTTTCATGTCTATCTTTGTTGTGTGTGTTCTTTGTCTTTCAATAGCTACTATCATGCTTAGCTCTTAGTTTTCATGCTTATCTTTTTAAAGAGCTTTTGTTTAGTTGGTTGCTTGAACTCTCTTTAGTTATCATGCTTATCTTATTAAGAGAGTTTGCTTCTGTTGCATTGGTTGATATGTCTATGATAAAAATGCTACGTGCATAATGGTGCTTAGTAGTTCATGTTTTCTTATGGTTAGTCTCAAATAGCTGGGGGGTTCCCAATGTGTTATTGGAGTACCAACATGATTTGTTTGCCTATGATGTGGTATGGTTTAGTAATATCTTCCTTCAAGAATTTATTTTGATTGACTTGGCGTATGCTCACGCATATTTAAGACTGTAAAGAAAGTCTGTCAAGCCTTGATGATCTTTTGTTTCTGAGTAGTGATATAACTACCATGCCTGATTCAATGTTGCTTTGTCGCTCTGCATGATTATGACCGTCATTGCTCTCTTAGTTGGTCGCTCCCAGTCTTTTGCTAACCTTCGCCTGTACTAAGCGGACTGACTGCTTGTGCATCCACATCCTTTAATCCAGTTATGCCATATGAGTCCACCATACCTTCCTACATGGTATTTACCTGCCATTCCTAACGGAGACTTGCATGTGCCATCTCGAAATTATTCAAAGAAAAAGCATTCTTATTTTGTGCCTCTGTTGTAAGTTCATGAGGAATTAGTGGTTAATTCATGACCTTTTTAAGTTGGACAAGCTTCACCCCGGGATTGCATGTATAATGTGCAAACCCATAATACGAGAAGGAACTGGCATTGAGTGCGCCCGGCTCAAAAAGATAATATAACAAACAAACCCTCCTTCACGCTTTGTTCATGAGAAATCAGAAAACTTTGGCAGTGATAAACAAAGGAGATTAAGAGGATGTGATCGTCCTCATTCGGGAGCCGTTCCTCGAAACTTGTCCATCTCGAAAAGTGATTGAGTTGTCTGCTAGCATTCGTTGACGAAACATGCATGATCTAAAATAAATTATTACCTCTGTTTTAAAGCCAAGAGCTCTGGTACATGTTTTGTCTTTGTTTCCGACTACGGGTTTTCAACCTTGCCAACAAAAGCCATGGTTCGAGAGTCTCCACCTTCTTTTAAAAGCACCAACTACTGAGAGCATGATTGTCATTCTGAGTGTAATGTGCATTGTCCCAAAGTAGCATTGTCTTTTGCATGATTGTGATATCGTTTATTCTGAAATCATTGTATCTAGTCATCACTTAAACCTTGGAGGTGCCCCTACATTTATGTTTTGCTTCACTAAAGGGGGCAAGCGAGATATCACTTTATCATATTTGCACACCATGCTCATTACAAATCTATTTGATGTTTCAGTATCATATTGTAAAACTTTCAGTTCTTTGTGATTTTCTCATGAGGCAACTTAATTACTACAGATTCATTGTCTCAGTAAGCTTTTGTCATATGACTATGAAAAGTCCTATATGGTTAATAGCATGTCACCACAGAAATTATTCTTGTTATCATTTACCTACTCGAGGACGAGCAGGAATTAAGCTTGGGGATGTTGATACGTCCAAAACGTATCTATAATTTCTGCTTGCTCCATGCCTCTTTTGGGTGATATTGCTATGATATTTATACACTTCCATACACTTTTGATCATATTTGGACTAACCTATTAACTCAATGCACCCCAGTGCCAGTTTCTGTTTTCTGCTGTTTTTGTATTTCAGGTTTTCCCATCACGTAAACTGCCAGAAAAATCCCAGAAAAATTATATAAAAAATCAGCGTTCCAGAAGCTTCCCGGCAGCCAAAGTAGAGCCGGAGGGGGGGCCACCAGGGCTCCAGGCGCCCTGGTGGTGTGGCCCCCCTCCTGGCCGCGCCGGGGGGGCGCCTGGGCCCCCCAGGCCTCCGCTGATGCCCTCCTTTGGCATATATTTAACACGCGTCCCGAAACCCTCGAGACGGGAACCCTTTTTCGCGATCTCATCTCTGTTCCGCCGCCGCCGTGCTTCCAAGATCGGGAGCACCAGGAGAACTCTTCCCGGCACCCTACCGGAGGGGAGGATCACCACCGGGAGCCTCTCCACCACCATGGACGCCTCCCGGATGAGTTGTGAGTAGTCTCCCTTGGACCATGGGTCCATGACCAGTAGCTATGTGATGTTCTCCTCCCCTTCTTGTGCTTCACTAATTAGACCTCGTGAGCTGCCCTACATGATCGAGGCACATATGTAATCCTTATGCTGTTGCTATGATGAGTTTGCTGGGATCCGATGGATTGTGAGATTATGTTTAGATTGTGTTTGAGTAATATATTTGATTAACCTCTTTTATATTTATGTTCATAAGTAATTCTTGCATGTTCTCCATTGCTATTTATTGCTTTGGCCAAGTAGTAGGTAGTGACTCCAAGAGGGAACGTTATGCTCGATTGTGGGTTCATGCCCCTCGATGACTAGCTTGAGTGACAGAAACATGAGTCTAGGGAATGTGCTGTTGCCACAAGGGGGAAAACAACGGTGCTTGTGCCCGCGGGTGCAAGGATTGTTTACTTTACGCAAAGTTCTTTTAATGCAGTTGTCTGTTGCTTTGAGTTTACACTATGGGTGGGACTCGCAACTTAATACCATCGAGATGTTCTGGATAGATATCTCAAGGTGGATGATTAGTAGTAGATGCAGATGGATTTCGGTCTACTTGCCTTGGCGTACCGCCCATGCTTTGAACCTCTACCTTTCTTGCAACATAGTTAGCATTGGTTTGCGCACATAATTCTGTCAATTGCCCAGCTGTAATTCGTTTACCTCACATAGCTGTTTTATCGTCTTTTGGGAGAGAGACATCACTAGTGAACATCATGGGACCCCGGTCCACATTACCATCATTGATCACATCCGCTATTTACTTTCCGCTTTTACTTACTATTTGCAGCAATACCTATCACTATTATCACTTGCGTTTGATCCTTTGTAAACGACAAGGCCGGAGGGCTTGACAACCTCTCTGTACTCGTTGGGAGCAAAGTTATTTGTATCTGTGTGCAGGTCCACGTTGATTGCTAATATCTGGCGCCGTTAGCAGTTGACACCTTCTTGTTGAAACTGGGAGTCTCAGGGGAAATCGATCCTTGGTATCTTTGCCAAGGGAAAACTACCGCTACACTGCATCTCAAACCTTCCACTTGGGGTAACCAACGAGGGGCGAGAAGCCATCATACACTCATCTCATCATTCAGCCCTTCCATGAATCTCTCCTGCTTCTTGGCATCTGTGGCCACATCATCTGGGGCATAACGAGATAAGGTACTAAACTCATCCACGTACTGGGCCACGGTACGATTCCCTTGGCGCAAATTGCGAAACTCCTGCTTCTTCATACTCATGGCTCCAGTTGAGGCATGGGCGGTACGAAAAGCTCGCTGAAACTGATCCCAAGTCACATTGGCTACAGGGTAAGTGGCTGTGTAGTTCTCCCACCATGCTGCGGCTGGTCCAGACAACTGGTGTGCGGCAAATCGCACCTTCTCAGCATCCGAGCAATTGGCGGTGGTCAAATCCCTTCCAATCTTGTGTAGCCAGTCATCAGCCACAATTGGTTTGATGCTGCTAGCAAACACAGGTGGTTGCAACCTTAAGAAACGTGTCAGGTTGTCCACGGGTGGTGGTGGTGGAGGGTTGTTGTTGTTGTGCTGGTTGTTCTGAGTGTTCTGGACTAGAAGTTGCATCAGGGTGTTCTGCTGCTGGATCAACTGGGTGAGCTCAGGGAGAAACTCGAATTCACGTCTTGGAGGCATCTGATGGGTGTAGAGGGAAGAGATTAGAATAGAAAAGAGGTCTAATGGAAAATCACTACCCATATGCACATGAGACAAACACACAATCATATCACACCAATCAATTTCAAATAAGGTCTTACAAATCTAACGATCGTTTACAAAAGTGCTCTAAAACTAATATATGGTAGTAACTACTAGTCACAGGGTGGTCATCTAAAAATATTGATCGGCAGAGGATTCCATAATATCTGCTCCAGCTTCATCTTCATAGTCTTCGTCCTTGCTATCCTCAGCTTCCGAATCCGTGTCATCTATGATGATATAGTCCTCCGGTGGTATCTCCTTGGGTTCTTCTTCCTCGTCTTCTTCTCCCATGAGTATCCCTAACTTCTGGGTCAAATCATCATTCTTCTCTACAAGTATTTTCATCTCCTCCTCATATCCGTCGCGTGTAGACTTGAGTTCTTCTTCTAGCTCCAAATTCTTATTCAGGGCCTTCTTCAAATCTATCATCCCTGCACACATCTGGTGCTCGACGAATGTGGTGGTTCAACTCCTGGATGAATGTTGCAATGGATATACCCTTCCGAGTGCTGATCATATCCCAATTCTCGTCTTGGCGTCCACAAATCTGGTAGATAGTGTCCTTTAGCTCCTGCTTGTAGACTTCTCCAATCCTTCCCATAGCAATGTGGGCTGCCATGCTCCTTCCTAGACTCCATGTGGGTGCATTAAAGGAAAATGATATGAGTGAGGTGACGGGTGCGAACGTCCTTCCTGGAACTTGGGCTTGAATCAACCAACGCTCCTCCTCAGGTAGAGTGGCATTGTAAGTTCCGGTGAAACTTGGTAATCCAATGTTTAGATATCTGGTGACTTCCTTCAGGTGTCGTCCAAATGAGGTATCATCATCCGGTTGCATGAACTTGTGCTTTGCTTCCACCATCCAAAAGAGTAGAAAAGATGAGGAGTCAGAAAACAGAAGAGTGAATTGTGCTCTAGGGCTTGTCTTAGTGGTCGTGTCCTACAGTCAGCGTGTGCTCTGATACCATCTTGTAGCGACCAGACCTCAAGCAGTCTGATCTTTGTGCATCAGTGTCATCCCTGGATCAGTAATGCTGACACGCACAGTACTTGAAGGATTTATAACAGAGTAGCAATCACACACTTATTACATCGATAGTCTAACGATGAATTTATTACAGATAATATGGCTGAAGGTCATCTAACACGATAACAGCGGAAGGCTTGGAAGATAAGTGAGTCCATCAACTCCAGCGGCATCACTGAGTATAGAACCATGACCTAAAAAAGGGGCATCTTACTTGTCGTCTGAAAAGTCTGCAACATGAAACGTTGCAGCCCGAAAACGGGTCAGCACATGGAATATGCTGGCAAGGTAACACAAGAGAATGCAATGAAAGTAAAGCTATACTATATGCAACATGACTGGTGGAAAGCTCTATGGTTAAGTTTTTGCGTAAAGCCAATTTTTCCCTACTTCAAAGGAATGCATTTTAATTAACTATCATGGTAGTTGAAACATCGTTGAGAAGATAGACATCCTCTCAACCCCAATTAAAAATAATCATTAAACCCAACAAAATTAATTAAAATAACATGATGAGATTCACATGATAATCCAAGTACTAGATACTCAAGACGTCCGTAACCGGGGACACGGCTAATCATGATCAGTTTGTACACTCTGCAGAGGTTTGTGCAGTTTTCCCCACAAGACTCGATCGCCTCCGTTTGGTTTCTCGCACTGCATGGTGTTTGAGAAACGGATGACCGAGACACAGTCTTTCCGAAGAGGTCCCCTTAACCAGATAGATAGGCCGGTACACCTATAAAACCCAACTACATCTGCTAGCCCATCATGGAAAGGTTTCCCACAACTTACTCAACTATGCCAGAGCCCATATTGGCATGTGGCTACACACGGAAGTTTCTAGTATGAAAAATCTCATGATCCCTTTGAGCCTGGGTGGCGGTCCAAAAGAAAAACAAGCAATCACTGGAATACCCAGATGCCTCAATCCACCTAGATGTGTATTAATGTTGCCACCTTAAGTTGAACCATTAATTAACAAACTCACATCTGTCATGGATTTCACTCACCCAATCCACGTCTACGAGCATAGCATGTCCTAACAGCAAATGTAGAAGTGACTCCCAAAGGTTTGAATGTAATGCAGGTGATAGGTACTACCTCAATCTACTTCCCAATCCCACAAATTAATTAATCCTACTCATGCAATGTGTGAGGGTTTGACTAATGCAATGAAAACTGGGTAATTGGAAAGCATGATCAAAGTGCTACTTGCCTTGCTGATGATCCGCAAAACCTAGAGACTCAAAGTAGCAAGCGGCGAACTCCGGGTACTCTATCGCAATCAAACAAGCATACAATAAGTACTTAACTAATGCACGGGTAAAACTCAAATAAGAGATCTAACCAGAAAGTTCAACTCAAGAACTCCGGTTTGCAAAAAGAATTAACTCGAGAGAGGCAACGAAACTCAAACTGCAAAAGAAACGAGCTCCGAAATACTAGTTGGCCTAAAGTCAAATTTTACAGTAGCCAAAACTTTGTTTAAGTTGATTAAACGTAAAGAGGGCATTGAGACGAAGATCTGGGATTTTGAATCACCTGATTCCGACTCTCGAGCGAAAAGAAAAACGCAAAACAAGATCAGGGCAGAAATCGCGATCTGAATAACCGCAGATAAATACCCCGAAAAAGAAAACGACGAACAGGCTAACGAACGAACGTTCGTTGTCTGCGGTTAACTAACGAGAACCGTTCGTTAAAACGAACGTACGGACGAACGTCCGCTAAATAAGTAAACCGATGAAAACCGAACCGATCTATTCTAAAAAAACAGATCTAGGGTTTTTTAAAAAAACCGATCGGGTCTTTAAAAAAACCGATGGCGGCGTATACCTCGGCGGCTCCGGTGGGATCGGCGGCTCCGGCGGGGTCCGGCGGGCGGGGCGGCGGCTCCGGCGGCGCGGGCGGCGCTGACTGGCGGCGCGGGCGTCGGCAGCGGCGGCGGCGGCTGGCGGCGGGGCTGGCGGCGCGCTAGGGTTTGGGGCGCGGCGCGGGCTGGCTGGTGGCGACGGGCTGGCTGCGAGCGCTTATAAAGCCCAGGAGTCCTGGGCTAATAAGACTCCTAGTCGGTTTCCTTTTTTTTCTAAAAGAGCCCCGGCGCAGAAAAACTAACGAAAGAAATAGCAAACGGACTTCAAAATTTCCGAAATAAATTTTCACCGTCCTCTAATAATATTTAGGACAAAGTGAACATTTTTCCCGGACCTAAATGCACTTTTGAAAAACGCATATTTTTCCTATGCAAATAAATCCGCAAATAAATCCAGAAAAATACCAAAAGTGATTTTAACATTTTTCCTCCAATATTTTTGTTATTTCATATTATCTCTGCTCATATATTTTATTTAGAAATATTTTTAGGAGAGAAAAATAATTAGAATCACACTGTCCTCGTACCGGTATTCGAGCGAACCCAAATACGAAAACGGTAAAATTCCCAACTCTCTCCGTAGGTCCTTGAGTTGCTTAGAATTTCGAGGAACTCCACGAACAAAAATGCAAAAACATGCAAATGCAAATATGATCTATGTATAACATTCCAAATTGAAAATTTGGGATGTTGCAGTTATGGTATGATTTGATTAGAACTAATCCAGACTGACATTGTTTTCAACAGAATTACCGTGGTGTTGTTTTTGTGCATAAATAAAAGTTCTCGGAATGGGCTGAAAATTTACGGTGATTTTTCATGGACAACAGGTGACCCCCGAAACTTCGAGGAAAGTCCATAAGAAACACAAGGGCATGACAAGCCAGGGGGCGCGCCCCCCGAGCTTGTCGCTCCCTCGTGGCCCCCTAATGTAAAATCAACGCCAACAATTACTATAAATAGTGAAAACCCCAGAAAGAAACCAAGAATTTCTGCTGTGCTGCAGCAAGCCTTTGTAACGAAGCGATCTCATCTGGAGGCCTTCTCTGGCCACCTGCCAGAGGGGAAATCATCACCGGAGTCCATCTTCTTCATCCCGGTGGCCACCATGAGGAGGAGGGAGTAGTTCACCCTCGGGGCTGAGGGTATGTACCAGTAGCTATGTGTTTTATCTCTCTCTCTCTCTCTCTCTCTCTCTCTCTCTCTCGCGTGTGTTCTTGATTTGGCATGATCTTGATGTTCTGCGAGCTTTGTTAATATAGTTGTATCTTATGGTGTTTCTCGCTCTCTATATTGTTGTGATGAATTGAGTTTACCTTTGAGGTTTCACTATTATCGGATTGAATACTAGTTGCATTTGAGAACATTTGATGTTATGTCTTGCATATGAATACTCGTGGTGACAATGGGGTATTATATTGATGCACTTGATGTATGTTTTGGCACTCAACTCACGGATTCTCGAGGTGACATTGGGGTAATCTATGCATAGGGGTTGATGCAAGTTTTTGTCCTACTTTGTCTGGTAGATATTTTGGGACACTTTTTTAAGTTCTTTGTTTTGCATTGAATATTATGAATCTGAAGTTGTGTGATGCATATCGAATAATCAACTCACGGATACTTGTGGTGACATTGGAGTATCTAGGTGACATTAGAGTTGGTTGATGTGTGCCATATGGTGTTATTTTAGTACGAACTCTAGGGCTATTTGTGACACTTATAGGAATAGCCAACTAGATCGATTAGATCCATACTACACTTATATTGCCATCTCTTCGCTGAAATAGCGCACCTATACAATTTGCCATATTATTGGGTGTGTTGGGGACACAAGAGACTCTTTGTTATTTTGTTGCATGATTGTTTGAGAGAGACCATCTTCATCCTACGCCTCCCACGTATTGATAAACCTTAGGTCATCCACTTGTTGGAAAATTGCTACTGTCCTACAAAACTCCGCGCTTGGAGGCCCAACACGTCTCTACAAGAATAAGTTGTGTAGTAGACATCAAGCTCTTTTTTGGCGCCATTGCCGAGGAGGTGAGTGCTTGAAGGTATATCTTTAGATCTTGCAATTGAATATTTTAGTTTCTTGTTTTATCACTAGTATGGTTTATGAAAGAAAAATACAAAAAATGGAATAGATGTTGCCTCCTATTATTCATCTTTATAATGTCTTTCTTGAAATTGATGGATCAGAAAATTATGCTCAATTAATAGTAGAAGAATTCAATAAAATGTTTGGCATAAAATCCATGAATGATAAGCATGATTGCAATTTTGCTAGCATACATTCTTTGAATATCCATGATGCTAGTGATATGAAAAGCCATAAGCTTGGGGATGCGATACGACTCCAAAGTATCTATAATTTATAAAGTATTCATGCCATGTTTACAACAATTTTATATGATTTTGGTATGATTTCAATGAAACGACTGATGTTGTTTTTAGCAGAAATACCTTGGTATTATTTTTGTGCAGAAATAAAAGTTCTTTGACCAGCTGAAACTTTTTGGCGATTTTTTTGGGAACAAAAGAGACCCCCGAAGCTTCGTGGAATGGCCAGAAGATCCACGAGGACATGAAAAGCTCGGTAGGTACGCCCTCCCCCTAGGGAAGGGCGACCGAGCTTGTCGCTGCCTAGTCGACCCCCTTGATGTGAGACTGACGCCAAAAATCCTATCAATACCCAAACCCCCATAAATAACCCTACAAGAGAAGTTCTGCCGCCGCAAGCCTCTATATCCACGAAAACTCAATTGAGACCCTATTTCGGCACCCTATCGGAGGGTGAAATCATCACCGGAGGCCATCTTCAACATCCCGGCGGCGGCCATAACGAGGAGGGAGTATTTCACCCTCGGGGGGAGGGTATGTACCAGTAGCTATGTGCTCTCTCTCTCTCTCTCTCTCTCTCTCTCTCTCTCTCTCTTATTCTTGATTTGGCACGATCTTGATGTATCACGAGCTTTGTTAATATAGTTGGATCATATGGTGTTTCTTCCTCTCTACCTTGTTGTGATGAATTAATTTTTTACCTTTAAGGTTTCACTTTTATCGGATTGATACTTGTATGGATTTGAGAATACTTGATATCTGTCTTGCGTATGAATACCCGTGGTGACAATTGGGTATCATATTGATTCACTTGATGTATGTTTTGGCACTCAAGTCGCGGATTCCCTAGGTGACATTGAGGTAATCTATGCATAGGGGTTGATGCATGTTTTTGTCTTTGTTTCTCCGGTAGAAATCTCGGGGCACTCTTTGAAGTTCTTTGTGTTGGATTGAATATTATGAATCTGAAATTGTTTGATGCATATCGTATAATCAACTCACGAATACTTGTGGTGACATCGAAGTATCTAGATGACATTAGAATTGGTTGATGTGTATCATATGGTGTTATTTTAGTACACTCCTCCAACTATTATATCTTGCCGTGGGCCGACCCATATTGTTCCTTTCAACATGTTTTGTGGAGCTTCTAGAAGTGTTTGGCCCTTTTTTATTTTTATTCCATTTTTACTCAGGGTTTTCCTTTCTTTTTCTTTTATTTTGGTTATTTTTATGTTATTTTCTTTGAATATTTTTAACTGAGTTTTTTGTTAATCGATGAACATTTTTATTTTCTTTAACATTTTCAAATTCATGAAAATTGTTCATATTTCAAAACACTGAAGATTGTTCAGAAAATGTTTGGTAATTTCAGAAAACGTTTGGTGATTTTAGAGATGGTAGGCAACTAATTACCAATAACAAGCTATTGGGCATCAATGTTAGGCAATTTCATAGTATTTGTAGGCAACTGAGCATCAACCATAGGTAACTGGTCATCAATGATAGGCAACTCGACATTAATGCAAGGCAATTTCATAATATTTGTAGGCAATTGGGCATCAACCATAGGTAACTGATCATCAAATATAGGCAACTAGGCAACTCTGCATCAATGATAGGTAATTTCATAGTATTTGTAGTCAACTAAGCATCAATCGTAGGCAACTGATAATCAATGATAGGCAACTGAGCAACAGTGATTGGCAAGTTGGGACAAAGTTAGCAAGGTTCACAGGTACACATAGTGCAGCGAATTTTCTTGTAAGTAGCACTAAAGGCACCTCATGTTTTGTGTGATTTTCTTATTTTTACACAAATCAACCTAATAGGAAGTCATACTAGGCAAAAAATAAGAAGTTGCTTCCCTATAGCATTAAAGTTGCCTCCATTGCATCCAAAGTTGCTCATGAAAAAGCTATTCTCATGTGATCTAGTTTTGAAGAACTCGTCACGAGGAACCCATAAGTCAAATCAGATCCGAATTCCGGCCTTCGAATCGAAGTAACAATTTAAAAAAAATTGGAACCTCAATTAAATGCACGTGAGACACGAATCTTGGCAGATTTGTTAGACGAGCGTCACGGGAAAAAGGACCACGTTTTTCTGAATCAGGACAGCTAACTGAGACCGACGGTACAGAAAAGGCTATGATTACCTAACGGGCGCCCGGGCGCTCCCTAGCCACATCCAACTTCCTAGATTCGGTACTATAGCAGGTACTATGGCTACAGAGTATGGATCCCAGCATTTTTAATCATGTGATGGACTTAATCAACGGTTCACGTTGCTTGATGGTCTCGTAATTCAATAGTTTAAAACCAATACACTATATTGTTGTATCTATGCCTAATAATAAAGGGGCTATTGCTTTGCCGGTATGTCACCTAAATTGCCCATAAAGTTTTAAAATATTACCCACCGATGCCATCTATAAATGATAAGAAAAACATTTCACACAGAAGAATCCCCGTTGCGCCAGCCCATGCAGTAGGAACCTTCTGTAACGCGCTCTTCGTGCTGGGAGAAGACACAACGAGCCTGTTTAGGCCGGCCGATATCCGAGCGGCCTGTTTTTAACTTTCCTTTTTTATCTATGTTTCCTTTTTCCTTCTTTTTTTCTACTTTAAATAATTTAGGACTTCAAAAAAGTTTTAAAATTAAAACAATATGTTAATTTTGAAATAAAATAATTAATAATTCATAGATGTTTGTGAATTCAGAAATATTCTTTATTTTTATAAACTGATCGCATATTAAAACTGTTTGCAATTTTTTTAAAAGTTCGAGTAATCAAAAAATGTTCCTGGTTTTTTTTTTAAATTCTTGTATTAAAATGTTAGTGAAATTTAACAAAATTTTGCCAATTCAAAAAATATTCATGAATTTAAAACTATCCTAAAAATTATATAACTGTTCATGAATTACAAATTAGTTTATTGATTCATAATGTTCGCTGATTCAAAATTTGATCATGCATTTCTAAAAATGTTCATTAAATCAAAAAATGTTTTTGAATTTTAAAAAACGTTCCACCAATTTCCAAAGAAATGTTTGTCAATTTTAGAAATGTTCTCCTATGCAAGAAAATTGTTTATACAAAAGTTCACAATTTTTATTTTTTGCCAGTAGTATAAAATATTCATGAATTCAAAATATGTTCATGATTTTTGAAAAGTTCTCGAATTTGAAAATAATTACTGATTTCAGATATGTTCACGAGTTGAAAAAAATGTTCATGATTTTCAAAAATTGTTCACGATTTTCAGGAAAATGAGAGTGATATTGTATCTCGGTGATGCAGCAAAATGTGGTCATGCCATTAGGTATTATGACTTTTTTTCTCCCGTTACAACGCACTGCCCATTTTGCTAGTAGATATATATGTGCACCTTTGAAAGACTGAAGCAGGTACATACGGGATCGACATGCAGCGGCGGAGGGAGGTGGGGGGGGGGGGACAAGTGCCCCCTCCCCCACTACACCATTTTTGCTTTTACTTGTGTTATGTACAATAAACAATAAATGTCACTCTAGCCTTGAAAATAAAGATGTGCATATAAGTTTAACAATCAATTTCCAAACACAAATCAAACGAAGTTTCAGTTTATGAAGCTCACGAGAAAGAGAGAAGAGGCCTTACTCTGGATCCACATATTTGAATATCTCACGAGCTCCCCCCACACTTGAGGGTCATCAACCATTGGTTGTGATAGGCCGAAATATGTAATTTTCGCTCTCATGTTGTAGTCAAGCAGGATGTTACTGGACGTGAGAGCTCGATGATTAATGGATGGGGTACATCCTGTATGGAGATAGTATATACCTAAAATTCCAAATGTCCAACAAAATAAACAATTTTTTAAGACCTTCGACTACATGTAGTATAACAATTGGACGAATAAAATGAGAGGGGGGTTACCTGTGGCAACTTCTGCTGCTATCTAAAGACACTGGGCCAAGCTGGTTATGTGCAAATCATCACCTCTTCCCATGAACAATAGTTAGGTTTTTAAGTACGCTTGCAACATTATTAGGAGCAAATTAATCTAATAGTTCATTTTCTGCAAGAATCTGATAAATATAATAGTGCATGTTCCTAAGATTTAACATAATAAACATCAACCTAGAGATAATTGACAACCTCAGTTGTGTAGTGGACACAAAGGAGAGCTCCTTGTCAGCGCATAGAGCACGCAATGAAAGCAAACACGCGTGCCTCCGACCGACCCTTGCTTTGACTACTCGTGGGTCGCTCTATTTAGGCCTTGATCCATACAAAGAAGAGAAGGAAATAAAACACACATAAAAAGGAAATTTGGCAAAATAATAATAAGTATATGAAAAAAACAGAAAATATTAGCATGTTTGGCTGAAACAAAGATGTTTGCATATTCCTAAAGATGTTCCCAAATTTTCAAAACTATAGAATTTAAAAATGCATGTGAATTACAGAAAATATCCTGAATATATAAAATATTCGTGAATTAGAAATGTTTGCGATTTAAGAAAATGTCCATAAATTTTAAAAGTTCGCAAACTTAAAAAATATTTATGATTTTTTAAAAGTGTTTATGTATTCTAAAATATTTGGAAATTCAGAAAAACTATTCTATACTTTTAAAAGTGATAATTAATTTAAAAAATAACTGTGAATCTAAAGATTGTTCTAAAACGTAAAAATATTTTAAATTTATATAAATATTAAAATTTCTTTTATAATTACTTTATGCTTCTAATAATATTACAGAATTTTACCAAAAGTAAAATGAAAGTTAGAAAATTGGAAACCAACAGAAAACTATTAGAAAAATAAACAAAGTGGAACCCTCCAGGGGAAAAATGCTATTTTGTGCTTATTGCTAGATAGTGCACACTCCTCCAGCTGTCATATCCTGAAGTGGGCCGGCCCATATTGTTCCTTTCAATAGGTTTTGTGGAGCTTCTAGAAGTTTTCGGGCCTTTTTAATTATTATTCTGTTTTTATTCAGGTTTGTCCTTTCTTTTCCTTTTATTTTGGTTATTCTTATGTTAAGTTGTTTTTAATATTGTCAACTGAACATATTTATTTTCTTTAACATTTTAAAATTCGTGAAAATTGTGGAGCATTTTTTAAAAAGTAACAATTTTAAAATTCATATAGAAATTCAATTTTCTGAACATTTTCTAAAATCACCAAACATTTTTGTGTATAAGTTTTTTTTTGTGGGGGGAAAGAACTTTCATTAGTCAACCATAATGAGAGATTGACAGTCATCCGGAGCACACATGCTTACAATTTCCTCCGGGCCTGATCCCAGCCGAAGCGCTAGTTTAATACAAGCACGGCCAATTCTAGCTAGCTCGTAACTAGCATGATTACTTTGACGTCTACCGTGTGTGAATGCAGGCTTTTACACCGGTTAGTGCTCCCGCCGCTTTTCTTTTCTGAGGATTATATCAGATCTACCATAAAATTACCGGAAGTACAAAGCACCTCAAACACAATAAAATTACACACACATTCAGTAGATATCAATTACATCTATCATCTGCATCAACAAGATGCCGAAGAACATCTAGGATGCACACAAACAAAAAAGAAAAAATGACCCTGCCATGGTGGTTAATCACCCGTAGTAGTAGCCCTCTAACCATCATCAAAGTCAACACCCGAACTAGAAAGAAGGATATTCAGAAACAACGCCTCCAGAAAGGAAACAATGCACAAACATTGTCGTTGCCTGATCAAAGATCGTAGGTTTTTACCCTGGGAAAAGACCGTGTTCCCAAAACAATGCCTTCAACAAGGCCATTGCTAGGCACAATCAAAAATGGCCAGACCTTGGGTTTTCACCCTGGAAAACACATGTCGGTGCTCAATAGAGCACCACCAAGGAAGTCCTCCAATGTTGCTGCCCCCACTTGCAAAGCCTACTACTACATGTCACGTACCACCAAGCTCACAGGAACTCGTGCTCCGTCTAGACAGGAAGATACCCCGCAAGCCAAGTCTGAACAACTGCCTGTGAAGCAAAGTCTTCATCGCACCCAAGACCCCGTCTTCGCCATTTGCAGGTACTTCAATCACGCCATATCATTCTCCGCATGAGTTGGTCCCTTGGAAATCTTGGTGCAGACATGTCCCAAGGTGATAATAAAAACATGGCTTTGCGATACCCCGGTGAAGCAGATTATGCTGATGTTGCCGGTGCGCACGACCGACCCATCAAGGTGTCCAAAGAGTGTCATATACGGTAGTCTTTGTTTTCCTTCAAAGGTTAAGTTCAGAACTCATCGATGGCCAGATTAAAAAGGATTGATAATATGTAGAACGGTGACTTCACGCGAAGACCACTAGGGCCACCGCCCGACCAATTTTTGAGAGAAACGATGGTCAGTGCTCTACACAGCAAGTTTGCCGCCGCATGTCAGGATGGTCACCACAAGGACGAACATCGACGGCGGAGCACTCCACCGATGTGGTGCAGTCTACCACCTCGTCAAAGAGAGCCTTGCATACACCTATCTGTTGGAAATATGCCCTAGAGGCAATAATAAAATGGTTATTATTATATTTCCTTGTTCATGATAATTGTCTGTTATTCATGCTTGAATTGTATTGTACGGAAACAGTGATACATGTGTGAATACATAGACCACAACGTGTCCCTGGTAAGCCTCTAGTTACTATCTCGTTGATCAACAGATGGTCACGGTTTCCTGCCCATGGACATTGGATGTCATTGATAACAGGATCACATCATTAGGAGAATGATGTGATGGACAAGACCCAATCCTAAGCCTAGCACAAGATCGTGTAGTTCGTAATGCTAAAGCTTTTCCAATGTCAAGTATCTTTTCCTTAGACCATGAGGTTGTGCAACTCCCGGATACCGTAGGAATACTTTGGGTGTGCCAAACGTCACAACGTAACTGGGTGGCTATAAAGGTACGCAACGGGTATCTCCGAAAGTGTCTGTTGAGTTGGCACGAACCGAGACTGGGATTTGTCACTCCGTATGACGGAGAGGTATCTCTGGGCCCACTCGATAAGACATCATCATAATGAGCTCAATGTGGCTAAGGAGTTAGTCACGGGATGATGTATTACGGAACGAGTAAAGAGACTTGCCATGACGAGATTGAACAAGGTATCGGTATACCGACGATCGAATCTCGGGCAAGTACTATACCGATAGACAAAGGGAATAACATACGGGATTGAGTGAATCCTTACATCGTGGTTCATCCGATGAGATCATCGAGGAACACGTAGGAACCAACATGGGTATCCAGATCCTGCTGTTGGTTATTGACTCGAGAGTCGTCTCGGTCATGTCTACGTGTCTCCCGAACCCGTAGGGTCTACACACTTAAGGTTCGGTGACGCTAGGGTTGTAGAGATATATGCACACGGTAACCCGAATGTTGTTCGGAGTCCCGGATGAGATCCCGGACGTCGCGAGGAGTTCAGGAATGGTCCCGAGGTAAAGAATTATATATAAGAAGTCCAATTTCGACCATCGGGAGAGTTCCGGGAGTCACCGGTAGTGTACCGGGACCACCGAAAGGGTCCCGGGGGTCCACCGGGTGGGGCCACCCATCCCGGAGGGCCCCATGGGCCGTAGGGGGAGGGGGACCAGCCCATAGTGGGCTGGCGCACCCCCCTTGGGCCTCCCCCAGCGCCTAGGGTTGGGAACCCTAGGGGTGGGGGCGCCCCCCTTGGCTTGGGGGGCAAGCCTTCCCCCTGGCCGTCGCCCCCCATCTCCTAGGGCCGGCGCCCCCCCGGCCCCTATATATAGTGGGGGGAAAGAGAGGGCAGCCGCACCCTTGCCCCTGG
>LR738715.1:159228877-159247712 GCA_902687465.1 Secale cereale | reverse complement strand
CCCGGTTACACATCTTCCTCCTCCCGCAGGTCCTTGGCGAAGCCCTGCAGTTTTTCCGTTGCATCCACCACCACGCCGTCGTGCTGCTGGATCTCCATCAACCTCTCCTCCCCCCTTGCTGGATCAAGAAGAAGGATACGTCGTTGTACCATACGTGTGTTGAACGCGGAGGTGCCGTCCGTTCGGCGCTGGGATCATCGGTGATAGGGATCACGACGAGTACGACTCCATCATCCACGTTCTCTTGAACGCTTCTGCTCGCGATCTACAAAGGGTATGTAGATGCACTCCTTTATGTTCGTTGCTAGATGACTCCTTAGATTAATCTTGGTGAAGCGTAGGAAATTTTTTGAATTCTGCTACGTTCCCCAACACTATCGGCGCAAGGGCACGAAGTAGCCTGAACCATAATCCGACGAGAGATCGGCCGATGTCGACACGGTCAGGCCGGATCCAGGCATGTCCTAGTGCAGGCTCTATGGGAGCTCAGCGCATCCGTGTGCGAGGCGCCAGCAGATGCAATACCCAGGAGAAGGCGTCTGGATCACGTCCATGTACAAGACAAGGAAGCTGTTACCAGTACACAAGATCGCATCCATCCATGCTCACGTTGGACATGCAAACAGCCCAGCCGGGATCCAATCTGCGATGGTTGTTGTCCCTGTGTCTTTTGACCGAGGAAGGTCACGCTGCAACCCCGTAAGCCGTAGATCCATGAGCCGCCGCCCTCCGCTGCACATGCCGCCATCCGCAGATCTGACGGCAGCTGTAGGGGCTTCGTCTCCGGCTGATCCAATCTGTAGAGGAAGGTCGCAAATAGCCATCACATCGCCAGAAAAGAGTGAGGCCCCGCCGCCGCCACTACCGCACAGGCTTTGCACGACGTTGGCCTCCGGCGGCGGCAAGGAGGAGGAGCAGGCGACGGGGTCGAAGGTGAGGTAGATCGTTCACCGCCCGAGTCGCCTAGGTTAGGCGACACGGGGGCCTTTTTTTTGTCGGAATGGTTGCACTGTCCCAATTCAGGTTTAATTGATGACTAATTGCAAGGAAGGAAGTAGGTTGAGTAATAATATTTGATGTTGTAGATGTGGATAATTTTCACTATAAGTTTGGTCAAAGTTGATGAAGTTATACACACGTGCATTATGTAAGACATAGTTGCCGGTGAAAACCGAGCCGATGGCAGACGATGGCGGTATTTTGTGTCGTTACCTTGATGAAGGCATCGTCGTGTGACTACCGTCAACCCACTTGTGCTGCTCCGGGGGAAACCCTAGGATCTGGTCTTCAAGGTCGGACGATGGCGGTACTGTGGTGTCGTTTTCTCTCTTGGGAGCATCGTTTGTGGAGCAGCGCTGGAAGACAGAGGCAGGAGGTGGAGCGGCTTCGTCTTGCACGGAGCTTTCGGTGAAGATGTCAAGTCATTCCTGGCCGACAGGTGCTACGCTTTGTCATGCCTGGTCGGCAGGTGCTACGCACGACAGATTCTCCAAAGACTTCAAGTTGTGTCGGCTGGTGGTACTTGGCAGCATGGTGCTGAGGTGTATCAGTGGCGACCGCGACGTGCTCAGTTGTTTGCGCGCAGGGAGGAGGAGCCGTTGGGCGCCGTGGTGGTGTCGACGATAGCTAGACCGAGCAAGGTTGATACATCATTACAGTTCTGAAGATGGAGCGATGGCAGTTGGCGGCGGCGGCCTCTGAGAGCACGCCGGACCGGCGAGACCCATGCCCAGCAGGAGTCCTGGATGGGTTCTCAGGTCTTAGATGTTAGGTTTGGTTGCGATGTCTGTTTGGTATTAGGCCCAGGCTATCTGCGTCCCTTCATCAATTGGATAGGTGTAGTGACATTTTGTTGCTTAGACGGCGGCTTTAGTCTTACTGTGGTATTACTTTGTAAGGTCTTGTGAGAATAATTAATAAAATGACCGTATGCATCGGCCAGATGCAGAGGCCGAAGGTCATTCTCCTTTTCTAAAAAAAAACTGTAATGAAGGGAGTATACGTTTGCATGATCATGGCCGCGACCTCGGAACTATCTGTGTCAAAGATGAAGAGCAGCGAGCTTAATTTATTCCATGGCGAGAGCAGCCCATTGCCAGACCTTCCTAAAATCGGAAGGGAAAATAGCCGTGAGTCGGCACCAAGCGCTGGGGCGCGCGTTTGCTCCGAACCCAGCATTTAGAGTACTTCTCAAACCTATCTCATACGTTCACGCGAGCGGCCCGGTTACTGTCTCACAATTTTTTGATTCAAACGGTCTTTGTACGTTCGGGCTGATCGGTACCTCATATCCAATCTAAATATGGGATGGATATGGAAAGCCCGGGCACGTCCGCCACGTCGGAGCCTACAGCCCGACCCTATTCCAAATTGCATCAAATCCACCCTGAAGACCAGCCGGATCATTTTGCTATCTCCTTTCTTTTTCCTCATCCGCGGCGTCCGTCTCGTGCTCCGCCGCCGCTGCCGCTCCGCAGCCGTTGCGAGGCTCTTCACCGCCAGCTCCGGAAGAGCGCGCCCGTCCTCGTCGCGGGGACGTCGTCACCGGTCCGGACGCCATCATGGTATGTCTGGTAACTCTCCGGCCTCGCCTTGCGCTTGATGTGTTTGACACACTGACCGATCGAAATTATTGTGATTTTGTTAGGTAAATGATGGATTCCGATGTTTCGTCGGACGAGGAGTATGGACCGACGGAGCTTGACCAAATGATTCAAGATGAGTTCTTCGGTTCGTTGGATTCGGATGAAGAATTGGACATGACCATGTTCATTAGCATGCAAGAGGAAATGGACCAGCAAGTCGAGCATATTCTCAACTTAAAGGGCTCTATTAAAGGGAGAAAAGTGATCAATCGGGATAAGATATCTGGAGCAAAGCTACTGCACAATGACTATTTTGCACTACAATGACAACCAAGCAGGCAATGCTTGAGCCTCACACTTCAAATAAATTTTATGCAATCGCTATCTATGCTTCATACGAACAATTGCTATTTACGTGCGACATTGTGTTGCATGATCGACGTCATGTATTTCCATTGATTTGAGAGTTCGAATTTGAGATATGTGAATGCACGAAAGAAAATATAAATGTATGTCCGGATATGCCCGCGGACGTGCCTAACGCGTCCACAGATGTTTGAGGGCCGGATTTACCAAATCAGCTATGGACTCTCTTACGGCCGGGAAAAGGATCGCGGACACAAACGGCGATGACTATTTTTTTCTTTGTCTCTTGGCGTCCAAGAAAGAAGCGAGGTTTGTTTGGTTTGACTTGGATTCTCTCTTTAAACTCCAGCCGCTGTTTTGCGCGCGCCGAGCCGCCCACGTTATCGACCCACTTGAGACCTCTGAGCTAAGACGTCGTCGTCGAAACCACCCGCTTCCCTTTTGCTGCCGCGGCACATAGTTTTGGCCTTGAAATTCTGTCCAACCATCATCGGCCACCTCCACCTCCACGGCTCCACCTCCATGCCTGTTCAGTTTTCGAATGTATCTTAGATCATCGATGAGCTAAGCGGATCAACACAACATGACTACGGCGTCCGTGCACCCTGGCTCGTCAGGAGCTCCAAAGGTCGCGCAAGTCGACCTATATAATCCTCCGCTCCAGCTTGGGATCAAATCACGACCAACACGTACCGGATCTTGACCAACCAAACTATTCAGAACCAAATTAAGCGGGAAGGAAGGAAGGAAGGAAGGAGGCCATGTCTGCCGTGGAGGGAGCCGTCGTCTTCAGCGAGGAGAAGGAGGCCCTGGTGCTCAAGTCATGGGCCATCATGAAGAAGGATTCCACCAACCTTGGGCTCCGCTTCTTCCTCAAGTACGTACTCTATCATTTCTTATACGGTTTGTAGAGGTACAATGAAGCCCCGGTGAATCTCCATGACACGCATGCTGCGCGCCACAGGATCTTTGAGATCGCGCCGTCGGCGAAGCAGATGTTCCCGTTCCTGCGCAACTCCGACGTGCCGCTGGAAACCAACCCCAAGCTCAAGACGCACGCCGTGTCCGTCTTCGTCATGGTAATACACCCTGCATCTCCCAACGATCTACTTTCATGGCTGACCAATGTGTATGTGTATGTGCATCCATGTGTTGCGATGAATCGCGCAGACGTGCGAGGCGGCTGCGCAGCTGCGGAAAGCCGGCAAGATCACCGTCAGGGAGACCACCCTGAAGAGGCTGGGCGGCACGCACTTGAAATACGGAGTGGCAGATGGCCACTTTGAGGTATGTTCACTTGCCCCACTTTGAGTAGCATGGACGAGTGCCGTTTGCTTTTGCATTTAGTCCGCTCACACCCTTTGTTTTTGTCACGCAGGTGACAAGGTTTGCGCTGCTTGAGACGATCAAGGAGGCGCTTCCGGCTGACATGTGGGGGCCGGAGATGAGGAACGCGTGGGGGGAAGCCTACGACCAACTGGTCGCGGCTATCAAGCAAGAGATGAAGCCCGCCGAGTAGCTCCTCCACTGCGTTCATATGCCACAACATTTCCCTCCATTGTCCGTCCAACCTTGGTTGCTTCGCCGATTCACTCATGTCGCCATATTGTGTGTTTGTATCGTGTGTAGTGATGGCTACCGTAAAACTCAATAGAAGAACAAATTGTGGGATCCTCAAAAAATAAAATGTGCATGAGATTCACCCCGCTCTACTTTAGAGGTTTCTTATTGTTTGAGGAACTTTACTTTACAGTTTTTCCTTCGAGAATCACTGTACTTTAGAGGGTCTTTTAAGGCAACTTTATAGGTTACTCTAACTCAACACGTCAGGTCAATTTTTTTGGAATGCAGCCACCTTCACGGTCCACGGGCTAGAACCGGCTGGGCAATACAGCCCATACGAGATACGGGTCCAGCACCACGGGGCAATAGGCTGTACAGCCCACCTTTGCTACTGGAAATGTAGCACAAGTCTACGACCCATTTCGTCCTCAGAAAATTATAAATGTGCCCATACAGAAATTATTTTACCAAAAAACCTAGACTTAGGCCACGCTTGGTTACTCAGTTTCATTTCCCGCCCGTAATATTTTACATGCATATCTAGCCGTGCGCAGCACAACAAACGGAAACTAGGCGGAAAGAAGGGGCCTCCGGTGGTGGTAATTCATGTACTCCCTCCGTCCGAAAATACTTGTCATCAAAATGGACAAAAAGGTATGTATCTAGAACTAAAATACATCTAGATACATCCCCTTTTCTTCATTTTGATGACAAGTATTTCCTGACGGAGGGAGTATGAGCTCAGGCTCATCTGCACCTGATGAATAGCAAAAATAAAAAAACTGATTATTATTATTTTGACATCGAGGATGCTTTAGTGCGCTAGGTACGTACGGAATTTCATGGTGAATGGACATCCGAGGAGCTCTCGGATATTTTTAATTTAAAACCCAATTTCTCCCAAAGTTTCTTGTAAACCCAAAATTTATTTTTGTTGGGAGCTACTTCAATGTCTTTTCACCACCTCCCACAAAAACAAATGTCTTTTCACCACCAAATTCTGCATGCACCTAGCCCACTATATCATCTACGATGCCAATGTTTTCTTTTTAATAGTTTCTGGCTATTTTTTTCAAAGTTACTGTTCATGGATAGGAGCAGACAAGCCCGAGCTCCAAAATGCCGCACTCCTCCGATGGTCTATAACATATTCCAGTTGTAACACATGAGAACCAAACGAAATAGAAAATGAAAATGACGATCGAAATGTGTTTTGCAACTCTCATTGAAAAAGGAGGGCCCATATATTACGCTAGTTTTGGGACTTAAAATGGTGGACCAACCAGACCCTTAGGGATTTATTTTATGGACTTAATGCACGCATGTGTTATTTTTATTACTCCCTCCAATTTTATATATAAGGCCACTATTAAAATTTTAATTTGCAACTATACAAGGCACTAACGCTAATCGAGGAAAATTGATGGTGTTTGCCTCATACTACTAACACCCAAGGACATTAATATCCCTTGCATGCATGTGAGAATGAGAAGATTGGTTTGCATGCCAAACATTAATCAACCAAGGAGGAGTAAAAGGATTGGCTTGTTGTGCGTGGGACAGATAAATACACTTTAATTAATACGAAAAATGAGGTGACAAGCTAGGTTGCAACATTGGTTTAAACAGACATTAACTTTTACCTTGGTATCTGTAATATGAGTTTGTGGCTTTGTATACAAAAATGAAGGGAGTAGCCCTTAAAACTAACTTATCCTAAAAAAGTCGCATTAAATATTATAGAACTGACGTTTCTGGTAGTGATTTCTCAAGGGCCTGGTACATCAGATTCCTCGTGTGAATGTTAAAACAGTGACATGTGGCAATACCTGTGGGGCACACTATTCGCTCCCATGCACCATCATAGGGAATGATGCAAATTGTTCACTCCCATATACACCCCCGAGGGAACGACCCAGTGTGTAACATGACAATTAACATGGTAATTACTGGAAGCATGTACGACAAACACTTAATGTAGCATGTCAATTCAGCCTGATGTAGCATGATAAATCATGAATATGTGCTATTTATCCTTTTTGTCTTCTTATTTTGGAAATTCTCTCAGTTGCACCACTGCAATTCATCGGAACGCATGTCAGTTCTCTGAGTTGTAGCATGACAAAATTCTAAAATGCACGACAATTTTCTCTGTTGTAGCATGACAATTATTTCATTTTAGCATGACAAATCTCTCTATCATAACACGACAAAACTCTTTATTATAGCATGACAATCCATGAACGTTCCCTGGCAATGTTTCTTAAGAGAACGCCCTCTAATGACACTGTTTGGTTGAATGATCCTCCTTAAGGGAATGTTCGTTCATGCCATGGTCCTCCTATAGGGAACATCGACCAACTATTGGAGTCCTAATTTTAACCGGTGCCCCATTGTGTAGTTTCAACCCAGAACAAATCCTCCATAGATGTATTTCGTTCTGCCCATGAAAGCGGTTGCATGAAAGTGTGGAACATATGTTTTAGATGTACAAAACTGTGTTTTTTCTAATCCTCAAGCAACTGAAAATAATGTGTGCCTTAGTTGATCTCCAAGACACGTAGAGACGAGGGGAATGAGCAGCGAAGCCCTGAGGGCGAAGAGAAGGACGACGCCTCGAGCGGTAGCGAGGCGCATGGACATTGGTGAGGCCTCGTCCAGGAGTAACTCGGAGCTGGCAAGGATGAGACTGTGGTCACGCTGGTAGATGAAAGTTGAAGAGTGACTAGTTTAGATGGAGGGTATGGGGTCGTTGGAGAAAATCTAGTGTCCGCCGAGATTTAGAGGGATGACATGGGGCGATGATAGGAAGCGGTGATCGAAGTGTGAGGCGACAAAGCGTGCATGGATGCGCCGCCGAACCGGGGGAGGCGATCCAAAGAAGAAACACGTAGACATGCGTTCCCTATCCAACGGTTTATATTAGTCTAACTGGACTAAGAAAATAAACATTTCTCCAACAAAACTGATTTTTTTTTAGGCAATCTTCAACAAAACTGATGGTCCCATGAAGATTGCATACATCCATTATTGTTGTGGACAGATTATCCCGCCAAAAGCAGCTATAATTGGCCTTGCATGCGACCCCGCGGCCCATGGCCGTGCTTCATCCCGTCCTCTCCCGTCGTGGAACACGACGGCGCGCGCTACCGCCGGTGTCCGGTCTAGATGGCCGCATCGATGCGGCTAAAAAGGTTGGGTTCAGTCCTGGTGTCGTGGTTCGGCCAGGAAAGCGACGCACGCTTGTCAAGATTCTGGACTCGGACAGATTCACGAGTTCGTGCACGTTTTTTGTTAACATGTCGAAGCAAAAGATGTATGGCACCTGTAGTTTTTCATACTTTGTTATTTGGAAGTCCACTGTGCACATCAAGCAGTGCACTAATTCTGCGTTGGCAGCAAAACACACAGCCCACGTGCCGCTCGTAGGTAGGACCTGATCCTGGGTGCCGATAGGATCGAGATATTTCTGGGTCCGGGTGAATTGGACATGCCTTGGCGTGTCCGCTGGACGTAGGGCTAGGTTTGAGGTGTGCGGACAATTTGAATGTTTAAGCTGTTTTTTTTTTGTAGTGGTGGATTTTATTAAATAAAAATAAAGCATCAAGATGATACAAACATAACAAATACATATTCGGCATTTGCATAATTAAGATGCACACAACTGATATCATCATCATCATCACACACACACAATACACCGACAAATAGCTAAGTCATATACGACCAAAGCTATGCGCATGTGAGGAAATAAAACCCTAAAGTGATCATATCCGTGATAGACAAACTACACGATGATCATATAGCACCAATCATGTTATGTCATCACACAGACGATGAGTTTTTTCGGCGTCAACACTTTCAGAAAGGGAACGACCTTCAAGCGTAGCCAGTCATCGGATCCACGCACCAAAGGCCGGAATCTAAGTTTTCACCCCGAAGAATGACATAAAAACATCATCATTGTCAGGTATAACCACCTCGGGTCAAATCTAGAGTTTCACCCCGAAGCTCGAGACCGGATGCTTGAGTAGCACCACCATTAAAGTCACACACATGCTGGCACCACCACTTTTCTGTGATATAGTAGCTCATGCGATGTGTTTGCTGTTGTTGCACAACTATTCCTATGCGTCAAGCCATCGTCAATAGTTTGCATTTCACCGCCGAAGGCGATCAATGATTCTCGAGGGGGAACACTCATGGAAAACTTTTGGTGGCCACTGCACCCCAGCGAGGCTGCCGACAATCCGACCTGGATCAGCACAAAGTGAGCAATAGGAGACAGCCTGTAATCTTAGGCAGGACGACTGGAACTTAGTCTCCACGGAACCGGCGTACACCGACTGTTGGAAATATGCCCTAGAGGCAATAATAAAAGAGTTATTATTATATTTCCTTGTTCATGATAATCGTTTATTATCCATGCTATAACTGTATTGATTGGAAACTCAGATACACGTGTGGATGAATAGACAGACTTTGTGTCCCTAGTGTGCCTCTACAGGACTAGCTCGTTGATCAAAGATGACCGCGGTCTCCAGGTCATAAGACATGAGTTGTCATTTGATAACGGGATCACATCATTAGGAGAATGATGTGATGGACGAGACCCAAACGTTAACATAGCTTTTGATCGTGTCAGTTATCGCTATAGTTTTCTGCATGTCAAGTATAAGTTCCTATGACCATGAGATCATGTAACTCACTGACACCGTAGGAGTGCTTTGTGTGTGCCAAACGTCGCAACGTAACTGGGTGACTATAAAGGTACTCTACAGGTATCTCCGAGGATGTCTGTTGGGTTGACATGGATCGAGACTGGGATTTGTCACTCCGTGTGACGGAGAGGTATCTCCGGGCCCACTCGGTAATACGTCATCTCAATGAGCTCAAAGTGACCAAGTAGTTGGTCACGGGATTATGTATTACGGTAACGAGTAAAGAGACTTGCCGGTAACGAGATTGAACTAGGTATAGAGATACCGACGATCGAATCTCGGGCAAGTAACATACCGACGAGACAAAGGGAACTGTATACGGGATTGCCTGAATCCTTGACATCGTGGTTCATCCGATGAGATCATCGAGAAACATGTGGGAACCAATATGGGTATCCAGATCCCGCTATTGGTTATTGACCTGGGAGTGTCTCGGTCATGTCTACATGGTTTCCGAACCCGCAGGGTCTACACACTTAAGGTTCGGTGACGCTAGGGTTGTTAGTGAGAACAGTGCATGGTTACCGAAGGTTGTTCGGAGTCCCGGATGAGATCCCGGACGTGACGAGGGTCTCCGGAATGGTCCGGGGACGAAGATTGATATATAGGATGAAAGGTTTCGGAGTCCGGAAGTGTTCCGGGGAGTATCGGGAAATCGGCGGATTACCGAAAAGGGTTTCGGGGGTTCCGGAAGTGGTTCTGGGCCTAATGGGCCACAAAGGGGGGACACCACAGCCCTCATAGGGCTGTGCGCCCCCCCCTGGGCCCTCTCCTCATGCGCAAGGGGAGGTGGACCCTCCTAGGGCAGCCGCACCCCCCCTGGCTTGGGGGGCAAGGCGCCTAGGGGGGGAAACCCTAGGGCCTGGCCCTTGGCCGCCACCCCCCCTGCCCTGGCCGCCGGCCCCCCTAGGGGAAACCCTAGGGCGCCCCCCTCTCCTCCTTCCCCCTATATATAGAGAGGTAGAGGGAGGGCAGCCAACACAAGTTCGTGCCTCGGTGCTGCCCTCCCTCTCCCATAACTTCTTCCTCTCCCGCGGTGCTTAGGCGAAGCCCTGCTGGAATCCTCCATCACCACCACCACCACGCCGTCGTGCTGCCGGTTCTCCATCAACCTCTCCTCCACCCCTTGCTGGATCAAGAAGGAGGAGACGTCCCCGAGCCGTACGTGTGAAGAACGCGGAGGCACCGTTGCTTCGGTGCTAGGATCTTCAGCGATCTGAATCGCGGCGAGTACGACTCCATCAACCGCATTCTCAACACTTCCGCTTAGCGATCTACAAGGGTATGTGGATCCTACTCTCCCCTCGTAGTTGCATCTACTAGATTGATCTTGGTGAACGTAGAGAAAATTTTTTGTTTTCCATGCAACGTTCCCCAACAGTGGCATCATGAGCTAGGTTCTTGCGTAGATGCTTTCTCGAGTAGAACACAAAAGGGTTTGTGGGCGTTGATGTTTAAATTGCTGCCCTCCTTAGTCTTTCTTGATTCAGCGGTATTATGGGATGAAGCGGCCCGGACCAACTTTACATGTCCACGTACATGAGACCGGTTCCATCGACAGACATGTGACTTTTGTTGCATAAGATGGCTGGCGGGTGTCTGTCTCTCCTATCTTAGTTGAATCGGAATAGAACAAGGCGGTCCTTGTAGAAGGTTAAATAGCAACTTGAATATCACCGTTGTGGCTTTGCGTAGGTAAGAAGCGTTCTTGCTAGATACCCATAGCAGCCACGTAAAACATGCAACAACAAATTAGAGGACGTCTAACTTGTTTTTGCAGGGTATGTATGTGATATGATATGGCCAATGACATGATGCGATATATTTGATGTATGAGATGATCATGTTGTAATAGTTAATATCGACTTGCATGTCGATGCATACGGCAACCGGCAGGAGCCATAGGGTTGTCTTTAATTTTTGTATGACCTGTGTGTCAATCATTAAGCGCTTTGTAATGCTTTACTTTATCGCTAAACGGTAGCAATAGTAGTAAGAGCATGGTGGGCGCGCGACAACCCCGATGGCGACACGATGATGGAGATCATGATGATGGAGATCATGGTGTGGCGCCGGTGACGATGGAGATCATGCCGGTGCTTTGGAGATGGAGATCAAAAGCACGAGTTGATGGCCATATCATGTCACTTATGATTTGCATGTGATGTTAATCCTTTTATGCATCTTATTTTGCTTAGGACGACGGTAGCATTATAAGATGATCCTTCACTAAAATTTCAAGATAAAATTGTGTTCCCCCCGAGTGTGCGCCGTTGCAAAGGTTCGTCGTTTCGAAGCACCACGTGATGATCGGGTGTGATAGACTCTACGTTCGCATACAACGGGTGCAAGCCAGTTTTGCACATGCAGAACACTCGGGTTAGACTTGACGAGCCTAGCATGTACAGACATGGCCTCGGAACACGGAAGACCGAAAGGTCGAGCATGAGTCATATAGTAGATATGATCAACATGAAGATGTTCACCATTGACACCACCTCATCTCACGTGATGATCGGACTTGGGTTGGTGGATTTGGATCATGTCAAGCTCGGATGACCAGAGGGATGTCAATTTGAGTGGGAGTTATAAGTAATTTGATTAGTTAAACTCACTTATCATGAACAATAGTCTAAGTTGCCTTTGCAAATTATGTTGTAGATCAATAGCTTGCGTTGTAGCTCCCTGTTTAATACGATCCTAGAGAAAGACTAAGTTGAAAGATATTGTAAGCAAGGATGCGGACTGGGTCCGTAGTCCGAGGAGTGTCCTCACTGCTGCACAGAAAGCTTACGTCTTTGATGCACCGCTCGATGTGCAAACCCCTACAACGTTGTCTGTGGATGTTGTGAACACCTGAGAGACACGTCCTGATGACTACTTGATAGTTTAGTGCACCATACTTTACGGCTTAGAATCGGGATTCCAATGACGTTATGAACGCCATGGAACATATGAGATGTTCTAAGAGCTGAAATTGGGATTTCAGGCTCATGCCCGTGTTGAGAGGTATGAGACCTCTGACAAGTTCATTTGCCAAAAAGATGGAGGAGAATAGCTCAACTAGTGAGCATGTGCTCAGAATGTCTGGGTGCTAAAATCACTTGAACCAAGTGGGAGTTAATCTTCCAGGTGAGATAGTGGTTGACAGAATTCTCTAGACACTATCACCAAGCTACTAGAACTTCGTGATGAACTATGACATGCAAAGGATAGAGATGATCCCGGAGCTATTAGCGGTTCTTAGTACCGCAAAAGTAGAAATCAAGAAGGAGCATCAAGTGTTGATGGTTTAGCTGTTGGAAATATGCCCTAGAGGCAATAATAAAAGAGTTATTATTATATTTCCTTGTTCATGATAATCGTTTATTATCCATGCTATAATTGTATTGATTGGAAACTCAAATACATGTGTGGATGAATAGACAGACTTTGTGTCCCTAGTGAGCCTCTACAGGACTAGCTCGTTGATCAAAGATGACCGCGGTTTCCAGGTCATAGACATGAGTTGTCATTTGATAACGGGATCACACCATTAGGAGAATGATGTGATGGACGAGACCCAAACGTTAAACATAGCTTTTGATCGTGTCAGTTATCGCTATAGTTTTCTGCATGTCAAGTATAAGTTCCTATGACCATGAGATCATGTAACTCACTGACACCGTAGGAGTGCTTTGTGTGTGCCAAACGTCACAACGTAACTGGGTGACTATAAAGGTACTCTACAGGTATCTCCGAGGGTGTCTGTTGAGTTGACATGGATCGAGACTGGGATTTGTCACTCCGTGTGACGGAGAGGTATCTCCGGGCCCACTCGGTAATACGTCATCTCAATGAGCTCAAAGTGACTAAGTAGTTGGTCACGGGATTATGTATTACGGTAACGAGTAAAGAGACTTGCCGGTAACGAGATTGAACTAGGTATAGAGATACCGACGATCGAATCTCGGGCAAGTAACATACCGACGAGACAAAGGGAACTGTATACGGGATTGCCTGAATCCTTGAGATCGTGGTTCATCCGATGAGATCATCGAGAAACATGTAGGAGCCAATATGGGTATCCAGATCCCGCTATTGGTTATTGACCTGGGAGTGTCTCGGTCATGTCTACATGGTTTCCGAACCCGCAGGGTCTACACACTTAACGTTCGGTGACGCTAGGGTTGTTAGTGAGAAGAGTGCATGGTTACCGAAGGTTGTTCGGAGTCCCGGATGAGATCCCGGACATGACGAGGGTCTCCGGAATGGTCCGGAGACGAAGATTGATATATAGGATGAAAGGTTTCGGAGTACCGGAAGTGTTCCGGGGAGCATCGGGAAATCGGCGGAGTACCGGGAAGGTTTTCAGGGGGTCCGGAAGGTGTTCTGGGCCTATTGGGCCACAAGGGGGGACACCACAGCCCTCAGGGGGCTGTGCGCCCCCCCTGGGCCCTCTCCCCATGCGGCTAAGGGGGTGGGACCCCCTAGGGCTGGCCGCACCCCTTGGGACTTGGGGGGCAAGGCACCTAAGGGGGAAACCCTAGGGCCTGGGCGCCTCCCCCTGCCCTGGCCGCCGCCCCCCTCCCCTTGCCCTGGACGCCGGCCCCTAGGGGGAAACCCTAGGGCGCCCTAGCCTCTCCACCCCCCCTATATATAGTGGGGCAAAGGGAGGGCAGCCAACACAGTTCGTGCCTCGGTGCTGCCCTCCCTCTCCCGTCATATCTTCTTCTCCCGCGGTGCTTAGGCGAAGCCCTGCTGGAGTTCTTCTCCACCATCACCACCACGCCGTCGTGCTGCCGGTTCTCCATCAACCTCTCCTCCACCCCTTGCTGGATCAAGAAGGAGGAGACGTCCCCGAGCCGTACGTGTGAAGAACGCGGAGGCACCGTTGCTTCGGTGCTAGGTCTTCGGCGATCTGAATCGCGACGAGTACGACTCCATCATCCGCGTTCATAACGCTTCCGCTTAGCGATCTACAAGGGTACGTAGATCACACTCCTTCCTCGTAGTTGCATCTACTAGATTGATCTTGGTGAACGGTAGGAAAAATTTTTGTTTCCCATGCAACGTTCCCCAACAGTGGAAATATGCCCTAGAGGCAATAATAAAAGAGTTATTATTATATTTCCTTGTTCATGATAATCGTTTATTATCCATGCTATAACTGTATTGATTGGAAACTCAGATACACGTGTGGATGAATAGACAGACTTTGTGTCCCTAGTGTGCCTCTACAGGACTAGCTCGTTGATCAAAGATGACCGCGGTTTCCAGGTCATAGACATGAGTTGTCATTTGATAACGGGATCACATCATTAGGAGAATGATGTGATGGACGAGACCCAAACGTTAACATAGCTTTTGATCGTGTCAGTTATCGCTATAGTTTTCTGCATGTCAAGTATAAGTTCCTATGACCATGAGATCATGTAACTCACTGACACCGTAGGAGTGCTTTGTGTGTGCCAAACGTCGCAACGTAACTGGGTGACTATAAAGGTACTCTACAGGTATCTCCGAGAGTGTCTGTTGAGTTGACATGGATCGAGACTGGGATTTGTCACTCCGTGTGACGGAGAGGTATCTCCGGGCCCACTCGGTAATACGTCATCTCAATGAGCTCAAAGTGACTAAGTAGTTGGTCACGGGATTATGTATTACGGTAACGAGTAAAGAGACTTGCCGGTAACGAGATTGAACTAGGTATAGAGATACCGACGATCGAATCTCGGGAAAGTAACATACCGACGAGACAAAGGGAACTGTATACGGGATTGCCTGAAT
Source organism: Secale cereale (assembly GCA_902687465.1). Taxonomy (NCBI): domain Eukaryota; kingdom Viridiplantae; phylum Streptophyta; class Magnoliopsida; order Poales; family Poaceae; genus Secale; species Secale cereale. Next base: position 159,232,708 of record LR738715.1, on the reverse strand, counting down.
CCTTGACATCGTGGTTCATCCGATGAGATCATCGAGAAACATGTAGGAGCCAATATGGGTATCCAGATCCCGCTATTGGTTATTGACCTGGGAGTGTCTCGGTCATGTCTACATGGTTTCCGAACCCGCAGGGTCTACACACTTAACGTTCGGTGACGCTAGGGTTGTTAGTGAGAAGAGTGCATGGTTACCGAAGGTTGTTCGGAGTCCCGGAGGAGATCCCGGACATGACGAGGGTCTCCGGAATGGTCCGGAGACGAAGATTGATATATAGGATGAAAGGTTTCGGAGTACCGGAAGTGTTCCGGGGAGCATCGGGAAATCGGCGGAGTACCGGGAAGGTTTTCGGGGGGTCCGGAAGGTGTTCTGGGCCTATTGGGCCACAAGGGGGGACACCACAGCCCTCAGGGGGCTGTGCGCCCCCCCCTGGGCCCTCTCCCCATGCGGCTAAGGGGGTGGGACCCCCTAGGGCTGGCCGCACCCCTTGGGACTTGGGGGGCAAGGCACCTAGGGGGAAACCCTAGGGCCTGGGCGCCTCCCCCTGCCCTGGCCGCCGCCCCCCTCCCCTTGCCCTGGCCGCCGGCCCCTAGGGGGAAACCCTAGGGCGCCCTAGCCTCTCCACCCCCCCTATATATAGTGGGGCAAAGGGAGGGCAGCCAACACAGTTCGTGCCTCGGTGCTGCCCTCCCTCTCCCGTCATATCTTCTTCTCCCGCGGTGCTTAGGCGAAGCCCTGCTGGAGTTCTTCTCCACCATCACCACCACGCCGTCGTGCTGCCGGTTCTCCATCAACCTCTCCTCCACCCCTTGCTGGATCAAGAAGGAGGAGACGTCCCCGAGCCGTACGTGTGAAGAACGCGGAGGCACCGTTGCTTCGGTGCTAGGTCTTCGGTGATCTGAATCGCGACGAGTACGACTCCATCATCCGCGTTCATAACGCTTCCGCTTAGCGATCTACAAGGGTACGTAGATCACACTCCTTCCTCGTAGTTGCATCTACTAGATTGATCTTGGTGAACGGTAGGAAAAATTTTTGTTTCCCATGCAACGTTCCCCAACACCGACGTCCAACAAGAAACATGGTGAACATCATGCCCTTGATTCCTGGAGATGCGACACGAGGGGGAACTGAAGCACGGGTTCCATTTGCTATGTGTCGTCAGGTAGTAGCAGACAACCAGGAAGTGACAGCGCAACCAGGAAGAAGCTCAAACTCGAAGAGAGGATGGTTGAGCCCGCGGCCACTTCAGAGGATACAGAGATGTTGACCATGAAGATGGATGAATTGGATAACGATGGTGCGATGATCATGCGCGCCATAAGTGTCAAGATCTTGAAGTGCTTGGCAGCCGAGTTGGAGCCGGATGGCGAGGAGGAGGCGGTAGCAGAGTGATCGCGGAGGCTTGGATAGCCTGTCTGGTAGGGCAAAAATTCATTTTTTACACGGATTGTCGGACTGATACTTTTATGATTAGGCGCATTGTAATAACTATGAACATCTGCCTCCTTTTGCTTGTGAGAGCATCTCCAGCCGTTGCCCCCACAGGACCCATAAAAATCGCCCCCGGGGGCGAGCCGGCGATACAATCGGCGCTGGGGGCGGTTTTGCGCCCAGTCGTCGCCCCCAGACGCTGAAATTGGCCCACTTTGCAGCCCCATTTCGGCGAATAAAGGGCCCATATGGGCGAGAATATGCTCATATTCGGCGTGGTTTCGCCGTGTCTCGGCGTTCAATTATCAACACTATTATTTCTTATCACATATTTCATCACAAAAAAAATCAAATACTTCAACAAAATAGTACAACAACAAATAGTTCAATACAAATTTTATAGTTCAACAAATAAAAATCGTATTTCATCACACGGCGTCCCCCTTGAGCCTCCATAGGTGCTCAATCAGATCTTTTTGCAGTTGATGATGCACCTGTGGGTCTCGGATCTCCTGACGCATACTGAGATAGGCAGTCCAAGTTGCCGGTAGCTGGTGATCAACTTCGGCTAGAGGACCCTGCCTGTAGTATGGTTCAGTGTCAAACACTGGGTCTTCTTGCTCGGTGTCGATGATCATGTTGTGCAAGATGACATAGCAAGTCATAATCTCCCATATTTGATCTTTGGACCAGGTCTGAGCGGGGTACCGAACAACAGCAAATCGAGATTGAAGCACACCAAATGCCCGCTCGACATCCTTCCTGCAAGCCTCCTGAACTTTCGCAAACCAGGCGTTCTTGCCTCCTGCCGCAGGGTTTGAGATCGTCTTCACAAATGTCGACCATCTCGGATAGATGCCGTCAGCTAGATAGTACCCCTTGTTGTAGTGCCGCCCATTGATCTCGAAGTTCACCAGAGGAGAATGACCTTCAACAAGCTTGGCAAAGACAGGAGAGCACTGCAGCACGTTGATGTCATTGTGAGTTCCTGGCATACCAAAGAAGGAGTGCCAAATCCAGAGGTCCTGTGTGGCCACTGCCTCAAGCACCACACTGCAACCGCCTTTGGCGCCTTTGTACATCCCCTGCCAACCAAATGGGCAATTCTTCCATTTTCAATGCATGCAGTCGATGCTTCCAAGCATCCCAGGAAATCCTCTTGCTGCATTCTGTGCTAGGATCCGAGCAGTGTCGGGTGTTCTCAAGTATTGTGGCCCAAACATTGCCACCACTGCCCGACAGAACTTGTAGAAACACTCTATGCTGGTGGACTCGGCCATGCGCCCATTGTCGTCGAGTGAATCACCAGGAGCTCCATATGCAAGCATCCTCATCGCTGTTGTGCACTTCTGGATGGAGGTGAATCCAAGAGCGCCGGTGCAATCCATCTTGCACTTGAAGTAGTTGTCGAACTCCCGGATGGAATTCACAATCCTGAGGAAGAGCTTTCGGCTCATCCGATAACGGCGCCGAAATGTTTTCTCGCTGTTAAGTGGAGCATCGGCGAAGTAGTCGGAGTAGAGCATGCAGTAGCCTTCGAGACGATGGTGGTTCTTTGCTTTCAACCGCCCAGGCGCCGAGCCACCTCGCCGCGGCTTTTCATGGCTCGACAGCAGCTGGGTGAGGGCGGCGAGTACCATGAGATGCTTTTCTTCCTGGACGTCGGCCGCGGCTTCCTCCTCTAGCAGCGCGGCGAGCTCTTCCTCGTCATCCTAGTCCATCGCCGAGACAGGCAAAACACCGAACACCTTGCGCTCGGTGGGCGTGTACCCACCACTAAATCGCGCCTCCGCGGCCGGAAACGACGGCCGGAAACGCCCAACTGCTGTTGGAGGGGCTGCCGCGGCGTAGCGCTGCTATTTTCCGGCGGGGAATGGCTATCTAGTGGAGTAGGGCGGCGGCCGTCGCCGGGATATAGCTAGTGGTGGCCGAGGGCGCGTGGGGTGGGAGGCGAGTCGGGGATGAAAACCTTGACTTTTCCCCTGACGGTGTGGGCCAGGCGTGTTTTTCCCTAGCGCCGGAGCCCCCAACTGCTCCTCAGCGCGTCGGGTTCGGCCTGTGACCGTCGTGCGGAAAAAAGGTCCGAACCGGCGATTTTCGACGTCCTGGGGACGCGACTGTGCCGTTTTTTCGTCGCCGGCGCCGAAAAAATGACCTGGGAAGGCCTGTTGAGGGCGCGGCTGGAGATGCTCTGATGGTGCGCTATGAAAATCGCTCTCTTATTTTTCTATATGCATTTGAAATAGGATTGAACGGACATGGGCAGACGTCTAACGGTCTAAGTGTGATGCGGTCGAATGATCAGCTCGTGCATTCGTGTCTACTGATAAATAGCTTGTTCGTTTTAAGGGTCTGCTTTCGAATGCCCACGGTGAAAAAAACTATGAATCTGTCTTTTTT
>LR738715.1:159212959-159228867 GCA_902687465.1 Secale cereale | reverse complement strand
GGCACCTACATGCCCTCCACCTCCCTCACCGGCGGCTTCCGCGTCTGCTCCTACCTCGACCCCTCCGAGCCCACCCACACCAAGGTCAAGCAGCTGCTCTTCTCCCTCCTCGCCTCCCGCAAGGACGCCGTCATCCCGGCCTTCCGCTCCCACTTCTCCTCGCTCCTCGCCGCCGTCGAGTCGCAGCTCCTTCTCGGCGGCAAGTCCAACTTCAACACGCTCAACGACTTCACCTCCTTCGAGTTCATCGCCGACGCCTACTTCGGCGTGCTCCCCTCCGCCTCAGACCTCGGCACCACCGGGCCCACCAAGGCCGCCAAGTGGCTCATATTCCAGCTCCACCCGCTCGTCGCGTTCGGCCTCCCCATGATCCTCGAGGAGCCGCTCCTCCACACCGTGCTTCTCCCGCCCATATTCGTCAGCGGCGACTACAAGGCGCTCTACAAGTACTTCTACGCCGCCGCGACCAAGGCGCTCGACATGGCCGAGAGCCTCGGGCTGAACCGGGACGAGGCATGCCACAACCTTCTGTTCGCCACCGTGTTCAACAGCTACGGTGGCCTCAAGGTGATGCTCCCGGGGATCCTCGCGCGCATCGCCGAGGCAGGAGAGAAGTTCCACCAGAGGCTGGCCGCGGAGGTACGCACCGCCGTTACGGACGCCGGCGGCAAGGTTACGATAGAGGCGCTGGAGAAGATGGAGCTGACCAAGTCGGCGGTGTGGGAGGCGCTGCGTCTGGAGCCGCCCGTCAAGTTCCAGTATGGCCGCGCCAAGGCCGACATGAACATCGAGAGCCACGACGCGGTGTTCGCCGTGAAGAAGGGAGAGATGCTGTTCGGGTACCAGCCCTGCGCCACCAAGGACCCCCGGGTGTTCGGCTCCACGGCGAGGGAGTTCGTCGGCGACCGGTTCGTCGGGGAGGGAAGCAAGCTGCTGCAGTACGTGTACTGGTCCAACGGGAGGGAGACCGAGAGCCCCAGCGTGGACAACAAGCAGTGCCCCGGCAAGAACCTGGTCGTGCTCGTCGGCAGGCTCCTGGTCGTCGAGATGTTCCTCCGGTACGACACCTTTACCGCCGACGTCGGCGTCGACCTGCTCGGCCCCAAGGTTGAATTCACCGGTGTCACCAAGGCCGCGTCCGGTCCTGGGGCGGTTTAAAACCTGCACCGGCCATCTGTGAGACTGTGACAAACGGATCAACTCGTACGAACGCCAGTCATAGCATGCATCTTGTTCGGTGAAAAACGGAGTATGAAGTATGTCAGTCAAATTTCAGAAAGAAAAAAAGTATGTCAGTCATGCATGCATCTTGTATTCTTTGTTCCGTTGCTTCGCGTGCATGTTTTACATTTGGCACACTTGCCCAGAGTAAGAGCATCTCCAACAGGCGCTGAAAAAGGCGCGCGCGCGCTAAACCGGTGATTTCGCGCGCGCGGGAAAAAAAACGCGCTCCAGCGGCGGCGGGAAAGACGCGCGCGCGCGGGAACCGCTTGCGCGCGCGCGAAACGGCGGCCTCCCGCGCGCCTTTTTTGCGGCGGCGCGCCCCGCGCGCCTATAAAACGCCGCGCGCTCGCCCGTCCTCGCTGCACCGCTCCCTCTCCCTCTCTCCTCCTCTCTCTCGCGCCCGCCGACCCCGACCGCCGCACCGGAGCACCGCCGCCGCCCCCGACGCGCCACCATTAGGGATGGCAACGGGGACGAAACCCACCGGGTTTTGCCTTCCCAAACCCATCCCCACGAAAAAATCACAAACCCGTCCCCGTCCCCGTGAACGTGCGCGGGGCTAGATTTTTGCCCGTCCCCTAAACCCATCGGGTTTTCTAAACCCACGGGGAAATCAGCATATTAAAGCAAACATAGTAGCAAAATGGAATATAATTTCAGCAGCAAAAGGGGCATATTTCAGCAGCAAAAGAGGCATATTTCAGCAGCATAACTTCAGCAAATGTCATAATACAATAGTACATGGTTCAACAACTAAAAGGAGCAGATTTCAGCAGCATAACTTGAGCAAAAGAGATCAATAACAGCAGCTACAAGGAGCATATTTCAGCACAAACTGTAGCATATTACATCCATAAACAGTAGCATATTTCAGCCATAAACAGTCATACATAGTTCACCAAGATGTCCAATTACACAAGTTCTGAAATAGAATTCATGGTTCACATATCACAAGCACAAATGAGACGAAATGGTCCAATACATAAGTTCTGAAATATAATTGGTAGTTCACAAATCACTTTAAAGTGGGCATCATCATGCCATATTTCACATCTCCTAGCCTTTAAAAGACTATCTTCAAAGCATCCAATGCCAAATCAAAGTGCCAAGTTGTCGGGGGAAACTGTCCGCCACGAACACCTATGGGACCGGAGTCCCTTGTATGTGCGGTACGAGGGCGGAGGGAGCACAAAGAGCAGATCGAAGCAAACACGCGGGCAGTTTTACCCAGGTTCGGGCCGCACGGATGCGTAAAACCCTACTCCTGCTTGGTTGTGTATTGAGTTGAGTGCTCGGGAGCTTGAAGAAGCAGCTACACCGTGCGTGAGAGTAATCTAGGTTTCGAACCCCCTCCACGTTGTGCATGGGCCTCCTTTTATAGTGCAAGGGGTCACCGACAGGTGTCAACGTAGGAGAAAGGGGTAAAAATGTAAAAGAGGTGGTAGTTGTAACAGTGCGGGAACAGTGGAGCTACAGTACAGAACAGTGGTCTATACCTACTTTAACAGTGGGGGACAAGGGCATTTAATGCCCGTCGCCGTCGACCCCAAAAGCTCCCGCCTTAGCGTCTCCGTCCGCCACGGCGACGGATTTATCGCCGTGGAGTGCCACCGTGTACCCCAGGCTGCACAGCCATCCGCCACGCGTCCCTGGATAGGCCCCAGGGCGACGCGTGGGTCGATGAGCTGGAGCGCGGGTACACAGCGCAGCCTTCCCGGCAAGTACCTTGCCGGGGCCTTGATCTTGCCGGGCCCGGGAACTTGTCGCTCCCCGGGCCCCTTGCCGGGGCGCGCATAGCGCCGAGGCGATGTCTTCTAGTCTTCCTGGCAGGCTCCTCTTGCCAGGGTCTTGTGTTAGTGGAATAGTCTTGAGCCTGGCACGGCCTTCCCGGCAAGCTCCTCTTGCCGGGGTCTCGGTCTTATGTCTTGTATACTTTGTTTTTGAATGGTTTAATAAGGAGCAGGAAGTCTCCGGCGAGTCCGCAGTAAACCTTGCCGCGGGAAACTGCAACTGCCCGTGCACAAGTTGGGGTACTGAGGCACCCCTACCTTAGTACACCGACAGGAGCCCCCGGGCCTGGGCCACACACGGTGCCGAGCGCTGTTGGGCCAGGCCCAAAACAGTGCACGGGCACCCGCGGCCCGCGGCGCGCCGAATCCATTTCCATATCCGCCGCACCCCACGGTAACGGCACGCGTCGATTGCGGCGCCGTGGGATGGGACGTGCCCACGATCTCTTAATGGAAAGGGCGAAACGCCCCCCACTCCCCCATAAAAGCAGAGGTAGCAGGCGCGGTTCCCCTCCCTGCGCTCTCATTACGTCGTCTTCCACCTGCAAAAGATTCCTTCTTGCGCTCTGCCTCCACACCTCCGCCGCCGCCGAGCTCTTCGTCCCCTTCCTTCCGCCGCGTCCGCCATGGCCCCAAAGACCGACAAGGCGAAGGCGGAGAAGTCCAAGAAGGAGAAATCCGAGCAAGCGGCCAAGCTCATCGCTTACCGGAAGCGGCACGTCGTCTTCCCGCCGAAGCTCGGCGTGCAGGAACTCTGGAACAAGTACTACTTGTTCTGGTCCAAGGGAACCGATGCGCATCCCCGCACGCGAGCATACCCGGCCGTCGCCAAGGACAACTATCCCGGCGGGTATCACTTCTTTGCTGCCTTTTTCCATTGTGGTCTCTGTCCTCCTTTTTCGAACTTCTTCTGTGACATCATGAACACATACGGCTTCCATCTGCTTGATTTCACCCCCAACGCCATTCTCACCATGGCTGTCTTCGCACATATGTGCGAAAACTTCATAGGAGTCCACCCCAACGTAGCCCTCTTTAGACACTTTTTCACTCCTAGAGCCGAGGCCGATGCCCCCCTCTCCGGAGGAATTTCTTGGGTCTTCCGTCTTAATAAGAAAGGGGCGTACTTGCCGGGGGAGCTCCGCGGCAAGTGGGAGGAATGGCGAGCGGAGTGGTGCTGGATTGTAGAAGACCAGCCGCAAGCCTTCACTGCGCCGCGCACGACGCCCATTGTGCGCGGCAGAGATTGGAGTGATCTAGACTCCGACGACGTCAAGCTCGACATCGCCCTCGTCCGGATTCTTCGTCTTCGGATGGCCCGGCTATCGGTTGCCGAGGTGGGCGCGGATTTCCTCCGCCGGCGCATCGCCCCTCTCCAAGACCGGAAGAGGCCGGCCTGGGAGTACGGCGGCCCGGCAGATATCATGAGGCTGCGCCCCGGGCTTAATTTCAACTTCACCACTCTGGAGCTGCGCGGGATGGTACGAGAACTCTTCAAGTACGACCCGACGCACCCCGAGTGGTTCAGGACTCCCCGGGAAGTGGTGCCGCTCTGCAACAACGCCGCGAGGGACCGGATCCTTTCCATGATGCCGATGTGCGACTCGCATGGCTTGGACCGCTCGTGGATCGCCCCGAAGCCCATCGACGTCCTCAACTTCTACGACAACCTCACCGAGGTGGCGAGTAACAAGGAGGACCTCAAGCTGCACACGCGGGACACCACCAATCAGGAAATCGCCTATATTGCTTCTCGGGCTGAGGAGGCCGCCGCAGCCGCGGCGGCAGGAGTCTTCGGGTTCTCGCCGGAGGAGGCGGAGGCCGAGGAGGCGTCCACCCAGGCGGAGGAGGCGGAGATCCGCCGGTTGCTGAACCTCCCACCCGACGCGCTCGCCGGGGTCCCCTCGTTGAGGCACTCCGGGATCCATGGGATCGCGACGGAGGCCGCGGCAATGGAGGGCACCGCCGGAGGGAGCAGAGGCGCCGCGAGGGGCGGAGGCGCCAAGGGAAAGAGGGCCGCAGTGCTGGACGCTGGGCCCAGCGAGCCGGCCGGGGCAGAGGAGGAGGAGGAGGAGGAGGCCGAAGACTCCGGCGGATCCACGGAGTTATACGCCGACGACCTCTCCTCGTCGGAGAGCTCCCCGCCCCCGGCAAGCCCGAAGCAGTCCCCGGCAAAGCGCCTCCGCAAGGCGGCGACGGGGGAGAGGGCGCAGGCGCCCCGGCAACAGCCACCTCGGCGGGCGGCTCCACGGGGGAGTCAAGCCGCGCCAAGGCCGTCCGGCGCACCAGCCGCAGCGGAGGCGGCCCGTGCGCGGACCACGACGGAGGCGCCCCGCAGGCCGGCAGCGAGCCGGCAGGGGTCTTCTCGGAGCGGAGCAACGGCTCCGCCCGCTCCTCGGGCGCCGGCGGCCACAGGGGCTGGGTCTTCGCAGCCCCCAGCCCCGGTGAACACCAAGCGCGCGAGGGAGTCTTCACCTCCCGCTCCTCGCGTCGACGCGCCCACGGTGGAGTATGACTTCTCCGCCCTGAGCGAGGACGACGAGGAGGACCAGGAGTAAGGATCCGAGATTCTACATCTTCTCGATTTTTGTCTTGAACTTCTGTTGATGCTGACTCCGTTTACTGTTTTGATTTCAGGACCCTGGCCCACCGCGCAGCGAAGAAGGCCAAGGCGCCCGAGGCCGAGGTCGCGGAAGGCTCAGCGGCAGCGGCAACAGAGGGCGTGCCGGAGCCGAGCCTGCCGGACTCGAGCACTGCTCCGATGAGCAGCCCCCAGCGCAGCCCGCAGCGCAGCCCCCAGCGTAAGTCTGGGGTTCTCTTTTCGCTTGTCGGGGTACGCCTGAGGCTTTGATTTTGTCTTCATGTATTGACATCTCTTGTCTTGTTCTGTGCAGAGGAGGAGCCCCAGCGGGAAGAGCGCCCGGAGGTCACAGCTGAGGAGCCACAGGCCCCGCCATCCCCGCCAAGGCAGGACTCTCCAGCAAGGGAGAGTGCTCCGTCAAGGGCGGGTACTCCGCCAAGGCAGAGTACCCCGCCAAGGACGAGCAGCCCGGCAAGGGCGGCCACCCCGCCTAGGCCAAGTTCCCCGGCGAGGGCGACTACTCCGACGAGGCCGAGCTCCCCGGCGAGGGAGCCCGCCGCTGAGGACGTCCGCCAAGGTAATCTTTGTAACTTGTCTTCTTGGCTTGTCTCTTTTTTGGATATTTGCTTGAGTCTTGAATTTCTTTCTCTTCTTCTTCCTTCTAGATCTTCCTCCTCCTGCGCCCATGGAGACGGCGGGAGCATTTGATGCTGCACCGGCCACCGGTCCCTCCGCCGGCCAAGAGCAGAGGTTCTATCTCGAGGCCCCCAATGGCGTCTTCATTCAGATGCCGTGGGGGTCTTTGTCGCGAGCTCCTGCGGAGGGCGAGGCGTTCGACGGAGAAGTCCTCGCCTCCGCAGGCCTGAAGATCGTCCAGGCGCCCGGTGGAGGTGAGGGGCCCGAGGAGGAGCGATTGCTTCATCAGCTCCTGGCCCTTTATCGGGCCAGGCAAGCAAAGCTCGCTTCCCGGGAGGCTCTTGCCGCCAAGGCTGCGGCAGAGATGGAGAAGCGTGCGGCGGAGCTCAGCGCCGCCAATCAGGCTGCCCTTCGCCAGGTGGCGGAGGAGCGTGAGCGCCTCGCCGGCGAGTACCAAGAGTGGGTGCTCGAGAAGGCTGAAGCCGATGAACAGCAGCGTCTCGCCGGGGTGGAGATGTCCCGGCGAGAGGGAGAGCTCGCGCAGCGGAAGGTTGAGCTGGACTCCCATGAAGAAGACCTTGCCGCTCGCGAGGCTGTCCTTGGCGGGGAGCTGAAGGAGGCGAAGGCCGCCGCGGTTGCCGCGGAGGACGCCAAGAAAGAGCTCGCCGCCAAGGTCGAACAACTGGAGAAGGCGATGAAGGTGAGCGCCGAGAAGGTTGCCGCGCTCATCTTGGAGCGCGAGAAGGATGCTCACACAAACTCAGAGCTTCAGGTGAGTTTATCCAAGAGGGGTGACGAGCTGAAGGCCGCCAAGGACTCCATCGAGGACTTGGAGCTGAAGGTCACCACCCTGAAGGAATCGCTCGATGCTGCCCGGGCCCAGGAGACCAAGTTGAAGGATGAGCTCCGCAAGGAGCGAACCTTGATGGAGAGCGTCAACAAGGCATCCGAGCTCTTCCGGCAGACTATTGAAGTGTGGACCGAAGAGCTGGTTTCTTCTGCGTCCAATATTGACCAGGAGTTGCTGGCGTTGAAGGTCGAACATCTTATCTACTCGCCGGATCCAGATCTCCCGCACAGCGCCAAGCTCAGCCTCTTCTTCAGAGGCGTCGCTCCAGCTCTTGCAGGTCTCCGGAACCGCATCCCCGCGCAGCTGGCCGAGGAGTCGCGCCGGCTCTGCGCGGGAACTTTGGAGCGGGTCTTGTCGAAGATCGTGTACCGCAACCCGGGAATCAACCTCACGAACGTTCTTCGCACCCTGCCGGCAGATGCAGACACGGAGGCCCTGAAGGAGCAGGTCGGCCACATCATCGCCAAGGTGGCAAAGCTTGGCAGGAAGGAAGGCGACCGCGTAGACTAGGGCCCCATTTATCTTTATCTTTCTGTTGCTGCACATTATACTATGAACTCATTAGTCCATCGCGACAAACTATCCTTTGTAAGATATTTGCTTTACTTCGATCAATCAGTGCAATGTTATCTTCCTTGTTCCAATCTTTGACTTTGTATGTTTTTCACCCTACGCTCCCGGGGAGCTCGCCGGCAAGGGGCCCTTGTCGCGAGCGCTGAGCGCTGGACTCTAAGCAGCCTGCCGGCCAAGGTCCTTGCCGGTAAGCAACCTTGCCGCAGCAAGTCGCAACGCACTTAGCTTGCTGAGCGTACTCGGAAACGAGGCAAGGGCGCGACACTTGTCGCAGCTCACTTAAATCGTTGAGTGAACTCAAAAACAAGATAAGGGTGCGGCAAGCTACGGGTAGGTTCCTCCGCGCACAGGTTTTCCATACAAAGTGTGATTGTTCAAGGAAGACAACCAAAATTTAAAATTTGAACTGGTTAAATTCTAGCAACTTATCTTTCATATGCTGCTTGCTCATATTGCTTGCTTCCCGGTAAGGCTTCTCTTTCTTGAACAGCACTTGGTTCTTCCTCCACCTCCTTCCCCCCCGGCAAACTTGTGCGCGAGGACCGTTCCTTCTGTTTAGGAGGAAAGAGAAAGGGAGAGGGAAACAAGTATCGGTAAGCCTTCTTCGGTCTCGAGGCGGACAGCGCCGGGCCTCGTAACTTGTCTCACCCGATAAGGGCCTTCCCACTTCGGCGTCAACTTGTTGGAATTCTTGGCGGACTGAACACGCCGAAGAACAAGGTCGCCTTCCTCGAGACTCCTGGCCTTGACTTTGCGGCTATGGTAGCGGCGCAAAGCTTGCTGGTATCGAGCAGCTCGTACAGCAGCCTGGAGACGTCCCTCCTCAAGGAGCAAAGCGTCATCTTGCCGCAGTTGCTCTTGCTCGAGCTCATCATAAGCGAGTACTCGAGGAGATCCGTATACGAGTTCCGTGGGGAGAACTGCCTCTGCTCCATAGACTAGAGCAAAAGGTGTCTGCCCGGTGACTCGACTTGGTGTCGTTCTGATTGACCAAAGAGCCGCCGGGAGCTCCTCTATCCAATTTCTTCCGCACTTGCGCAGCCTGTCAAAGGTCCTTGTCTTGAGTCCGCGCAGCACTTCAGCATTTGCCCTCTCCGCTTGGCCGTTGCTCCTCGGGTGAGCAACAGAAGCGAAACAGACCTTGGCGCCAAGGTCTTGGACGTACTGCATGAAGGTGCGACTAGTAAATTGCGTACCGTTGTCGGTGATGATCCTGTTCGGGATCCCGAAACGGCAAACAATCGACCTGAAGAACCTGACTGCTGACTGTGCTGTCACCTTCCTCACCGGCTCTACTTCTGGCCACTTTGTGAACTTGTCGATTGCAACGTACAAGTACTCAAAGCCCCCGACAGCGCGAGGGAAAGGGCCGAGGATATCGAGCCCCCAGACCGAGAAGGGCCATGACAAAGGGATTGTTTGGAGAGCTTGAGCTGGCTGATGAATTTGCTTTGCATGGAACTGGCACGCTTCACACTTGGTTACTAGTGCAGTTGCATCTTGGAGGGCTTCTTGCCAAAAGAACCCTTGCCGGAAAGCTTTCCCGGCAAGCGCCCTTGCGCCAATGTGGTGGCCACATATGCCTCCGTGTATTTCTGCCAACAGCTTATGTCCATCTTCTCTGGAGATGCACTTCAACCTGACACCGTTGAGTCTTCTTCTGTATAGCTCGTTATCCACGAACTGATACATACTTGACTGCCTGGTTATCTTCTCTATCTCTTGAGGGTCGTCGGGAAGTTCTCCAGTTTGCAGGAAACGGACGATCTGCTGCGCCCATGCCGGAGCCCGAGGCTCGACGGCAAGGACTAAAGGCTCGAGGGCCGCTGCGGGAACCTCAGCTTCTACGGCAAAGACCTCTGGTCCTGCCGGAGCTGACGGTCCCCCGGCAAGCTCGCCGGGGCGAGGCTTGTCAGGAACACTTGCTTCGACTGCACAAGCCCGAGGGCTTGCAGGAGCAAACTGTTCCTCAGCGTTGTTGTTGATCTTGGGAACTTTAGCGGCGGTCTCAGGAAGATCCGCCGGCAAGTAGTCGCCAGAGACCAACTTTCTCTTCTTGGATTGCCCAATTGATGGTGTAACGGATGGCTGAGTCAGCTTGAGTAAGAAGGTCGCTGGTTCCACAGGTAACTTCATCGCGGCGCACTTTGAAAGGCCATCCGCAATCTCATTTTGAGCTCTCGGGACGTGCTCCATCTGCAAACCTTCAAAGTGCTCTTCAAGCTTTCTCACTTCATCGACATAAGCTTCCATCAAAGGGCTCTGATAGCTCTTGTTAACTTGTCGGACCACCAACTGAGAATCGCCCCGCACAATCAGCTTTCTGATCCCAAGTTCGGCCGCGATCCTGAGGCCGGCAAGCAAGCCTTCATATTCTGCAGTGTTGTTTGTCGCTTGCTCCCTGGGAAAGTGCATCTGGATAACATATTTGAGGTGCTCTCCGGTGGGCGCGATGAGTACCACGCCGGCACCGGCGCCTTGCAGCGAGAAGGCACCGTCAAAATACATTACCCATTCACTTGTCGCTTCTTGCACGGGTGCGCTTGTTTCTTGAACTTCATCTTCTGGTGTTGGGGTCCATTCGGCAATGAATTCTGCCAAGGCTCGGCTCTGTATGGTTGAAGTACTTTCAAACTTGAGTCCGAAGCTCGACAGCTCCAGTGCCCACTCGACGATCCTGCCTGTTGCCTCTGGATTGTGCAATATCCTCTTCAACGGAAAGCGAGTGACCACTGTTATCTCATGGGCTTGGAAGTAGTGGCGCAGCTTTCTTGAGGCCATGAGGAGGCCGAAAAGCAATTTTTGCACACCAGAGTACCTTGATCTAGCCCCCTGGAGAAGGGAACTTAGAAAATACACTGGGCGCTGCACCATCTTCTTCCGCACCTCTCCTTGTTCCTGCGCAGAGTCTTCCTTGTCGGGGCCAGAGCTCGTCGGGACAGCCCCCTGCTTGTCGCTAGATTCGCTCGCCGGTGATGCTGACTCCTCGTCGGACTCCCTCTCCGCCACTAACGCAGCACTAACCACCTGGTTGGTTGCCGCTAAGTATAGCAACAACTTTTCCTGTGGTCTAGGTGCGACAAGTGTAGGAGTGGAGGACAGGTACCGTTTCAAATCCTGCAACGCTGCCTCCGCTTCCGGAGTCCACTTCATGGGACCTGCCTTCTTCAAGATTTTGAAGAAAGGTAGGGCGCGTTCTGCGGATTTTGAAATGAACCTACTGAGGGCAGCAACACAACCTGCAAGCCTTCTGACATCCTTGACGCGCTTCGGGGCCTCTATCTGCTCGATGGCTTTGATCTTGTCGGGGTTGGCTTCAATCCCCCTCTGTGATACAAAGAACCCGAGAAGCTTGCCGGAGGGGACTCCAAAGACGCACTTCTCGGGGTTCAACTTGAGCTGTATCCTGCGCAGGTTCTGAAACGTTTCTTCCAAGTCTTGAATCAGGGTTTCTTTGCTCTTGCTCTTCACCACGATGTCATCCATGTAAGCTTCTACATTTCTGTGAATCTGTGGCTCAAAAGCAGTGTACACCACCCTTGCAAAGGTTGAGCCTGCATTCTTCAATCCAAATGGCATGCGGATAAAGCAATAAGTGCCACATGGAGTGATAAATGCAGTCTTCTCTTCATCCTCCTTGGCCATGAAAATCTGATGATAGCCTGAGTATGCATCAAGAAAACAGAGTAGCTCACATCCGGCGGTGGAGTCAACGATCTGGTCAATGCGCGGCAAAGGGAAGGGATCCTTGGGACATGCTTTATTGACATCGGTGAAGTCTATACACAGTCTCCACTTCCCGTTGGCTTTGCGCACGACGACTGGGTTTGCCAGCCACGTCGGATGGATCACACCTCTAACTAGACCTGCTGCCTCTAGTTTCTTGATCTCCTCATTGATGAACTCTTGGCGCTCCACGGCTTGCTTCCTCACTTTCTGCTTGATTGGCCGCGCATGAGGACAGACAGCAAGCTTGTGCTCAATCACCTTCCTGGGAACACCAGGGATGTCAGATGGTTGCCAAGCAAACACATCGACATTCGCCCGCAGGAAGGCGACGAGCGCGCTTTCCTATTTGCTGTCAAGGGTGGCACTGATGGTGAAGGTACCACCAGTGCCATCCTCCTTTGCGGACACTTTCTTGGTTGCCGGAGGAGCAGCCATTCCTTTCTTGCTCTTGCCGGTGGAGCTCGATGGAACGTCCTCGACGGCAGCGCAGCACTCCGAAGAGGTGCGGTTGCCGGAGTGGGTCCCAGAGCACTTGCCGGACTTGGTCTTCGTCTTCTTCCCCCCGGGAGCTTCAGCGGCAAGAGTATCCTTCTCGGCCGCAGCTGCCGCATCCCGGTAAATCTTGTCGGCGCAGATAAGCGCATCCTTCTTGTCGCTGTGGACAGTGATGACGCTTATCGGCCCCGGCATCTTCAGCACGTTGTAAGCATAGTGGGAAGCTGCCATGAACTTGGCGAGGGCGGGACGGCCGAGTATTCCATTGTAGGGCAATGGAATATCAGCGACGTCAAAGGTGATGCGCTCAGTCCTGAAGTTGAGCTCCCCGCCAAAGGTCACCGGCAGAGTGATCTTTCCCTTTGGCTTGCTCCTTCCCGGGTTGATTCCTTGGAATGAACCGGTCTCTTCGAGCTCGCCGTCTTGAATCTGGAGTTTCTTGATCACAGCGGAGGAGATCAAGTTCAGGCCGGCCCCGCCGTCAACCAACATTTTGGTGACCTTGAGGTTGCGGATGGTGGGAGAAACCAGCATCGGCAAACACCCGACCGCGGTGGTGCGGTCAGGGTGATCCTCAAGGTCGAAAACGATGGGCGTGCTGGACCATTTGAGGAGCCTGCGCGACTCCACGGGCGGCTCCGCTGCGTTTACCTCACGCACCCACTGCTTGAGTTGGCGGTGGGAGGTGTGCAGGGAGGCGCCACCGTCGACGCACAGGACCTCCGTGGCCTTCTGGAACTCCTGCTCGCTGTTCTCGTCATCCTCCATGTCTTCATCGTCGTCTTCGTCGTTGTCGCGGCCCCGGGGAGGTCGATCTCCTTGCCGCTGCTTGGCCTTGCCGCGGCGTCCTCCCCGGCCGTTGAACGGCCGCTTCTTGCTGGGCTCTTCCCCGCCACCCTGGGCCTTCTCCTTGTCGCGCCTCTCGTACTCAGCTTTTTGCTGCTCGACGAGGTACTCGACGCGCTTGCAGTTGGAGAGATCGTGACCCTTGGTGCGGTGAATCTTACAGTATTGCTTGTCGGAGCTACCCGGCTTGTCGGCCGCCGCCGCAGGGGCAGGCTCCTTGCCGGAGCCGCCAGCCTGCGCTTGCTTGGCGGGGGCCTCCTTGCCGGACTTCTCGACGGCAAGCACTTCCTTCTTGCCCTTCTTTCTGTTGTTCCGCCGCCGGCTCTTCTTTGCCGGGGCGGCGTCGTCGCTGTCGCTTCCCCCTGCGCCAGCATCCTCCCCGGGGAGTTTTCTCCCCTCTTCCGCGCGGGCGCACTTGTCAGCAAGAGCGTAGAGCTCGCTGACGTCCCGGATCTTCGTCATCGCCATCTCTTCACGCATGCGGCGGTTACGCACGTTCTGATGGAACGCGCTGATAACCGCGGCAGGGTGAACGTCAGGGATGTTGTGCTGCACCCGGCTGAAGCGTTGGATATATTTGCGCAGGGTTTCGCCTTCCTTCTGGGCCAAGATGTGGAGATCGCTCTCCTGGCCATGGGGTTTGTGGCCGCCAGTGAAGGCGCCAACAAACTGATGGCAGAGGTCGGCCCAAGAAGAGATAGAGCCTTCCGGCAAGTGCATGAGCCACGAACGGACGTTCGGCTTCAGCACGAGCGGGAAGTAGTTGGCTAAGATCTTCTCGTCGCGCCCCCCGGCAGCCTGCACTGCGATAGTGTAGACGCTGAGAAACTCCGAGGGGTGCGTCTTGCCGTCGTACTTCTCCGGTACGTCGGGCTTAAAGTTCTTCATGCTGGGCCACTGGACGCGCCGCAGCTCGCGAGTGAACGCAGGGCAGCCTGCCGCGTACGGCAAGTCGCCTGGTTCACCGGGCGCGCGCGCGTCGACAGTGTCTCCAGCTCTCTTGTCGGATTGTCGCCGAGCTTCTCGGCGGCGCTCGATCGTGGTTCGAGCGTCTTCATCTCGCCGGTCGTCGAGGACCTGGCGCTGGTCCCGACGGGCCCGCGGGTCCGACGAGGCTGTGGAGCCGTCGTCGGGGTTGTTCCGGCGGGGCGGCGTCTTCTGTTTCTGCGCCGGGGAGTGCACGCTTGTCGCACCCCCAGCAGTCTTGTCGCCGATAGCCTTCGTCTTCTCAGCTTGCCGGAATCTTCGGGTTCTCGCCGGAGGAGGCGGAGGCCGAGGAGGCGTCCACCCAGGCGGAGGAGGCGGAGATCCGCCGGTTGCTGAACCTCCCACCCGACGCGCTCGCCGGGGTCCCCTCGTTGAGGCACTCCGGGATCCATGGGATCGCGACGGAGGCCGCGGCAATGGAGGGCACCGCCGGAGGGAGCAGAGGCGCCGCGAGGGGCGGAGGCGCCAAGGGAAAGAGGGCCGCAGTGCTGGACGCTGGGCCCAGCGAGCCGGCCGGGGCAGAGGAGGAGGAGGAGGAGGAGGCCGAAGACTCCGGCGGATCCACGGAGTTATACGCCGACGACCTCTCCTCGTCGGAGAGCTCCCCGCCCCCGGCAAGCCCGAAGCAGTCCCCGGCAAAGCGCCTCCGCAAGGCGGCGACGGGGGAGAGGGCGCAGGCGCCCCGGCAACAGCCACCTCGGCGGGCGGCTCCACGGGGGAGTCAAGCCGCGCCAAGGCCGTCCGGCGCACCAGCCGCAGCGGAGGCGGCCCGTGCGCGGACCACGACGGAGGCGCCCCGCAGGCCGGCAGCGAGCCGGCAGGGGTCTTCTCGGAGCGGAGCAACGGCTCCGCCCGCTCCTCGGGCGCCGGCGGCCACAGGGGCTGGGTCTTCGCAGCCCCCAGCCCCGGTGAACACCAAGCGCGCTAGGGAGTCTTCACCTCCCGCTCCTCGCGTCGACGCGCCCACGGTGGAGTATGACTTCTCCGCCCTGAGCGAGGACGACGAGGAGGACCAGGAGTAAGGATCCGAGATTCTACATCTTCTTGATTTTTGTCTTGAACTTCTGTTGATGCTGACTCCGTTTACTGTTTTGATTTCAGGACCCTGGCCCACCGCGCAGCGAAGAAGGCCAAGGCGCCCGAGGCCGAGGTCGCGGAAGGCTCAGCGGCAGCGGCAACAGAGGGCGTGCCGGAGCCGAGCCTGCCGGACTCGAGCACTGCTCCGATGAGCAGCCCCCAGCGCAGCCCGCAGCGCAGCCCCCAGCGTAAGTCTGGGGTTCTCTTTTCGCTTGTCGGGGTACGCCTGAGGCTTTGATTTTGTCTTCATGTATTGACATCTCTTGTCTTGTTCTGTGCAGAGGAGGAGCCCCAGCGGGAAGAGCGCCCGGAGGTCACAGCTGAGGAGCCGCAGGCCCCGCCATCCCCGCCAAGGCAGGACTCTCCAGCAAGGGAGAGTGCTCCGTCAAGGGCGGGTACTCCGCCAAGGCAGAGTACCCCGCCAAGGACGAGCAGCCCGGCAAGGGCGGCCACCCCGCCTAGGCCAAGTTCCCCGGCGAGGGCGACTACTCCGACGAGGCCGAGCTCCCCGGCGAGGGAGCCCGCCGCTGAGGACGTCCGCCAAGGTAATCTTTGTAACTTGTCTTCTTGGCTTGTCTCTTTTTTGGATATTTGCTTGAGTCTTGAATTTCTTTCTCTTCTTCTTCCTTCTAGATCTTCCTCCTCCTGGCGCGCCAAAGATGTCGGGGGAAACTGTCCGCCACGAACACCTATGGGACCGGAGTCCCTTGTCTGTGCGGTACGAGGGCGGAGGGAGCACAAAGAGCAGATCGAAGCAAACACGCGGGCAGTTTTACCCAGGTTCGGGCCGCACGGATGCGTAAAACCCTACTCCTGCTTGGTTGTGTATTGAGTTGAGTGCTCGGGAGCTTGAAGAAGCAGCTACACCGTGCGTGAGAGTAATCTAGGTTTCGAACCCCCTCCACGTTGTGCATGGGCCTCCTTTTATAGTGCAAGGGGTCACCGACAGGTGTCAACGTAGGAGAAAGGGGTAAAAATGTAAAAGAGGTGGTAGTTGTAACAGTGCGGGAACAGTGGAGCTACAGTACAGAACAGTGGTCTATACCTACTTTAACAGTGGGGGACAAGGGCATTTAATGCCCGTCGCCGTCGACCCCAAAAGCTCCCGCCTTAGCGTCTC
>LR738715.1:159159102-159212859 GCA_902687465.1 Secale cereale | reverse complement strand
TAGTATCGAAGTTCTGAACGACACAAGGCATAGGAGAAATGCATAGCTTTGATGGTGGAGTTCAGATCATTTACCTCCATCACCCGATGGCACGAGGACTCCCTGTCAGTGGCAAGGCAGGCAAGGGCCACCACCGAGGCTGCCACGGTCGACGGCCAGTAGGAGAGGTGCTTATGGTCCAGAAGTGTGAGCAGGGCCAGGTGCTTGGCCAGATCCTCCACTTTGTCGTCTGCTTTTGCTGCCTTCAGATAGAACCTGCAGAATCAGGAAACAAAAAAGTGAACTGTTGGGTTTGTCTTCTCGTTCAGTTTGCTCGGCTTGGCACAGACGAGAATGCAGGAAGGAAACATGTAGTACCAGAGAAAATTGTGGACTGTCGTGACGAAGCACTGGAAGTCGAGGACCTCCTGAACCAGCCACTCCATGGCGACGACCTCGCTCCGGCTGTAAAGGTTGATCCCTACCATGAAAGACTTCTGCATGATGCTGGAAGAGATAACACACACAGTGAGATTACATTGTCCTAAATAGAGTCAAAGATGAGGGAGCATATGGTGATCCTAGATAATAAATTAAGAAGACGAGGGAACAAATGGTGAATTGGTGATCCCAGGGATAATAAGGATAATGCAGTGCAATGTAAAGAGGTGGACTGGTAAAGAAGAATATATCATGCTGTTGTAAAGTTCTCTGTTGGTTATGTATAGTGCTACTGTGTGCCGCATTTTTCTTTTTTTCAGATGTGGTCAAGAATAAGAAAACATTCACCTGAATTCAGGCTCAAAAACTTCAACAAAACCACAAAAATTGCTCTGATTTCTCTTGCAAAGTTATGTAAGTACGTGCTACCAGAAAGCTGATGCATAATTGGTTTACTTAGGAAAAAAATAGATGAAACTCTGGCAAGGGCTGTCTAACCAAGTCAAAATAGCCACTAAATCGTGATAACTGCCTGAAGTACAAACTGAAGTTAGGATCTTATGGCAGCATCACTTTTACAGTGCTTCATCAATTCACAAATCGAAGATGCTAACTACCATGCTCAAGTGGTTGGTGAGAGCTATCTGATTGCAGGTGAATGAATTAGGAAAGTCAATTATGCTCAACATCAACATTTCCTAATGTAAGTGGTTGGTGGAGTATGTGACAAATTTTGAAGTAATAGCATGCAGAGATAAGCCTTTAATGAGAAAAATAGCCACTCTATATGAGCTATTATCACATGTTTGTAGTATGATTTTGCCACGGGATCAACCAATGACAGCTTTCAATAAATTCAAGGTATCCCCTGGGCACTTGCTAGTTGCTAAGGTCTACCAAATGCCCAATTAAGTTATAAATTGTAATGTGCTCTGCCAAATAGAGAAGAAAACGCAACATAGAAGAGCTTAGTTAGGATTTAACAGTATTGTACTGCAACCATCTGAGGAAAGAATAGGAAGCTACGCTGAAACCTGGACTTGCATTAAAAGTATGCAGTTCTTTGAAGCTTCAGTTAGCAATGCTTTGTAACAGGGTACAAACGTTCAACCAAGACAATCCTATCTTACTACCAACCTGCAGTAGTACTCATACTGAAAGGGGGAATAAGAAAATATACCATGCACACATTTTACTGAATCAGAATGAACATGTAGCACAAAGGAGCTCAATACCTATTGTATGGCTGGTTCTCTTCAATGCGGGTGGCCAGGGTGATGCAGGCAATGCCCAGCAACTGCACATTCCTAGAGCCCTTCATGTATCCACGTGTCAAGAAGCGGTCCATCAGTCCAATTCCCAGGAACAATGTCTCTGGCTGCAGCTCTGTCACGTGCCCATGCTACACAATTCATGTGAAACAGTTATTATTCTGCAAGTTGCAGATACATTTTATATCTGAGAACAGTTGAATCCTCATATTATGTACAAGGATCTCATAATTTTATTACCATTTTAATATCTAGTTGTGCATCAAAATCTTCAGGTAAAAACACGGCGCCCACAGTATTCTCAGAAGTTCTCTCAAGTCTCATTGCAAATATCAAGTGCATACAGAAGCTTTGTTTTGAGTGGGAATGGTATGAAAGGGGCATATACGGACAATGTACTCAAGAGTTGCATATTTACATAGAAATGATGCTGGTATCCTGATTGCTATAATGTGCCTCCTAGACATGAAGACCATAAGCCATTCAAATAGCAAATGGTTTACTGGATAACTGAGCGAGATATTTTCCTTTTTCAAACACTGAATGTCAAATGTCAAAACAAACACCTCCTCAAAATTAATGGCCAGAATTCTCGAAAAAAAAATTAATGGCCAGACTTGCAATTCAAGTGCTCGCATTGTCACAACAGTTTGGAAAAACAATAACACACGATCACTCTGCTCAACAAAAAATGCCTGTGACTGTGAGCAATCAACTAATCAGATTGTTGTAAAATAACATCTTCGACAGTAGACAACTATCCCCTGCAAAATCTAAGAAATTGCATAGTTCGATCTGCTGCCTCAGCACGCCGAACACATAAACACAACAGAGATCAGCCGCACAACCACAGTGCTTTTTTAGAACATATATATCATTCAGAGAACTAAACCAACACTGAATCTGCAGTACAATGTGACTTCACAGCAAATTACCAGCACAAAACCAACTCACGACCGTAAATCTGTATAATTACCAGCATAAATTGGAATTGAGCTAAAGTGGAATCGCGGTATACATGTAGAATGCAGAGTACAGTGGTGGTGTACACTGACCTCGATGATCCAGTTCACCATGACAGAACGCTGCTCCACGACGTGACGGCCACAGTTGCCTGACATGGAGGCGTACACCTCTGTGTAGTCGCACGCCACCACTCCCCGCCGTTCGCGCTGCCGGAACTGCTCGTAGCTCTCCTCGTCCTCCAAGTCATCGAACTGCTTCCACTGACACAAACATTCCAACGAAGCCACCAAATCAGATCAAACACCGCACTGAGTCTCGCAGAGAGACCCAATTTCCAACAGATTTTAAGAGGAACTGTGTGGAACCCGCTCACCTCTGCGATGGCGACGGCCTCGGCGACGGCGTGCGGCTTGTGTTGCACACAGGGGACGAACTGCTTGGCGTAGTCGAGGAAGAGGGAGAAGGTGCGGGAAGGGGGGGCGTCGTCCTCATCGTCGTCGTCCTCGGAGGAGGAAGAGGAGGTGTCGAGCAGGGGGCTGAGGGAGTAGTCGGTGCAAGGGCTGGGAGCACTGAGCACCTCCTCCTCCGCGTCGGTCTGCGTGAGCTCGTCGCAGGCCGAGGAGTACTCCGTCGCCTCGGCATCGTCGGCGAGCAGCTCGGGGCAGGCGAGGCCGGGGTGGAGGACGGAGCGGAGGCACGACGACTCGGAGGCCTCGACCTCCGCGGGGCGCGCCGTGGCGCCGCCGATGACCTCGGAGCACTCGGAGGCGGCGGGCCGCGCCTCGCCCGAGTCCTGGCGCCTCGGCCTCTTCTCCGGGCGCTGCGCCGCGGCGAGGGCGGCGGCGGAGGAGGTGGCGGTGGTGGTGGAGACGACCTCGCTGCGGAAGGAGGAGGAGGCCGACGTGGACGACTCCGCGGGCCGCTTCCCCGCCATCGCCGCCGCGATCTGGTCTGGGAGCGGGGCAGCCGCGTCCCTCCGGCGGCGGAAGGGGTGGGAGCGCGGCCTCGTGGGCACCGGCGCGAGCATGGTGGGAGGCATGGCGTGCGCGTGGGTGCGTGTGCGTGTGGGTGTGTGGCTACGGCTAGGTGCTCTCTGATTTGGCTTGGTTATATAGCCGTGATGAGGCCGTCGACAGCGGGGAGGAAGGGGAGGGGAATGGGGGTGCCGTGCCGCAGGAGGATGAGCTCACCTCACAGACACAGACCGACCGCTTCATTTGAATTTGAACTTCCAAAGCTTTGGTGAGGATGCCAAGGGCACGGAGCTACGGCTACGCCCGGTGCACATGCACCGCTCGGGAGGACCCCACCTCCTGTCAGCACAGATCCGTGGACCCCCAGCAGGAGAGGAGGACCCATGTTGTAGAAATGTTCTACGGACGATCCCGTTTCCGATCGACACGGAAGGCGGCTGCTTCCGCCGGTGGGAATGTCCGTGCTGTCGCAGGATGAGATAGCATACACATGCCAGGTTGTCTCGGACGAGGATCCCTGTATGCAATATTTTTATGTCTTTTTCATCAGGGGAAAGGTGTTTTCATTAACTTAATGTGTGGTCAGCCATCTCTAAGTTATTTGACGAAGAAGAGAAAGAGAGAGGAGGAGGAAAAAAAAACGAAAACGAAATGACGTTTGCACACCGATATGGTGTGATTGCATTAAAAAAAAAGAACACGAGCCAGCTCACCAAGGTTTACAACCCATCAAACACATTAACCTACGCTACAAGGGCGCTAGCTGAGTGTGTCCACGTGGTCTTTTAGTGTGGCGATTGAAAAATATCTACTCTGTATTTTTTCCTTCCTTCCCACAAAAAAAGAAATATATCCTTTCCTTCCGGTAGAAGCTTGCGTTGAGTTGATTGATTGGTTCGTTTCCTTCCAAACAAAGGCCCACCTCTCTCCCCCACACATGCTGTGGGGACCCCGACTCGTAAGTCGCGATCACCGAATGCACGTGTACAGTGATCCCAGAGATCAATGCTCACTGAACACACAGAAACTGAATAACAAGAGTCTTACATCCATACATACCGTATTACACAAATAGGACCATAATGGTCAAGTCTTGAGTATAACATCGCAGTGGAAATCTTCAATGACAACATGGACCCATGCCATCTGCCTTAACCCTACAGGCATTCTGACTGGGAAGCGTCCTAGCTCGCATGCTCATCACCAAAAAATCTTCATCATAACCTGTTCTCTCCCGCCTGGCCAATAAAATAACCAGTGGCAAGCCAATGAGTACATTGAATATACTCGCAAGCAACCTAAGTGTGATGACAGAATAATTATGCAAGGCTCTACTGCTAAATTGGCAGTTTTGCGGAAAGCTAGTTTTTCATATGCAAGTATGATCAACATAAAACATGGATATGCATGTGTCTATAACAAGTATCAGGAGGTCACAGACATCATTATCGAGAAAGAGTTGTAATCAACTCATGCTCAAGCTCATTGTGACTTCCTCGGGAATCACATCATCAACATCACTGACCCATGTTGTTTCCTCACACTCACACACCAGGTTTCGCAAACATTGGACGTAGCCCAAGAGCGGTTACCCAACTGTCCATGACCGTGGACACGGCTATTCGAATAGTTTGACACTCTGTAGAGGTTGTACACTTTACCCACAAGATCCGGGGAACTTCCGTGTCATCCACGACCCGCGGTACCTCAAGTACCCGGGGTAAGCACCCGGTCATTACCTTTCCTTAGACGACACTAACATAGAGTCCACTCGTTGATACACGGCCCTCGGGTACAAACAATAGATCACGGGACTTGCCCTAATTTCAATGTTCACGCGTACCTGAAGGGACCAACGGTGTGTCCGGTGCCCTGTGAAAACAGTCATGGTCGTCTATCCAAGCACGACCCCGTCCCGGGAAAGACCTCAAGTCCTCCCGTCACTAGTAATGCGGGCACCATGCTAGTATCGACCTAAGTAATCAATAAAGCCCCGTCCCATAAGGGGTAGTGTGGTTGCACATGTATGGTTGGAATAACGGTCGCAACTTAAACCAATCCGTTTGAAAAACACACACACTTGCCTCGGTACACCACTTCGTCATCAAGTGGTTACCCATCTCACCATCTCCCTCGGGCATAAATGGCACCCGACGGGGTTTTCGAAAAGTCTTTTGAAAGTATCCTGCCTCCATCACCATGCATATACCCGTCCCATTTGCGTAGCCACTATTAAAGCAACCTAACTACTCCCACCCACACAACCCTCATAGGAAGGTAGGGTCATGTTTGATGCAAGTTTCAACAGTAAAGTAACAAAGGTACCAACCAAAGTGGTCACCTCTTCTACATGATTCCGATGCATTGAATAATAAGGTGCTATGAGACATGCATGAAAAAGGGTTTCTCGAACATGGTCAAAGGGCTGCTTGCCTTATTCTTCCGAGTCTTCAAATCTTCTGGTCCATCTCCGAATACTCCGTTTATTACGTCAACTAACGATGGAAGCAATCATAATAAGCAACACAATCAAAGCAAAAATAAAAGTGCTCTAAAAATAGGAGTTGGACTTTTCTAGGATACCTCTGGTCATATGAAAAATAACCAAGGTGGTTTCATAGGCATTGGATCAATGAATAGCTTGGATCATTTCAATGTGATGGAACCAAGGGGTTTATGGATTTGAAAGAAGTATACAGAAATATTTTCTTGAATGATGAGCCAAGGCACCCATCAACAAGTCATGATTTTAGAAGCATCTAGGAGTTGGTTTCACTGGATTTGGAATTCAAATGAATTTCCTAGGATTTTGCAAAGCTGATAAATATGAAGAAATGGCTCAATATTTGGTGGGGTACAGAAAGTATTAATAAAAATATTCCAAAACTAAGTTTGGATATGACAAGCATCTAGGAATTTGAATCACTGTATTTGGATCAAAAATGAGCTCTGTGTGATTTTCTAAAGTTCATCACAGAAAATGGAATATGGGCATTTGATAAATATTTGTGTAGGAAAAGTCTCTGGAATACTGTGCATGTTGTACCATGTGATAGAGCATGATTTATGGAGCCATAGGAAATTTGAATCATGCAATTTGGAGTTCAAATGAATTATTTAGGCATTTTTGAAGTTGTCTGGAAAAAGAAAATAAAAGGGAAAAAGGAATAAGGGTTTACCCTCCACTGCGCTCAGGGCGGTGGATAGCTCGCGGGCCGGCCCAGCGGCTCGGCCGCACACGCGCAGGGGGCCACGCCGGAGGCGGCT
Source organism: Secale cereale (assembly GCA_902687465.1). Classification (NCBI taxonomy): domain Eukaryota; kingdom Viridiplantae; phylum Streptophyta; class Magnoliopsida; order Poales; family Poaceae; genus Secale; species Secale cereale. The sequence continues at coordinate 159,205,961 of LR738715.1, read as the reverse complement.
TTCGGAGATGCGCTTTCGCGCGGGGGAGGCGGCGTCTGCTGCCCCGCCTCCACTTAAACAAGTGGGCCTGCTGGCCGGGTCGCTGCCAGGTGCCCCCCCCCCCGCAGGGTCATCTTCCTCCTCCCGCTCCCGCAACAGAGGGGAGGGGAGGCTCGGGCCGCGCGACACCGGCGCCCGTCCCCAGCGGCACAGGCCACCTCTGGCCAGGGCGCGGCCACCGGAGGGGCCCCCAGGGTACGGCGCGTCGCGGAGGTCCCTTGGGGCGGCAGGGGAGGGGCCGGAGCACCTCCTGCACCGGCCATGGCGGCGGCCTCGTCGGGTGATGGTGGAGCAGACACCACGGGGCACGGGAAGGGGCGGCGAGGGGACGGGGAGCTTCGCACTCCAGTGGCCGTTCCCCTCCTGGTGGTCAGCAGAGAAGGAGGAGGCCACAGGGAGCCAATTTGGGAGGAGACCGGCGGTGGCTCGACGGCCATGGAGGGGCAAAGGAGACACGAGGGGGAGAGGGAAGATGTCTGGGAGGTGCACCGAAGAGAGGAGGGTCCAGAAGAGGCAAGGGGTGCTCGGGGGAAGGCTCTATATAGGCGCAGCCATGGTGCACCGTAGGCTTTGTCCATGGACGCGCTCGGGCAAGCTCGTGGAGAGAGGAGGAGGACCGGGGAGGATAAGGCCGACCGTCCTGCAGGTCGCGGACGTCGAGCGCACCTCGGGAGACACGGTCGCTCTGCCCAAGGCCGCCTGGAAGCCTCGGGAGGGCCGAGCTATAGTGCCTCGGCGCACTGTAGCGTGCTCCAGAGCGTGCCTTTGGCCGGCATGCTTATGTCTTTGCTTCCTGGCCGTGTCCCCCAGTGTCCAGCAGTACTAGGGAGTAGTAAACAATGGGGAGGTAGTCTTGGATGCTCTGGTGAGCCACTGGAATGAGGAGGGAGGTGAGGAAGAAGGTGAAAACTGCTGTCCAGCAGTAGGAATTGGGGTTTTACCCCCTCCAATGATTGAGCTGAGGCCATAGAGAAGTTACTGGGGGTAGAGGATGATCAGGGGAAGCTGTGGTAAGAATTTGGGGTAAAGGGAAATAGTAAAAGGGGTCCAAACACAGGTTTTGGTAAATGATCAGAAGGTGTTTGATCATGTTTTGGGGAGGCAAATGAATTCCACTTGACATGGGACTTAACAGGATCAAAATTCACATATAATTAGGCCCCTACACCAAATTTGAGCTCATTTGGGCAAAGTGGCCAATGTAACTTTGGTGAACCCTAGAAATCAATAGAAACGGTTTCACCAAGTTTGAGTCAAGTAAATCATCTCGCCTTGATGCACCACTTGGTGTAGCATCATCGTTTGGGGTTATGATCATGATCACAAAGTTTGAGGCCCCAGGTAAAAAGTTGACAATGTAAAGTTGTTCAAATTTGAATTTGAACAGAAGTGGTTTTGGGGCACTTAGACCAAGTTATGCTTCTCCAAAACTTGTGCCTTTCGGCATAGATGCATAATTACATCATTTTAGCATGCTCACCAAGTTTGAGAGCATTTGGACAAGTTTGGCAATGTAGAGTTGCTCAAACTTCAAAATGAACAGAAATGGTTTTGAGGGGATTAGAGGATGTTCCCTTGATCTTCAAGGCATGAGGCTTTGCAAGATCATCAAATATGTCATATATGACATGATAGAATTTCCCTGGAATTTTTGGAGAATATTTCCTTTGTAAATATTTCAAAAGCTTGAAATATTCAGAAAGGGTTTTGGAAGGATTTGCCCAATATTTTGAACATGACCATGTGCTGAAACTCTTATATATGGACAATATATGTCCTATGAGTCTCCCTGAATTTTGGCAAATATTTTTGAAATGATTAAATAATTTTTCCCTATTAAAGACCATTTCTGGCCTTAAGAAAAAGCTTTTAAATAAAATATAAAAATAACTTTTAAAATTATAATTTTGTGGTTTCTGGGAGTCCTATACCTAATAGGATTCAAATATACTTTTTGAAAGATTTTTCACACCCTAAATGAGGTACTTGCAGTGCAAACCTCAATTCAGGGGTTTTTGGAAAACTAATTTTAGAAAATACCATTTGGCCAAAATATTTTTATAAGAAAATTCTATACTGGTCTATACACATGTCATGAACATTGGGAAAAGGTTTTGGGTCAAGGAGATGAAGTATAAGAGTTGGAGGATTTATTTTATTTTTAGAGCACTAGCAAACAGCAGACAAAAGTCAAATCAAGCAAAGTCAAAAACACTCAAAAGTTTTTGTAAATCCACATTTTTAACATGAAAATAAGCTTAAGGAAAGTGGCATGAAAATCAGGGTGTGACAGACCTACCCCCCTTACAAGAATCTCGTCCCCGAGATTCCCAGACTAGGCGTGGAAAGAAAAGCGGAGTCTTGGATACGGGGTAGTCTTCACTTCTTCTTGTTGGTTCTGCTTCCGAGCGGTGCTCTGTGGAATCCTGAAGTGCTTGATGGTATGGCTTTGCGTCCGTCGTTTTGCTTCGTCCCGAATGCGGATGGGCTTCTCGCGGTAGGTCAAATCAGGCTACAGATCAATGGCTTGGTGATCAACATCCTTGTAGAGTTTAGGCTTGTCTGGAACTTGGAGACATTTCCGGAGTTGCGACACATGGAATACATTGTGCACACCGGATAGCTCGGGTGGTAGTTCCAACTGGTAAGCCACTTCTCCTCGTCGTGCAGTGATCTCAAAGGGTCCAATGAACCTTGGTGCGAGCTTCCCCTTGACGTGGAAACGCTTGGTTCCCTTCAGAGGAGTTACCCGTAGGTACACATGGTCCCCGACATGGAAACTCATGTTCCGACGGTGAGTGTCAGCATAGCTCTTTTGCCTTGACTTGACTGCCTTCAAACGCTCTCTGACTAGTTGGACTTGCTCTTCCGCTACGCGGAGAATCTCCGAGCCAAAGACTAGCCCTTCTCCAGTCTCTGACCAGTTGAGGGGCGTGCGACATCTGCGTCCGTACAACACCTCAAATGGTGCCATCTGAAGGCTCGACTGGTAACTGTTGTTATAGGAGAACTCGGCAAAAAGGGAGACAATCCTCCCACTTGGCTCTATATGCCAAGACACAGGCTCGGAGTATGTCTTCGAGAATCTGATTGACTCGTTCTGTCTGACCTCTGGCCTGTGGGTGGAAAGCCGTGCTGAAAGATAACTTGGTTCCCAAGGCTTCTTGGAACTTCTTCCAGAGCCTTGAGGTGAACTGGGTTCCTCGATCTGACACGATCTCCTTGGGAACGTCGTGAAGACTTACGATTCGGTCGATGTAGAGAGCTGCCAGCCGATTGCCATCATAAGTGGTCTTGACAGGAATGGAATGGACCACCTTGGTCAAATGATCGACTATGACCTAAACAGAGTCATGTCCTCTATTCGACCTTGGTAATCCAGTGACGAAGTCCATTCCGACTTTATCCCACTTCCACTCAGGAACTTTGAGTGGTTGAAGCAATCCAGCAGGTCGCTGATATTCAGCCTTGACCCTTTGGCACACATCCCACTTTGCAACATAGGTTGCAATCTCTCTTTTCATCCCGTGCCACCAGAATCGTGCCTTCAAGTCTTGATACATCTTGGTGTGAGCGTTCCTTTGAGAGGAGTGGTTTGCAGATACGCCCGGTCTTTGACGCGGAAGTTTACTTCTTGATGACGGTGGTCGGTGTAGATCTTCCTTCTTGACAGGGCGGTCTTTAAATGTCTTCTATCCAGCTGTCTGTCGCTTCTTTGTCTTCGGACAGACAAGTAGGCCATCAAATAATGATGTTACCCAACTTGTCCAATTACCCCATGAGGTCTAAGGGGTACGCAAGGTAAGCTGGGGTATTGGTGGTGGTCTCGGTGGAGCATTTGTAGAGACCTTCCCGACTAGAGCGAAGGCCCGTGGTCAGAATCTGACCAGGTTGTGGCTCGGTGGGGCTTAAGGGTTTCAAGGATTCTAGTGAGTGAGTGAACTTATATCATCTTATCCTTAAGCACAGTTTCTGAGATGCCAATAGCTCTATCTAGTACTCCGAACGGAAAAGCGGCCTCTCGCATAGACCAACTTCAATCACCACTCATGCCATGCATATCCTCATGACTCTCAAGAGACGGTCTAACAAAATTGTACTTGTCTATGATCCCCAAATCTATATGTATGTCTACCTCTAAAATCCAAAGGTAGATCATACATGCTGCTGAGCTTAAATTAAACTCCACAATCCAAGCACTCAACCTAGTCTTGCAAGGCTCAAGATAAGGCATCTCTATTCTAAGGAAACACGTCATATGCCACTCCAAGATGTTGTTTCCTTCCTATAGATCAACTCCAATAGCCCGGCAATTCCATCAATCACCACATAATCCATCAATTCTACAAATCCGATGTCTACGGTGTTTCAAAAGATCTCAAGTCCCTATGATATCCAAACACTGGGAAGGACTACGCATTACGATAGTAAGTCCACCAAATTCTCATCATCCGGGTCAGTAAACTCCAAGATCATGATTATATAGATCCCTAAATCAACTCCGACAAGTAATCCAATCTCCTAGGTTATTGTCCACCGAGAAGCATGGTATCATGATCAAGATTATCGGTCTAAATCCAATTCACTCCGAACCATGCAGACATATCCAGCATTATACCAACCAGAATCATCTACATAAATCCAAATCTCATGTCCAACGGGTACTCCTACCTGCTTCCCCAAAGTCATGATCCCACCAACATGAAAACCTCACAATCCATCAAGGTCTCAGATAATTCCTCAAAGTCACTGATATAAACCACCAAGTCATCTGTCCAATATCCTCGAACTGGTCTATCTATGGCATCGTCAGACCTCGTGCTATATTAGGATGAAAATGTGCTCACTCATCGTGTCCACTAGCTCCTTTACGAACCCAGTGTTGTGCAAGATTACAAAGGCTTAGCAGGTTCTCTCGCAATACTATAGGTTAAGCACATGGTTAAGGATTCGTGCTGGAGTGTCTCGTGAAGTCTCAAGGGTCTCGGAATGGGTTTCTGGTCTGGAGGGTAAAACATAACTCTACGGGGTTGCACTTGGCCACGGAGGTTGTAGCAGAAGTCTTCAGCGCCAGTTGGTTGCCGAGGTAGAATCCTTGGTGCATCTTGTCTTGCGGGTCTTCAGTTGGGGAGAGAGAGAATAGAGGGAAGAAGCAGCGTAGAGGAGGGAAATGCCTAAAGGGGGTTCTATAGTGCAGGTGCAACAAACAGGTGCAAAAAGACCGAAACAAAAGAAACAAGGCAAGGAAGGTGATATAGCCATGCACTTGTTGCCTGGGGCAAAAGTGCGACTTATATCAAAACACAAGCAAATAAAAGCAAACAACACGCAATCATGGTTCCATTGGAACCATCATATGGACTCGACTGCGCATAGGGGGTACACGACTCATCCTACCCTAGGGGTTCTCGGACTCAGTGTCGTGACTTGTGCCTCGTGCAGTCTTCTGAGCTTCCTCGGGTGTTGCTATGCCCCTTGTAGTTGTTTGATGAATGATCCGGGTTGAGCCTGAAGAATCTTCAACAACTTCTCGCCTGATGAGGTGAGGTGGTGAAGGTGCCTCCTTGTAACTGGCGTTGACTTGTCTTCTCTTGGCTCTTTAATCATGACGATCCCTTGTGCCTTCCGGGGCGTCGAGGGTACCAGGTAGGCAATCCATATGCAATGACAATAACAAGGCATAATAGAGGTCCAACATGTCGGTTTCGTTGATGAAAACATCGACACCAAGAGCGGGGGACGAAGAGAACCGTTTTCCTGCTCACCATAGTGAGGCGGACCAAATGGCAAGGTTCTCATCCACCGGTGGTTGTCGATACAACAACGGTAGTGACATGATTACTCTATTAGCGATGCGTATCATGATTTTGCATAACCTATACCCTGGTCATTTGTAGGCCAAAGTTGCACCATCTTGGGGGCTCTTGTCAAGGGTGTCCCCCATCTTCTGGGTCTTCATGTCCTTATCCATCGAGGATGTAACTTCCGTTGGTATCGTCTTGTCGTGGTGTCACCAATCTTGCGTGCAAAAGTGGTGGGTGAGTGTTCGGCAAGGTGCACTCCACGAGGATTATGGAAAATCCAGTGGTCAGGGGCATAAGGGTTTTAGCGACCAAGGTTTTGAAGGGGAAAGAGATTAAGTATAGCCTAGTTTTTCGAAAAAAAACTGAGAAGGGAAGAGGAGTATAGATAGTTTTGAAAACTACTAATAGTTTTGAAAATAGTTTTACCCTAACTAACGACCATGCTAACTAAGGCTTCCTACAGTCAGGATGGCTCTGATACCAGCTCTGTGGGGACCCCGACTCGTAAGTCGCGATCACCGAATGCACGTGTACAGTGATCCCAGAGATCAATGCTCACTGAACACACTGAAGCTGAATAACAAGAGTATTACATCCATACATACCGTATTACACAAATAGGACCATAATGGTCAAGTCTTGAGTATAACATCGCAGCGGAAATCTTCAATGACAACATGGACCCATGCCATCTGCCTTAACCCTACAGGCATTCTGACTGGGAAGCGTCCTAGCTCGCATGCTCGTCACCAAGAAATCTTCATCATAACATGTTCTCTCCTGCCTGGCCAATAAAATAACCAGTGGCAAGCCAATGAGTACATTGAATGTACTCACAAGCAACCCAAGTGTGATGACAGAATAATTATGCAAGGCTCTACTGCTAAATTGGTAGTTTTGCGGAAAGCTAGTTTTTCATATGCAAGTATGATCAACATAAAACATGGATATGCATGTGTCTGTAACAAGTATCAGGAGGTCACAGACATCATTATCGAGAAAGAGTTGTAATCAACTCATGCTCAAGCTCATTGTGACTTCCTCAGGAATCACATCATCAACATCACTGACCCATGTTGTTTCCTCACACTCACACACCAGGTTTCGCAAACATTGGACGTAGCCCAAGAGCGGTTACCCAACTGTCCATGACCGTGGACACGACTATTCGAATAGTTTGACACTCTGCAGAGGTTGTACACTTTACCCACAAGATCCGGGGAACTTCCGTGTCATCCACGACCCGCGGTACCTCAAGTACCCGGGGTAAGCACCCGGTCATTACCTTTCCTTAGACGACACTAACATAGAGTCCACTCGTTGATACACGGCCCTCGGGTACAAACAATAGATCACGGGACTTGCCCTAATTTCAATGTTCACGCGTACCCGAAGGGACCAACGGTGTGTCCGGTGCCCTGTGAAAACAGTCATGGTCGTCTATCCAAGCACGACCCCGTCCCGGGAAAGACCTCAAGTCCTCCCGTCACTAGTAATGCGGGCACCATGCTAGTATCGACCTAAGTAATCAATAAAGCCCCGTCCCATAAGGGGTAGTGTGGTTGCACATGTATGGTTGGAATAACGGTCGCAACTTAAACCAATCCATTTGAAAAACACACACACTTGCCTCGGTACACCACTTCGTCATCAAGTGGTTACCCATCTCACCATCTCCCTCGGGCATAAATGGCACCCGACGGGGTTTTCGAAAAGTCTTTTGAAAGTATCCTGCCTCCGTCACCATGCATATACCCGTCCCATTTGCGTAGCCACTATTAAAGCAACCTAACTACTCCCACCCACACAACCCTCATAGGAAGGTAGGGTCATGTTTGATGCAAGTTTCAACAGTAAAGTAACAAAGGTACCAACCAAAGTGGTCACCTCTTCTACATGATTCCGATGCATTGAATAATAAGGTGCTATGAGACATGCATGAAAAAGGGTTTCTCGAACATGGTCAAAGGGCTGCTTGCCTTATTCTTCCGAGTCTTCAAATCTTCTGGTCCATCTCCAAATACTCCGTTTATTACGTCAACTAACGATGGAAACAATCATAATAAGCAACACAATCAAAGCAAAAATAAAAGTGCTCTAAAAATAGGAGTTGGACTTTTCTAGGATACCTCTGGTCATATGAAAAATAACCAAGGTGGTTTCATAGGCATTGGATCAATGAATAGCTTGGATCATTTCAATGTGATGGAACCAAGGGGTTTATGGATTTGAAAGAAGTATACAGAAATATTTTCTTGAATGATGAGCCAAGGCACCCATCAACAAGTCATGATTTTAGAAGCATCTAGGAGTTGGTTTCACGGGATTTGGAATTCAAATGAATTTCCTAGGATTTTGCAAAGCTGATAAATATGAAGAAATGGCTCAATATTTGGTGGGGTACAGAAAGTATTAATAAAAATGTTCCAAAACTAAGTTTGGATATGACAAGCATCTAGGAATTTGAATCACTGTATTTGGATCAAAAATGAGCTCTGTGTGATTTTCTAAAGTTCATCACAGAAAATGGAATATGGGCATTTGATAAATATTTGTGTAGGAAAAGTCTCTGGAATACTGTGCATGTTGTACCATGTGATAGAGCATGATTTATGGAGCCATAGGAAATTTGAATCATGCAATTTGGAGTTCAGATGAATTATTTAGGCATTTTTGAAGTTGACTGGAAAAAGAAAATAAAAGGGAAAAAGGAATAAGGGTTTACCCTCCACTGCGCTCAGGGCGGTGGATAGCTCGCGGGCCGGCCCAGCGGCTCGGCCGCACACGCGCAGGGGGCCACGCCGGAGGCGGCTTTCGGAGATGCGCTTTCGCGCGGGGGAGGCAGCGTCTGCTGCCCCGCCTCCACTTAAACAAGTGGGCCTGCTGGCCGGGTCGCTGCCAGGTGCCCCCCCCGCAGGGTCATCTTCCTCCTCCCGCTCCCGCAATAGAGGGGAGGGGAGGCTCGGGCCGCGCGACGCCGGTGCCCGTCCCCGGCGGCACAGGCCACCTCTGGCCAGGGCGCGGCCACCCGAGGGGCCCCCAGGGTACGGCGCGTCGCGGAGGTCCCTTGGGGCGGCAGGGGAGGGGCCGGAGCACCTCCTGCACCGGCCATGGCGGCGGCCTCGTCAGGTGATGGTGGAGCGGACACCACGGGGCACGGGAAGGGGCGGCGAGGGGACGGGGAGTTTCGCACTCCAGTGGCCGTTCCCCTCCTGGTGATCAGCAGAGAAGGAGGAGGCCACAGGGAGCCAATTTGGGAGGAGACCGGCGGCAACTCGACGGCCATGGAGGGGCAAAGGAGACACGAGGGGGAGAGGGAAGATGTCTGGGAGGTGCACCGAAGAGAGGAGGGTCCAGAAGAGGCAAGGGGTGCTCGGGGGAAGGCTCTATATAGGCGCAGCCACGATGCACCGTAGGCTTCGTCCATGGATGCGCTCGGGCAAGCTTGTGGAGAGAGGAGGAGGACCGGGGAGGATAAGGCCGACCGTCCTGCAGGTCGCGGACGTCGAGGGCACCTCGGGAGACATGGTCGCTCTGCCCAAGGCCGCCTGGAAGCCTCGGGAGGGCCGAGCTACAGTGCCTCGGCGCACTGTAGCGTGCTACAGAGCATGCCTTTGGCCGGCATGCTTATGTCTTTGCTTCCTGGCCGTGTCCCCCAGTGTCCAGCAGTACTAGGGAGTAGTAAACAATGGGGAGGTAGTCTTGGATGCTCTGGTGAGCCACTGGAATGAGGAGGGAGGTGAGGAAGAAGGTGAAAACTGTTGTCCAGCGATAGGAATTGGGGTTTTACCCCCTCCAATGATTGAGCTGAGGCCATAGAGAAGTTACTGGGGGTAGAGGATGATCAAGGGAAGCTGTGGTAAGAATTTGGGGGTAAAGGGAAATAGTAAAAGGGGTCCAAACACAGGTTTTGGTAAATGAACAGAAGGTGTTTGATCATGTTTTGGGGAGGCAAATGACTTCCACTTGACATGGGACTTAACAGGATCAAAAGTCACATATAATTAGGCCCCTACACCAAATTTGAGCTCATTTGGGCAAAGTGGCCAATGTAACTTTGGTGAACCCTAGAAATCAACAGAAACGGTTTCACCAAGTTTGAGTCAAGCAAATCATCTCCCCTTGATGCACCACTTGGTGTAGCATCATCATTTGGGGTTATGATCATGATCACAAAGTTTGAGGCCCAGGTAAAAAGTTGATAATGTAAAGTTGTTCAAATTTGAATTTGAACAGAAGTGGTTTTGGGGCACTTAGACCAAGTTATGCTTCTCCAAAACTTGTGCCTTTTGGCATAGATGCATAATTACGTCATTTTAGCATGCTCACCAAGTTTGAGAGCATTTGGACAAGTTTGGCAATGTAGAGTTGCTCAAACTTCAAAATGAACAGAAATGGTTTTGAGGGGATTAGAGGATGTTCCCTTGATATTCAAGGCATGAGGCTTTGCAAGATCATCAAATATGTCATATATGACATTATAGAATTTCCCTGGAGTTTTTGGAGAATATTTCCTTTGTAAATATTTCAAAAGCTTGAAATATCAAGAAAGGGTTTTGGAAGGATTTGCCCAATATTTTGAACATGACCATGTGCTGAAACTCTTATATATGGACAATATATGTCCTATGAGTCTCCCTGAATTTTGGCAAATATTTTTGAAATGATTAAATAATTTTTCCCTATTAAAGACCATTTCTGGCCTTAAGAAGCTTTTAAATAAAATATAAAAATAACTTTTAAAATTATAATTTTGTGGTTTCTGGGAGTCCTATACCTAATAGGATTCAAATATACTTTTTGAAAGATTTTTCACACCCTAAATGAGGTACTTGCAGTGCAAACCTCAATTCAGGGGTTTTTGGAAAACTAATTTTAGAAAATACCATTTGGCCAAAATATTTTTATCAGGAAACTCTATACTGGTCTATACACATGGCATGAACATTGGGAAAAGGTTTTGGGTCAAGGAGATGAAGTATAAGAGTTGGAGGATTTATTTGATTTTTAGAGCACTAGCAAACAGCAGATAAAAGTCAAATCAAGCAAAGTCAAAAACACTCAAAAGTTTTTGTAAATCCACATTTTTAACATGAAAATAAGCTTAAGCAAAGTGGCATGAAAATCAGGGTGTGACACATGCGCCGCCAGCCGCGGCCGCCTCCTCCTCTTCCTCCTCTTGTCTACCCAGCTAGGGCTGCTGCCGCCGCCGCCGCCGCCACCGCTGGCCCATGGCTTCTCCATCGCTGTCCACCAAAGGAAAGCCCTCTTCTCCCCAGGATCTTGTCTCTTGGTGGCACCCTCGTAGCAAGGCCCTAAGCGGACCACACAGGGTGGGCCAACGCAGCAGGATGTCGTGGCTCCACTCGGGGATCCGGAGGCGTGCGATAGACGCACTGAGCCGGCACGGACGGGAGGCAAATCCCCCAGTGGCGATCGCCCTTGCACACTTCGCCTCCGTCTTCGCTGGACAGCTCACCGCGGGCACTCACCATCAGCTCTCCCACCTCCTTGAGCTTGGGCTGCGGCGTCGAGGCGCGGGTTGCTACGGTGCTCGCCAGACCATCATCGATGCATCGAACTGTGGTCGTCGCAGGTTTGTAGTGCACCCATGCCCATCATATGTTTGTTAAAATGCCCCTAATTTAGTCTCGGGTTTCTCATTTAGTTGCCTTAGTGGACACGTTTCCCTGATGTTTGACAAGGTGAAACACTGGTCTGTTCAACCGAACGCCCGATAAAGCCTTTTGACACGCTCATCAATTAACTATGAAGAAAACCCAGAAAATTAACTATGCGGCCGCAGGTTACATAACTTGTTAATTCTGAATATCAGAGACAGTAAAGCAAGCAAAAAGAAGGGGGTGGTTTAAGTGACACCCTTTTGCAAAATGTATCCACTAGGGGGATATTATAATTTTATGACCACTGACAAGCTCAATTAATAACAAGCTACTAGTGCAATAAGGTGTGATGAACTGAAGGGGAAACTGGGGATTCTCCCTAACCTTGTGTTGAAGTATTAAAATGCCTGATCATATGCTAGACTTGCTATCCCAGTTAGACCAGCTATACGGAGGGGTAGTCTTATATGTCGTTGTTGAAGTCAAATACTCCAAAGTGCATATGCTGCTCCCAGTGGTTACCATGTCAAAAAGTTCCAAAGGTTCAGTAATTAACAAATCATATGAATTGTCGACAATTGTAAATCTCTTGAGAGCAACATGCATTTTTTTCTTCATGTCCTATGTTTGTTGAGTACTAGAAATTTTAAACACTCATAAATGGACGTGTATGGTAAATATCCTGCCCACTTTGACACAGAAATGGACGTGTATGTTAAATATCCTGCCCACTTTAACACTGAAATGGACTTGTATATATATGAACTGAGTACTTGAAATTTTCAACAGACAGAAAAAACAACTTTCACATGCTTCTGCCGCTTCTAATATCAAGAGTGTAGATTTCAAGAATCAGAAACAGGTTCATAGCTGCATGTAAATTTCGACATGATATACTACCATGTTTTAGATTTCCTTTGGATGATAACCGAGGTGTTTGGTGCATGGTTGAGTGGGTGTTTTGTGTTGCCGCTCATGCAATGGATTTGTGACTAATTAATCGAGGGATCAAGTCGGCCTAGAGCTTGCACGGCTTTAGTGGCTGACACACGCTGTGGATTTTTTGATTTTTTGATTGATTTTTTCCTGCAGCAGCTGAAAGGAACAAGGCGACTGGGAAGTCCTGGGCTACATATCCTTACTTTCCTTATTTTTCCTTCCAAAATCTGAGGTAATTGATTTACTAAATCCCATGTGTGCTGACTTCTAATGCTTCTGAACATTTATTGGTTTTATGTGTCTGTTGCTTTTACTGGAAACCTTGCTATCCTTGTGCTTTACCAGTGTGAAGTTCAGCACTATGGCTGCCATTATGTATTGTCTAATGGTCTGGTGGTCAGGAGTCATGTGTGATATATTTATCATTTTGATGCTTAATAAAGCTGATCATTTTGTAGGAAGATGCACTGGTTCTCGTCAAATGCAAGCTGCACTACTGCCAAAGTGTACTCTATTTTACAGTGTTGTAACTTGTACGTAATATTGTTTGGTATTGCTTGAAATTTAGAAAGTTTAGTCATGTTACCAAGCTACGGATTTTGAAATTTCAGTTGTGAAGTTCATATCTGCAAGACATCTGGGAATAAGTTTATAGATGTTCGGTACAGAAGAATACTAAGCCGTCAGCTGAATTGTTGTGTGGTGCCGTGGTGTTTGCATAAGTTGTGGTATATATTTTTTAGTTTACACATGTGCATCCCTGGTGCTAACCTTCAGCTCATTCCTATGTTATACTTGTGCTTGAATGAGTTCATACTGATGCTTGAGATGACATAGCTTTTCGGTGTTTCCTGCAGGGTAATCCACCAAAAGGATAGATAGATGAGAGCTGGGCAGAGGTGGCGCGATCTACTCGGGAATAAGCGAATGATATAATTATGATGTCAAATTGGTCGGCAAATACTGCTGCTTCTGGAATCTAAATGTACACCGCTATGCATGTTGCAAGCAATGAACTCTTCTACAAGAGAAAATGTCAGGAAGCAAAAGCTCACTATACTAGAGCTATTAAAAACAAATGAGCCCTTTTGTAAGGATTTGGTTTACAATGATTATTCTTTATATAGCATCTCAAGGCAACTTTAGCTCATTGGTTAAATTTGATTCTCAGTTCAATTGGTTAAATTTGGTTCTCCCTTCAAGTTAGATTAGCCTCTCATTAATATAAATTCAGCCACAGAACATATCATTTATAAGTTGTCCTTTTTTTATACATTGTTAACTATAGGACATCCTGATTACTATAGTGATTTACTTTGACGAGTCTTCTTTCTAAGTTTAAGGTAGTGAGGCCTCAGTTAATCTTCAAGTGTGCTATGTTCTTGTTTGTTGGTATGCGTTTGCAAACTAAAAATATTCTGTTTTTTCAGGTCTCTACTAGAGGAATGTATTTTCTTGCAAACTGAATTGGTTTTCTGGATCATACATTTGCATTTTAGTGTATGTCTTGAGCACTATTCGTTGGATATACTTTGTTGCTTCGAGCCCATAGATAAGAATATTTCAGTCACTGGAGAGATTGTCGAACATATGACATTGATGCAAATCTCTGGCCACCTACAAGTGAAACTGCTTGAAGACCAAGTTTGAATATGTATGAGGGTAGTGAAGTTCGGCATGCGAGTCTACTCGTAGTCTCGCACCCTGATGTAATCAATCCAGTAGTGAGGGGAAGGCGCTGTCAATGAGGATGTGGAGGAGGATGAGGTCGAGCCGGGTCGGTGAAGTATGTTGTGGTTGGCTCGCTGGCAAGCAACCGCCTCTCTCCTCCTTGTCTTCGACATCGTGAAGAACGATGCTGGGATGGATGCATGCTGCGGGAGGAGCAGATGCGTCGTGTGAGCCTTGGGTTCTTCATCGATTCGTTCATGCATGCCCTTGGTCACATGAACGCCTCAGGTACAACTTGCCTTCGTCTCTCCTCCCTGTTATGGATCTGACATGAGGATAAATTGTTGGGACAGTAGGTAATATTAGGATTTTTTATTGTTGCTGCTTCTATTTACCTTGATGTTCATGGTTTTGGTGTATGGCGTTCACCTTTTACCAAATAAGATCTCAACTCAGTTTCTTTATTTGCATGTTCATCTCGTGTATCATGAAGAAACTTCAACACTAAACAGAGCAGAGCTAGTATCTCGACAATAGAAGCTAGAGAAATCAATCCATTCTACATTTCGTTCATATGATTTAATATTTTTTTTATTGTGCTAATTTAATAACATTACTATTTATATTACTGATTTGGAGATATGTGCAATACATCTTTCAGCAATCAATAGTCCACCTACCTATGTACTGTATGCATTAACTGGATTAATTAACGACAAATGAAGGATTTATTGAAGTCAACTTACTAAATATTCATGATGGTATCTTTTTCCCTGAACTTCTTATCCAGGATCAACTGGGAGTTTAATACTTAAGTGGTTTAGTAAAGCTTGAAATGCAATAGTGGCAAACATCTCCATTGATGCTGCAAAGCATCTTGATATTTTGAAGCGAGTCTCCATGTTAATTACATTACTTTTTTTATCATGCCCTATTGACGGAAAAGTTACTTCGCCCTAATCTTCCATGCTTAATAATGAGGATGGATTTGAGACTTTGTTTAGCTTTCCAAGGGATGTTTACAGAACTAAACTTTTATAGTTTATTAGTACAGAGCTAGATCTCTCACTGTGCTCATCACAGGTAATGAAGTCAAATCACTTGGCTCTCCAGCAATAGGTCAGCAAGTGGGTCATGATGAACCAATTTATGTTCTCTCTCTTGCATTTGGAAGCTCATGATCATACTGATATGATCTCTATTGTAGGTTCCACAGAAGCACTGAACTTGTTGATTTTGTAGCCTCCTATTAGCAGGGCCAGGAGAGCAGCGTCAGTTGGATCCAGGATGAGCATCGGTGTGGGATCCGCTGCAGCCAAGTATGCCTCTCTTCCTACCCGTCCTCTCGATCCACTGCCTCTCTTTGTTTCTGAATTTCAGACTGAAATTGTGAGGCGAGGCTCAAAAGATATATAGTGGTTAACAATGGTGACGACGACGACGAAGACTGGCCCGACATCTGGGACAGTGGATGCGTTGAGCTCGAGATGAAGATCAGCAACTCCATCCACGATCATCGTCCCCCCCTTTCTTATT
Organism: Secale cereale; assembly: GCA_902687465.1. Lineage (NCBI taxonomy): Eukaryota > Viridiplantae > Streptophyta > Magnoliopsida > Poales > Poaceae > Secale > Secale cereale. The sequence goes on along the minus strand of LR738715.1, from coordinate 159,190,348 downwards.
GTGGAGACGATTTCAGTATTCTTTATCCATGATCTTTGGAACCAAGATGCATGTATCACTCATTCAATCAAGTGTATAATGAGCTTTTAGAGCAACTCCAACGGGCCGACCCAAACGGACGGCGATTTCGTCCGCTTTTTGTCAGTTTGGGTCAGCCAGACGGACACGGATGCCCGCTTCCGCATTTGGGTCGGCGCGTGCGCCCAACGCTAGCCTGAACCCATTTTTTCACTGAAAAAAAGTACGCATGCAAATTAAAAAATAGCATTAATTAAACATTAAAACTGGCCACGAAGGCCGGCGAGAGTCCACGCGTCCACATTAGCATTTAAAAAAAGAACCTAAACTACTAGGCGCCGCGCTGCCCTAGGCGTCGTCGTCGTCGTCCTCGGGGTCCATGAGGTCGATGAGCGTCGACGCCGGCCCGGCCCAGGTGAATGACGAGTTCCAGAGCGCCGTCATGTCGGGCTGTGCCGGCGCAGGCAGTGCTGGAGCGGGGGGTTGTGCGGCCGCCTGTGCAGCCGCGGCCTGGCGCGCCTCCTCCTCGGCCTCGCGCTGCTCCTCCTCAACGTCGCGCTCGAGCATCTCCTCGTACTTGCCTTGATAGCGCTCCTCTGTCAGCCGACGCTGTTTCCACATCTCGAGGTATGCCTACTCCTGCTGCGGCGTCGCCCCCATCCAGACCGGTGGCGCGCTCACCCACTCGCGCAGTACTCCCGTCCAGGAGTAGCGCTCTATGGGGGACGGCTCACGCTCCGGCTTGATGTGGGACGGCGGGGCCATCGGCGGCACCACGCTATCGCCGGCAACGGAGAGGGCAAGGGCCTGCGCCATTGTCGCCTCATACCGAGCCTCCTCTTCCGCCTCCGCCGCTCGTCCTCCTCGCTCTCCCGGTAGACGGCCGCAAGGGCCGCCTGGTAGGCGTCCTCCGCCGCCTGGTCCTCATCGTGGACAACGAGCGCCGGTGGCGGCGAGCTCCGGTTGCGGTGGCTAGGGTTTTCCGGCGACGAGGGAGTAAAGGATGGCAGATGTGGACGGCGAGTTTGGATGAGGACGGCCTCGCCGCACGGTTGGCTTAAAAAAGGACGAGCGACATCGCTGACGCGTGGGCCCGTCGTCATAAATTAAGCTAACCGTGTGGGCAGCGGGTAGTTGGATGGCCGCCATGTGGGGACGCGGCGGATAGCGAGAAGGCGCGCGAAGCATCCGTTCGGCGTCCGTGCCGACGCATTTGGGGCGCAAATTTGGGCCGCAAATGCGTCGGCACGGATGCGACGTAGACGTGATTTGGGTTTGGGTTGGCACGTTGGGCCACCGCTTTTGTCCGCGCCGATGCAAACGGACGCAGGCGGACGAAATGGATCGGCCCTTTGGAGTTGCTCTGATTTTCGTTCTTGATGATCTGAAATTCCTGGTTTGTCCAGGCTCCCTGCTGCTTATATGCGGATATGCCTATGATGCAATACCACTACACATTATAAAAAGGAAAGTGGAAGGGTCATCTCCCACCTGGCACCATCCAGCTTCCTCGCAAGCGGCGCCACCAGGTGGCGCCCCAACCGCTAGTCTAGATTACAATCTTACGACGCGTTTGGTTCGAAGAAAATATCATGGTTCTCGATTGCAGCGCTTTCTGAAACAGTAGCCAGCATTTGTTTCGTGAACGATGGTTTCTGTCAGGGCCGGGCCCACAGTTGTACAAACTGTGCGGCCCGCACAGGGCCCATAAATTTCAGGGGCCCCAAATTTTTAAATAGGCCTAGTATGTATTTCTAAGAAAAACTGCTCCTGCACCATGGGCCTCTCATGGCGCTGGGCTGCTCCCGCTAGCACGTCCGCAAATGTCCTGATCGATCGATCGATCGGAAACAAGATCGTAGGTGCAGGAAACGGGATCACGGGGAGTAATTAGATCGATCTCAAAAGCCAAAATCACAAAAGAACTCGCGTCTGCATTGCTACAACCTACAGGAAACGGGATCGTCGTGTCGTCCAGCGTCCGCCGCTGAATTGAAAATGGGATAGCCGGATCGATCAGCGATCGTGACAGTTCCAACAAAAGGAGGAGGTCACGATTTTCTCATTCCCAACAAATTTCTACTCAAGTTTCAATGATAGGTAAAATCCTCTTTCTATAATCCCCTGGTTAATCTGTTTTTGTTCAGTCAATTTGACTCCATAGTCTTCTTATAACCCTATTCTCCATAAACTTGAAGGGAAAAGGAGATCTAGGGGTCCAAAGGGGATTACCTAGCAGCAGAGTGGTCCAAGGGAAAAGTCAGCAAGGGGATCACACGCCTTACTCAATCCTCCAGGTTATTTGTTTCAATTTAATGCCATAATTCATGTGTTGTTTGTGTGATAAGATTTCATCTAGAAAAACAGTTAAGCTTTGTTTGAACATTGATTTGAAGATTGCTTACCGCCCCTGCTGTGTGGTAGAAAAGTAGTTTAAGCTGAAAACAGGTTTTTAAAATATATGTGTGATTCTTGATATATTTGTTTCCTATGTAACAAATTATAACCTATATAGTACTGTTATAGGTCTATTTTTCTAGTGCGGTAGGCCTTGTTTTAGAATTTGGCACAGGGCCCCATATTTTGTCGGCCCGGCCCTGGTTTCTGTAGCCACGTTTTTCTGATATGGCCATTCGTAAAACTGAAACCGCCCAGACCAGAGCGTATTAGAAACCGGTGCTAGTTGCACGAACCAAACAAAGGCCGTATTCGAAAAAAATAATCGAAGCGGTGCTTTCGGGTACGAGAAACCCAGTATCTACAATCGGACTCCTCAAATTAACAGGACGAGTGTGGGGACCATTAGTCGGACCGAAGAAAAGAAAAAAGTAGTAAAAAGTTGACTGATCCAGACCCCTCAAAGCCTCTTTAAATATCTGGGTTGTCCGGCAGTCTTCATATTCATCTCATATATGGGATGAGTATAAGGAGTGCCCGGTCAGTGGTCATGCGTCCGACACATAGGATTGCCCCCCATAGAGCATCTTTTTTTCGTTCTCTTTCTTTTTCTTCACCAATCACATACATCTGACCGGACATATAATTAAAAATGGACATGGCTCCGTGAACGGAAAAATAGAAAGTCAAAGCGGACACGCCCATATGCTGACCGGGCGCGTCCGCGGGCGTTTGAGGGATCAAATTTGTGTAGTCCGACTGTAGATGCTTTTAACATCAACTCTACCTATCCTAGCAAATTCATGATTTACAAAGTTTTCGTACGTTTAATCGCATTAACTAGCATCTTCCTGTCTGTGAACATTTGATTAATCATCCCCGTCGTACCAGAACAACCTATTTCTAAGATAAACGACGGCGAGCTCCATTACGGAGCTAGTGCGACACCCTCTCTGCATGCTGCTAACTCGTGTTGGGGAACGTTGTATTTCAAAAGAAAATTATGTACGATCACGCAATATCTATCTAGGAGAAACATAGCAACGAGCGGGAGAGTGTGTCTACGTACCCTCGTAGACCGAAAGCGGAAGCGTTTAGTAACGCGGTTGATGTAGTCGAACGTCTTCGCGATCCAACCGATCCAAGCACCGAACGTACGGCACCTCCGCGTTCAGCACACATTCAGCTCGATGACGTCCCACGAACTCTTGATCCAGTTGAGTGTCACGGGAGAGTTTCGTCAGCACAACAGCGTGGTGACGGTGATGATGAAGTTACCGGCACATGCCTTCGCCTAAGCACTGCAACGATATGACCGAGGTGTGTAACTGTGGAGGGGGGCACCGCACACGGCTAGGAACAATTGATGTGTCTCCAAGGGGTGCTCTCCCCACGTATATAAAGGAGGGCGAGGGAGGAGGCGGCCGGCCTAGGAGGGGCACGCCAAGGGAGGAGTCCTACTCCCACTAGGAGTAGGATTCCACCTTTCTTAGTAGGAGTAGGAGAAGATGGAAGGGGAGGGAGATAAGAGAGGAAGGAGGGGGGCGCTGTCCCTCCCCCTAGTCCAATTCGGAGTAGGCCATGGGGGGGGGGCTGCCCTACGCAGCCTCTCTCTCCCTCTCTCTCTCTCTCTCTCTCTCTCCCCTAAAGCCCACTAAGGCTCATTAACTCCCCGGGGGGTTCCGGTAACCTCCTGGTACTCCGGTATTTATCCGGTGACCCCCGGAACCCTTCCGGTGTCTGAATATAACCTTCCAATATATCAGTCTTTATGTCTTGACCATTTCGAGACTCCTCGTCATGTTCATCATCACATCCGGGACCCGAACTACCTTCGGTGCATCAAAACACATAAACTCATAATACCGATCGCCATCGAACGTTAAGCGTGCGGACCCTACGGGTTCGAGAACTATGTAGACATGATCGAGACTCATCTCTGGTCAATAACCAATAGCGGAACCTGGATGCTCATATTGGTTCCCACATATTCTACGAAGATCTTTATCAGTCAAACCGCATAACAACATATGCCGTTCCCTTTGTCATCGGTATGTTACTTGCCCGAGATTCGATCGTCGATATCATCATACCTAGTTCAATCTCGTCACCGGTAAGTGTGTTTACTCGTTCCGTAATACATCATCTCGTGACTAACTCATTAGTCGTTTGCTTGCAAGGCTTGTTACGATGTGTATTACCTAGAGGGCCCAGAGATACCTCTCCGACATTCGGAGTGACAAATCCTATTCTCGATCTATGCCAACACCACAAACACCTTCGGAGACACCTGTAGAGCATCTTTATAATCACCCAGTTACATAGTGACGTTTGATAGCACACAATGTGTTCCTCCGGTATTCGGGAGTTGCATAATCTCATAGTCATAGGAACATGTATAAGTCATGAAGAAAGCAATAGCAGAAAAACTAAACGATCATATTGCTAAGCTAACGAATGGCTCTTGTCCATCACATCATTCTCCTAATGATGTGATCCCGTTGTTCAAATGACAATTCATGTCTATGGTTAGAAAACATAACCATCTTTGATTAACGAGCTAGTCTAGTAGAGGCATACTAGGGACACTCTGTTTCGTCTATGTATTCACACATATATCAAGTTTCCGGTTAATACAATTCTAGCATGAATAAAAGAAATTTATCATGATGTATAAGGAAATATAAATAACAACTTTATTATTGCCTCTAGGGCATATTTCCTTCAGTCTCCCACTTGCACTAGAGTCAGTAATCTAGATTACATAGTAATGATTCTAACACCCATGGAGTCTTGGTGCTGATCATGTTTTGCTCGTGGAAGAGGTTTAGTCAACTGGTCTGCGACATTCAGATCCGTATGTATCTTGCAAATTTCTATGTCTCCTTCCTTGACTTGATCGCGGATGGAATTGAAGCGTCTCTTGATGTGCTTGGTTCTCTTGTGAAACCCGGATTCCTTCACCAAGGCTATTGCTCCAGTGTTGTCACAAAAGATTTTCATTGGGCCCAATGCACTAGGTATTACACCTAGATCGGATATGAACTCCTTCATCCAGACTCCTTCATTTGCTGCTTCTGAAGCAGCTATGTACTTCGCTTCACACGTAGATCCCGCCACGACGCTGTGCTTGGAACTGCACCAACTAACAGCTCCACCGTTCAACAAAAATACATATCTAGTTTGTGACTTAGAGTCATCCGGATCAGTGTCAAAGCTTGAATCGGCGTAACCGTTTACGATGAGCTCTTTGTCACCTCCATAAACGAGAAACATATCCTTTGTCCTTTTCAAGTACTTCAGGATGTTCTTGACCGCTGTCCAGTGATCCATTCCTGGATTACTTTGGTACCTCCCTGCTAAACTTATAGCAAGGCACACATCAGGTCTGGTACACAACATTGCATACATGATAGATCCTATGGCTGATGCATAGGGAATGACTTTCATTTTCTCTCTATCTTTTGTAGTGGTCTGGCATTGAGTCTTACTCAACTTCAGACCTTGTAACACAGGCAAGGACCCTTTATTTGACTGATCCATTTTGAACTTCTTCAAAACTTTATCAAGGTATGTGCTTTGTGGAAGTCCAATTAAGCGTCTTGATCTATCTCTATAGATCTTGATGCCCAATATATAAGCAGCTTCACCGAGGTCTTTAAAAATTCTTATTCAAGTATCCTTTTATGCCATCCATAAATTCTATATCATTTCCAATCAACAATATGTCACCCACATATAATATCAGAAATGCTATAGAGCTCCCACTCACTTTCTTGTAAATACAAGCTTCTCCAAAAGTCTGTATAAAATCATATGCTTTGATCACCTCATCAAAGCGTATATTCCAACTCCGAGATGCTTGCACCAGTCCATAGATGGATCGCTGAAGCTTGCACACTTTGTTAGCACCTTTAGGATCGACAAAACCTTCTAGTTGCATCATATACAACTCCTGTTTGAGGTATCCATTAAGGAATGCAGTTTTGACATCCATTTGCCAGATTTCGTAATCTTAAAATGCGGCAATTGCTAACATGATTTGGACAGACTTAAGCATCGCTACGGGTGAGAAAGTCTCATCGTAGTCAACTCCTTGAACTTGTCGAAAACCTTTCGCAACAAGTCAAGCTTTGTAGACAGTAACATTACCATCGGCGTCAGTCTTCCTCTTAAAGATCCATTAATTTTTAATGGCTTGCCGATCATCGGGCAAGTCAACCAAAGTCCACACTTTGTTCTCATACATGGATCCCATCTCAGATTTCATGGCCTCAAGCCATTTTGCGGAATCTGGGCTCATCATCGCTTCCTCATAGTTCGTAGGTTCATCATGGTCTAGTAACATGACTTACATAATAGGGTTACCGTACCACTCTGGCGTGGAACGTACTCTGGTTGACCTACGAGGTTCAGTAGTAATTTGATCTGAAGTTTCATGATCATCATCATTAGTTTCCTCACTGATTGGTGTAGGAATCACTGGAACTAGTTTATGTGATGTACTACTTACCAATTCGAGAGAAGGTACAATTACCTCATCAAGTTCTACTTTCCTCCCACTCACTTTTTCGAGAGAAACTCTTTCTCTAGAAATGATCCATTCTTAGCGACGAATATCTTGCCTTCGGATCTATGATAGAAGGTGTACCCAACAGTTTCCTTTAGGTATCCTATGAAGACACATTTCTCTGACTTGGGTTCGAGCTTATCAGGTTGAAGCTTTTTCACATAAGCATCGCAGCCCCAAACTTTAATAAACGACAACTTGGGTTTCTTGCCAGACCACAATTCATAAGGTGTCGTCTCAACGGATTTAGATGGTGCTCTATTTAACGTGAATGCAGTTGTCTCTAAAGCATAACCCCAAAACGATAGTGGTAAATCGGTAAGAGACATCATAGATCGCACCATATCTAATAAAGTATGGTTACAACGTTCAGAAGCACCATTACGCTGTGGTGTTCCAGGTGGCGTGAGCTGCAAAACTATTCCACATTGTTCCAAATGAAGACCAAACTCGTAACTCAAATATTCGCCTCCGCGATCAGATCATAGAAACTTTATTTTCTTGTTACGATGATTCTCTACTTCACTCTGAAATTTTCAAATGTTTCAGATATGTGCTTCATCAAGTAGATATACCCATATCTGCTCAAATCATCAGTGAAGGTCAGAAAATAATGATACCCACCACGAGCCTCAGCACTCATCGGTCCGCATACATCAGTATGTATGATTTCCAGCAAATCAGTTGCTCGCTCCATTGTCCGGGAGAACGGAGTTTTAGTCATCTTGCCCATGAGGCATGGTTTGCAAGTGATTCCAAAAGTCCATCATCATGGAGTTTCTTCATGCGCTTTACACCAATATGACCTAAATGGCAGTGGCACAAATAAGTTGCACTATCATTATCAACTTTGCATCTTTTGGCTTCAATGTTATGAATATGTGTATCACTAAGATCGAGATCCAACAAGAATAGACCACTCTTCAAGGGTGCATGACCATAAAATATATTACTCATATAAATAGAACAACCATTATTCTCTGATTTAAATGAATAACCATCTCGCAACAAACAAGATCCAGATATAAGGTTCATGCTCAACGCTAGAACCAAATAACAATTATTTAGGTCTAAAGCTAATCCCGAAGGTAGATGTAGACGTAGCTTGCCGACGGCGATCACATCGACTTTGGAACCATTTCCCACACGCATCGTCACCTCGTCCTTAGCTAATCTTCGTTTAATCCGTAGCCCCCGTTTTGAGTTACAAATATTAGCAACCAAACCAGTATCAAATACCCAGGTGCTACTATGAGAATTAGTAAGGTACATCAATAACATGTATATCAAATATACCTTTGTTCACTTTGCCATCCTTCTTATCCGCCAAATACTTGGGGCGATTCCGCTTCCAATGTCCAGTCCCTTTGCAGTAGAAGCACTCAGTTTCAGGATTGACTCTAGACTTGGGTTTCTTCGTGGGAGTAGCAACTGTCTTGCTATTCTTCTTGAAGTTCCCCTTCTTTCCCTTGCCCTTTTTCTTGAAACTAGTGGTATTGTTAACCATCAACACTTGATGCTCCTTTTTGATTTCTACCTCCGCAGCTTTGAGCATAGCGAAGAGCTCAGGAATTGTCTTCTCCATCCCTTGCATATTATAGTTCATCACGAAGCCTTTATAGCTTGGTGGCAGTGATTGAAGAACTCTATCAATAACACTATCTTCGTCAACTTTACAACCAAGTTGAGTCATGTGATTGTAGTACCCAGACATTCTGAGTAAGTGTTCACTGATAGAACTGTTCTCCTCCATCTTGCAGCTATAGAACTTATTGGAGACTTATTATCTCTCAATTCGGGCATTTGCTTGAAATATTAACTTCAACTCTTGGAACATATCATATGCTCCATGACGTTCAAAACATCTTTGAAGTCCCGATTCTAAGCCGTAAATCATGGCACACTGAACTATCGAGTAGTCATCAGAACGAGCTTGCCAGACGTTCATAACGTTCGGAGTTGCTCCTACAGCAGGCCTATCACCTAGCGGTGCTTCTAGGACATAATTCTTCTGTGCAGCAATGTGGATAATCCTCAAGTTACGAACCTAGTCCGTGTAGTTGCTACCATCATATTTCAACTTAGCTTTCTCTAGGAACGCATTAAAATTCAAGGGAACAGTAGCATGGGCCACCATCATATTTCAACTTAGCTTTCTCTAGGAACGCATTAAAATTTAAGGGAACAGTAGCATGGGCCATTGATCTACAACAACATAGATATGCAAAAACTATCAAGACTAAGTTCATGATAAATTAAAGTTCAATTAATAATATTACTAAAGAACTCCCACTTAGATAGACATCCCTCTAGTCATCTAAATGATCACATGATCTAAATCAACTAAACCATGTCCGATCATCACGTGAGATGGAGTAGTTTTCAATGGTGAACATCTTATGTTGATCATATCTACTATATGATTCACGCTCGACTTTTCGGTCTCCAATGTTCTGAGGCCATGTCTGTACATGCTAGGCTTGTCAAGTTTAACCCGAGTATTCTGTATGTGCAAAACTGTCTTACACCCGTTGTATTTGAACGTAGAGCTTATCACACCCGATCATCACGTGGTGTCTCGGCACGACGAACTTTCGCAACGGTTCATACTCAGGAAGAACACTTGTACCTTGAAATTTTTGTAAGGGATCATCTCATAATGCTACCGTCGTACTAAGCAAAATAAGAAGCATAATAAGATAAACATCACATGTAATCAAAATATGTGACATGATATGGCCATCATCATCTTGTGCTTTTGATCTCCATCTCCAAAGCATCGTCATGATCTCCATCATCACTGGCTTGACACCATGATCTTCATCGTAGCATCATGGTCGTCTCGCCAACTATTGCTACTACTACTATCGCTAACTCATAGTGATAAAGTAAAGCAATTACATGGCCTTCGCAATTCATACAATAAAGAGACAACCATAAGGCTCATGCCGGTTGCCGATAAATTACAAAACATGATCATCTCATACAATAACGTATAAATCATCACATCTTGACCATATCACATCACAACATGCCCTGCAAAAATAAGTTAGACGTCCTCTACTTTGTTGTTGCAAGTTTTACGTGGCTGCTACGGGCTTAACAAGAACTGTTCTTACCTACGCATACAAAACCACAACGATTTTTCGTCAAGTGTTTTGTTTTAACCTTCACAAGGACCGGGCGTAGCCACACTCGATTCAACTAAAGTGAGAGAGACAGACACCCGCCGGTGAAAGGATCGAGAAGAGTATGTGTCTAGAGGGGGGAGGGGGGTGAATAGACTCTAGCAAGAAAAGTGGCAGCTTTTAAAATACTTGAAGTTGAAGTGGAGATTTAGCACATGTTCAACTTTCACAATACATAACAAGGGTATATAGGTATTGTGAAATAAAGCATGCAACCTTGACCACTTGACTAAAGAAAAATCTAGCCTTTTCCCAATTTTAGTTCTTGGCAGATTTAAGCAACTTAGCACAAGTCAAGCAATTAACCTAAACATGCAATTCTAGGAGTATAGCAGCGGAAAGTAAAGCAATTGCATATGAAGGTAAAGGGAGGAGTTTGGAGGAGCAAACACATGTGAAGACAAGGATGTTTTTGTCTTGGTTCCGATAGGTGGTGCTATCGTACATCTAAGTTGATGGAGACTTCAACCCATGAAGGGTAACGGCCGCACGAGTCCACGGAGGGCTCCACCCACGAAGGGTCCATGAAGAAGCAACCTTGTCTATCCCACCATGACCATCACCCACGAAGGACTTGCCTCACTAGGGTAGATCTTCACGAAGTAGGCGATCTCCTTGCCCTTACAAACCCCTTGGTTCAACTCCACTATCTTGTCGGAGGCTCCCAAGTGACACCTAACCAATCTAGGAGACACCACTGTCCAAAAGGTAATAGACGATGTGTTGATGATGAACTCCTTGCTCAAATGCTTCAAATGATAGTCTCCCCAACACTTAAACAACTCCTCACAGATTTGGATATGGTGGAAGAAGGATTTGAGTGGAAAGCAACTTGGGGAAGGCTAGAGAACAAGATTCATATGGTAGGAATGGAATATCTTGATCTCAACACTTGAGAAGGTGGTTCTCTCTCAGAACATGTATGATGGAAGTGTAGGTATGTTCTGATGGCTCTCTCCACGAGTGAAGAGTGGGTGGAGGGGTATATATAGCCTCCACACAAAATCTAACCGTTACACACAATTTACCAAACTCGGTGGGACCGATTCAGAGAACTCGGTCGGACCGATTTAGTTCATAATGTGACCGTTAGGCATTTCAGTGGGACCGATATGATCAACTCGGTAGGACCGATTTCATTAGGGTTAGGCATAACATAATCTTGGTGAGACCGATTACACAAACTCGGTGAGACCGATTTTGGTAATGAGCACACAAATGGTTGGTCAGACAAACTCGGTGGGACCGATTCGCTTGTTACGGTGGGACTGAAACGTTACGAAGAGGAAATAGAGAGTTTGCATTGCGAACTCGGTGGGACCGATCGCTCATCTTGGTGAGACCAAAATGTGACGAAGGGAAATAGAGAGTTTGCAATCCCATCTCGGTGAGACCGAGATCCCTTTCGGTGAGACCGAAATGATTAGGGTTTCTGGCAGTGGCTATGTCAAATAAACTCGGTGGCGCCGGATAGATCTTTTCGGTGGGGCCAAGTTTGGCTTTAGGTTTGGGACATATGTGGATGTGGAAAAGTGTTTGAGGGTTTTGGATCATATCACTAAGCACTTTGAGCAAGCAAGCCATTAAGCAACACCTCATCCCCTTTTAATAGTATTGGCTTTCTTATGGACTCAATGTGATCTTGGATCACTAAAAATAGAAAATGTAGAGGCCCGAGCTTTGAGCTTGAGCCAATCCTTTTGTCCTTATCATCTTGAAGGGTTTCCACATCCTCTAGTCCATTCCACTCCATCTGTTGAACTTGTCTGAAATATACTAGATGAAAACATTAGTCCAACAAGAGATATGTTGACATTAATTACCAAAATCACCCAGGGAGCACTTGTGCTTTCAATCTCCCCCTTTTTGGTAATTGATGACAACATACATCAAAGCTTTAGATAAAGATATAAATAATAACAAGTAAAGCTTTGGAAGGACATGTAACATGCATAGGCTCCCCCTACATGTATGCAATAATGTGAATATGGAATATAAGAGTATGTGAAAGCATAGACATGACATCGCAAGCAATGAGTTACATGTATCTTGGCTATATGAATCAAAGCAAATGATATGGATATATGATGTGTATCCTCATGTTCGTGATTCCTTCTTGCAAACAATATGTACATTAGCAAGAAATCTTCATGCTCATGAGTGTGATGCATATACTTACCTTGTGATCTTGAGCTGGCTTATGAAGGGATGAACCTGAGTAAACTAGGTTAGATAACACAGGTACATCTACTAGACAGAGCAACAAAAGAGCCACAAGGGTACCAAGATTGGGATAACATGTAGAGAGTGAGTACTAGGTACTCTTGAATACAGACATGTTCCCAAAGGTAGAAGATATGCAATGAATTCAAAGACTTTCTTCCCTAGAAGTTTTTCTCCCCCTGAATCTTATATTGGATAGTGGAAGAAAGTAGGGAAACAGAATCAGAGCAAAACAGATCAGATCAATAACATATCAATAACATAGACATGTCTTTCCCCTCTTAAAGACATGTAACTACTCTCCTCTTGAACACCATGCATCTGGGGCATGTGATTTTTCTCTCCCTTAAGCTTTGAGCTCTCTCTCCCTGAAGCTTTGATGTGAACTCTCTCTCCCCCTTTGACATCAATTTCCAAGAAGGGATCTTCTGGAGTGTGAGTCAAAATAGGTTTGGTCCTTGAGTCACAGAGCAGAGCTGTTTTAAAAATGTGATGCTGGTAGAGGACAAGTATCATTGAGTGGAGCTGGAACAAATATGCAGGATGCAAATGACAAATTGTCTCTTCAGTATTGAAACCGGTAGCACCGAGTAGTTTTCTTCGGTGGCACCGAGATGATTCGGTTCAACCGAAAGAGGCTAATCAGTGCGTCCGAGTTCAACACAGACAGAACAATTTTCCATCTCAGCTCACTAGGAAAATAAGATCTCACAAAAATTTGCAAGGAATTAATTGAAAGATTTGCAATGAATTGGATGCAGAAAATACAAGACAAAACAGAGAAAAGAAAATCTAGATGAAGTTTTTTTTTGTTAAAAGAACAGGAACAAAATGCAAGGAACAAATGCAAAAGCACAAAGAAACACTTAGAGAACTTCATCTAGAATTGGTCGGCGACAAGGTCACCTATGTTAGAGTATATTGACTTGGGAGTCAAGTAAAGACACTTGATCATAGGTCATACTCATCGTTTAAGCCCAAAATGGGGTTGCCATTTCTCGTTTAAGCATTTTGATGTATTCACAACTTGTTGAGCTGCTTTGACCCATGACTTGAGGTAAAGCTTCTCTAAGATGGAATAACATACCTTGGGTGGTGGTGTTGATCTTGGTCATGTAGTTGAACTTGCGTGGGTTGCTCAAGGTTGATGTAGCTCATCAAGAGTTGGAAGCACCACTTGTAGATTGAGTTCATCTACCTACATGAGTTAGTCTTGCAAGGAAGAGCACTTGTGTATCCAAAATGACAATCATGAAAACTTGATACCACATGAAATTTGATATATGAAAATTGTCAAAGGATATGTTGAAGGGTTTCATGCTTCCTTGTCTTCAGCCACCACTGTGTAGAGACTTGTGAAGGAAATATGCCCTAGAGGCAATAATAAAGTTATTATTTATTTCCCTATATCATGATAAATGTTTATTATTCATGCTAGAATTGTATTAACCGGAAACTTAGTACATGTGTGAATACATAGACAAAGCAGTATGTCCCTAGTATGCCTCTACTAGACTAGCTCATTGATCAAAGATGGTTATGTTTCCTAGCCATAGACATGAGTTGTCATTTGATCAACGGGATCACATCATTAGGAGAATTATGTGATGGACAAGACCCATCCGTTAGCTTAGCACTATGATCGTTTAGTTTTACTGCTATTGCTTTCTTCATGACTTATACATGTTCCTATGACTATGAGATTATGCAACTCCCGAATACCGGAGGAACACCTTGTGTGCTATCAAACGTCACAATGTAACTGGGTGATTATAAAGATGCTCTACAGATGTCTCCGAAGGTGTTCGTGGTGTTGGCATAGATCAAGAATAGGATTTGTCACTCCGAGTGTCGGAGAGGTATCTCTGGGCCCTCTCGGTAATACACATCATAATAAGCCTTGCAAGCAAATGACTAATGATTTAGTCACAAGATGATGTATTACGTAACGAGTAAAGAGACTTGCCGGTAACGAGATTAACTAGGTATGGTGATACCGACGATCGAATCTCGGACAAGTAACATACCGATGACAAAAGGAACAACGTATGTTGTTATGCGGTTTGACCGATAAAGATCTTCATAGAGTATGTAGGAGCCAATATGAGCATCCAGGTTCCGCTATTGGTTATTGACCGGAGATGAGTCTCGGTCATGTCTACATAGTTCTCGAACCCGTAGGGTCCGCACGCTTAACGTTTGATGACGATCGGTATTATGAGTTTATGTGTTTTGATGTTCCGAAGGTAGTTCGAAGTCCCGGATGAGATCGGGGACATGAAGAGGAGTCTCGAAATGGTCGAGACGTAAAGATCGATATATTGGATGACTATATTCGGACATCGGAAAGGTTCCGAGTGATTCAGGTATTTTTCGGAGTACCGGAGAGTTACGGGAATTCGCCGAGGAGTATATGGGCCTTATTGGGCTTTAGGCGAAAGGGAGATAGGAGGTTGCGCCCCTCCCATGGCTTGGTCCGAATTGGACTAGGGAGAGGGGCTGCGCCCCCTCCTTCCTTCTCTTCTCTTTCCCTTTCCTTCTCTCCTACTCCTACTACTTGGAAGGGCTCCTAGTTCTACTAGGAAAGGGGGAATCCTACTCCCGGTGGGAGTAGGACTTCCCTAGGGCGTGCCATAGAGAGGGCCGGCCCTCCCTCTCCTCCACTCCTTTATATACGGGGGTAGAGGCACCCCATAGACACACAAGTTGACCAGTTGATCTCTCCCAACCGTGTGCGGTGCCCCCTCCACAGTAACACACCTCGGTCATATCGTTACAGCTCTTAGGCGAAGCCCTGCGACGGTAACTTCATCATATCCGTCATCACGCCGTCGTGCTGACGAAACTCTCCCGTGAAGCTCAACTGGATCAAGAGCTCGTGGGACGTCATCAAGCTGAACGTGTGCTGAACGCGGAGTTGCCGTACATTCGGTACTTGATTGGTTGGATCGTGAAGAAGTTCGACTACATCAACCGCGTCACTAGACGCTTCCGCTTCCGGTCCACGAGGGTATGTAGACACACTCTCCCCTCTCGTTGCTATGCATCTGGTAGATAGATCTTGCGTGATCGTAGGAAAATTTTGAAAATACTATGTTCCCCAACAGTGGCATCATGAGCCAGGTCTATGCGTAGATGATATGCACGAGTAGAACACAATGAGTTGTGGGCGATACTAGTCGTACTGCTTACCAGCATGTCATACTTTGCTTCGGCGGTATTTTGAGATGAAGCGGCGCGGACCAACATTGCGCGTATGCTTACGAGAGACTAGTTTCACCGTTATGAGCACTCGTTGCTTCAAGGCGACTGGCGGGTGTCTGTCTCTCTCACTTTAGCTGAATCAAGTGTGACTACGCCCGGTCCTTGTGAAGGTTAAAACATCACATACTTGACGAAACATCGTTGTGGTTTTGTATGCGTAGGTAAGAACTGTTCTTGCTAAGCCCGTAGCAGCCACGTAAAACTTGCAACAACAAAGTAGAGGACGTCTAACTTGTTTTTGTAGGGCATGTTGTGATGTGATATGGCCAAGACATGATGAGTGATACGGTTTTGTATGAGATGATCATGTTTTGTAAAGTTATCGGCAACTGACAGGAGCCATATGGTTGTCGCTTTATTGTATGAAATGCAATCGCCATGTAATTGCTTTACTTTATCACTAAGCGGTAGCGAGAGTCGTGGAAGCAATAGTTGGCGAGACAACAACGATGCTACAATGGAGATCAAGGTGTCGCACCGGTGACGAAGGTGATCATGACGGTGCTTTGGAGATGGAGATCAAAAGCAAAAGATGATGATGGCCATATCATGTCACATATTTTGATTGCATGTGATGTTTATCTTATTATGCTTCTAATTTTGCTTAGTACGGCGGTAGCATTATAAGATAATCCCTTACAAAATTTCAAGGTATAAGTGTTCTCCCTGAGTATGCTCCGTTGCGAAAGTTCGTCGTGCTGAGACACCACGTGATGATCGAGTGTAATAAGCTCTACATTCAAATACAATGGGTGTAAGCCAGTTTTGCACACGCAGAATACTCAGGTTAAACTTGACGAGCCTAGCATATGCAGATGTGGCCTCGGAACACTGGATACCGAAAGGTCGAGCGTGAATCATATAGTAGATATGATCAACATAAGATGTTCACCATTGAAACTACTCCATCTCACGTGATGATCGGACATGGTTTAGTTGATTTGGATCACGTGATCATTTAGATGACTGGAGGGATGTCTATCTAAGTGGGAGTTCTTTAAGTAATATGATTAATTGAACTTTAATTTATCATGAACTTAGTCCTGGTAGTATTAGCATATCTATGTTGTAGATCAATAGCTCGCAATGTTGCTCCCCGTTTATTGTTTATATGTTCCTAGAGAAACCTAAGTTGAAAGATGTTAGTAGCAATGATGCGGACTAGGTCCGTGATATGAGGATTATCCTCATTGCTGCACAGAAGAATTATGTCCTTGATGCACCGCTAGGTGACATATCTATTGTAGGAGCATATGTAGATGTTATGAACGTTTGACAAGCTTGGTATGATGACTACTTGATAGTTTAGTGCGCCATGCTTTACGGCCTATAACCGGGACTTCAAAAATGTTTTCAACACCACAGAGCATATGAGATGTTCCAAGAGTTGAAATTAGTATTTCATACTCATGCCTGTGTCATGAGGTGTAAGACCTCTGATAGTTGCCTACAAGATGGAGGAGAATAGCTCAACCAGTGAGCATGTGCTCAGATTGTCTGGGTACTACAATTACTTGAATCAAGTGGGAGTTAATCTTCCAGATAAGATAGTAATTGACAAAGTTCTCTAGTCACTATCACCAAGTTAGTAGAACTTTGTGATGAACTATAATATGGAAGGGATGATGAAAGTAATTCCCGAGCTCTTCGCGATGCTGAAATTGGCGAAGCTAGAAATCAAGAAACAACATCAAGTGTTGATGGTTAACAAGACCACTTGTTTCAAGTAAAGGGCAAAGGGATAGAAAGGGAACTTCAAGAAGAATGACAAGCAAGTTGTCACTCCCGTGGAAAAACCCAAAGCTAAACTCAAGCCTGAAACTAAGTGCTTCTACTGCAAAGGAAATAGTCACTGGAAGTGGAACTGCCCTAGATACTTGGCGGATAAGAAGGATGGCAAAGTGAACAAAGGTATATTTGATATACAGATTATTGATGTGTATTTTACTATTGTTCATAGCAACCCCTGGGTATTTGATACCAGTTCAGTTGCTAAAATTAGTAACTCAAAATGAGAGTTGCAGAATGAACAAAAACTAGTTAAAGGTGAAGTGACGATGTGTGTTGGAAGTGGTTCCAAGATTGATATGATCATCATCGCACACTCCCTATACTTTCGGGATTAGTGTAGAACCTAAATAAATTTTATTTGGTGTCGGGGAAACTGATCGCCCACGAACACCTATGGGACCGGAGCCCCTTTTCAGTACGGCAAGGGGGCGGAGGATGCACGAAGAGCGGATCGAAGCGTGCACGCGAGCAGTTTACCCAGGTTCAGGCCGCACGGATGCGTAAAACCCTACTCCTTCCTTGGTTTTGATTGTGTTCTTAGCTCGGGAGCGAGAAGAGCTACAGTGCTTGTCGCTGGCAACACCGTGCGTGAGAGTGATCGAAGATCGGAACCTCCTCTACGTTGCGCATGGGCCTCCTTTTATAGGTCGAAGGGGTCACCGACAGGTGGCAACGCAGATGAGGGTAAAAGTGTAAAAATGGTGGTAGTTGGAACAGTGTATGCATAGTGATCTATACCTAACCCTGACGGCAGGGGACAAGGGCATTAAATGCCCGTCACCGTCACCCTAAACAGTGAAAAAAAAGCGTCCGTCAGGGCGTCTCTGTCCGCCACGATGGTGGCCTCGTCATCCGGCTTGCCACCGTGTACCCCAGGCTGCACAACCTTCCGCCACGTGCCCCTGGAAGGGCCCCAGGGCGACGCGTGGCCGGATGAGCTGGAGCGCGGGCACATAGTGGAAGCTTGCCGCGGTCGCTACCTTGCCGCGCCCGGAAGCTTGTCGCTCTCCGGGCCTTGCCGCGACGCGCGGAGCGTCGCGGCAAGTCTTCTGAAATGCCATGCTTGGCCTTCCTGACAAGCTCCTCTTGCCAGGGTCTTATGCCAAAGGGGTAGTCTTGAGCCTGGAGCGGCCTTCCCAGCAAGCTCCTCTTGCCAGGGCCTTGTTTCTTTAACTTGAATACTTTGTTCTTGAATGGCTCCGAAGGAACCATAGTGGGCCTTGGCGGGCGTGTGGCGAGCCCTGCCACGGGACGCTCCTACTGCCCGTGCACAAGTTGGGATACTAAGGTACCCCTACTTTAGTACACCGACAGGAGCCCCCGGGCCTGGGCCACACACGGTGCCGAGCGCTGTTGGGCCAGGCCCAGAACAGTGCACGGGCACACGCGGCCCACGGCGTGCCGCATCCCACTCCGTATCCACCGCGCCCCTCCCTAACGGCACGCGTCGATTGCGGCGTCGTGGGAGAGATCGTGGCCTGTTTCTTTAATGGGAGAAATGCGGAACGCCCCCCTCTCCCCCTTAAAAGCAGGGGAAACAGGGGTAGTTCCCTCCATTTGTCCGCTTCTCCTTCATCCTCCAGAAACCCCTGCTGCTCCCCTCCTCCCCGAAGGTTGAAAGAGAGCAACGCTCCGCCCTTCCTTCACCGCCGCTAGCCTCCCCAGCGCCGGCGACTCCCCTCGCCGTCCCCGCCATGGCCCCGAAGGGCGACAAGGCGAAAGCCGCGAAGACTGCCAGGGCGCTGAAGCTAGCGTCAATGCGGAAGAAGATGGCGGTCTTCCCGCCGAGGCTCAGCGCGGAGGAGCTGAAGGACTCCTTCTACCTCTTCTGGGCGAGGGAGACAAAAGCGCACCCGCGCACCAAGGTACTCCCCGCTGAGGCCCGCGACATGTTTCTGGGAGGATACGCCTTTTTTGCTCTGTTCTTCTATTGCGGACTCTGCCCACCATACTCCGAATTCTTCTGCGATATTATGAATACCTACGGGTTTCATCTCCTTGATTTCACCCCAAACGCTGTCTTGACCATGGCCGTTTTCGCACATCTGTGCGAGAACTTTGTCGGAGTCTACCCCAACGTAGCCCTCTTCCGCCATTATTTTACGCCTCGAGTCGAGTCTGGGTCTCCTCTGTCCGGCGGGATTTCTTGGATATTTAGGCTTCATAAGAAAGAGGCATACTTGACTGGGGAACTCCGCGGCAAGTGGGAGGAGTGGAGGGCCAACTGGTGTTGGATCATGGAGGATGAACCCCAGCAGTTCACTTCCCTGCGCCAAGTTGCAATAGTGCACGGCAATGACTGGAGTGACCTGGCCCCTGAGGACGACAAGCTGAAGATAGCCATCACTAGGATTCTTCGCCTCCGGCAAGCCAGGCTCACTGTAGGGGCCGTCGGAGCAGATTTCCTTCGCCGCCGCATCGCTCCCTTGCAGGAGAGGAAAAGGCCTGATTGGGAGTTTGGTAACGCGGCAGACTTTATGAGGCTGCGCC
Organism: Secale cereale; assembly: GCA_902687465.1. Lineage (NCBI taxonomy): Eukaryota > Viridiplantae > Streptophyta > Magnoliopsida > Poales > Poaceae > Secale > Secale cereale. The sequence goes on along the minus strand of LR738715.1, from coordinate 159,170,407 downwards.
CAGGCGTCAACTACAATTTCACTGTCATGGAGCTCAACGGCATGCTCCATGAGCTATTCAAGCACGACCCCAAACATCCAGAGTGGTTCGCATTGCCGTGGGGCGTAGTTCCGCTATGCAACAATTCGTCGCTCAGCGCTATCCGCGCGGCGATGCCATGGTGTGACTCCCATGGGATTGACCCCACTTGGCGGGAGCCTTCTGACGAAGCGGTGCAAACGTTCTTCGACAACTTGGTGGAGCAGCCAATCAATCCCGACGAGAAGAGAGGCCTCACCCGCGACACCACCGACCAGGAGATGGCTCATATTGCCACCAGGTTGGAGGAGGCAGCTGCAGCCAGGGCCACGGGCGAGTTCGGATACACTTTGGAGGAGGCGGATGCAGCGGAGGTGGTAAGTCTGGCCGAGGAGGAAGAGCTCCTTAAAGTGATAAAGCCTGCCGCGCAACCTGCTGGGACGAGCGAGGCCACCGGGCAAGGTACAGAGTCGAGCGAGCCCGCCGAGCAGGGCGCCGAATCAAGCGATTCCGCCGAAGACTCAGGCGGGTCTCTGAATCTCGACTCTTCTTCTTCATCCTCGGGGAGTTCACCGCCACCGGCAAGCCCTCCGGCTCCAGCGAGGAGGCGCCTTCGCAAAGCCGCAGACATGGCGGGGCAGCCGGCGGGCCAGCAGCCGCAGTGCCGTCCGACACACGCCGCCGCGGTGGGCAAGGCCGCCAAGGGAGTGCCCCGCGCTTCAGCAGCGGCTGGAGGAGGGTCTTCCCGGGCTGGGGCTAACGCTCCTGCCGCCCCTCGGGCCTCGGCGACAACTGGAGCGGGGTCTTCTCAGACCACCGTCCCTGCTCCCGCCAAGCGGCCGAGGGAGCCTACTCCTCTAGCTCCTCGCGCCAGGACGCGTGAGGCGGACTTTGACTTCTCCGTGCTCAGCTCCGACGAGGAGGAGGAAGAGTAAGCACTGTCAACTCTTGTTTCCTTCGATTTGCTCTTGTCTTGAATCTTCTTTGCCTGATTTTGATCTTGTTTTTCTTCCAGGACCCTGGCCCAGAGGGCGACGAAGAGGGCCAAGATCCCGGTGGTCGACCTTGAGGACGAGCCCGTCGCAGCAGCAGGGGATGCGCCAGCGACAAGCTTGCCGGACCAGGCAACTGCTCCTCAGAGCAGCCCCCAGCGCAGCTCCCAGCGTAAGTCTTCTGTTCGCTTCTTCGCTTGTCGGGCGCGCGTGGGCTTCTTATCCTTGTTAACGTCTTGTTCGTTTGCTGACTTGTACAGAAGCAGAGCCACAGCCTCAGGAGCGCCAAGAGACTGCTCCCGACGAGCCGCACGTCTCGACCTCTCCGCCAAGGAGGAGCTCCCCGGCGAGGGAGAATACTCCGCCAAGGGCGGGTACTCCGCCAAGGGCGAGTACCCCGCCAAGGGCGAGCACCCCGCCAAGGGTGGGCACTCCGCCAAGGGAAGGCGCCAGCGGCCCTCCGCCGGCGGGGGCCACCACCACGCCGCCGAGGGAGAACTCCCCGGCAAGGAACCCCGTCGAAGAGGAGGCCCGCGCAGGTAACCCTTGTACTTTCCTTCTCTTGAATTTCTCTTTTTTGGATATTTGCTTGACAATTATTTTCTTCTTTCTTCTTCTTTTCTTGTCTTCAGACTCGTCCGCTCCAGAACCAATGGAGACGGAGGCCCCCACCGAGGAGGACGCGCGCGGCAACACTGGCGATGCCGCGGCTACCAAAGAGGCGATCGGTACTGACGAGCCTGCCGTCGAAGAGGCAGCCAAGGATGCCGACGCGGCAGCAGAGGAGGGGACCGGCGGTCGCACTGACGGCCCTGAGGCCGCAGGAGCGTCAGACGCTGCGCCGACCGCCGACCCTGCTGCTGCCGCGGCCGAAACTGGCGCCTACCTGGAGGCTGGAAACGGGGTCTTCATTCAGCTTCCGTGGGCATCTACGTCAAGGGCGCCCGCGGAGGGAGAGGTCTTCGATGGGGAAGTCCTCGCCTCCACCGGGCTGAAGTTTGTCGACGCGCCCGGCAACAGTAGCGAGCCCGAGGAGGAGCAGCTTCTGCGGAGGCTTCTGGCCCTGTACCGCGCCAGGCAGGCCAAGCTGGAGTCCTGAGAGGCTCTGGCCGCCAAGGCGGGCGTCGACTTGGAGAAGCGCGCCGAAGAGCTCCGGGCCGCCAACCAGGCGGCCCTCCGATCCTTGGCGGAGGAGCGGGAGGAGCTCGCTGAGGCGCATCAGGCGTTCATACTTGAGAAGGCCGAAGCAGAGGAACAGCAACGGCTCGCCGCCGAAGAGCTGTCTCGGCGGGAAGGTGAACTAACGTAGCGGAAAGTCGACCTCGACAGCCACGAGGACGACCTTGCCGCGCACGAACAGTCCCTTGGCGGAGCTCTGCAGGAGGCGAAGGACGCCGCGGCAGCTGCTGAGACCGCCAAGAGAGACTTGGAGGCGAGGTTGGCGCAACTGGAGATCCACTTGAAAGCCAGCGAGGAGAAGGTTGCTGCGCTCGTGTCGGAGAGGGAGAAGGACACCCACAGCCATTCCGAGCTGCAGGTCCATCTCTCCGACAAGGGCAAGGAGCTCGCCATTGCCAAGGATTCTGTTGCAGACTTGGAGTTGAAGCTGTCCACTCTCACCGCATCACTTGACAGCGCCAGAAATCGAGAGACGAAGCTGAAGGAGGACCTCAGGGCTGAGAGGGCACTGTTGGACAGCGCCGCCCTCTCCCAAAACAACTTCAGGCTGACAGTGGAGCATTGGACCGAGGGGCTTGTCGCCGCCGCCGCCGCTGACATCGACAAGGAGTTGGCGGGGCTGGGGACGGAGCACTTCGGGTACTCCACCGACGAGAATCTCCCTCACAGCACCAAGCTAAGCTTGTTCTTCAGGGGAGTGGCGCCGTCCCTCGAGCAGCTCCGGGAGAGGATCCCCATGCAGTTGGCGAACTAGGCGCGCAGGCTTTGCACAAGAGTCATGGAGAGGGTGCTGATGAAGATAGCCTTCCGCAACCCAGGACTCAACCTTGACAACGTCCTCAGGACCTTGCCACCTGACGCCGACCAGGAAGCGCTGAAGGCCCTTGTCGCACCCATCGTGGCCAAGGTGGGCAAGATCAAGAGAGTTGATGGTGACCGCGCAGACTAGGCTATTTTCTTTCCGCTTCCCTTGTCGCTGCCAACCATGTCATGGACAAAAATCTATTAGTGCTGCGACAAGTTGCTTTTGTAATATAACTCTATCTTGGGTAGTTAACGCAGTGTTATTTCCTTTGTTCGACTTCTTTGCTTTGTATGCTTTTACCCTACGCTTTTAGGGAACTTGCCGGCGAAGGGACCCTTGCCGCGAGCGCTGAGTGCGGAACTTCAGCAGCCTGCTGGCAATGCCGCTACCGGCAAGAAACCTTGTCGCAGCTAGTCGCAGCACACTTAGGTTGTTGAGCAAACTCGAAAACGAAGTAAGGGCGCGACACTTGTCGCAGCACGCTTAAGCCGTTGAGCGTGCTAGAAACAAAGTAAGGGCGCGGCTAGCCGTGAGTTGGTTCCTTCGCGCACATGTTTTCCATACAAAGTGCGGTCGTTCAAGGAAGATAACTTTAAAATTTAAAAATTCGAATGCTCAAACTTTGGCAACTTAGCTTTCGTGTCGTCTGCTTCCCGGCAAGGCGAGGCTTTCTTGAACGGCACTTGGTCCATACCACTGTCTCCTTCCCCCCGACAAACTTGTGCGCGAGGAAAAACTTCTTTTTGCTCGAGAGAACAAGAAAAAGGGAGGAAACATAGATATGGAGCCTTGCGGCTCGTTATTGCTTACCGGGGGCGCGTGCTGCACAAAATGTCAGATAATTCATGCAAGAAAAGCGAAAAGGCATGAAACGACAAGTTGTGCGAGGCACATATGTTTTATTGATGCACGGGGTCTGCGACCGGCTTTGTACAAAGGTTTACATGCAACATCGGCAAGACTTGTACAAAAGGTGGTTGCCGGAGCGGATGACGACAACCGCGCCTTATGGGTGAAACTTGCGAAGGTGCTCAATGTTCCAGGAGTTGCTCACCGGTAAGACCTCTTCGGTCTCAAGGCGGACAGCGCCGTGCCTTGTGACTTGTCTCACCCGATAAGGGCCTTCCCACTTCGGCGTCAACTTGTTGGAATTCTTGGTGGACTGAACGCGCCGAAGAACAAGGTCGCCTTCCTCGAGACTTCTGGCTTTAACTTTGCGGCTATGGTAGCGGCGCAAAGCTTGCTCGTATCGAGCAGCTCGTACAGCAGCCTGAAGACGGTCCTCCTCAAGGAGCAGTGCGTCGTCTTGCCGCAGCTGCTCTTGCTCGAGCTCATCATAAGCGAGCACTCGAGGCGACCCGTATAGGAGTTCCATGGGGAGAACTGCCTCTGCTCCATAGACAAGAGCAAAGGGTGTCTGTCCAGTGGCTCGATTTGGTGTCATTCTGATTGACCAAAGAGCCGCCGGCAACTCTTCAATCCAGTTTGTTCCGCATTTGTGCAGCCTGTCGAAAGTTCTCGTCTTGAGCCCGCGCAGCACTTCAGCGTTTGCCCTCTCCGCTTGACCATTGCTCCTTGGGTGAGCAACAGAAGCGAAGCAGACCTTGGCGCCAAGGTCTTGGACGTATTGCATGAAGGTGCGGCTTGTGAATTGTGTGCCGTTGTCGGTGATGATCCTATTAGGGATTGCGAAACGGCAAACAATCGACCTGAAGAACTTGACTGCTGACTGTGCGGTCACCTTTCTCACTGGTTCCACTTCTGGCCACTTTGTGAACTTGTCGATGGCGACGTACAAGTATTCAAAGCCCCCGGCTGCGCGGGGAAAGGGGCCGAGGATGTCGAGCCCCCAGACCGAAAATGGCCAGGACAAAGGGATCGTCTGGAGAGCTTGAGCTGGCTGATGTATCTGCTTGGCGTGGAACTGGCACGCTTCACACTTGGTTACTTGTGCAGTTGCATCCTGGAGGGCTTCTGGCCAAAAGAAACCTTGCCGGAATGCCTTGCCGTCAAGTGCTCTTGCGCCAATGTGGTGACCACATATGCCTCCATGTATCTCTGCCAACAGCTTTTGCCCATCTTCCCGGGAAATGCACTTCAATCTAACACCGTTGAGTCTTCTTCTGTATAGTTCATCGCCGACAAACTGGTACATACTTGATTGCCGAGTTATTCTTTCTGCCTCTTCTGGTTCTTCGGGAAGTTCTCCAGTTTAAAGAAAACGGACAATTTGCTGCGCCCATGCTGGAGCCTGAGGCTCAACAACAAGGACTAAAGGCATCAGTGCTGCTGCGGGAACGTCAGCTTCCACTGCCAGAACCTGTGGCTCGGCCGGAGCTGGACGTTCCCCGGCAAGCTTGCCGGGGCAAAACTTGTAGGGAACGCCTGCTTCAACTGTACGAACCCTAGGGTCCGCAGGAGCAGACTATTCCTCAACAACTTTGTCGTTGGTCTTGGGGACCTTGGCGGCGGCTTCAGGAAGTTCTGCCGGCAAGTAGTCACCGGAGACCAACTTTATCTTCTTACTTTGTCCAATTGACGGTGTAACGGATGGTTGAGTTAACTTGAGCACAAAGATCCCTGGTTCCACAGGTAGCTTTAGTGCAGCACACTTTGACAGGCCGTCTGCGACGTCATTTTGAGCTCTTGGAACATGCTCCATCTGTAGGCCTTCAAAGTGCTCTTCAAGCTTTCTCACTTCGTCGACGTAAGCTTCCATCAATGGACTCTGGTAGCTCTTGTTTACTTGGCGGACAACCAACTGCGAATCACCCCGCACAATCAGCTTTTTGATCCCAAGCTCTGCTGCGATTCTGAGGCCGGCAAGCAAACCTTCATACTCTCCAGTATTATTCGTCGCTTGTTCCTTGGGAAAGTGCATTTGGACGACGTACTTGAGGTGCTCGCCGGTGGGCGCGACAAGCAGAACGCCAGCGCCGGCGCCTTGCAGCGAGAAGGCACCATCGAAGTACATTATCCATTCTTTGCTCGCTTCTTTGACGGGGATGCTTGTCTCTGGAATTTCTTCGTCTGGCGTTGGTGTCCATTCTGCTATGAACTCTGCCAATGCTCTGCTCTGGATAGTAGAAGTACTTTCAAACTTGAGACCGAAGCTTGACAGCTCCAGTGCCCACTCGACAATCCTGCCTGTAGCTTCTGGATTTTGCAATATCCTTTTCAGCGGAAAGCGAGTGACCACCGTTATCTCATGTGCTTGGAAGTAATGGCGCAGCTTTCTCGAGGCCATGAGGAGGCCGAAAAGCAGCTTCTGCACCCCAGAGTATCATGACCTAGCCCCCTGCATGAGGGAACTGACAAAATAAACTGGGCGCTGCACCATCTTCTTCCGCACCTCTTCTTGCATCTGCGCAGACTTATCCTTGTCAGGGCCAGAGCTTGTCGGGGAAGCCCCCTGCTTGTCACTGGATGTGCTTGCCGGGGCTGTAGGCTCCTCATCTGTCTCCCTTTCCGCTACCAACGCAGCACTAACCACTTGATTGGTTGCTGCTAAGTACAGCAGCAACTTCTCTTGCGGCCTAGGTGCGACAAGTATTGGAGTGGAGGACAGGTACCTTTTCAAGTCTTGCAGCGCTGCCTCCGCTTCCGGAGTCCATTTCATTGGACCTGCCTTTTTCAAGATTTTGAAAAACGGCAGGGCGCGTTCTGCGTACTTAGAAATGAACCTGCTGAGAGCAGCCACGCAGCCGGCAAGCCTTCGTACATCCTTCACGCGCTTCGGAGCTTCGATCTGCTCGATGGCTTTGATCTTGTCGGGATTGGCTTCAATCCCTCTTTGGGACACAAAGAACCCGAGAAGCTTGCTGGAGGGGACTCTGAACACGCACTTCTCGGGGTTAAGCTTGAGTTGTATCTTGCGCAGATTCGCAAAAGTTTCATCTAGATCTTGAATCAGGGTATCCTTGTCCTTGCTCTTGACCACTATATCATCCATGTAAGATTCTACATTCCTGTGTATCTGTGGCTCAAAAGCAGTGTGGACTACCCTCGCAAACGTTAAACCTGCATTCTTCAATCCAAAGGGCATGCGTATGAAGCAGTAAGTGCCGCATGGAGTAATGAACGCGGTCTTCTCTTCATCTTCTTCAGCCATAAATATCTGGTGGTATCCTGAGTATGCATCAAGAAATGTAAGCAACTCACATCCCGCCGTGGAGTCAACGATCTGGTCGATGCGCGGCAAGGGAAATGGGTCTTTGGGACAAGCATTATTCACATCGGTGAAGTCTATACAAAGCCTCCACTTCCCATTCGCTTTGCGCACGACAACAGGGTTGGCCTGCCACGTGGGATGAAGTACACCTCTGACAAGGCCTGCCGCTTCCAGCTTCTTGATTTCTTCTGCAATAAACTCTTGGCGCTCCACCGCTTGCTTCCTGACCTTCTGCTTGATGGGCCGCGCGTGAGGACAAACGGCAAGCTTGTGCTCAATCACTTTCCTGGGAACACCGAGGATGTCAGACGGTTGCCATGCAAACACGTCGACATTCGCCCGCAGGAAAGCAACGAGCGCGCTTTCCTATTTAGGATCGAGCGTGGCACTGATGGTGAAAGTACCACCAGTGCCGTCCTCCTTGGCGGGCACCTTCTTGGTTGCAGGTGGAGCTGTCATTCCCTTCTTGCACTTGCCGGTGGAGCTCGATGGTGCATCCTCGACGGTAGCGCAGCACTCCGAAGAGGTGCGTTTGCCGGAGTGGGCCCCGAAGCTCTTGCCGGACTTGGTCTTGTTCTTCCCCCCGGGAGCTTCAGCGGCAAGTGTCTTGCTGTCCGTTGCGGCTGCTGCGTCCCGGTAGATCTTGTCGGCACAGATAAGCGCGTCCTTCTTGTCACCGGGGACAGAGATTACGCTTATCGGGCCTAGAATCTTGAGCATGTTGTAGGCATAATGGGAGGCTGCCATGAACTTGGCGAGCGCTGGACGGCCAAGTATCCCATTGTAAGGCAATGTGATATCGGCAACGTCAAAGGTGATCCTCTCGGTCCTGAAGTTCAGCTCTCCGCCAAAAGTCACTGGCAGTGTGATCTTCCCCTTTGGCTTGCTCCTTCCCGGGTTGATCCCTTGGAATGTGCCGGTTTCCTCGAGCTCGCTGTCGGGGATCTGTAGTTTCCGGACCACAGCAGAGGAGATCAGGTTCAGGCCGGCCCCGCCGTCAACCAGCATCTTGGTGACCTTGAGGTTGCGGATGGTTAGTGAAACCAACATCGGCAAATAGCCGACCGCAGTTGTGCGGTCAGGGTGGTCCTCAACGTCGAAGATGATGGGCGTGCTGGACCACTTCAGAAGTTTGCGCGACTCGACGGGCGGCTCTGCTGCATTAACTTCCCGCACCCATTGTTTGAGTTGGCCGTGGGAAGTATGCAGAGAGGCACCTCCATCGACGCACAGAACTTCTGTGGCCTTCTGGAACTCCTGCTCGCTGTTGTCTCCGTCATCCATGTCTTCGTTGTCGTCTTCGTCTTCGTCCTTGTCGCGGCCGCGGGGAGGTCTATCTCCTTGCCGCTGCTTGGCCTTGCCGCGGCGTCCTCCCCGGCCATTGAATGGCCGCTTCTTGCCGGACTCTCGTCCACCTCCCTGGGCCTTCTCCTTGTCGCATCGCTCGTACTCAGCCTTCTGCTATTCGACGAGGTACTCGACCCTTTTGCAGTTCTGGAGATCGTGGCCCTTGGTGCGGTGGATCTTGCAGTACTGCTTGTCGGAGCCGTCCTGCTTGTCGGCGGCCGCTACGGTGGTAGCTTCCTTGCCGGAGCCACCAGCCTGAGCTTTCTTGGCGCCAGCCTCCTTGCCAGACTGCTCAACGACCAGTACTTCCTTGTTCTTCTTTTTCTTGTTGTTCCGCCGCCGGTTCTTTCTTGCCGGGGCGGCATCCTCACTATCTGTCCCCCTGCTCCAGTATCCTCCCCGGGGAGTCTCCTCCCCTCTTCAGCGCGTGCGCACTTGTCGGCCAGGGCATAAAGCTCACTGGCATCTCAGATCTTGCACATCGCCATCTCCTCCCTCATCCTGCGGTTGCGCACGTTCTGGTGGAACGCGCTGATAACCGCGGCAGGGTGGACGTCTGGGATGTTGTGCTGGACGCGGCTGAATCTCTGGATGTACTTTCGCAGGGACTCTCCTTCCTTCTGGGCAAGTATATGAAGGTCGCTCTCCTGGCCATGAGGCTTGTGGCCACCCGTGAAGGCGCCGACAAACTGGTGGCACAGGTCGGCCCAAGAAGAAATAGAGTTCTCCGGCAAGTGCATGAGCCAAGATCTGACATTTGGCTTGAGCACGAGCGGGAAGTAGTTCGCGAGTATCTTCTCATCTCGTCCCCCGGCAGCCTGCACCACGATGGTGTAGATGCTGAGGAACTCTCACGGATGAGTCTTGCCGTCGTACTTCTCGGGTACGTCGGGCTTGAAGATTTTCATGCTGGGCCACTGGACTTGCCGCAGCTCACGAGTGAACGCAGGACAGCCCGCCGCGTACGGCAAGTCGCCTGGTTCTCCGGGCGCGTGCATGTCGATAGCGGGCCCAGCGCGCTGGTCGGATTGCTGCCGTGCTTCTCTTCGACGCTCGATGCGAGTTCGAGCGTCTTCTTCTCGTCTGTCGTCAAGGACTTGCCGTTGATCGCGGCGAGCTCGTGGATCCGACGACGCCGTGGAGTCGTCGTCGATGTTGATCCGGCGAGCCGGCGATTTCGGCCTTCGGGGCGGGGAGTGCATGGTAGTTGCACCCCCTGTGGTCTTGTCTCCATCAGCCCGTGCCTGGCTGACTTGCCGCGGCCGCGACGTCGTCGGCTGCTGCGGCGTGTCGTTGTTGGCGAAGGCGATGAGGCTCTGGATGGTGGCCCTCCAGTCTTCGGCCTTGTCTGCCGCTGGAGGGAAATCGAGGAGCAGCTGAGCTCGAGCTAGAGCTTCTGCTGGAGTGGAGGGGAGCGGTGGCGAGCGGTGCGAGGAGCATGATGGGCCTCTAGCCCCTCGTTGGTTACCCCAAGTGGAAGGTGTAAGATGCAGTGTTGTGGAAGTTTTTCCCTTAGCAAAGATGCCAAGGATCGAATCCCCAGAGACTCCTAGGTTCAACAAGTAGGTGTCAACTGCTAACAGCGCCAGATATTAGCAATCAACGTGGACCTGCACACAGATACAAATAACTTTGCTCCCAACGAGTACAGAGAGGTTGTCAATCCCTCCGGCCTTGTAGTTCACAAAGGATTAAACACAAATGATAGTAGTGATAGATAATGTTTGCAATAGTAAATAAAAGCGAAAAGTAAATAGCGGATGTGATCAATGATGGTAATATGGACCGGAGTCTTATGATGTTCACTAGTGATGTCTCTCTCCCAAAAGACGATAAAACAGCTATGTGAGGTAAACGAATTACAGCTGGGCAATTGACAGGACCACGAACGCAAACCAATGCTGACTACATTGCAAGAAAGGTTGAGGTTCAAAGCATGGGCGGTACGCCAAAGTAAGTAGACCGAAATCCATCAATATCTACTACTAATCATCCACCTTGAGATATCTATACAGGACATCTCGCTGGTATTAAGTTGCGAGCTCCACCCATAGTGTAAACTCAAAGCAACAGACAACTGCATTAAAATAACTTTGCGTAAAGTAAACAATCCTTGCACCCGCGGGCACAAGCACCGTTGTTTTCCCCCTTGTGGCAACAGCACATCCCCTAGACTCATGTTTCTGTCACTCAAGCTAGTCATCGAGGGGCATGAACCCACAATCGAGCATAACATTCCCTCTTGGAGTCACTACGTATTACTTGGCCAAAGCAATAAATAACAACGGAGAACATGCAAGAATTACTTATGAACATAAATATAAAAGAGGTAGATCAAATATATTACTCAAGAACAATCTGAACATAATCTCATAATCCATCGGATCCCATCAAACTCATCATAGCAACAACATAAGGATTACATATGTGCCTCGATCATGTAGGGCAGCTCACGAGGACTAATTAGTGAAGCACAAGAACGGGAGGAGAACATCACATAGCTACTGGTCATGGACTCGTGGTCCAAGGGAGACTACTCACAACTCATCCGGGAGGCGTCCATGGTGGTGGAGAGGCTCCCGATGGTGATCCTCCCCTCCGGCAGGGTGCCGGGAAGAGTTCTCCTGGTGCTCCCGATCTTGGAAGCGGCGGCGGCGGCGGAACAGAGATGAGATCGCGAAAAAGAGTTTCCGTTCCGAGGGTTTCGAAGGACGCTCTAAATATATGCCGAAGGGGGGCACCAGACGGGGCTCGGGGGGCCCAGGCGCCCCCCCGGCGCGGCCCAGGGGGGGG